>OX463227.1:13559837-14259837 GCA_949820135.1 Sylvilagus floridanus | reverse complement strand
AACAGCATGGTACTGGTACAGAAACAGATGGATAGACCAATGGAACAGAATAGAAACACCAGAAATCAATCCAAACATCTACAGCCAACTTATATTTGATCAAGGATCCAAAACCAATCCCTGGAGTAAGGACAGCCTGTTTAATAAATGGTGCTGGGAAAACTGGATTTCCACATGCAGAATCATGAAGCAAGATCCCTACCTTTCACCTTACACAAAAATTCATTCAACATGGATTAAAAACTTAAACCTACGACCCGACACCATCAAATTATTAGAGAGCATAGGAGAAACCCTGCAAGACATAGGTACTGGCAAAGACTTCTTGGAAAATACCCCAGAAGCACAGGCAGTCAAAGCCAAAATTAACTACTGGGATTGCATCAAATGGAAAAGTTTCTGTACTGCAAAAGAAACAGTCAGGAAAGTGAATAGGAAACCGATAGAATGGGAAAAAATATTTGCAAACTATGCAACAGATAAAGGGTTGATAACCAGAATCTACAAAGAAATTAAGAAACTCCACAACATCAAAACAAGCAACCCACTTAAGAGATGGGCCAAGGACCTCAATAGACATTTTTCCAAAGAGGAAATCCAAATGGCCAACAGACACATGAAAAAATGTTCAAGATCCCTAGCAATCAGGGAAATGCAAATCAAAACCACAATGAGGTTTCACCTCACCCCGGTTAGAATGGCTCACATTCAGAAATCCACCAACAATAGATGCTGGAGAGGCTGTGGGGAAAGAGGGACACTAACCCACTGTTGGTGGGAATGCAAACTGGTGAAGCCACTATGGAAGTCAGTCTGGAGATTCCTCAGAAACCTGAATATAACCCTACCATTCAACCCAGCCATCCCACTCCTTGGAATTTACCCAAAGGAAATTAAATGGGCAAACAAAAAAGACGTCTGCACAGTAATGTTTATTGCGGCTCAATTCACAATAGCTAAGACTTGGAACCAATCCAAATGCCCATCAACAGTAGACTGAATTAGGAAATTATGGGACATGTACTCTACAGAATACTATACAGCAGTCAAAAACAATGAAATCCGGTCATTTGCAACAAAATGGAGGAATCTGGAAAACATCATGCTGAGTGAATTAAGCCAGTCCCAAAGAGACAAATATCATTTGTTTCCCTTGATTGGCGACGACTAACTGAGCACCAAAGGGGAAACCTCAGCAAATTATTTTTAAAAAGAAGCAATAAAGCTGATGATGGCAGTGTTTTACAAATCATTCTGGAAAGGAGCAGATATTTGGTGCAGTGGCTAAGATGCTTCTTGGGAGCCTCATGTCTCATACTGGAGGGCCTGATTAAAGTCTGGCTGCATTTTTGATTCCACTTTCCTGTTAGTGCCACCCTCTGGGAGACAATGGTGATGGCTCACGTAATATGGGTACCTGGCACCATGGGGGAGACCTGGATTGACTTCTTGGTTCCTGGCTTCAGACTTTTCCTGACCTGGCATTTGGGTTATGAACCAGAGGATGGGGGACATCTCTCTGTGTGCCTATATCTCTGCCTTAAAACAAATAAATAAATAAATTTCAAAATTATTCTAGAAATTGACAAAGTAGTAAACATTTCTAAGTATTTTTATAAAATTAGGTAACATTGATACCAAAACCTAGCAATAGATTAACAACCAGAAGAAAACTACAGAGCAGTTTAATAATAAATATTACTGTCCTAATGTTAAATTTTGGCAGATACAGTGGATCAGTATATTGGAAAGATATTACAGGGGCCGGCGGCGTGGCTCACTAGGTTAATCCTCCACCTGCAGCACTGGCTTCCCATATGGGCACTGGGTTCTAGTCCCGGTTGCTCCTCTTCTAGTCCAGCTCTCTGCTGTGGCCCAGGAAGGCAGTGGAGGATGGCCCAGGTGCTTGGGTCCTTGCACCTGCATGGGAGACCAGGAAGAAGCACCTGGCTCCTGGCTTCGGATTGGTGCAGCACAGGCAGTTGCAGCCATCTTGGGGGTGAACCAACGGAAGGAAGACCTTTCTAACTGTCTCTCTCTCACTGCCTGTAACTCTAACTGTCAAATAGATAAACAAATAAATAAATAAATAAATAAGATATTACAGCATGACTATATTCATTATAGAAATGATAAGCTTGTTTATCATTAGAAAAATCATTTGTAAAATTCATAATAGATCAAAATAGAAACACCAGAGACATTAAAATCTATTAAAAACACTTCCCCATGCTTTTTAAGTGTCTCAGGCAGATCTGTCCACTCTCAGATAGTAAGACTTCTCATCACATCCAATTCAATGGTTCAGGCTCACATCCAGTGCAAATCTCCTCCCTCTGTCCAGGTCAGGCTCCACCTGAAATGAGTGGACCTCCAGAGCATCAGAGTGGGGCATATTTTTTCTTCCACTCATTCGTCTCTCACTTCCTATTTCCCATAATTTTGAGTTTCCCATCTTCCTCTGGTTAACAGAAGTTCCTGAAGTTCAGGGTATACACATTGAGCTCTCTTAAGATCTTTTTTCCCCCCAACTCCACTTTGGTGCACTGCTGTGGGACTAGCTTTTCATCAGTTCAGCAAACATCAAACCAGGACATGCCAATCATGTCTCATCTATGCAGAAAACTTCAGCCTCTGTGAGCAGATCTCTTGGAGTGTCTTCTTTGGAGCTTACTGGGAAGAAGCATAGCACCTCACCTCTCAACCACAAGCGATCAAACAACTGTCATCACTGATTCATTCTTCTAAGTAAAGCCTGATCTTCTGCTGAAAGGGGCTGGCCAGGCTGATAATGTGCTCATTCCTGCATTGTCCCTGGAGAGAGAGGTCTGGTAACTTCTTGGTTCTTCTCTTCTGAATGCAAAGTTCTTGTCTAGTGCCTGTTGCTTTGAGGCTTCAGCCCAAATTTCAAGAACCAGAAAGTCTCATTCTGTAGCTTGTTATGTTGGTATGTTCTCAGTTTTCTAGAATTTATGATAGGATCCACTTTTATTCCTTTTCAATGCTGGTCTGTGTTATTTTCTAATCATGGACACAATCTTAGGCAACAGCCTCGTGATTTTTCTTGTCAACTTTAGATGACCTTGGCATAGTGTAATAATCACATAATTTTCCAAAACATCACAGTTCAAATTTCATCTCGTTTTTAAAGCTTCCCTAAGCCACAGCATGAGTAAAGCACTCGTGCTACCTTGCCTTGCAACACAGTGGGACGCAGCCTTCCTCTGCTGTTGTCCCCCTTCTCACTTGGTGAAGCAAGCTGCTTTGCCAAGAGGGCACATGGATAACAGCACAGTTAACCATCTCTGTGCAACCTCCGCTAAGAGAAGCTTGCTGAGACAAGAGGACCCCTGGCACTAAGAGGATGTGGATGCTCTTTAGAGCCTTGAGCCTGCAGGCATGCCACTCACTGCTCACCACTGGGAAACCATGCAGGAACAGAAATCTCTGGAGAGGTCTGAAGGGACTGGATTCAGTTAGAAGTCATTAACACAAGTTCATTAAAAAAACCTTTTATTTAGTCACTTATTTGAAGGAGAGAGAGAGATAAGAGAGAAGTAGAGGGAAGGGGGAGAGAGAGGGAGAGGGAGAAAGTGGGGTGGAAAGACAGGGAGAGGGAGAGGGTGGTGGAAGGGAGAGGGAGAGTGGAGAGAGGGAGAAGGAGAGGGAGAGGGAGAGGGAGAGGGAGAGGGAGAAGGAGAGGGAGAGGGAGAGGGAGAGGGAGAGGGAGAGGGAGAGGGAGAGGGAGAGGGAGAGGGAGAGGGAGAGGAGAGATCTTCCATCTGTTAGTTCACTTCTCAAATGGCCACAATGGCTGGGGCAGGGCTAGGCTGAAGCCTAGAGCCTGGAACTTCATCTGGATCTCCCATGTAGATGCAGCAGCCTAAATACTTGAGCCGCCTTCTGTGTTTTAGCAGGCACATTATCAGGGAACTAGATGCAAAGTGAAGCAGCCAGGATTCTAACCAGTGCCCCTAAGGGATGCCAGCATTGCAGGTGGCAGCTTAACTTTCTGCACCACACCAGTCCCAGGAAGAATAAGTTTTGAGAGATCTACTGTACAACATGGAGATTATAGTTAATAATATAATGTATTATATATTTCAAATGGCTAAAAGAGTTGATTGTAAATGTTTTTACCATTAATAAAAAGTATGTAACAAAATACAGATATTAATTAGCTTGATTTAGCTATCTCATAATGAAAACATATTTCAAAACATTTTGTACACCAAAAACATATGTAAATTTTTTAAAGTAAAAATAATAATGAGACAAAGATAGTACATAGGAAAGACATTTGACATTTGCAATGGCAAATTATTGTAAGTTTTCAAGGAATAGATAGTTATGATCATAAAATCTGATAGACAGCTGAGTACATCTCTTCCCAGCACCAGAGAAGTGACATCATACTAATAGGTTTACATCAGACATGGCAGTATTTAAATCAAGGACACTAGGACATGCTCAAGTCAAGGTTTTGAACAGAATCAATTACCAGTGTATCACTAGGCATGGGACTTGTCTTGCTTTGTATTATATTGTAATCAATACAATATATTCACACACAACTTAACAAGTATATGTGTAAAACAGAATGTAGAGACCAGTAGTAACTATAGGAGTATATAAGAAGCAAAAAGATGACATATTTGAAATTGAAGATGAGTTGTAAAAGGAAGTTTTATGAAATAGATGTTAACCTCATTGGCCATTTTGTATAAAAGTAGCAATATGTTGTAGTGTAATTGGTAAAGCCACCGCCTGCAGTACTGGCATCCTATATAGGTGCCAGTTCGAATCCCGGCTACCCAACTTCTAATCCAGCTTGCTGCTGTGCCCTGGGAAAGCAGTAGAAGATGGCTTAAGTCCTTGGGCCCCTGCACCCATGTGGGAGACCCAGAAGAAGCTCTTATCTCCTGGCTTCAGGTAGGCATATCTCCAGCCACTGTGGCCATGAGGGAGTGAACCAGCAGATGGAAGACCTCTCTCTCTCCCTCTGCCTCTCTGTAACTCTGCCTTTCAAATAAATAAATAAATATTTTAAAAAAGCAGCCATAGATTGCAATCTTACACCACAGAAAGAAATAAATCCTAATTCAGTAGCATCATATTGCATGGGGAATTGCTTGAAGCATTTCCTCTAAGATTCAGAACCAGACAAAGACCCACTTTCACCCTTGCTATTCAATATAGCTGTGGGAGTTTTAGCCATAACCATTAGGCAAGAAAAAGAAATCAAAGGGATACAAAGTGAAAAGGAGGAAGTTATACCTGTTTGTGGATAACATGATCCTAAATATAGGAAAACCAAAAGACTGCTTTAAAACACTATTGAACTCATAAGAGAACTTGGTGGAGTTGCAGGATATAAAATTAACACACAAAAATCAATAGATTTTGTATATACAAACAATGCCATGGTTGAGAAAGAAATTTTAAGATCAGTCCCATTCATAATAGCTACAAAAATTTTTAAACACCTTGAATAAATTTAAACAAGGATGTACAAGATCTCTGTAATGAAAATTACAACTCATTAAGTCAAGAAATAGAAGAAGACATACTCACGAAATCTTCCATGTAGTGGATTGTAAGAAGTAATATCATTAAAATGTCCATACTACCCAGAGCAATTTACAGTTTCAATCCCAGCCAAATACCAAAGATATTCTTCTCAGATTCAGAAGAACAATGCTAACATCATATGGAAACACAAAAGACTCTGAATAGCTAAAACAAAAACAAAGCCAGAGGCAAAATAAAACTAGATTTTAAAACATACTACATAGAAGTTATAATCAAAATGTCCTGGTATTGGCACAAAAATAGATATGCAGAGCAATGGAACAGAATAGAAAACCCAGGAATTGATGAATGCATTTGCAACTAACTAATCTTTGAGAAATGAGCTAAAATCACTCCCTGGAGATAGGACAGTGTCTTCAACAAATAGTGTTAGAAAACTGAATCTCTTCATGAAGAAGTATGAAACAAGAACCCTACATTATACCTTATATAAAAATAAACTCATAATGGATCAAGGATTTAAACCTAAACCTGATATCATCAAATTACTAGTGGAAAACATCTGGGAAACTAGGGGGAAACATCTGCAAGACATTGGTATAGACAAAGACTTATTGGAAAAGACCCCAGAAGCACAGGCAATAAAAGTAATAATAGAACAATGGGATTACATCAAGCTAAAAAGCTTCTGCAGCTCAAAGGAAACACTCAATAAAACAAAGAGGCAACTGACAGAATAGGATAAAATATTTGCAAACTATGCAACTGATAAAGAAATAATATCAAAATTCTATAAAGAGCTCAAAAATAATAACAAAAAAATCCAGTTAAGAAATGGGCAAAGGACAGAAACAGGAATTTTCAAAAGGATGAATTACAATTGGCCAACAGACACATGAAAAGATGTTCAGGATCACTGGGCATCAGGGAAATGCAAATAAAACCACAATGAGATTTCATCTCATGCCAGTCAGAATTGCTATCTGCCCAAAATCAAAGACAATACATGGTGGCAAGGATGCGAGGAAAAAGGTACATTAATTCACTGTTGGTGGGAATATAAACCTTCACAACCATTATGAAAGACAGTACGAAGAATCCTCAGAAATCTAAAAATAGATATAACATAGAGCCTATCCATCTCACTGCTGGGAATTTAATAGGAGAATTAAATCACCATATGAAGTACTTATTTGGATCCCTATGTTTATAGCAGCCCAATTCACAATAGGTAAGATATGGAATCAACCCAGATGTGTATCAACTGGTAACTGGAAAAAGAAAATGTGGTCTATGTACACAATTGAATACTACTCAGCCCTAAAATCAATGAAATCCTGTCTTTTGCAACAAAATGGGTGCAACTGAAGAGATCATCCTGCTTAGTGAAAAAGCTAGTCCCAAAATGACAAATAACATGTGTTCTCTGATAGGTTTTTGTTAATGCAACATAAAAAAAGTATCACAATGAAACTGACATCTCATGATTTGATTATTGTTTATAGCTCTTGTCTATAATCCTGTGGAGCACTGACCCTTCTACTTTTTATTTGTTGAATATTATGGTTAGTGATTCATTAAGCCTGTAATTATAAAGTAAATTCAAATTATGCTATTGCAAAACTTAAAGGAAATAGAAAGAGAGGAAGGAGGGGAGATTGAGGGAGGGAGAGAGAGAGGGAAGTATTGTTATCTTAGAATTGTATATATGAAATACATGAAATTTATTTTCTTTACATTAATAAAAATTTTAAAATATTTAAATACACAAAACAAATTGATAGAAATGTTAGAAGAAAATTTTATAAGACTACTCGTATACGATTTGATTAGAAGAGGAGAAAAATACAGAAAGAAAACATTTGGCTACCAATGATTTAAGAACTTCTATGATAAAAGTTAGCTAAGGAAAGTTTGAATAGTCTAACTTGGAAAAAATATTTGTAACTCAAACAAATATTCCTTAACTCTATCACAAATACATTCTAGTAATGTGTAAATAAAATACAACTAACCCTTTGTAAAACATGAATAAGTGATATGAATAGTTAAGAAAAATATTTAAAAAAACAAACACTAATGGACAACAAAATCAGAAAGATGTGAATAAATTAGATATGGTTAAAGAAGTGAAATTAAGGAAATAATTAAATGTAATTTTAAATCTTTCAACCAAAATGAAGAGATAGGAACACCAGGGCTGTGACATGCAGGAAATGTAGCTTCTGTAGATATTACAGGATATAAATGTCTGCAGCATTTTGGGGGAGAGCACTTTGGAAATAAATGCACATGCCCTATTGTGGGAGACAGTTTTCTGTGTTCTCTCATATTACTGCAGTTTTTGAAAGCAGAGTCACTGTTTGCCTTTGTCCCAAACTATTTTTCCAAGGGTGTTTGACAAGTAAAGACCCTTGGAAGACAGAGATAATGTCTTCCTTTGGAATCAAGAGCAGGGGTGTTTACTACCATTAGAAGAGGTTGTGTTCCTTAAATTCAGGTTCTTCTGTTGTAAATGACCCACTTTGGGTACCTGGACTTTTTGGCATCACCTTGTGGGAACTGTGACTTAGGGAACTGGCACAAATGCTGGCAACATCGTTAGTGATTTTTTTTTGCTAAGTAATAAAACTATCATTTGTTCCTTATCCATGAAATTTTATGCCTGCAGCCATGCCATTGTTTAAAGCTATCTTGTTAGTTCACAAGTGGATAAAAACCTGAGACTTCATAATTCCTGATACCTTTGGTCAAGCAATCTCATTTGAAAAATATGTGTTATGAAAATAAAATAACAATTATTACTTATTAGAAAAGGATGGCAAAATGCTGGGGAAAATTTGAATATTCATCCTTATTGAAACATAAAAATTTGTCATGCAGTTCTTTTGGTAAATATTGTAAAACACTAAAAAATGGAGTTGAATATATGTTTTTGAAATGCACAGCAATTGTTTCTGCATAAAAAAATCAAGCCGAAAAACAAAGTGCTGAATGCCATTTTCTCATAATTCAGAACAAATTAAAACCTGGAAATGGGCATGTATTTAAAGATTGGAAGAGGTAACCTATACTATTTATATTTATGCCATTTAGTGTCCTTAGATAACCGGGCATGAGGACATGAGGATTTGAGGAGACCCTAGGGGGTCCTTCTCTCATTTAGTCTCTAGAGTAGTCTTCTTTTTCTCTTTAGTTTATTTCCAAATCTAGATTCTTCTGAGCCTATAATCCTATTTCCACAATCTTGTGGCATAAATTTATTGCGTTTTGCCTCCATATTATTTCCTATCGTATCAGTCAGTTTTTTGTTAATATAACTAAGTAACCAAGACAAGCTACTTTTGTTGGAGAAAGGTTTATTTTGCAGATTCAGTGTCCAAGACTGGGAAGACCTCGTTGGTGTGGCCTCTGGTGGACAGCAACGGCAGAGCACATGCAGACAAGGATCACGTAGCAAGCCAGGATTGAGAGAGGGCTATTAAACCCAACTTGCATTATTTTTTAAGATTTACTTATTTATTTCAAAGGTAGAGTTACAGAGTGAGAGAAGGAGAGATCTTCCATCTGCTGGTTCACTTTCCAAATAGCTGCAACAGCCAGGATTGAGCCAGGCCAAAGCTAGGAGCCAGGAGCCTCTTCCAGGTCTCCCACATGGGTTCAGGGGCCCAACTACTTGAGCCATCCTCCAGTGCTTTCCCGTGCACGTTAGCAGGGAGCTAGATCAGAGGTGAAACAGTCAGTACTCGAACTGGCATCCATATCAGATGCTGGTGCTGCAGGCCAGGGCTTCAACCAACTAAGCCACAGCACCTGCCCCCTCCCCCAACTTACATTTTATAAGCAGCCTTTTGAGAGATCTACCTTCCAGGAGCAAGCCCTGAGGACCTATGGACCTCCTGTTAGGCTCACCTCCTATCCACCATAATTGGATCAAGCCTCCAAATTATCCTTCCCCCCACTCCCCGTCCTTCCACTTAGCTAGTACCATTAACTTATGACTTCGGAGTTTAAACATCTGCGTGAATGAGGAACCAGATCATGATCAAACTATAGCCTACCATCTTCTTTTCAAATTTAACTTCAATTATGGAGAGTGCACTGATAAAACATCTTTTTTCTTTTTAGATTAGTATAGAGATTGTGCTGTCCGTTCTCCCTTCTACAGTCTGCTGCTTTGAACAGTTGGAAACCCAAGGTGGCCATGCCTGAAGTTTCTGTGAAACAACCATTATCAGTCTGTATTGCCTAATTTTAGAAATTTTTCACAGGAGAGAGAAATGCAATCATATTTTGTTCAAGCTACTATTATTATATTTTTAAAATTTTTGACAGTATAGTCAAATCCCATCCTAGGTAAATAAAGGGTTTCTAGCAGGTAGCATGCGTGAATCCTCCCAGGGGAGCACAAAGCCAGAGGACTCTTCCTTGGGTCATAAGCTCTCATTTTTGGGTTTAGAATCTCTCTTGTAGTTGTTCTTGTCACAATCCACTTTTTCTAGGACATTTTTAAACAGAACCAGCTGCCTGTATAGCTTTGAATCCAGAAAGATTTTTTTACTTTAAAGCTTTGCAAACTTTTATCTGATGGTGATATTTTTCATGTATTTACTCTCCCTGTGATAGAATTTGACTTGGTAACAAAATCCTTCTTTCTATACTCTACCAACTATTTCCTATAAGTGTTTCAATTTTCTTGCCGCAATTAGCTTGTCTCAGGAGTTCAGACTGGGAAGTCCATACACAAAGCTAAAACTCCAAGGCTGTTTCTATGGGGTATAGCCAGGGCCTGCTACTGTAACAGCCTCAGCAGGTCTGGCATTTTTGTAAGAAATTCACTGTTCACTTAAGAGTCAAGCTCTTGATCAGTATTTAGTATGAAATTTAGAATATTTTCTCAATTTCGTTAACTGGCATGACATTGCACAAATCTGGTTTTCTGCCTGGAACATCCAGTACCAAACCATGCGTTCCCCCTAGATTGAAATTCCAATCTCAGTGTGGTCTCCACAGTATCCCTTTCCTTTCCTGGTAGTGGTCCAAAAGCCATCGCTGCTCATGCTGCATGCAGCCGTCCCCGGATTTCCTTCTTCCTATCGGGGGAGACGTGAAATACACACGCAGCTCAGGAGGCAGTGATTTCACTCTGAAATCCAGCTGCAAATGGCATCTTGACTTTAAAACCTGGAATTTTACTCCCAGTACCACCTTCAAATGTAATAATTTGAAATGTTGACCTGGGTGACTCAACCCCACTGTAGAAAGGAAGGTATTATGGAAAGACAAAGTAATTTCAGAATGAGACAATGAAAGGAACACTTAGTCCCCAGCTGTCCTCAAAGATCCTTTTGTTTCCTTTCATGCCCACCTTGCACACACCAAGCTGCTCTTAGGCCCATTGCATTGCACTCCAAAGTGTTTCTGCAAGCATTTCCCTTGTGTATTCTAAATTCTCTTCCTACCCTATTGCATTTCCTCAAATCTTCACCAAAGCAAAAATACACAGCCTCATGAAGAAGAGCTCCTCCATAGTGGAAAAGAGACCAAGATTTAGAGGATAGGAAAAAAGAAGTCTGGGGCACTTACAGGTTCATAAATATTACCCTGGTATAGATATAGTTGAGTATGCATCTTTCTCATATTAAGTTGAAAGTATAGTTTTTGGTTCTTCTTAATGTCTGTGGATTTGAAGCCACCAGAAGATTATTTTGTCATCTAACTACCCATGACTATTGCTTAATTACACTAAACATTCTGCTTTTTACTTCTAGGGCAAGAAAAAAAGGCCATAGATACATTTTACCTTTTAGTTTTCTTTTAATACTTGTTTGACAAATAGATTCTTGAGCTTCAGTTTCCAGTGATACAAGGTAGCTGTTACAGAAATAGTTAGAATAAAGCACTTTATGTTAGATACAAATTCAGTGAATAAGAACCCATGTTGTAGCGTGGTGGATTTGTGGCACATCGTTAGCAGCACTGGCATTCCATATTGGAATGCTGGTTGGGTGCTGGCTGCTGTGCTTCTGATTCAGCTGTCTGGTAATGCTCATGATAAGGTGTCAGATGATGCAGAGTATGACTCAGGTTCTTGGGCCCCTGTCACCTATTTGGGAGAACAGGATGGAGTTCCTGGCTCTTGGCTTCAGCCTGGTCCAGACTTGATCATCGTGGCCATTTGGGGACTGAACCAGTGGAAGGCAAACCTCTCTTTTTCTGTGTCTCTCTCCCTGTCATTCAAATAAATACATAAAATAATATTTTAAAAATCAGTGAATAAATAAATACATAAAATAATCTTTTAAAAAATCAGTGAACAGGTGCCAGCATTGTGGCATAGCGGGTAAAGCTGCCGTCTGCAGTGCCGGCATCCCATATGGGTGCTGGTTTGAGTCCAGGCTGCTCCACTTCTGATTCAACTCTCTGCTATGGCCTGGGAAAGCAGTAGAAGATGGCCCAAACCCTTGGACCTCTGCACCCACATAGGAGACCTGGAAGAAACTCCTGGCTCCTGACTTTTGGATCTGCTCAGCTCTGGCTGCTGCAGCCATTTGGGGAGTGAACCAGCAGAAGGAAGCCCTCTCTCTCTCTCTCTCTCTCTCTCTCTCTCTCTCTCTCTGCCTCTCCTTTCAAATAAATAACTAAATCTTAAAAAATAATCAGTAAACATAAAAGGAGCATATCTAGATAATTCATGGAAGAGGTATACTCTAGTTATTAAATAAAGTTTGATATTATTATTATTGTGGAGAGTGGATGCAGGACTATTTCTAACTTTAGGGATTAACTCTATCATAGTCAAATGGCCAGATAGTGGAAACCACCAGATCCAGCCTCAGTTCTCCAGTTGCCTACTCACGGAGAGAGAGATTGCAAAGTCCTGGAAGCTCTTTAGAATTAAGGCACAGCAACCAGGTCCCCATTCTAAGGAAAGAAGGACTCTTAAAGTTACCAAGTGTGCAGTGAAGGGGATCATGATAATTCATGGAAATTTCATTTTGTTTATAAACAGAATTAGAAATACTTTTCTACTTACTGCAAGATGTCAGTAGACTAACAAGAGCTGCAGTAAAACCAGTTGAAAGGTGAGACCCTGGAACACCGAAGTTAGAGATGGCAGTGGAGAAGGATATTCTTCAGAAAAAGTTTGAGTAGTACTATTTAGACTATACCATTTTTGATATTAACTAAATTCAGGAAAACAGACTATATAAAATAACAAGTAAGAGACAACATGATAGAATAATAAGCAGGTGACAAACTAAGAAGAGTAAATAAAGTTAAAAAAGAGACAGTTGAGTAAAATTTTAAAAATCTCTGTTATTCTAATATACCCACAGAGTTACTTTGTTACCGGACTGAGTTTTTTGCCACCAAAGTGTGTGCATTGAGGCCCTGACCCGAATGTGACTTCATGTAAAGATCAGGTCTTTGAGGAGGGAATTAAGGTTGAAGGAGATGATGAGGTTAGAGCTGGTGGCTTTATAAGAGGAAGAGGCATCAGGAGTGTGTGGGTGTAGAGGAAAGGCCCTGTGAGGACATAGGGAGAAGGCAGCCATGCAAGCCTGGGAGACAGCCTTCCCCAGGAGCCAACACTGCAGAACTGCTTGATCCTGATCCTCCAGCCTCCAGAATTGTGATAAAATAAACTTCTGTCATGTAATAGCCTCTGTCTGTGGCATTCTGATTTTCAGCTCCTGCAGACTAACACACACACATCTGAAGCAGTAGTAGGTAGGACTGAAAGTACAGAAATGAAAGTGTAAGGTGGAAGAAACTTTTTCAGGATGTGGAGGAAAATGAAAAGCAATTTTTTTTTTTTGGTTAGGTTATCTTTTATTTTCAGATCTCAGCTTTCTGACTTGGGCCTATTTGGTTTTTTTCCCTACTTTTATTTAATACGTATAAATTTCCGAAGTACAAATTTTGGATTGTAGTGGCTTTCCCCCCTCCATAGCCTCCCTCCCACCCGCAACCATCCCATCTCCCACTCCTTCTCTCATCCCATTCTTCATCTAGATTCATTTTCAATTATCTTTATATACAGAAGATCAACTTAGTATATACTAAGTAAAGATTTCAACACTTTGCACCCACACAGATACACAAAGTATAAAGTACTGTTATAATAGGAGAGTGGAGGTGTCAGACTGGAGAGACTGAGAATGGTGATTCAACATGTAGCTATTGCTTATGAATTTTAATACAAAAGTCAACAAAATGAGAGCTAAACAATAATATTTTAAAATATATGGAAGATACATCCAAATTGCAAAGACTAATGATAAGAATGGTTCTGCATAAGCAAGTATGTCTAATCACAAGAGAAAAACACTTTCACTTAATTTCATAATTGTATATAATTTTAAGATTAAAGAAAGAATCTCTTAAACATCTGATTTCCACATTGTGTGCTGAGATGCCTTGGGGCACTGCTACAAACTCAGAGTGGCGCAGTGGGATACTTGAACATTGTGAGGGAAATGCAGGGTACTGAATGACCTTCAGATGCTGTGTAAGCTCCCAGCCTATGATAGGACACAATTTCACTTTTAGATTGCACTATCTTACTTTTTATGATTTTATATCTCTGTGGAACTTGAGTTTTGGTGGGTGCTTTGATAAAACATATCATACCATACAACAAACAGTGTGGAGTGCAAAAACTCAGGCTGGGACAGTCCAATGTAATTCCAAGATTTAAGAAGTTGTGATCAGCAACCATTATTAAGTACTTGTGGTTATTAAGTATTTTAAGGATGGTCATAAATATTATTAAATTATTTAAGGATGTCATGAATCAAAGTAGTATGGAAATCCTTACATAGGTAAAGGGCATTTGAGCAGGAATAAAAAAGAGAAAACAGAAGACAACAAGATTGCTAATTATGAAAATAAACAAAAATACCTTTTTTCAGACTTCTCCCATGAAAGCAAACACCAAATGACTAAAGAAATTTATTGTAATTTATAACCAAGTTTATTTCATCCATCTTCAAATTTTATGGTGAAGGCTTATTCATGGTATATGTTTTCTTTGTTTTTGAAGGTGTGCTATTGTCGTTTGGCTGAATGGGATTGCTAAAATAAATAAACCTAAGAGGAACTTAAACTAAATAAAAGTTGTCAAACTTATTAGACTACCAGGGACATCATGATGTAAAAGTTTCAAAAGTACCATGACTTGCATATATAGTTCCAAATGCATTTAAAGGACACTTAAATTACTGAAAATGGTGATACAGTACTTTAAAGTGTTATTTAAAAAATAAAGATCTGTTGTTGTACGATGTAATACTTTATCCATTTTAGTATTTTTTTATTCTAGTACTAGTGGTTGAACTCTGTAATTAACACACAATTATTCTTAGGTGTTTAAATTTTAACTGAAAAGTGATCCCTGTGAAATATAGGAGTGGGAATAAGAGAGGGAGGAGATGTACAATTTGGGACATGCTCAAACAGACGTGCCTCAAATGATGGAGTTAGAATCGTGCCAGGGGATTCCAATACAATCCCATCAAGGTGGCATGCACTAAGGCCATCTCATTAGTCCAAGTGATCAATTTCAGTTCACAATTGATCACACTGATAGGTCTAAGAGTCAAAGGGATCACACAAACAAGACTAGTGTCTGCTAATACTAACTGAGAGAATCAAAAAGGGAGAGAATGATCCAACATGGGAAGCAAGATACACAGCAGACTCATAGAATGGCAGATGTCCTAAATAGCACTCTGGCCTCAGAATCAGCCCTTAAGGCATTCGGATCTGGCTCAAGAGACCATGAGAGTATTTTAGGCATGGAAAACCAAGACACTCTGAAAAAAAAAAGAAGAAGACCTAAATGAAAGATCTCTGCGAGTGAGATCCCAGTGGAACGAATGGGGCCATCAAAGAAGGAGGTACCTTTCTCTGAAGGGAGGAGAGAACTTCCACTTTGACTATGACCCTGTTGGAATAAGATTGAAGTCGGTGAACCCTAAAGGCTTCCATAGCCTTGGCAACTGATGACTAGAGCCTAGGGAGATGACTGACGCCATAAACAAGAGTGTCAAATTGTTAAATCAACATCAGGAGTCACTGTGTACGTACGTCTCATGTGGGATCTGTCCTTAATGTGTTGTCCAATGTGAAGTAATGCTATAACTAGTACTGAAACAGTATTTTACACTTTGTGTTTCTGTGTGGGTGCAAACTGATGAAGTCTTTACATAGTATATACTGAATCGATCTTCTGTATATTTAGATAATTAAAAATGAAAAAAAAAATAAAGATCTATGGGGCTGGCACTGTAGAGAGTAAACGCACTACATGCAGTGCTGGCATCCCATATGGGCACCGATTTGAGTCCTGGCTGCCCCGCTTCTGATCCAGCTCTCTGCTTTGGCCTGGGAAAGCAGTAAAAGATGGCCCAAGTCCTTGAGCCCCTGCACCCACATGGGAGACTCGGAAGAAGCTCCTGGCTTCTGGCTTTAGATCAGCACAACTCCAGCCATTGTGTCCATCTGGGGAGTGAACCAGTGGATGGAAGACTTTCTCTCTCTGCCTCTCCTTCTCTCTCTGTGTAACTCTGACTTTCAAATAAATAAATAAATCTTTAAAAAAATCTATACCTATAACCTTACTTTCTGAGTTCATAAATACAATTGTCCCTCAGTATTCTTGGGATATTTGTTCCAGGACACCCGCCCTCCACCCCTCATCAGGCACAGTAGATCCACAGGTGCTCAAATCCCTTAAATAAAACAACATAGTACTTGTACTTGTACTGAGACTTAGCAAGAGAATATTCACCAGGCTCCTCATTCTCTGTCTTTTCCTCATCAATTACACTTGATTTTGGCCATGATTCTGAATCCATTTTCCACACACTTGCTATCCAAGGTAATAGAACAGCAATATCTACTGATTCACTCATATATATTGCACTATAATCTACATTTTAGAAAATTCAGAAATAAAGTTTGAAAAGCACCATTCTACATGATATTGTTTTACTAAATATGTCCAAAGTTTTTGTGTCTATAAAACTCACAAGTGCTTTCTTAAAGAAAGGCCTTATTTAATGGTCCATTTACTATTGCTGAGAAATACATATAAAGCTATAAAGCTTTTCTTTGCCCATAAAATATCCAAAACATTAGCAAGATATTTGTCATAATACTGAGTTTCACTAACTGATCACATTTTTTAAAGGAATTTGGTATGTAAAATGCCCTTTCTGGGATCTTTATCAAAGAACCCCATGGTGGGTGCAGAATCCACACTCATGGCTGCAGTTAAGGAGCTGCATATCAAGTGGTCTTTCCCACCCACATAAGATTACAATAAGATGCAAGAACTAGCAGAGCCTTTAACTTGATCTTGAAAGCCATAGGTATTTGACACATCATGTAGAGAATTTTATTTTAAAAAACTCACTCCAGATGTTGTTAGAGTATGCTTTGGAAGAGAATTGAACTAGAGCCAGAGAAACTAATCAGAAGACAAGCAGTAATCCAGTTATCTAGACAGCCAGATTAAAGGCTGCTGGTCCAGGAATCATAGAGACACTAAATTTGACAAATACTCTGTTATTAAAGTATTCACTCAGTATTTACTCAAAAAGTAAGGTTATAGGTATAGATTTTTTTTAAGATTTATTTATTTATTTGAAAGTCAGAGTTACACAGAGAGAGAAGGAGAGGCAGCGAGAGAAAGTCTTCCATCCGCTGGTTCACTCCCCAGATGGCCACAATGGCTGGAGTTGTGCTGATCTGAAGCCAGATCTGAAGCCAGGCTTCCACTTGTGACCTCATGCAAAGGTGAAATAGAAAGTGATCCTGCATGTAGCCAAGTAGACTGTAGCTTTGAGCATAAACAACACAAAATGTTCTACTTCTCCTAACACATGTCTTATAGTTGGAGAATGCAGGTATGTGTTGTCAAAGAATTAACTGCAGCCCTTTTGTTTGAGACCAGCTGAGTAGAAGCTTTCTGGAGTGTGAAGTTTCTTGTAACCACATTTCCTTTCAAACTGGAAAATGTGGCACATAGTACAGTAATATTTAAGTGGACACTATATTTTGCCATCTAATTAGTGTCTTTAAATATATTCTCCAAGATGTGGTCTAGTTCATACAACTGAAATCATAAGGAACAAAAACATTTCTTAATATATTCAAGCAATATATCTAGATCTTTGGTAGATCTAAATAACTGACGTTATTCTGCAATGAATGAAGAAGACTTCAAATAAAACAAACGGAACTGCAATGTCACATCAGTGAGTATAATATATATTTTATTTTATCCCAAATAAAGACCTAGAAAATTTGAATGAATAAATGTTTGAATATAAATGAGATATTCTGTGCCAACACAAACTAGAGGTTGAGCTAATGTTATGAGAATATTTGTTTGAAGGGAGTAAAAGTCATTATCTTCTAAGTGCACTCACAAGAACAAACATTGGTGAAATCTTTAATATATTGGCAACAAGAAGCTGGCAATAAAATAAATTAGATCATGACAGTGGATAGCTTAATCTTCCTGATAGCTCCCTCAATATTCAGAACACTATCTAACATGTTAGTAGGAGTGTCGAGGGAGTATTGAACAGCAAAAATAACTTCTGAAATAGCATGGGCTGTGTTTCCATGGTTGGTGATGTGATTCCTCTCCCTGCACACTTCCTTCCCTTTTAAGAGCTAGTGAAGTGTGGGGTGGGTTGTGCTCATATGTGCCTATGGATGAACCTGGGGTAAGAGGACACTATGATGTTAAGGAAGTCACTGTTATGCAGGAAATGAGCATAGAAATCTTTCATGGGAAAACTTGAAGAAGTGGGATGAATCAGGAAGGGCCCACTGGACTCAAAGCCTGTGGAAAGAGAAGACTGCTAGATTGACCAGCAGTGGGCCAGTGACCAGGAAGGAAAAGGATATTGTGTTGGAGTGGTGAGCAACAACCCAGAGCCGGGGTGATTTTGTGCACATGGTTCCTACCCCTTCTGCATGATTATGTGACGCCTCTTGACTTGAAACCTAATTTGAGCTGTAATTAGTTTTTTAAAGATCTATTTATTTTATTTGATAGGCCAAGAATTACAGAGAGGCAGAGGTGGAGAGAGAGAGAAGTCTTCCATCTGCTGGTTCACTCCCCAAATGGCTACAACAGTAGGAGCTGGGCCAATCCGAAGCCAGGAGCTGGGAGCTTCTTCCAGGTCTGCCACGCTGGTACAGGGGTCCAGGGACTTGGGACGTCTTCTACTGCTTTCCCAGGCCCTAGCAGAGAGCTGGATTTGAAGAGGAGCAGCAGGAACTTGAAATAGCACCCGTATGGGAAGCCAGTGCTGCAGGTGGCGGCTCTACCCACTATGCCACAGCACCAGCCCCAAGCTGAAATTATTTTAACAAAATGATTACATCTTAGAAGTAAGTATATCTTCCATTATTTTAAATAAAGAATTGCTAGTAATTTCTTTGCATTTCACTTGATTGAAAGCTAAGCAACTGTCACATTTTAGTTTCTATATCAAGGTTTTCCTTTTTTTTTTATTTTTTTATAAAGTTTTATTTAAAGAATATAAGTTTCCAAAGTACAGCTTATGGATTACAATGGCTCCCCCCCACACACAACTTCCCTCCCTTCCACTACCCTCCCCTTTCCCGCTCCCTCTCCCCTTCTGTTCACATCAAGATTCATTTTCAAATCTCCTTATACACAGAAGATCAGTTTAGTACATACTACATAAAGATTTCAACAGTTTGCCCTCACATAGAGACACAAAATGAAAATACTGTTGGAGTACTAGTTATAGTATTAATTCACAATGTACAGCACATTAAGGACAGAGATCCTACATGATTTTTTTTAAAGAATTGATTAATTATCTATGCAATTTCCAGTTAAACACCAAGATTTTTTAATCATTTGCAATTATCTTTATATACAGAAGATCGATTCAATATATACTATGTAAAGATTTCATCAATTTGCACCCACACAGAAACACAAAGTGTAAAAATACTGTTTCAGTACTAGTAAGATCAAGGTTTTCCTTTCTAAATTTTCAATTTAAAAAGTTAAATTTACATTAAAACTGCTCATCAGAGAAAGTTCAGAATGATCTCTCTTAGCACGCTCATATATAATTTTTGTTATGTATATTTGCCTGGTAACGTAAGTTATTGTGCTTATGAAATAGGATATAACACCTAGGGACTTAAAAATCTTCCTCATTTCTCACATTCATTCACGACTTGGTTGTGGACCATGCTCCTGCTGCCTTTAGTTGCTTTTTGGCTGTAGCACACTGGCTTAGATAATTTTTACATTATGGAGGCTTTCAACATTCTAAATATCTCCAGGAGAAGCTGGCTTGCTTGCTGTTTGTATCATTTCTCCCTATGTGGGACTTTAATTTTTACACGGGTATAGTCCCAAGGACACATGAGAAGATGGACAAATGAGTCCCTTTTTAGGGGTTTTATAAGGCCACTCCTTAGCTCACTGGAAAAATTCATTTGCTAAATGGATCCTCACAGCACTGTGAGATGTTTACTTTGCTCTTTTATGTAAGTTCAGCCTGTTTAGTTCCAGCATTAACTTGATTTGGGTCCTTTCTCCTAATATTTTTTCATAACATAAAAATGCTCATTCAGGCACTTAATCCTGTGAAAGGACAAATAAAACTACTTTCAGTTTATTTTCATTTTACTGTTTTATTTTTACAGCTGATTTTTTTTAGTCTTTTTCTCAGAAATAGAAGTTTCTGAGAAACAGGGATTACTTCATGGAAAAACAATCTTAAAAAAGGAATTAAGCAATTCCAATCACTTTAATATCATTGCTATTTATGGCTAATGTTTTCTAAAACAACTGATGTGTAACAGAACTTCCAAATGAATTGATGGTCTTCTCTACTTTTATTGACTTCTTGTCTTTTCACAGAAAGTAGCTTGTGGATGGTTTTTGTTTAAAATCTCTGATAAATAAGAGGGACATTGATTAGAAATAAAAATTGATGCAGAGTTTAAAAGGCTATCATTGAGACTTAATTTCTTTTCAATTAATAAGTACATTTAATAATAATGGTGTACTTATCGATTAAGATAGAAAATTACTCACACACGTAAGGAAAGACGAGTACTTGTCACATGCTCAGTCTGGTGTAAATGCTGCGAACTGCGTTTCTAGGCACCAACACCAGAAGGCACTAAAACACTGCAGTTCGTTTTCTTTCTGATCGTTGAAAGGTATTCGCAGCCTGTTCTGTAGATAGTGCATGCTCTGGCTTCCTGCTAAACTGAGGGATCAACAATGAGGGGCTAATTGTACCCACATTCAACTTCAGATGATGCTTAAATACAGGACAACTTCTGTTTCCTTTCTGCACAAGAGAGGGAACATTTCGCAAGGTGAGCTCAAGTATGCATTTCATTCCCTTGCTGTTGATGCAAGAATTCCTGGTTGGTGCTTGAGATGGAAGCAAAGGAATAACTGGCTGTGTCTGTTTAAATTCATCACTGGTCCTGGGAATTAGAGTGACAGGAAGCAAAGATTCTCAGACAGAGGCTCAAGGACACATTTACAAAGGATAAGTGGGCACACTTGCAGTGTGTGTGTGTGTGTGTGTGTGTGTGTGTGGTGTGTTGTGGTAGTTAATTTAAAAAGAAAACAAAACTGTAAGAATTTTGTTTCTCTGATGCTATTTCTTTTGCAAATGATGAAATTGTGAGTTTTGAGACTGTATGATGTGAAAAAATGTTAAACTTTTTAAGAAAAGAAAACATTACTGTGCCATGCTCCTTTTTAAAATTAGAATATAGAGTGAGGGTGTTATGGGTAGAAAATGTGTGATGGAAAGCAATTTCAAAGTTAGGTGCATTTTCAAAATTGATCTTTTATAAGAGATATGTTTATAATAAGGCAAAAATGCCCAAAAGAGTATTTTTGTTATAAATTGTGCAAAAATCTCTGTATAGTAGTGAGTAATATTATATTTTTACTTTTAACATTTAACACATTATTGATTTTTATTTGTTTATTTGGAGACAACATGAGAGTCACAGACACAGAAAGAGAGATTTTCCATAAGGTGGTTCACTCTCAAATGTCTACACCAGCAGAGACTTGGCCAGGCTTAAACCAGGAGCTGAGAACCCAATCCAGGTTTCCCATGTTGGCAGCAGAGATCCGAGTACTTGAGCCCTCACGAATGGCTTCCGGGTGTGCATTAGTAGGAAGAGGATTTCAGAGTAGTTAGGACTTGAACCCAGACTTGGATTTTCTTAACTGCTATGCCAAGACCTGCTCCACTTCTGACATTTTTTTTATATATATATAAAGCTTTTATTTAAAGAATATAAATTTCCAAAATACAGCTTATGGATTACAATGGCTCCCCCCCACAACTTCCCTCCCACCCGCTACCCTCCCCTTTCTCGCTCCCTCTCCCCTTGCATTCACATCAAGATTCATTTTCAATTCTCTTTATACACAGGAGATCAGTTTGGTACATATTATTTAAAGATTTCAACAGTTTGCCCTCACATAGAGACACAAAGTGAAAATACTGTTGGAGTACTAGTTATAGTATTAATTCACAATGTACAGCACATTAAGGACACAGATCCTACATGTTTTTTTTAAAGAATTGATTGATTATCTATGCAATTTCCAATTTAACACCAAGATTTTTTAATCATTTGCAATTATCTTTATATATAGAAGATCGATTCAGTATATATTATGTAAAGATTTCATCAGTTTGCACCCACACAGAAACACAAAGTGTAAAAATACTGTTTTAGTACTAGTTATAGCATTACTTCACATTGGTTAACACATTAAGGACAGATCCCACGTGAGACGTATGTACACAGTGACTCCTGATGTTGATTTAATAATTTGACACTCTTGTTTATGGCATCAGTAATCTCCCTAGGCTCTAATCACGAGTTGCTGAGGCTATGGAAGCCTTTAGGGTTCCCCGACTTCGATCTTATTCCGACAGGGTCATAGTCAAAGTGGAAGTTCTCTCCTCCCTTCAGAGAAAGGTACCTCCTTCTTTGATGGCCCCATTCTTTCCACTGGGATCTCACTCACAGAGATCTTTCATTTAGGTCTTCTTCTTTTTTTTTCAGAGTGTCTTAGCTTTCCATGTCTAAAATATTCTCATGGGCTCTTGAGCCAGATCCGAATGCCTTAAGGGCTGATTCTGAGGCCAGAGTGCTCTTTAGGACATCTGCCATTCTATGAGTCTGCTGTGTATCTCACTTCCCATGTTGGATCATTCTCTCCCTTTTTGATTCTCTCAGTTAGTATTAGCAGACACTAGTCTTGTTTGTGTCATCCCTTTGACTCTTAGACCTATCAGTGTGATCAATTGTGAATTGAAATTGATTACTTGGACTAGTGAGATGGCCTTGGTATATGCCACCTTGATGGGATTGTATTGGAATCCCTTGGCACGATATACACATCTACCCAACTGGCAAACACTGCTCAGCAAAACTATGGGCTATGCTTGAGGCCTGAGTAGAGCTGAACACTGTTATCTTAGGTTATCTTGAATTCTGTGATCCAATGGCTTTACAACAATGAAAATTATTTGATAGCAGTAATAGAGATGTCATCATTAACACAGAATCCTTTAACAATATTAGAGATATGAGCACTGAGATAAATTTGTTTCTTAATGCTCATATGAGGGTACTTCAAAATGCTCATGGAAAACATTTTAAAAGACTTTTTGTGACCAAAAAAATTGAAATCCATGCATATGAGAGGGTCTTCAAAAAGTTTATGAATGTGCATACTATGAAAAGATATACATAGATTTAAAATAATTTTTGTCCCAAAATAAACATCTTTTAGCTCCATTATCCACAATTTTTTTAAGTTTTATTTTTATTTATTTGAAAGACAGAATTACAGAGAGAGGTAGAGACAGAATGAGAGGTCTTCCATCTGCTGGTTCACTCCCCAATTGGCTGCAACGGCCAGAGCTGTGCTGATCTGAAGCCAGGAGCCTGGAGCCTCTTCGTGGAATCCCACGTAGGTGTAGGGGCCCAAGCACTTGGGCCATCCTCTGCTGCTTTCTCAGGCACATTAGCAAGGAGCTGGAAAGGAAGCAGAGTGGCTGGGACTCAAATCAATGCCCCTATGTGATACTGCTGCTGCTGGCCAGGGCTTTAACCCACTGTGCCACAGTGCCACCCACATTTTCCACAAATTTGTGAGTCTGATATTATAGTGAACATTTTCAGACTAAGTTTTTCAAAAGATAAAATAAATAACCAGAAATAAAAATATAAAAATATATTTCTATATTTTCTGTTAATAGACCAAATAAGAGAAAATAAAAAGCATACATCTGTGAACATCAAAATCAAATAGTTTAATGAAGTGATTTCTTTAATAAACTAGATAGTTGATAACCTTCAAAGAAACCTACATATTAGGGATGATGTACTTTAGATGATGCTTGAAGAAGATTTTAACACCTATTACTTTCAAATTTATGGCATGTTAATTTATTTGCACCTATTACCAATCGCTTAAAATTTGAAGTTCCTAACAGAAAAAGTTAAACAAATTAAAAATATGAAGTTGTTGGTAGACAACACTTACTTCTCTAACTTATGTAGAGAAGGTAATTGATGTCGCATACAATTAATTTTGTTAAGAGTAAAATGAAATTATTGCTATTTCTTCCTGAAAGGAGATTTTTGTTATTTCTCAGTTCTTTATTCTGAAAATGTAAGCATAATATAACCTCTTAACAACTGGCCAAATTCCGAAGGAAAATATAAAAATAAATGTTATTTACCTTACTATAATACTACCAATAAGGAAGTCTTCTGTTGGGGACTAATTTCTTATGACAAGACTTTGAAAAAAAAACACAGAAGGTTTTCAAGATGGCTTTAAGTCTATCACCTTGTAGTTGTTCTTATAAAAGCAAAAATGATATGTGGAAATAGTGAGCTTTTATAAGCATATGAAATTAGCAATTAGCACAATTGCAATTTTTACTTAAATCACTCTGCTTTATATTGTATATCTTGGGCTTAATAGTTTTATAATAATACAAATAATGGAGAATACATTTTATTTTCCTAAATCAGGAGACACACAGTGCCAACTAAAAAATAAACAAACACTAGGATTGTGCATACTATTTCTTCTAATTATTGTTCCATATAATGGTTTCATAATTTGAAATATTTGATATTTCATATTTTATGAAAATAGTGATTTAATATAAATATTATACACTCATCTTTAAACATTGGTGCTAACAGAATGACACTGTTTTCATGTATATGAAAATTATTTGTGTATTAGATGCTCTAGAAGGTAATGAGTGAGAAAATCATGACAGAAAGAAAAAGTCACATGTGGTATTGTGGAGAGGAAAATTGAAGTGATAGGTATCTCAAATGAAAGATTAACACCGCCTAATCGCAGAAGCTTGAGAATTCGCATTTTAGGAAACTTTTTGCCATTTAAATATGTGATCTGAGGCCAACATTTGGTCAAAAAGGAGCAATGTTAACTGAAGAGAAAGGATTCATGAGAAGATGATTAATATAACTCACAGTGAAATTTTGAATATCAATGAACATTTGTGCTAGACTCCCAAGGAATAAGACCTCTCAAGTAAGTAGGAATTGTTCAGTTTGAAATCCAGTTTTACTAATCCAATGATCATCTAACTCAAACACACACACACACACACACACACACACACACACACACATTTAATAGTTCATTCTGGAGTGTGGGAGTACTTATACTCATTACTGCAGTTTAAGCTTTTCAACAACCTTTCCAAAATTGTAATATAATTTTAAATTTAAACAGAATTTTGCAACACCCTGAACAATTTCTGACATTGAACCAATGCTTTTAAGTTCCTAGGTTATCTTTGTTAATATTGTAACTATGCTTTGTGATTCTCAGAAAATGCAATATAACAAAAATATGAAGTTATAAAAATAATTGAGCATAATCTTACAGAATTCATGTAAATAATTTTGAAGATAGTAAACATCAAAATTATTTAGTCAGTCTTTGTGAATATAAAGCTACTGTTTTAGATATTTTTAAAAGCTAACATTACCTGTTGTAAGGAAAAGGGGCACAGAATAGAGAGGAGACAGGATACAAACTAGCAGCCAGAATGAATTTATTCACATAGTTGGCCAACTGCCAGTGTGCACACAGACCTAACAGGTGGCAGAGGACATGATACTCAGTGGGCAGGGCCTTATATTTACGTTAGGGTGGGCTAAGAGTCCAGATGTGGGGTGGGGATGATATATGGAGATGAGTTTCTCCACACAGGTTTTTCAGGGTGGGGTGGGGGAACAAAACAGGGTGTGAGGCTAAACTGGTATCTTGAAATGATGTAGGGATATGGAGTAATTTCTAGATTTTGGAGGATGCACCTGTGATCTTTGATTTTTTTTTAATATGACAAGTAGAGTTATAGGGAGTGAGAGAGAGAGACAGAGAGGAAGGTATTCCTTCCATTGGTCCACTCTCCAAATGGCCGCCATGGCCAGCGCTGCGCTGATCCAAAGCTAGGAGCCAGGTGCTTCCTCCTGGTCTCCCATGTGGGTGCAGGGGCCCAAGCACTTGGGCCATCCTCCACTGCCCTCCTGGGCCACAGCAGAGTGCTGGACTGGAAGAGGAGCAACCAGGACTAGAACCCAGCACCCATGAGGGATGCCAGCACTGCAAGTGGAGGATTAATCAAGTGAGCAATGGCTCTGGCCCCGATCTTTGATTTCTACTTTCATTATGAGGAAATGACTTTTAGACTTTAATCTCTATCATGTATTTATTCATTTTTTTAGCTTTCAGATTTTGGTTCTAGATTACTTCTTTGCCTGGTATAAATATCCTAATTTTTTTTTCTATATAGCAAAACGTTATCCAATTAAGTTGTTTCAGGTATGTGTCTCACTAAATTGGTTTTCATATTTCTTTGCTTGAAACTTTTTCTCTTTCCTTGAACTGCTATGAAACATCTACTCTGAACTATAGGTCTTGACCCTTACCTAGAGTTATAGTTTCTGAAGGTAAACTATCTAGATGTTCTCCACTATAATTACAGTGGCAGAACGTAGTCAAAAGAAAACAGGCTGAAGGCTCAGAGTCACCCACTGGATAGCATCCTTATTTGTTATTTTATTTTATTTTATTATTTTTTAAACTTTTATTTAATAAATATAAATTTTCAAAGTTCAGCTTTTGGATTACTGTGGCTTTTTCCCCCTTTAACCTCCCTCCCACCCACAACTCTCCCATCTCCCGCTCCATCTCCCATCCCATTCACATCAAGATTCATTTTCAATTATCTCTATACAGAAGATCAACTTAGTATATACTAAGTAAACATTTCAACAGTTTGCACCCACACAGAAACAAAAAGTATAAAGTACTGTTTGAGTACTAGTTATACCGTTACTTCACATAGTACAACACATTAAGGACAGAGATCCTACGTGGGGAGTAAGTGCACAGTGACTTCTGTTGTTGATTTAACAATTGACAGTCTTGTTTTTGGTGTCAGTAATCACCCAAGGCTCTTGTCATGAGTTGCCAAGGCTATGGAAAGTTCTTGAATTCGCCAACTTCGAACTTATTTAGACAAGGTCATAGTTAAAGTGGAAGTTCTCTCCTCTCTTCAGAGAAAGGTACCTCCTTCTTTGATGGCCCATTCCTTCTGCTGGGATCTCACTCACAGAGATCTTTCATTTAGGTCATTTTTTTTTCCAGAGTGTCTTGGCTTTCTATGCCTGAAATACTCTCCTGGCCTCCTTATTTGTATGAATTCTGCACCCCTCAGCTTCCATGCCTTAACATCCCCTCCCACTTCTTCTTCTCTCATTTAACTCTCTCGGAAAACAGATTATTTTTTTGTCTCCAAGGATGGAATTATCTCTCAAGAATGACTTCAAATCAAACAAGCTCTCAAAGATTGGATCATGAATCAAAAATTATATATTACTTTTCAATATGAATTATAGCAGCCAATAAAATTATAAAATTATGGTTTCTAACAAATTCTTTCCAGATATGAAGCCAAATTATAAATAGAAGGAATCTTCCTAGATGTAGGAACCAATTGAGTCAGATGAATTTATGTAATTTTAATATTTTGAAGTACTAGGCTAAAAAAGCCTGATGCATTCATTCATTTTCACAACTAGGAGCTGCCAACTGGCGTGGCAGATCTGGCATTTGGGACAAAATTACCTCTTTCCTGGACAGTTGGATAGTACTATTGGTTCCATAAAAATATTCATTTTTATATAATTCCTGGGCTGAGGGAAATAATATTATTTTAGATAATGCATTCAGTTAGGTCCTAACCTAGCAACCTTTTGCAGGCCTTGAAGACGGTCATTATTTTTATGGTGAATCCATATGTTTTAATCTATCATGCACTGATTTAATTGTCTAAATTATTCAATTATTTTTCAGGATTGTATGGACACAAATGTATGTACTGTACATAATCAATGGTTTAACCATTTGCCAATTACCTTATGCTGTAGCAATAATCATTTTTTAATGATTAATATACTATGTAGTAGAACTTGTTAATGCAGATAACTATAAAGTATTTAGAATAAATGAGCACTAGAGGAAAATATAAAACAAAAGTTTTTAGTCATTCTATTCCCCCCTTCCTTTGCCTCATGCAACATCTTCTCCAAAGAAAATCATTGTTAATAACTTCTGATTCTTTCCGGAAGAGTTTATGTGCTGTTCTAAATCTCCCAAATAAATTGATCTGTAGTATTGTAGTTTTATGAATGTCTTCTCTGTGGTAAATTGGAAGGTGTAATAATTACTTTCAGTTCTTCTAGTGGTTGCCTTCATGTCTTTATTTATAGTATCTACTTAGTTTTACCTACCTTAGATGGATTCTACTGGGTTCCCTCTGGGAAACATGAGATAATTATTAAACTGTGTCTGTCTGTCCAGATTCTGGTTCACATTTTAGCTAATTCCTTCTCATCATTCCATTTATAGTTCTATATATAGAACTCTCTCCTGATTGACTAATTTAAATACTTCCTATTGAGTCCCTTAAAAAACAAGTATGAAGAAATGAGTGAAGATGAAGAAACTAAGGCACTTTCAAATGTTGCTACATTCATTTTTTCCCTCCTTTTCAATATTTGATTATTTAACTTTCATTTTTAAGATTGATATTAACTTTAAAATAAATATATACTACTTTAGGAAGAGTTATTTAAGAAATGTGTTCAAGGGCCGGCACCATGGCTCTCTAGGTTAATCCTCTGCCTGGGGTGCTGGCATCCCACATGGGTGCTGGGTTCTAGTCCCAGTTGCACCTCTTCTAGTCCAGCTCTCCGCTGTGGCCCAGGAGGGCAGTGGAGGATGGCCCAAGCGCTTGGGCCCCTGCACCCACATGGGAGACCAGGAAGAAGCACCTGGCTCCTGGCTTCTGAATGGCGCAGTGCCAGCCGTGGTGGCCTTTGTGGAGTGAACCAGTGGAAGGAAGACCTTTATCTCTCTGTCTCTCTCTCTCTCTTTCACTGTCAAATAAAAAAAAAAAAAGAAATGTGTTTAGTGTTTCTCACTTTTTTTTAGCATAGTTTCAGCTTTCACATTTTCACTGGCTCAATTCTGTTATAGATTTTTAAATATCTACATATGCTTGTTATATTTCCAGACATCATATTTACAAATATTTTCATATTAGCTTACTAGATGATTAGTTATAATGACTTTGGGTCAAATTTTCTTGACTTGACACTTGTTTCCTTTTCTTCGGATTCTACATGCTGTGAAGACATATTCTGTTTGTTTGATTTTCACTCCCTGGAAGTCCCCCTGTCTCTGACCCCAAGATGCCTAAAGAATTAATTCTTTTCTCTTTAAGCTTCATAACAATAGGGAGAAATCCGTGATAAAAATATTATTTGTCATCATTTTATCAAATTTGAAACTCTTTTGACCTGAGAATTCAGTTCTTTTTTATTCTGGGACAACTTTTTTTCTTGTTTCAAATGTTTAACTGAGTGGGCCAGACTGTAGCTGGTTTCCGAGTTGCAAAACAACATAAATTGAACACTATTAACATGGACAGTTAGGTTGTGACATGCTCTCCCATTCTTTAAAAAGGAAAAAAAAGACAACACAATGGAGGATTGAATAAATAATGCATACAATAATGGGAAATATAAATAGAAATCCTGTAAAACATTCTTATGCTTCCTTCTGTGCAACCATGTGTTAACAGGAAGGATGATTTTCAGAACGATGATAGGATTCAATATGTCTCCTTACCTAATAATACTGAGAAGAAAGACACTCATTTTTTGAGGTTCTTTATTTTATTTTTTTAGAGTTATTTATATTTTATTAAATAAAGCTATATATTCTCACAAAGTATATTCAGGCTTATATTTTCCATTTTCATGTAAATTAACTTCATTTTAATCACTCTTTCTTTTTTATACATTTGTTGTAATTACTTCATGCACTGTGGATATTGAATGTTGTATTTTCAAGTTTGATTCTTTTTTCTGCTATTTCTACTTTATCATCAGGTAATGATTTTTCTTTAATGTTAATTATTTTTGCCTTCTTTGGTATCTTATTTTTAAAAGCTACTTTTTGTTTCATCATTTTTAAATTTATTTTTAGCTAGTTTAGATGATAAAGCACTTATAGGAACAATTTGGAGCAAAATGAAGGATTTAAGGCGAAAAAATAAGGATGTTTTTAAAAATTGTATTTGAAGTAACATTTGATACTTCTTAATTTATGCTAAAGATTAGTGAGAAAATGCTGAAAGAAATATGTATTTCTTAGTATTAGACAAGAAGCTTTCAAAATGGTATTATGATGATAATCCTTATCCAGCACCTTAATTTCATTGCTGTGTATCATTAGGTTCATAAATATCAGTCCCTTTCTTTTCTATATATCCTACCCTTTCTGATGTTCACCTCCAGACAAGGTTGTAATAATTTTGCCTTGATATTATATGAAGGAGGTAACAAAGCTCTATGCAACATATAGTATTCTGGATTTTTGGATATTCCATGGGAATTTCTTTCTTTTTTATTTATATAAAGGCAATAAATTGCAAGTATTCCAAATGTACAGCTTTAAGAATATGATACTTTCCAGCCTATCCTTTCTCCCTCCTTTACTACCAACCAGTCCCCAAAAGACAAATATCATACGTTTTCTCTGATTTATGATAGCTTACATATAGAATACAACAATGTAATGTACATGAGTGAATGGGTATTTTGAGTTCTGACATTTACAGCTCTTGTCTATACTCTTGAGGGACAGTATTCTACTTAATGCTTGTTGAACTTTTTTTTTTAAGTGCAGGCTTAAGCTTGTGATTATAAAGTAAATTAAAATTATATCATTGAAAATTCAAGATAATTTATTTCTAACAAAACTACCAATTTCATGCTAATCCTCACAAATTCTACTAAATATGCTGGGAAATGATTGAGTGTTCAACTTTATTATTTGAAGAAATAAGTTTATTTAAGTATTAAATAATTTTTTAAAATGACCTTTATACATATGTAACACCTCGTTATGTGTATAGATTTTGTAAATAGAAATATGTAAATGTATAATGTCTGCCACTCAGCAATACTCAATAAGTTATAATGTATATGGGTATCATTCTTTAACTCTTACTAACCTTAGATTCTTTTTAAAAAGGTTAAAGATAACAAAATCTTTTTGTTTCCATCTGATAGTTATGGCAACAAATAACTCTCCTAATATGAACTGAAAAGACGTTAAGATAGGTATTAAGAGCTTGACCATTAGTTTATAGTTGAACGCATTTTATAATGGATTCTCATGACTGTCTAAATTATAGACTGCCTTACTGTCCTAAAAATGTTGTAGTGTTTAAATAAGTAAATGTTTCACAATTAAGTAATGTCCAAAGAGCATTTAAACAGACTAATTATTGGGTACAATATCTTAAAGCACCTGAAGACCATGACACTGCTTTATTGCTAAATAAATAAGCCATCCCACTTAAATTGAACCCTCCATTCTTCAAACAGCAGACAGATAAACAAGACACAGGATATAAAGTTTGTTGTAGTAACTAAAACAAATGAAGTTTGTTTAAAAAGTTTTTGTTGTGTAGAAAAAAATTAATCTTTAAATAATCAAATTACCAGGCTCTTTACTGATTTCACTATGAATTAAGAAACCAATATATTAAGAAAATAGAGTTAAAAAATTTTGTGACATTATTTTATTGACTTAGTTGTTTTAAAGTTATTATTTTTCTCAACGATAGTTGTCTCAGCAGATTATTTAGAAAGAGTAGAGAAATATTCCCAACTGAATATCGAGTATCCAATTTGTAGAAATCCCAGTGAAAAATATTATTGACCATGAATAGATGCTTTATTTCAGATGATAAAAATGGCCATTTAAATCCCTATAAATAAAATTTGTGGAAATGACTATTAATATATCTATGAGTTATTATTATGCTAGTCAACTCAGTTTTTGGCATACATTGCTTAAACAATCTTATTATAGTGGATCTATGAGTTATTTGGGTTATACAGTCATTCTCATCAGGAACAATATGAGGGATTAATTAGAAGCACTAGAGGTAGATAGAATGTCTTAGACATTTACAGTACTAGAAGACAGTGGAATAAGTGGCTGGTATATTAACTGGTCGATTCTCTAAGTAGTTACTATGAAATGCTTTCTGAGGGAGTTTCCACTTTAAGTTTATGTTATACATTGTGAAGAGGTAAGTAAAGAGCTTATGAGAATTCAAGACTTACAGTTCTGAGTAGCACGGGAAAGCCAAAGTGTTAAATTTCTATCTAGATATGAACATCCTACATTAGAGCCAAAAGGTGATTTTTCTAAGGACAGGATGCAAGTTAGTCTTTAGAACCTAACTTTGTTTTATTTCCTTTACTTGGTATATTATATTTATTATCATATGAAATTGGTCTAATTTACAACCTGCAAAATGTTTATAATTTATACTTTTTTGAGTGTAGCTAATAATGCTCACTCTGGTGCTATATGGTCTGGGTAAAAATCTTGTTTCCATCACAATTAAGAAAAATTCTCCCAAGTTATCCAAATTTGGAAGACAAAAGGCGGGTTGCTTAAAAATTTGATTCTGTATTCTAGAACATTTTCTAGTCTGCCCATGCATATAAGAACAGCTTTTCCTATTCATAAATCATCTCTTGTCATATCTTAGGAAATGAAACATAGCATAGAACATTAGAATAATAATAGTATAATAGTATACAATAAATATATGTTTATGATTTATAGTCATTAAGATTAGAGATAGAAAAATATACATTAGAGACAGAAAAAGCTTAAGGTGTGGTGATTTTGTCATCTATAGGGAAGAATGAACACTTCTGAAGCTGTTATGGTTTATTGCTCTGTGGAAATGTAGACAGTTTTACATACAAATTAATATTCATTCACGGATTCCTTTCCTGTTTGACTATACTCCTGAAACATTATTTTACCCAGAAATTTTCTTTGCTATTCTTTTTTAATTAATAAGATAAACAAAGCATTAACACTATTGAGAAGTTTTTAAAAACAAATGCCAGAGCTTGAGAAATGTCTTGCGACATTCAGAGGAAGTAATCAGGCTGCTACTATGAGAATTCCCTGGCATATACCAATTCCTTCACATTTCTAGGGCTGGCCAAACTAATTGCCACAAACTTGGTAGTTTAAAAAAAAAGGACAATTGTTTTCTCCCTGTTAACAGCCTTGCAGTCCAAAATCAAAGTATCAATAGGGCTGTGATGTGTCAGAAGGCTCTGGGGGAAACATCCTTCCTTGCTCCTAGCTTTCAGTATTGTCAGCAATCCTGAGTGCTCCTTGGCTTATAGAGGCAGCCCTGCAGTCTTCATATTGTCCAGTGTTGACCTCCCTTTATGTCTATGGCTCTGTGCTCCAGTTTCTCTCTTATGAGGATTCCAAATGCTGCATATGGCCAACCCTATTCCAGAGTAATATAAATTGATCATATTTTCCAAGATTTAATTTCCTCCTAAGGTCATGCTCACAGGTTCTGGAGGTTAGAACTTCAACATTCTTTTTTTTAAGGGACACAGTTCTTACACTATTTTTCTTTGCATTTTTCTGGATGAACTGGACTTTGCTCCTAGCTATTGTCCTACTGCTGTATTACATCCCTCTCTAGCCTTAGCAACTCCTGTACAGAGTACTTCCTTTTGTCTCAGTGTCACAAGTTTTTTCTCATTTAACTCCATCATCACCATTGACACATAAACATATTTCTCCATAAAGAAACAAACAAAAACAAATCCCTTCCAATATCCTTTTGCTAATATTAATTTTTTTATTTCTTTTATAGCAAGACACTATAATTGAATTTTCCAAGCCTCCTGTGTCTAATCATTCTCTTATTACTTCTCACTATTATTGTGTCACTGAAATTGCTGTTGCCAAGGTTAAGGATGAACTTTATATGGCAATATTCAATACTTAAATCTTGGTCTTAGTGTGTTTTGACAGCTGATCACTGTTTTCTCCTTGCAATGTTGTTTTTCTCAGTCTTGAAGACACCATAGTTCTTCCTCTTCCTCCTCGTATATTTGATTACTTCTTTCAGCCTTGTCCTCCTCATCTTCCCAAACTCAACATGTGGGAATGGCCATAGGTTCCATTTTGTTTCTTGTAGTTTTGTAGGAACATGAATACCCAGGGTGATCTCATCCAGTCTCAGAACTTTAAATATATTAAGACTTTTAATTATTTGTGCAGATGATTCTCAAGTTTTTACTTTTAATCTGATTTTTTTTTGACAGGCAGAGTTAGACAGTGAGAGAGAGAGACAGAGTAAAAGGTCTTCCTTCCATTGGTTCACCCCCGAAATGGCTGCCACGGCCGGTGCACTGCGCCGATCTGAAGCCAGGAGCCAGGAGCCAGGTGCTTCCTCCTGGTCTCCCATGTGGGTGCAGGGCCCAAGCACTCAGCCATCCTCCACTGCCTTCCTGGGCCACAGCAGAGAGCTGGACTAGAAGAGGAGCAACTGGGACAGAACTGGCGTCCCAATCGGGACTAGAACCCAGAGTGCCGGCACCACATTATTATCCTTGAAAACTTAAATCTGAATCTATTATTAACTATATCTAAAACTTAATGTGCCAGTGATATTGGTACATTTTGAAGAATAAAATTGGATAATCCAAAAATCCACTTGTCAGAGCAAAGAGAACTAAAACTTCTATCATTGTTGAGAGCTACTCAACAGCAAACAAGGCAGGATGAGCTACAAAGCATGTTAAACTCCCAGTCCTTTCCATTTATATTATACTCAGTAAAGACTGGAATTTACTTCCATACCTTTTGGATGCCTAACCTAACTAGGGGATTGTTTGAGGGCAGTTTCAGGGTCTTATCTCAGTGCTGAGCAGGTAAGTATTGAACCTTAAGTGTCTATTACTGAGACTGCTGTACTTACAGAGCAAGCAGATCATTCCAGAAATACCATGATAGATTAAGTCATTTCCCAGTTTGTTCATAAAATAATCTCAATTTTTTGATGTGGTGAGAAATATTGAGAATACATATTTCAATGTGTCTGTCACTATATTAGGGAAATTCTCTAATAAACTGATTATTTGTAATATGGGAAAACAGTGTTTGAAAGGGAATTTATGTTTTAAACAATCTTAATGAGTGAAACAAAATCTCCAGAAGCACACACTTGATGTCATGAAAAAGATTTATCTTTAGGAAGAAGCACATATGAGATAAAAATTATAAAGTATCAGTAAAGACTAGAACAAGAAAGAAAAGAGTATATATTGAAAATGTTTAACTACATGTAAAAAGAAGAACATCTGTAAGACAGTGTTGAGTCTCAGAAGGAATCATATACCGTTTTAGCATTTCTTCAATGAATCTTTTAACCAAAGACTTTGGTGCTTCAAAAGAAAGAATCATCTCCATTTGCCGTAATTGCTGTGTAGAAGGTCTAAAGAGGGGATAAAGAAGTAGCTTCTGTCTCCTGAAGCCTGAAACCACGCAGTCGTGTCCTGGAGGAAGTCATAAACTTCCATTGAAATGTTTTAAATCACTTTAGTGGTTCTGCTGTGGACTGTATGCACCATTCTGTTTCTCAAGGTGTGGGGATGTGCCTTGCACGTAAGTGTATTTGGTACAGATGGAGTCCCAGTACTGCTGGAATTGGTAAGAGGTGTTTTTTTAAAGATGGTTACTAGATCAAAACTGACTATAAAGTATGCCATCTGAGGAGGACTGGGACCAACTTTCCATTAATGTGTTTATTTTAAAATTGATGCTATTTACCTCTCAGTTGTAATTAAAACGCTCTTGGTTTCGAACTTCTATTTATTCCTATGTTTGGGATCTCTCTATTTGAGAGAGTTTTGTGAGAACTGTGAATCTGGGAGTTTGAGGTCCCGAAACTCTGTGCACATTTCTACTTTTTCATATAAACCAATGATTTGTTTGAGATTTTCTCTCTCCAGAATGAGCTATGTAGGGCAAGTCCATGCATTACCCACTTCTATCACTTCACCTATTAAACTGGGTCTGTTATGTTGCCAATGCTTAAATATTTGAGAAATAACACTGGTTTAATACTGTGCTGAGCTATGCTTTATTCCACATAACTTTTACAAATATTATATATGATTATGAGAGGTCTAATCTATGCTTTTTGGCTATATGTTTCTGTTCCAATGTGTCATTTTTTGAATATTAAGAGTTAACAGACAGCAAACAAAACTGGAGAATGATGAGTGCTATCTCTGTAATAATAATCAAATAAATAGTGGTCTGGAACTATGTCAGATCTTCAACTTCAGCACAAAAGTGTATTGGTTAACATTTTCCCTTTAAGAAAATTCCATTTTTTTTTCCTCAACTGATTTTACAAAGAACGTATTGCATTTCTGTCTAGTTCCATTTATGCTGCTTTATTTATTTCTCAGTTCTGAAGCTGGTGAGTCCCAGATCAAAGCATTAGGATTTTGTCTGCTGAGGGCCTTCCTCCTGTGTTCTCACATGGCAGACAGCGGAAGGGCAGATCAGCTGCTGCATAAGTGAAGCCTTCTGTAAGGGGCTTCCCCCAGTAGTGAGGCAGCCGCCCTCACGGTCTATGTACTTTCAAAGCCTCTACCTCCTTAGACTACTACGTTGATGGCATCTGAATTTTAGAGGGTTGCATTCAAGCTCTAAAACTTGAGATTTTTATTTTAAAATCTTGCCATCTTTGCAGGACAGACAGCCTTATGCAGGTATTTTGGGGACTCTTCTTACAAACAGGGCATAGTAATAGTTTTCCAATTCTGCAGATTCGCTGCTGATTGACCTTTATGTCTTTTGCATATATAGCATGTAATCTTTATAATTGTTTTAGGTTAGCTTTTCAAAGCTATTTTTTCTGGGAAAATCCTAAATAATTACTTTATTTCACAGTTTGACATTGATTCAAACATGATTTTGTGGTGCAAATTTTCCTAATATCTTCAGTAAAATCCTAAGCAAATTAAATTGTCTTTTGTCTCTTTTTGCTATTTTCCCTTGTACAATGTTGATCAAGGCCTTTAACTGATGGCCTACCTAATTTGCAGTATTATATTTTCCTTTAATTTTTCATATTTTGGTTTTTGTAATCTCTTTTTAACTTTTTCCTATACTTGTATATGCTTTTCGTGGATATTTTCTATTAAACAATCAAGCAAATAATTCATTTTCCTTCTGGAGACTTTGCTGTGCTTAGTATTGATGGAGTTTATGAGCTTTGGGTAAGACACATAGTTATAATTTTTATGTGCAACATAGTTTTCACTATTTTCAGTTTTCTTGAAATCAGCTCACTTAAACATCTTTATCCTGAAAGTGTTTCTGATACATGTTTTTAAGATACATTTATTTATTTTAAAGTCAGTGTTAGGGGAGAGAGAGAGAGAGAGAGAGAGAGAGAGAGAGAATGTGTCCATTCACTGGTTTACTCCCAAGATGGTCTCAATGGCCAGGGCTGGGCTAGGAGAGCCAAGAGCCAGGAGCTTCATCCAGTTCTCCCACATGGGTGGCAGGGTCCCAAACACTTGGGCTCTCTTATACTGTTTTTCCCAGGCCATTAGCAGGAAGATGGATGAGAAGTGGAGCAGCCGAGACATGAACTAACTCTCAAATGGGATGCCAATATCACAGGTAGCAGCCCCTCAGAGTAATTTTTAATTTAGTAAGAAAGGAAAGTGTTCAATATCTTTTCCTGATGGAAAAATTAGACTTAGTTATGCACTAATAATTGCGTAGCTTTTCTATATGCTACTGAAAGTGTGTATTAGTATACTTTCTTCCTTGCATGTTCAAAACATATATAGCAAGAAATAATTACCTGTTTGATTTGTTGCCCTTCTTCTTTTTTTAACTTTTATTTAATATATATAAATTTCCAAAGTTCAGCTTTTGGATTACCGTGGCTTTTTCCCCTCCATAACTTCCCTCCCACCCACAACCCTCCCATCTCCCACTCCCTCTCCCATTCCATTCACATCAAGATTCATTTTCAATTATCTTAAATATAGAAGATCAACTTAGTATATACTAAGTAAAGATTTCAACAGTTTGTACCCACACAGAAACACAAAGTGTAAAGTACTAGCTATAGCATTAATTCACAATTTACAACACATTAAGGACAGAGATCCTACATGGGGAGTAAGTGCACAGTGACTCCTGTTGTTGACTTAACAAACTGACACTCTCTTGTTTATGGTGTCAGTAATCACCAGAGGCTCTTGTCATGAGTTGCCAAGGCTATGGAAGCCTTTAGAGTTCGCCGACTCTGATCTTATTTAGACAAAGTCATAGTCAAAGTGGAAGTTCTCTCCTCTCTTCAGAGAAAGGTACCTCCTTCTTTGATGGCCCGTTCTTTCCACTGGGATCTCACTCACAGAGATCTTTCATTTAGGTGTTTTTTTTTTTTTCCAGAGTGTCTTGGCTTTCCATGCCTAAAATACTCTCATGGGCTCTTCAGCCAGATCGGAATGCCTTAAGGGCTGATTCTGAGGCCAGAGTGCTGTTTAGGACATCTGCCATTCTATGAGTCTGCTATGTGTCCTGCTTACCATGTTGGATAATTCTCTCCTTTTTAATTCTATCAGTATTAGCAGACACTAGTCTTGTTTATCCTTTTGACTCTTAATCCTATCAGTATGATCAATTGTGAACTGAAACTGATCACTTTGACTAGTAAGACTAGTAAGATGGAATTGGTACATGCCACCCTGATGGGATTGAATTGGAATCCCCTGGCACATTTTTAACTACCGTTTGAGGCAAATCCGATTGAGTATGTCCCAAACTGTACATCTCCTCCTTCTCTTATTCCTAGTCTTATATTTAACAGGGATCACTTTTCAGTTAAATTTAAACACCTAAGAGTAATTGTGTGTTAATGCCCTTCTACCCTATGTAGCCTGATGTCCTATGTAGACATTCAAACCTTTGTCTAAAAATTTAACCATGTCTCTGAGGACCAGGGACCTCTCTCATTGTGTTGGGGATGAGAACAATTCTGCACACTGTAACAGGAAGAGAAATAACAACTACTGACTACTGAACACTTATAAGTGCCAAGTAATGTACTGGTTGTGTTATAGTCTTTGCTTAATTCAATGCATACAATAACTTTATGGTCTTCATAATATTATGTACCACCTATAGTGAGGAAGCATGAATTAACAATCTAGATAACTTGAAAAACTCAACAGAGGGTATAAACGTGGGGATTTGAACTTAGGCTGGTGGTCTCTGGAAACTCTGTCTTTACATTCACATGTGAATTTGTTTATTTGCTTAGTATATGCATGTACTGGACTGAAATCTAAGTTATTCTCTATTTACTTCTCACTATTTTTAGCCTAACTGCCTGACTTTTTCTGCTACATTTAGTGACAATTTAAAAATTGTAAAATTGTCTCTCAAGGGTTTAATTTTGGGAAATTTTTCTCATTGTTAGTTTTACAGACTCTCTAACGTGATCATAATGGCACTTAGAATATTGATTGGAGGAAAAACAAGAAGATGGCAGAATAGTGAGGACGCGCACTAGCAGTCCGCAAAAAGATAGTTTAATAAAAACAGAGTTACTGTAGCCTCAGGAAAAATCTCAGGGAAAAAAATGCAGTGGCAATTCTTCCGGACCCAGTGAATGAGACGCAGAGGACCTAGGGAAAAGTAAGTTTGCGAACGGCAAATCGTGCCATAGTGGCACGGGAGCTGCTGGGAGGGACAGGAACCAGAGGGAACACAGTCGCCATTGGAATTGAGCGCTTAAACGGGAGCCGATACAGGGATCCCGAGACACTGGCGGGGGGAAGCAGACCCCAGGGAAACAGCACAATTGAGGCGAGCCCACACGGACACTAGCCTCTCTCGTCACCCACCCTGCTAAGTCCAGCTAGATTAAACGCAGTGGCACGGCGCGCGCCCGCCGGCTGAGTCGGGAGCCGGGCGGAACACAATCGCCGCAGGATCTGCGCGCATGAACGGGAGCCGATACAGGGATCCAGAGACCCTGGCGGGGGGAAGCAGACCTCCACGGGGGAAACAGCACAGTTGAGGTGAGCCCGCACGGACACTAGCCCCTCTCGCCGCCCACCTTACGAAGTCGAATTTGATTAAACGCAGTGGGACAAGGTGCGCCCGCCCATCACTGAGGCAGACGGAACCAAAAACCCGAGGCTGTAGAAACCTGAAGGGGATCCAAAAACTGGGAACACACCGCGCACACAAACTCCATTACCTTGACAACCCAGAGAAAGAGTGTGGGGAAAAAAAAAATGCCAAACAAAAACAGATTCTGAGGGAGCAAGATCAAGGAAGACGCTATGATGACCCCAAACGGAAAAGACACCCCAAGTCAGGATTGTGAAGATAATGAGATAGAAGAAATGCAAGAAGCAGATCTTAAAGAATTGATAAGAACATTAAGAAGTTCTCAAAAACAAATTCTTGAACTACAGAAACCTTTAATGGATAAGATAGAAAATCTCTCTCGCGAGAATGAAGCACTACGGAGAAATCAAAACGAAATGAAACAACTAGTAGAACAAGAAGCTACGATAGTGACAAAAAATCTTAATGAATTGAAGAACTCAATAGATCAAGTGACAAGCAATCTTGAGGGCCTTAAAACCAGAATGGGTGAAGCAGAAGAGAGAATATCGGACCTAGAAGACAGTGAACAGGAGAGGAAACAGTCAAACCAAAGACAAGAAGAGGAAATTAGAAAACTAAAAGATATCGTCGGGAATTTACAGGATACTATTAAAAAACCCAACATTCGGGTTCTAGGTGTTCCTGAAGGTATGGAGAGGGAGAAAGGATTAGAAGGCCTTTTTAGGGAGATACTAGCAGAAAATTTTCCAGGCTTGGAGAAAGACAGAGAAATCCTAATCCAGGAAGCTCATAGAACCCCTAATAAACATGACCAAAAGAGATCCTCTGCACGACATATTGTAATTAAACTCACCACAGTGAAGCAAAAAGAAAAGATCCTAAAATGTGCAAGAGAGAAACGTCAGATTACTCTCAGAGGATCTCCAATTAGACTCACAGCTGACTTCTCAACAGAAACCCTACAAGCTAGAAGGGAATGGCGAGACATAGCCCAGGTACTTAGAGAGAAAAACTGCCAGCCCAGAATATTATACCCTGCAAAGCTCTCATTTGTGAATGAAGGCGAAATAAAGACCTTTCATAACAAACAAAAATTGAAAGAATTTGTTGCCACTCGTCCAGCCCTGCAAAAGATACTTAAAAACATGTTACACACAGAAACACAGAAACACGACCATCAACATGAAAGAAGGTAAACGAAGGGAACCTCACGGCAAAAGATCACAGGGAATTCAAAGCATACATTAGAAAATATCTGGCAAATGGCAGGGCAAACTTACCACTTATCAATAGTCACATTGAACGTTAAAGGTCTAAACTGTCCTGTTAAAAGACAGAGATTGGCTGACTGGGTTAAGGAACAAAAACCATCTATTTGCTGCCTACAAGAAACACATCTTTCCAACGAAGATCCATACAGACTGAAAATAAAAGGATGGAACAAGATATACCATGCCAACAGAAATGAAAAAAGAGCGGGTGTAACCATCTTAATATCGGACTACATAAACTTTAACACAAAAACTATTAAGAGAGACAAAGAGGGGCACTATATAATGATTAAGGGATCAATACTACAGGAAGATATAACAATTCTCAATGTATATGCACCTAATTACAGGCCACAGGTTTATTTAAAAAATTTGTTAAGAAACTTAAAGGGAGACTTAGACCCCAACACAATAGTACTGGGGGACTTCAATACTCCACTCACAGATATTGACAGATCGACAGAACAGAAGATCAACAAGGAGACAGTAGATTTAAACAACACTATAGCCCAAATGGATCTAACAGATATCTACAGAACTTTTCATCCTACACGTAAAGCATTCACATTCTTCTCAGCAGTACATGGAACCTACTCTAGGATTGATCACATATTAGGCCATAAAGCAAGTCTCAGCAAATTCAAAAGAATTAGAATCATACGATGCAACTTCTCAGACCATAAGGGATTGAAGTTGGAAATTAGCAACTCAGGAATCCCTAGAGCATATGCAAACACATGGAGATTGAACAACATGCTCCTGAATGAACAATGGGTCACTGAAGAAATCAAAAGAGAAATCAAAAATTTTCTGGAAGTAAATGAGGATAACAGCACAACATACCAAAACTTATGGGATACAGCAAAAGCAGTGTTAAGAGGAAAGTTTATATCAACAGGTGCCTACATCAAGAAACTGGAAAGGCACCAAATAGATGAGCTTTCAATGCATCTCAAGGATCTAGAAAATTTGCAGCAAACTAGACCCAAATCTAGTAGAAAAAGAGAAATAATCAAAATCAGAGAAGAAATCAACAGGATTGAATCCAAAAAACATTACAAAAAATCAGCCAAACGAGGAGCTGGTTTTTTGAGAAAATAAACAAGATTGACACCCCATTGGCCCAACTAACTAAAAAAAGAAGAGAAAAGACCCAAATCAGTAAAATCAGAGATGAAAAAGGAAATATAACAACAGACACCACAGAAATCAAAAGAATCATCAGAAATTACTACAAGGACTTGTATGCCAGTAAACAGGGAAACCTATCAGAAATGGATAGATTCCTGGACACATGCAACCTACCTAAATTGAACCAGGAAGACATAGAAAACCTAAACAGACCCATAAGTGAGTCAGAAATTGAATCAGTAATAAAGGCCCTCCCAACAAAGAAAAGCCCAGGACCAGATGGATTCACTGCTGAATTCTACCAGACATTTAAAGAAGAACTAACCCCAATTCTTCTCAAACTTTTCAGAACAATCGAAAAAGAGGGAATTCTCCCAAATTCTTTCTATGAAGCCAGCATCACCTTAATTCCTAAGCCAGAAAAAGATGCAGCATTGAAAGAGAATTACAGACCAATATCCCTCATGAACATAGATGCAAAAATCCTCAACAAAATTCTGGCCAATAGACTGCAACAACACATCAGAAAGATCATCCACCCAGACCAAGTGGGATTCATCCCTGGTATGCAGGGATTGTTCAATATTCGCAAAACAATCAACGTGATACACCACATTAACAGACAGCAGAAGAAAAACCATATGATTATCTCACTAGACGCAGAGAAAGCATTCGATAAAATTCAACACCCTTTCATGATGAAAACCCTAAGCAAACTGGATATAGAAGGCACATTCCTCAATACAATCAAAGCAATTTATGAAAAACCCACGGCCAATATCCTATTGAATGGGGAAAAGTTGGAAGCATTTCCACTGAGATCTGGTACCAGACAGGGATGCCCACTCTCACCACTGCTATTCAATATAGTGCTGGAAGTCTTCGCCAGAGCTATTAGGCAAGAAAAAGAAATTAAAGGGATACAAGTTGGGAAGGAAGAACTCAAACTATCCCTCTTTGCAGATGACATGATTCTTTATTTGGGGGACCCAAAGAACTCTACAAAGAGACTATTGGAACTCATAGAAGAGTTTGGCAAAGTAGCAGGATATAAAATCAATGCACAAAAATCAACAGCCTTTGGATACACAGACAATGCCACGGCTGAGGAAGAACTGCTAAGATCAATCCCATTCACAATAGCTACAAAAACAATCAAATACCTTGGAATAAATTTAACTAAGGACATTAAAGATCTCTACAATGAAAATTACAAAACCTTAAAGAAAGAAATAGAAGAGGATACCAAAAAATGGAGAAATCTCCCATGCTCATGGATTGGAAGAATCAATATCATCAAAATGTCCATTCTCCCAAAAGCAATTTACAGATTCAACGCAATACCAATCAAGATACCGAGGACATTCTTCTCAGATCTGGAAAAAATGATGCTGAAATTCATATGGAGACACAGGAGACCTCGAATAGCTAAAGCAATCTTGTACAACAAAAACAAAGCCGGAGGCATCACAATACCAGATTTCAGGACATACTACAGGGCAGTTGTTATCAAAACAGCATGGTACTGGTAGAGAAACAGATGGATAGACCAATGGAACAGAATAGAAACTCCAGAAATCAATCCAAACACCTACAGCCAACTTATATTTGATCAACGATCCAAAACCAGTCCCTGGAGTAAGGTCAGTCTGTTTAATAAATGGTGCTGGGAAAACTGGATTTCCACGTGCAGAATCATGAAGCAAGACCCCTACCTTTCACCTTACACAAAAATTCATTCAACATGGATTAAAAATTTAAACCTACGACCCGACACCATCAAATTACTAGAGAGCATAGGAGAAACCCTGCAAGACAAAGGTACTGGCAAAGACTTCTTGGAAAAGACCCCAGAAGCACAGGCACTGAAAACCAAAATTAACTACTGGGATTGCATCAAATTGAAAAGTTTCTGTACTGCAAAAGAAACAGTCAGGAAAGTGAATAGGAAACCGACAGAATGGGAAAATATATTTGCAAACTATGCAACAGATAAAGGGTTGATAACCAGAATCTACAAAGAAATTAAGAAACTCCACAACATCAAAACAAGCAACCCACTTAAGAGATGGGCCAAGGACCTCAATAGACATTTTTCCAAAGGGGAAATCCAAATGGCCAACAGACACATGAAAAAATGTTCAAGATCCCTAGCAATCAGGGAAATGCAAATCAAAACCACAATGAGGTTTCACCTCACCCCGGTTAGAATGGCTCACATTCAGAAATCCACCAACAATAGATGCTGGAGAGGCTGTGGGGAAAAAGGGACACTAATCCACTGTTGGTGGGAATGCAAACTGGTGAAGCCACTATGGAAGTCAGTCTGGAGATTCCTCAGAAACCTGAATATAACCCTACCATTCAACCCAGCCTTCCCAATCCTTGGAATTTACCCAAAGGAAATTAAATTGGCAAACAAAAAAGCCGTCTGCACAGTAATGTTTATTGCGGCTCAATTCACAATAGCTAAGACTTGGAACCAACCCAAATGCCCATCAACAGTAGACTGGATTAGGAAATTATGGGACATTTACTCTACAGAATACTATACAGCAGTCAAAAACAATGAAATCCGGTCACTTGCAACAAAATGGAGGAATCTGGAAAACATCATGCTGAGTGAATTAAGTCAGTGCCAAAGAGACAAATATCATTTGTTTCCCTTGATTGGCGATGACTAACTGAGCACCAAAGGGGAAACCTGTAGAAGTGAAATGGACACTATGAGAAACAGTGACTCGATCAGCTCTTGTGCTGACTGTTGTTGTACAATGTAATACTTTATCCATGGTAGTATTTTTTTTTTTATCCTAGTACTAGTGGTTGAACTCTGTAATTAACACACAATTATTCTCAATTATTCTTAGTTGTTTAAATTTTAACTGTAAAGTGATCTCTGTGAAATATAAGAGTGGGAATAAGAGAGGGAGGAGATGTAAAATTTGGGTCATGCTCAATCAGAACAGCCCCAAATGATGGAGTTAGAATTGTGCCAGGGGATTCCAATACAATCCCATCAAGGTGGCATGTACCAAGGCCATCTCATTAGTCCAAGTGATCAATTTCAGCTCACAATTGATCACACTGATAGGTCTAAGAGTCAAAGGGATCGCACAAGCAAGACTAGTGTCTGCTAATACTAACTGATAGAATGAAAAAGGGAGAGAATGATCCAACATGGGAAGCAGGATACACAGCAGACTCATAGAATGGCAGATGTCCTAAATAGCACTCTGGCCTCAGAATCAGCCCTTAAGGCATTCGGATCTGGCTCAAGAGCCCATGAGAATAGTTTAGGCATGGAAAGCCAAGACATTCTGGAAAAAACAGAAGACCTAAATGAAAGATCTCTGCGAGTGAGATCCCAGTGGAAAGAACGGGGCCATCAAAGAAGGAGGTACCTATCTCTGAAGGGAGGAGAGAACTTCCACTTTGACTATGGCCCTGTGGGAATAAGATCGAAGTCGGCGAACCCTAAAGGCTTCCATAGCCTCGGCAACTCATGACCAGAGCCTAGGGAGATTACTGACGCCATAAACAAGAGTGTCAAATTGTTAAATCAACATCAGGAGTCACTGTGTACGTACGTCTCATGAGGGATCTGTCCTTAATGTGTTATCCAATGTGAAATAATGCTATTACTAGTACTGAAACAGTATTTTTGCACTTTGTGTTTCTGAGTGGGTGCAAACTGGTGAAATCTTTACATAGTATATATTGAATCGATCTTCTTTATATAAAGATAATTGCAAATGATTAAAAAATCTTGGTGTTAAACTGGAAATTGCATAGACAATTAATCAATTTTTTTAAAAAAAAATCATGTAGGATCTCTGTCCTTAATGTGCTGTACATTGTGAATTAATACTATAACAAGCACTCCAACAGTATTATCATTTTGTGTCTCTATGCGAGGGCAAACCGTTGAAATCTTTACGTAATATGTACTAAATTGATCTTCTGTGTATAAAGAGAATTGAAAATGAATCTTGATGTGGGCGGTGGGCGGGAGGGAGCGGGAGAGAGGAGGGTAGGGGGAGGGAGGGAGGTTGTGGGGGGGGAGCCATTGTGATCCATGGGCTGTTCTTTGGAAATTTATATTCTTTAAATAAAAGCTTTATATAAAAATAAATAAATAAATAAGAAAATTATATGTTAAAAAAAAAGAATATTGATTGGATAAAATAGGTGAGAGAAAAAACCCATCAGGACATCATGTAATACCAAAACCAGTCAAGTGAGTTTACATTTGGTTATTGCAATAGTAAATATACATTTTAACTGCACGATGGAATATTTCCTATATAAATAAACTTTAAGGACATGGTGATTAATGTGACTTCTAATTTTTAATATCAGCGACACATATTTTCTTGCTTCTTTATGTCATTCTCTTAAAACAATAGCCTCTATCTCAAAATTTTATGTGCTTTATCTATTAACAACCAAAAATGGCCATATATACTCATATATGGGCAGAGTAATTTCCATCAAGGATGCTGGCTTTCTAGTCTTGTTTCCTGGAAATACTGTGATGTTACTCAGTAACAGTTTTGTCTGCAGATGGAATTATAGTTTCTAGCTAGCTGACTTTAAAATAGAGATGTTGCTATGGGTTATGTAGGCAGGCCCAATATGGTTACGATGATAAAAGGTGAGAAGAGGCAGAAGAGGGAGGGGACCTGTGAAAATCTAAACTAAGATTACAGTGAATGGCTACTGACTCTGAGTGTGGAGGAAGGAGGGCAGCTGGCCTCTAGAAGCTGGAAAAGGCAAGGACATGGATTTCTTCCCAGAGCATCCCTGGAGGACACACCTTGTGGGTGACTGAGTCCAGTGAGCCTGATGATACTTGTGACCTCTTCAATTATAAGAGTATTCATCTGCACTATTTTAAGCCATTGATTTTGTTAGAGTAGCAATAAGAAATTAGTTATAAATAAATACTATATGTATGTTGTATATAACTACATCAAATTGTTTTGCATGCCATTTTGATATTTTCTGAGTTTTTACTGGTATTTGCAACCCTCAGCTGCATAACAAAATAATGCTAAAGAGCTAAAATTTTGTCTACAGATATACTAAAGATTTATAATGTTAAAGTACTGTTCTATATTTCCTTACAATCAAGAGAATTTATTTTTCTTTTTCTTTTTTTTTTAATTTTTTATAACGCTTTTATTTAAAGAATATAAATTTCCAAAATACAGCTTATAGATTACAATGGCTTTCCCCCCCATAACTTCCCCCCCACCCGCAACCCTCCCCTTTCCCACTCCCTCTCCCCTTGCTTCACATCAAGATTCATTTTCAATTCTCTCTATATACAGAAGATCAGTTTACTATATATTAAGTAAAGATTTCAACAGCTTGCCCTCACATAGCAACACAAAGTGAAAAATACTGTTGGAGTACTAGTTATAGTATTAATTCACAATGTATAGCACTTTAAGGACAGAGATCCTACATGATATATTTTTTTAAAAAATTGATTAATTTTCTAGGCAATTTCCAATTTAACACCAAGTTTTTTTTTTCATTTTTAATTATCTATATACAGAAGATTAATTCAGTACATACTAAGTAAAGATTTCATCAGTTTGCACCCACACAGAAACACAAAGTGTAAAGTACTGTTTCAGTGCTAGTTATAGCATTACTTCACATTGGACAACACATTAAGGACAGATTCCTCATGAGAATAAGTACACTCTGACTCCTGATGTAGATTTAACAATTTGACACTCTTGTTTATGGCGTCAGTAATCTCCCTAGGGTCTAGTCATGAGTTGCCAAGGCTATGGAAGCCTTTAGGGTTTGCCAACTTCAATCTTATTCCGACAGGGTCATAGTCAAAGTGGAGGTTCTCTCCTCCCTTCAGAGAAAGATACCTCCTTCTTTGATGGCCCCATTCGTTCCACTGGGATCTCACTCACAGAGATCTTTCATTTAGGTCTTCTTTTTTTTCCAGAGTGTCTTGGCTTTCCATGCCTAAAATACTCTCATGGGCTCTTGAGCCAGATCTGAATGCTTTAAGGGCTGATTCTGAGGCCAGAGTCCTATTTAGGACATCTGCCATTCTATGAGTCTGCTGTTGTCTCCCACTTCCCGTATTGGATCGTTCTCTCCCTTTTTACTTCTATCAGTTAGTATTAGCAGACACTAGTCTTATTTGTGTGATCCCTTTGACTCTTATACCTATCAGTGTGATCAACTGTGAACTGAAGATGATCACTTGGACTAGTGAGATGGCATTGGTGCATGCCACCTTGATGGGATTGTATTGGAATCCCCTGGCATGATTCTAACTCCATCATTTGGGGCATGACTGATTGAGCATGTCCCAAATTGTACATCTCCTCCCTCTCTTATTCCCACAGTTATATTTCACAGGGATCACTTTTCAGTTAAAATTTAAACACCTAAGAATAATTGTTTGTTAATTACAGAGTTCAACCAATAGTACTAGAATACAAAAAGTACTAAAATGGATAAAGTATTACATTGTACAACAACAGTTAGCACAAGAGCTGATCAAGTTACTGTTTCTCATAGTGTCCATTTCACTTCAATAGGTTTCACCTTTGGTGCTCAATTAGTTGTCACCGATCAGGGAGAACATATGATATTTGTCCCTTGGGACTGGTTTAATTCACTCAGAATGATGTTTTCCAGATTCCTCCATCTTATTGCAAATGACCGGATTTCATTGTTTTAGACTGCTGTATAGTATTCTATAGAGTACATGTCCCATAATTTCTTTATCCAAATGTATGCTTTGAATTCCCTGTGATCTTTTGCTGTGAGGTTCCCTCGTTTATCTTCTTTCATGTTGATGGCCATGTTTCTGTGTTTCTGTGTGTAACACATCTTTAAGTATCTTTTGCAGGGCTGGACGAGTGGCAACAAATTCTTTCAATTTTTGTTTGTTATGAAAGGTCTTTATTTTACCTTCATTCACAAATGAGAGCTTGGCAGGATATAATATTCTGGGCTGGCAGTTTTTCTCTCTAAGTACCTGGGCTATGTCTCGCCATTCCCTTCTAGCTTGTAGGGTTTCTGATGAGAAGTCTGCTGTGAGTCTAATTGGACATCCTCTGAGTGTAATTTGATGTTTCTTGCGCATTTTAGGATCTTTTCTTTCTGTTTCACTGTGGTGAGTTTAATTACAACGTGTCGTGGTGAGGACCTCTTTTGGTCATGTTTACTAGGGGTTCTATGAGCTTCCTGTACTAGGATGTCTCTGTCCTTCTCCAAAACTGGGAAATTTTCTGCTATTATCTCACTAAAAAGGCATTCTAATCCTTTCTCCCTCTCCAAGCCTTCAGGAACTCCTAGAACTCGAATGTTGGGTTTTTTAATAGTATCCTGTAGTTTCCCAACAATATTTTTTAGATTTCTAATTTCCTCTTCTTGTCTTTGGTTTGACTGTATAGTTTCCTGTGCTCTGTCTTCTAAGTCCGATATTCTCTCTTCTGCCTCACCCATTCTGTTTGTAAGGCTCTCTAATGTGTTTTTCATTTGATCTATTGAATTCTTCACTTCATTATGATTTCTCGTCACTATCACAGTTTCATGTTCTACTAGTTGTTTCATTTCAGCTTGATTCCTCCTTAATATTTCATTTTCACGAGAGAGATTTTCTACCTTGTCCATTAAGGATTTCTGTAGTTCAAGAATTTGTTTTTGAGTACTTCTTAGTGTTCTTATCAAGTTTTTGAGATCTGCTTCTTGCATTTCTTCTATCTCATCATCTTCGTAATCTTGAATTGGAGTGTCTTTTTCATTTGGGGACGCCATAGTGTCTTCCTTGTTCTTATTACCTTGGTTTTTGCGTTTGTTGTTTGGCATATTGGTTTCTTCACTGTGGTGTTTTTTTCTTGTTATACTATGACTCTAGATTAAGTGGACTGTCTGGTTTTGATGGAGCCTTAGAGGCTTGAGATGGGTGTGGCCTGAGAGCTCTGTTTGGTTCCTCAGGGTTGAGGGTGTGTCAAAGGAGACACTCCCAGGTTAGGCGTGGTAAATCTCTCTCTGTTTCTTTTTTTTTTTTTTTTTGGTTCAAAAGGGAAGTAATTCCACACAGCTGAATGGAATTGGGGGTGATTAGCAGGCGAATGATATACCCACAGGAGCCAGAGATCGGAAGCTCTTTCCCAAGGACCAGAGAAGGAATCTTTGCGGCCCTTTGTGTGGGCTCAGATTCTCCTGTAGTCTCCCACTGGGCTGCCAGGCTACTGAACTGTAGTGTCTCTGGAGAGTACTCACATGAATTCGTGATTTCCGTGAGTTCTCTCCCCCACAGTCTCTTTTTTCACAGTCTCAGTTCATTAGCACCACACATTCATTAGGTTCTCATCTCCTGTTATTTCACCCCTCCCACCCAGAGTCAGGTTTTTCTGCTAGGCTCTGGGCCGGTGCCGACCCGAGGTCACCCTGCTTATGACGTATTCCAAAATGGCGCCTGCTCTTTCTCTTGTTCACCTTTGAGAGGTGAGCGGAGAGAGAGAAGCTTGTGTCCGTATGGGTCACTTTTTTTTTTATTCCCTCTCTCTGTCTCTCTCTTCTAGTTAGCCTGGTGAACTTTTCCCCGCAGGGTTTCAAGCCTTGTTCACTCTAGGCTCCCTTTTCCGCTTCCCTCTGGTATCTCGGGCTATTGAGGTTCTGCTCACCTCGCGTTCCAGCGCTGGTGTGTTGAATCTGCTGCTGGTATCCCAAACTGCGGGCTCCCACGCTCTCCACGCAGGTCCACTGTGAATCTCCAGTTCTGGAAGGGTTTTCTCTGCTGTTTCTTCCCCTACTCTTCCTTGAACCTGCAGTATCTCCACTTTTATTAAACTGTCTCTCCCCAGACTATCGGTGTGCTCCCTTCCTATTCAGCCATCTTGCTGCTCTCTCTATTTTTTATTTTTCTATTCTTTACTCTATCCTCTCCCTTGGAACTGTGACTCAATAACTCACTGGAATGATTGATCATGACAATTTTCTTTTATAAAACTGATAAATACATACATAGAAATGCTGATTTAACTAAAACAACTTAAACCTCTACAGCTCATGATGACAATTTATCTTCTCCTATGAAATACATTCATCATTTACTTGTAGATAATGTTTTCAATTAAATTAAATGCAATACACCTACTTACTCTCTCAAATCCCTGCAAAATAAAAAAAATCAACAACTACTTCAAGACCCACAGACATACTACTTTCTCAAAATTGCATGCTTTTCTCAAATAACAGCATGATCAAATTCTAACATAAAGATTCTACACCAATATGGCGTGATCCTAATCTACTCTACTGATACAATGGAAGCTTCAGGAATTCATGGTAAGCTCTTACAGATGGGGATCAGGACAGAATGAATTAAGCTGATTAGTTCCTGTCTAACTAGGAAAATAGTTCTTCAGGGTTTTTTATGATTCAATCATTATTCCTCCATAAGCTGTGTCTTTTTCCTTAAAGGCCTTCATGTTGTAGCGGCACAGTTTATGGCAGAGGAGCTAAAGTGACTCAGTTCTCCAAGTAGCATACATTCTGCCAGGGCAATCACTAAGGTGATTTCAAGGGAAGCAATCGTGGTGGAATGAGAAGGTGAGAAGGTCATGCAAAGATGGCTGCTAACAACAGAAACTGCCTGGCAACAGGCTGTGATTGTATGGCTTCGGAAACCACATGACAACAGAGCCTGACTGACAACAGGCTGTGATTGGATGGCTTTGAAAACTGCCTGGCAACAGGGTGTGATTGGTTAGGGCATAGACCGCCCCTTGACCGGATTGGCTGCCTTGGCTATATAAGCAGCTGTAGCAACTAAAATAAACGAGTCTGCAGGCTGCTTGCCTCAGGCCTACTTTCATCTGACTCCTGAGGTCTGTGTGGTGACTACGCGCCTCTTGCCCCCACCGCGCTCCCCCTCTTAGAAATGAATCCACAGCAACAACCTTGGCTATAGAGTCTTAGTCCTGCTCTTAGCAAAATAAACAAGTACACATGTTACAAGTCTTCACTGAAAAATATTGTTCTTGTAGCCACTTGAAATACCATTACTGATGGACACAGTTCAGCCATCTCAGCCCTGGGGACATTTACAGCTGGTGAGAGACTAGACAGCAAGGCTTTGCCCAGAAGCCCCAGGGAGTATGTTTGGGGAGCTTGCAGGATGAAAAACTAAGAAGTAGGCCACAACGCTAGTGTATCACAGAGGAATGACAAAGAATTTGTTGCAGTAGCCTGGGAGGCATTGTCCCAGGAATAGGGAGCATAATTTCCTACATGAGAGTAGTGTCAAAAGTGAGGGTTAGATCGTGAAGGAGCTGCAACACTACACAAGGAGAGTGGGCCACATCCTGTTGTCAATGGCACACCATTTGAGATTTATAACTGGAAGCATGCAGGCTAACATATATATATCCAAGCAACATTTCACAGCAATTGGATAGGAGGATTTCGTAAAAGGAGAAACAGAAAAAGAGTGAACCTAGTGAAGAAGTTATTTTAGTTGACCGTTCTCAGCTCCCCTGGTTCTGTGTGACTCCCAGCACTTTACAGAACTTCATTCGTATATAAAATATTATTTAATAACCAGTGAGCATCAGCCTGAATTGAAACTACATGGATTTGAGAAACTTACAGAAAATTCTAAGTACTTCAAATAGCATACACATTCTAGAACAAGAATTTAACAAGTTGGGACATGCTCAATCGGAACTGCCCCAAATGATGGAGTTAGAAACAGGCCAGGGAATTCCAATACAATCCCATCAAGGTAGCATGTACCAAGGCCATCTCACTAGTCCAACTAATCAATTTCAGTTCACAACTGATCACACTGATAGGTCTAAGAGTCAAAGGGATCACACAAACAAGACTAGTGTCTGCTAATACTAACTGATAGAATCAAAAAGGGAGAGAATGATCCAACATGGGAAGCAAGATACACAGTAGACGCATAGAATGGCAGATGTCCTAAATAGCACTCTGGCCTCAGAATCAGCCCTTAAAGCATTCAGATCTGGCTCAAGAGCCCATGAGAATATTCTAGGCATGGAAAGCCAAGACACTCTGGAAAAAAAAGAAGACCTAAATGAAAGATCTCTGTGAGTGAGATCCCAGTGGAACGAATGGGGCCATCAAAGAAGGAGGTACCTTTCTCTGAAGGGAGGAGAGAACCTCCACTTTGACTATGACCCTGTCGGAATAAGATTGAAGTCAGCGAACCCTAAAGGCTTCCATAGCCTTGGCAACTCATGACCAGAGCCTAGGGAGATTACTGAGGCCATAAACAAGAGTGTCAAATTGTTAAATCAACTTCAGGAGTCACTGTGTACTTACGTCTCATGTGGGATCTGTCCTTAATGTGTTGTCCAATGTGAAGTAATGCTATAACTAGCACTGAAACAGTATTTTACACTTTGTGTTTCTGTGTGGGTGCAAACTGATGAAATCTTTACTTAGTATATACTGAATCAATCTTCTGTATATAGATAATTAAAAATGAAAAAAAAAACTTGGTGTTAAATTGGAAATTGCCTAGAAAATTAATCAATTTTTAAAAACATATATCATGTAGGATCTCTGTCCTTAATGTGCTATACATTGTGAATTAATACTATAACTAGTACTCCAACAGTATTCTTCACTTTGTGTTGCTATGTGAGGGCAAACTGTTGAAATCTTTACTTAATATATAGTAAACTGATCTTCTGTATATAGAGAGAATTGAAAATGAATCTTGATGTGAAGCAAGGGGAGAGGGAGTGGGAAAGGGGAGGGTTGCGGGTGGGGGGGAAGTTATGGGGGGGAAAGCCATTGTAATCTATAAGCTGTATTTTGGAAATTTATATTCTTTAAATAAAAGCGTTATAAAAAAAAAGAATTTAACAAGTTATATAGAGGTAAGCTATTTTTTCCCTTGGGTTTATTTCAAGATTTTTTTTTTAATCTTGAATTTTCTGTACTTTGAATATGATCTGCTTAGATACAGCTCTGTTGGTTCCTTGGTTTTTTGTAGTTTATCTTCATTGTGTTCTCAGTGATTGCCTGATATCTGGTTTAGTGTTTGATGTTAATTTGAGGAAATTAGTAGTGTTCACTGCTTCAAATATTTCCTCTTTTGCTTTTCCTTTTTCTCCTTCTTCTTGTGTTTCCTTTATACATATGTTACAGATTTTACAGTCCCTCTGCAGTTCATGGACCTTCTGTTCCATTTTTTCAGTCCTTTTCTTCTTTGGTTTTTCCATTTTTAAATTTCTACAACCGTATCCTCAAGCACAGAAAGTTGTCCCTCTGCTGCATCTTGTTTATTAATGAGCTTATTAAAGGAATTTCATTTCTGTTAATTTTTTAATCTCTAGAATTTCTTTTTTATTCTTCTTTAGAATCTCTGGCTCTTTGTTTACATTCTTGCATGGTATCTGCTTTATCCGTGAGAGTTCTCAGCCTTTTGGCTAGGATGACTTGTGAGAGTTCTTAACATATTCATCATAGTCGTTTCAATTACAGGTCTAATAATTCTACCATTTGTACCATACCCAAGCCTGGTTCCATGTTTGCTCTTTTCCTTAAGGCTTTTTTTCTGCACTTCAGCATGTCTTGTATTTTTCCTTTGTAGCTGGACGTGATACACTGTGTTAAAGGAACTGAAGAAATTGGGCCTTTATAGAAGGTTTGTAAGGTATTGAGGTTTGTGTTCTATGGCCCTGCAGCAGAAACCCATCTTTTGATGCCTCTGAACTGTGACCTTCACACATGCTTCCCATCCTAACCCCTGCCCCCTAGAGGACAAGGTGGCTAGGGTGGACTGGAGTTGAGTATCCCCCCCCACCCCGCCCACCCCAGATCAGTTAGACATGCATACAACCCCAGTGCTTTATACTCTAGAAAAATAACTCTTGAGGGGAGTCTTTACTGAGAAAGCAGACTATTCTGACATATTTCAAAATGTTTCATTTTCTTTACCACCTACTGGAAAATGAGGGGATGTTCCTGGAGTATTCTGTGGAAGAATCTGTTTGAACTCCTGAGGGTAAAATTCACAGCTGTGTGGGGTCTCACTGGGTCTGAGCTCCCTTTAGGTTTTAACTCCTTATTGTCCACTAATTTGTCAATTACAATTCAGATTTCCTACCTTATTTTCTAGCTCCTCTGAATGTGTGGGCTGGTGAATCTCCAGTCTGGAAAGCTGTGATTCTCTGTAGTCACCTGTCATCTATCCAGTTTGGGAGCACTTGTTTGCCCTGTTGCCTCACTTTTCTGATAGATCTAAAGAGAGCTGTTGAAAAGTGTATTTGGCACAGTGGTTAAGATGCCTTGGGACACCCACATCTCATAGTGCCGAGGTTTGTGTCCAAGCTTTACTTCTGATTCCAGCTTCCTGCTAATGTGCAACCTGAGAAGAAGCGATGATTACACACATTGGGTCCCAGCCACTCACATGGGAGATCTGGATGGGGTTCTGGGTATGTGGCTTCAGGCTGGCCCAGTCCCACCTGTTCCGGGCATCTGGGGAGTGAACCTATGGATGCAAGAAATATATTTCTGTATCTCTGACTTTAAAATAAAATAAAGTTAAAAATAAGTAATTCTAATTATTGGTTTTCAGTTTGTGCAGTTTATACTCATTAGCATAGAGTTGAAATTTCCAATTCCTTACTTACTGGAGAGTTAATTATAAAATTTTTATTAATATAAAAACATCAGATTTCATGTATTTCATAGATACAATTCTGAGAAGATAATCATACTTTCCTCCCTCAAGCCCACCTCCTTTCTATCTTTTGAAAAAAAGTTTTGCAATAACATAATTTCATTTTTTTTACAGGCAGAGTAGACAGTGAGAGAGAGAGAGAGAGAGAGAGAGAGAGAGAGAGAGAGAGGTCTTCCTTTCCCATTGGTTCACCCTCCAATGGCCAGCGTGACTGATGCGCTTCAGCTGGCGCACCACGCTGATCCGAAGGCAGGAGCCAGGTGCTTATCCTGGTCTCCCATGGGGTGCAGGGCCCAAGGACTTGGGCCATCCTCCACTGCACTCCCGGGCCACAGCAGAGAGCTGGCCTGGAAGAGGGGCAACCGGGACAGAATCCAGCGCCCCGACCAGGACTAGTACCCAGTGTGCCAGTGCCGCTAGGTGGAGGATTAGCCTATTAAGCCACAGCACTGGCCTCATAATTTCAATTTACTTTAAAATCATAAGCATAATGCACCACTAACCATAATGTTCTACAAGTGAAAAGTAGAAACACCACTGTTCCACAGGAATATAGGCAAGGTCTATAAAAATACTCAAAGTATAGGATGTCAGTTTCATTCTTATACTTTTTTCTTCTATATTAACTACCACATGTTGGAGAAAACATGGCATTTTTATATTTTTGGGACTGACTTACTTCACTAGGCATAGTGGTTTGCAGTTTCAGCCAATGCGTTGTAAAAGACAGGATCTCATTTTTTGTGGCTGAATACTATCCCATCATGTATATATACTATATTTTCTTTCTCCAGTTGGCAGACAGTTGGGTTACTTCCATATCTTAGCTATTGTGAATTGAGCTGCTTTAAACATGGGTGTGCAATTAACTCTTAAATATGCTGACTTGATTTCATTTGGTTAAATTCCCAGCAGTGGGATGGTTGAATCATATGGTAGATCTATTTTCAGATTTCTGAGGAATCTCCATACTATATTCCACAATGGTTGTACTAGTTTACATTCTCATCAACAGTGTGTTAGGGTACCCTTTTTATATCCTTGCCAGCATTTCTTATTTTCAGTTTTTGGATGATAGCTATGCTAACTGTGGTGAGATGAAACTTTACAATGGTTTTTATTTCCATTTTCCTGGTGGCTAATCATCCTGAGTATATTTTCATGTGTCTGTTAGCCATTTGTATTTCGTCCTTTGAAAAATGCCTGTTCATGTCCTCTGCCAATTTCTTAATTGGATTGTTTTATTGTTATTGAGTTTCTTGAACTCTTTACAGATCCTGGATATTAATCTTTTATCAGATGCATAGTTTGCAAATATTTTCTCATTTTGTCCATTGCTTCTTCACTTTTTCGAGTGTTTCTTTTGTTGTACAGAAGATTCTTAGCTTGATATAATCCTATTTGTTTATCTTTGCATTTATCCCCTGTGCTTCTGGGGTTTTTTCAGAAGTCTTTGCCTATGGCAATGCCTTAGAGTTTTCCTGATGATTTCCTTCACTCATTTGATGGTATCTGGTCATAGATTTAGATCCTTGTTCCATTGTAAGCTGATTCTTTTATGTAAGGTATAAGGTACGATTCTCACTTCATACTTCTGCATATAGAGATCCAATTTTTCCAACACCATTTGTTGAAGAGACTGTCCTTTCTCCAAGGAATCTTTCAAAGATTAATTGGTTGTAGATTCATGGATTAATTTCTGAAGTGTCTATGCTATTCTGTTGGTCCACACTATCTGTTATAATACTGGCTGTTTTGGTTGTAACTACTCTGTAATATGTCTTAACATTTGGTATTGGGATGCCTCTGGCGTTCTTTTTGCTGTTTAAGATTATTTAAGCAATTCTTGGTCTTTTGTGTTTACATATGAATTTTTAGCCTTGCTTTTGCTAGATCTGAGAAGAATTGTCCACAATATTTTGATTAGGATTACATTGACTGTAAACTGCTTTGGGTATTATAGACATTTGATTGTATTATTCTTCCAATCTATGAACATGAAAGTCTTCTCCATTTTTTTGTGTCTTATTCTATTTCTTTCCTTAATGTTTTGGCATTTTTATTGTATAGAGCTTGCACATCCTTGTTTAAATATATTCCAAGCTATTCATATTTTTGTAGCTATTGTGAATGGTATTGATCTTTTAAGTTCTTTCTCAGCCATGACGTTGCTTCTGGATTCAAGCACTATTGATTTTTGTGTGTCGATTTTATAGCCTGCAACTTTTCAAAACTCTCTTATGAATTCCAGTGGTCTCTTTTTGGGGTCTTTTGGCTCCCTTTAAACAGGATCATGTCATCTAAAAATAAGGATAATTTAACTTCTCTTCTTCCTTTGATTTCTATTTGTTACCTAATGGCTCTGTATAAAACTGCCAGAATTGTACAGAGTAGCAATGGTGAAAATGGACATCATTGTCTAGTTCTGGATCTTATTAGATAGACTTCTAATTTTTCCCCATCATTATGATGCTGATTATGTATCACATATTGCTTTGATTGTGTTGAGATATGTTCCTTTTTTATCTAATTTTCTTAAGATTTTGATCATGAAATGATGTTGTATTTTGTCAAATGCATTCTCTGACTCTACTGAGATAATCATGTGATATTTACCCATCAACTTGCTAATGTGACTTATCACATTTATTGGTTTCTGTATGTTGTACCATTCCTAGATCCTGGGATAAGTCCCACTTTGTCCAGGTGGAAGATTTTTTTGATGTATTTGATTAGCTAGCATCTTGTTGAGGACTTTTACATCAATGTTCATCAGGAATATCTCTTTTCTTTGTTGTATGTTTTTCTGGTTTTTGATTTAAGGTGATATTGGCTGCATAGAAGTTTGGAAGGATTTCCTCCCCTTTAACTGTTTTAAATATGTTAAGAAGAATTGAGATTAGCCCTTCTTTAAAAATTTGGCAGAATTCAGCAGTGAAGCCATCTAGTCCCAGGCTTTTCATTTTTGAGGTAGTCCTTATTATTGATTCAATCTCCTTCTTGGTTATTGGTCTATTTAGGTGTTCTATTTATTTTTGACTTACTTATGGTAAAATGTATGTGTTCAGAAAGCTATCCATTTCTTCGTCTTCTAGATTTTCCAATTTGTTGGCATAAAGTTTACAATAACTCATGATTTTCTTCCTTTCTTCTTTTCAAGTTTTTAGGATTTCATTCAGTGAGAAAAATGTGCAGGAGAGGGTGGGTTTTATTTAGAGGAGAAAGAGAAGTTTAGAGGCTAAGTTCAGCTCATACCAAGCAGAGAGCAGACCAGGAGCACATGGAGCAGGCATGCAGGCAGGACATCACAGAGTAGGTGGCCCAAAGGCACCGGGCAAGGGCAGCAAGTGCAATAGGGGAAACCAGGGAGGGGTCCACCATGTTCCAGACCTTTTGTCCACTTCTGAAGGGGCGTGGTTATGTAGTGATTGGCAGCTAGGCATACAGGTGGGATCAGGTAGGGGCATAAGATCATTCATGGGCGTGGTGAAGGCATGGTCTTCCAGCTCACAAATCTAATTGCTTTTATCCTGTGTGTGTGCATGCATCATTACTCCCTCACAGAGATTCCAGCCCTTAATCCTAAGAGATGTTGAAGGGAATAGAGTCATCATATCTCTTATAGCTGCTTCCTGCTTATTAGGGGCATAGCACAGGCCTTGCTTGTCCTGGGTCTAGAAGTATCGGTCTAGCTCATCTAACAAATTCACTTTATAAGCTGAAGTATTCTTGGTCACCTCCAATGGCTGTGTTCCCTGTATAGTTATTCCCAGAAGTTTTTGAGTTCTGAAACATATAAGTTTGTTAATTAGCATAAGCAAAACTGGAATAAAATCAATTGCAAGTGGTGTGTTCCTTAAGATGGAAAGAACCTGTCTCACATCTCCCAGATAGTGGGTGGTGATAGGCTACCCTTATGTAGATTATAAACCCATCTAGCTTATGCAAAGATATTTATAATAGAGGAACCCATTAGGAGTTTTATTGTCAATAACAGTTCCCAGAGAGAATCAAAAGAGGAAGCAGGCATAGCTTGTCTGTCTTAAGGTGCAGCAGTCTTGATGTGATAAAAACAAAAGCTTATCCTTTTGCCTTTTGAAGAGGCAAAGGTCTCTGACTGGCTTACAGGAATAATCAGGCATGTCTTCTGAGTTCACCTGTGAATACTTAAGAGGTAGAAATTTAATCCTAATTTCACTGAGGTAGTTGTGCTCAGTAGCACCTGGTAAGATCTCTTCCATTTAAGCTGCAAATGATCTGAAGACGATCGTTCTATGAATGGCTTGTTCAGGAATTCCTAATGTTGGAGCTTTTGTTAAAAGCTTGGAACACCTTTTGTAGCTCCCTTGTCCAGCCCAGTGTATCTATTTCAAGGCCTTTTAAAGCGCATACAAAGGCTTTGAATCCAAATCCTGGAATCCATATTCCATAGAATCTTGCCATTAGCAATCCCCAGTGTTGGTGCTTCTGTTAGAAGCTGCTTAATTTTTTGGAACAACTTTCGTAGTTATCCTGTCCAGCACTGTGTCTGCATCAGGGCCCTTTAAAGCTGTATACAAAAGGTTGAAATCCAAATCTTGGGATCCAAATTCCACAGAACCTTGCTATTCCCAGAAATACCCATAGCTGTCTTTTTATATAGAATAGCTTCCCTTCCCTCAACTCTGAGAGCACACGTTCCTGGGGTTAGAACATATTGGAAGTAATCTACCTCTAGTTCAGAAACCTGAGATTTATTTGGGAGGTTCTGTATCCTCACTTTCCCAGGTTCTGTATTTAGTGGGATGCAGAATAAATTACCCCTTAGACAAAGCTTTAGCACACAATAAGAATCATTAAAACAACTGTCTTCAGTAGTCCTGAGGCCTTTAACGATCTGTACTCTGTATTTGACCTTATGTTAAAACATAGGAGACAGAAATATCACAGAGAGACATGGATCTAAGAGTTCTTGTTTGAGACACTTTAAAGAAACACCTAAGGAAACAGGCAATGGAGTCTGGCAATTGGACATAATTACATTTTATGGTGCATAAGAATATAACATGCTAGAACAAGGTAAATCTTTGGGATCGAGGATTACCATTAATTATTGTATTTAAAAAAATTTTTGACAGGTATAGTTAGACAGTGAGAGAGAGAGAGACAGGTCTTCCTTTTCCATTGGCCACCATGGCCGGTGTTGTGCTGATCCAAAGCCAGGAGCCAAGTGCTTCCTCCTGGTCTCCCATGCAGGTGCAGGACCTAGGCACTTGGGCCATCCTCCACTGCCTTCCTGGGCCACAGCAGAGAGCTGGACTGGAAGAGGAGCAACCGGGACTAGAACCTGGGGTGCTAGTGCCGCAGGCGGAGGATTAGCCTAATGAGCTGCAGCACCGGCCTACCATTAACTCTTATATTGTAATTCTTTGAGGACAGAGGTCCTGCATGGGGAGTTAGTACACGGTGATTCCTGTTGTTAATTTAACAATTAACACTCTTATGTGACATCAGTAATCACCTGAGGCTCTTGGCATGAGCTGTCTAGGCTATGGAAGCCCTTTGAATCCACAAACTCTGTCAGTATTCAGACAAGGCTATAAATAAAGTGGAAGTTCTTTCCTTCCTTCAAAGAAAATTATATCCTTCTTTGATGACCACTTCTGTCCCCTGGGATCTTACCCAGGGAGGTCCTCCATGTAGGGACACATTTTACACTAGTGTCCTGGATTTCTATGCCTGAAATGCTCTCGTGGGCTTTTCAGCTGACCAGAATGTCTTTATGGACTGACTCTGAGGTCACTGAGCATTAGTTATAGCAACTGCCATTCTATGAATCTGCTTTATGGGCTGCTTCCCATGTTGGAGCATTTGCTCCTCTTTAATTCTATTCATTAGTAGTAATCATTTAATCCTATCTATATGATCACTTTAAAACTTGATCTTATCTATATAATAATTTTAAACATTAAGATTTTACTTTGCCATCTAATCCAAGGGGATTTGGGATCCCATAGCAAATTTTTAAACTGTACCCTTAGAAGTAACTATAGGAATGCATGCAGGATTTTACAGTTTCTTTGTAGGACCTGAGAAGATAAAACAAGCACAGCATTTTGTGAGTTTAATTATCCTTAAGCATTTGACATGCATATATTGCACTAGTTATAATTCTGACACCTTAGAGTCTCTATTTGTTTGCCAAATGGGGTCCATTATTTCACACAGCCCAGTGAGGGAGTTTTAAAATTTTTCCTTTTTAATATGGTTTCTTTTGATGCCACTTAGTAAAGCAAAACAAATAGTTAAAATAAAAACTTAATAAAGACCAGCATGGAAGCTGTCAGCATAATCCAAAGCAAAACAAAACAAAACAAAACAGTGTAGAAGCTGCCAGTATAAGCCAAAACAAAAAAACACCAGTGTGCAAACCAAATCAATAATCTACAATTTAGAAAAAACAATAATAAAAAGTTGCTCTATCAATCAGGCAAGAGGCAGGCCTTGGCGCCCGCCATCTTGGAGTGGAGTCTGTTCTTGAACTTCCAGTAAAGGTAGAAGTTTCCAAAGGGGACCTCCATCTTGGGATGGAAGTCCCTCCCTCCGTGGCAGGAAGTGTAGCATTGCCTTGTTTAATGCTCAGCCTTCCTGATGCTAAAATATTCCTAGGCAACCAAACCAGTACCCAGCATGAAATTAACAATTGAAAGCATGCTTGATTTGAAAATCAAAGATGTTGAGGGAAAGCAAAACTTTCATTACCCTTAGCACCAGTCTGTAAAATAAAGTTTCAACCTAAAAAAAATACATAAATTATCCATAAAACACATTACAAACAACTTAAAAATTTGAAACTAGTGCTCTGTGGATATCCTTCTCATCTCTCCCTGAGTTCCATTAGCACTAGCAGCACCTTCTAAAAGCAAGAAACAGCAAAAGAAATCAGCCCATGATTTTTCTGACCCCCTAAAATCTGTACAGAAATGTGACCCCTTAAAGTTCCACAGAAGTGTCATCTGGGATGCCACATGTGTTACTGGAATTTGTGATGCCGTACAATATCACCATATGCTTATTAATAAATCTCCAATATTCATAAGCCCAAGAGGGTTCTTGTCTAATATTTAGAGAAGAATTCTAAATACTGGCACAGATAAATGAGGCAGCATGGTACAGTTTAAGCTTTTATTTAGTGAGAAAGGTGCATAGGAGAGTGAGAGCTTTATTTAAGAGAGAGAGGTAAATCTGGGTTCATACTGAGCACCAGGAACCAGCCACATGGAGGAGCATCTGAAGGCCACATGCCCTGGAGGCACAGGGATACAGCAAGCCCCCTCCTGGCAAGAAGCCAGGGAAGAAGTGAAGGGGCACAATATACTGTGTCCCATGCTTTTAACCCACTTCCAAAGGGGAGTGGTTAATTAACCTGATTGGCTGGTGGGCACCCAGGTGTGGCCAGGTAGGGGCATGAGGTCACATAGGGTTGTGGGGAAGGTATCAGGTAGGGCATGAGGTCACACAGGGGTGTGGCAAAGGCGTGGTCTTCCAGCTCACAAACCTAATTCATTTTAACCTGTATGCCTGCCTACTTCATTACCTCTGTTAAGACTCAAAGAAACGTGAATCATTGTTTGCCTGTTTGAAAGCCTGAGCTAAGGGAGTGGCTGTGGCTTCTTGTGCAGGGCTGGGATAGCCAGAGCCATGCACTGCGGAGCCATGCAGGACAGCGGCTGCCTCTCTGCTGAGCGCAGGAGCAAGGCCTCCCACCCCACCACAGATCTTTGCACCAGTGGGAGGTCAGTGCATCCCCTGCGGCTGCCACGTGAATGGCCATTCTGGGAGTGGCCCAGCCCCTACGATTGCAAGCAGACCAGATCGGTAAAGGCAGGGATCTGGTAGCTTCCAATCCCATCTCATCTGTTTGTGCTCCCACCTCTCCCCCAAGGCTGCACCCACTGTGATTCCTAGGCCACTTGCTGCTGGAGCAAAGTGGGCAGGCGGTGAGAAATCACAGCCAGCCGGATCAGAAGAGGAAAGAGTGGGCACTCTCGGATCCAGGCCCCACACCCTGTGCAAGAATCTTAAACCTCCTCTTTCCCCAGCTGAGGCAGGGTGCACAAGGTAGCAGCGCTCTCCCTGATTTAAGGGAATCCACTAAGGCAGATGGGAGAGGGAGTGGAGTGGAAGAAGATGAGTAGAGTTAGAAACCAAAGGAAGCCAGCTCTTGCTATGTTGATTTCCTTTTAACCAAATATCAATAGTCTTAGCGGAATTCCTTCATTATTAAGGGTCCCATCTGGGATGCCATAGTGATGCCATCCTGCTTATTAATATTTTTCGATGTTAATAAGCTTGTGGGCTCTTGCCAGGTATTCAGAGAAGAATTCTGAATACTGGCTCAAATACACCAGACAACATGGTAAGTTTTTAGGATTTTATTCAGTGAGAGAAGTGTGCAGGAGAGTGTGGGCTTTATTTAGGAGAGTATGAGAAGTCTAGAAGCTAAGTGCAGTCCATACCAAGCAGAGAGCAGGCTCCACGGAGCCACATGGAGCAAGCATGCAGGCAGGAAATCACAGAGCAGGTGGCCAGAAGACACGGGGCAACAGGGCAACAAGCAGAGCAAGGGCAATGAGGGAATCCTGTGATGCTTTTTATTTCAGAGGCAGCATTTGTAATATCACCTTTTTCAGCTCGGATTTTATTAATTAGGATCTTGTCTCATTTTTTTGTGGTTTATTGGGCCAATGGTGCATAAATTTTATTTATTTTTTAAAGAAGTTCTTATTTCAATGATCTTGTGTATTTTTTATTTTAATTTTGCTTATTTCTTTCCTAAATTTTATTATTTCTTTCCTATTACTAATTTTGAGTTTGGTTTGTTCTTGTTTTCCTAGGTCATTGAGATGCATTGTTAGATCATTTATATGATATCTTTCAAATTTCTTGATGTAGGCAGTAATTGCTACAAACTTTCCTCTTAAAACAGTATTTGCTGTATCCTGTCAGTTTTTATGGTTGTCATCTTCATTTGTTTCAGATAATTTATTGATATCCCTTTTGAATTCTTCTTTGACCCATTCAGGATCATTTTATTCAGATTCATGTGTTTGAAATCATAGCATGGAGCTTTTCTGACCACAATGGAATGAAGGTGGAAATTAACACGTGTTTTTATATTGTCTGCATTTTCTTATGTTGTTAATTTCCAGCTCCGTTCCATTATGGTCAGAAAAAATACGTGGTATGATTTCAACTTTTTAAAATTTATTGAGACTCTTTTCATTGCTTAACATATGGTTTATCCTAGAGAACATTCCATGCACTGAAGAAAAAATTGTGTATTTTGCAGGTGTGGGATGAAATGTTTTTTAGATATCAATTAGATACACTTGGTCAATAGTATATGTTAGCTCTTGTATTTCTTTATTGATATTTTGCCTAGTTGATCTGTCCTTTGAGGAAATGAGTTATTGAAGTATCCCATTATGATTGTATTGGATCACATCTCTCCATTTAGGACCATTAACATAACCTAACATTAGGACCATTAACATTAAAACATTGTTTTAAATATCTGTCTGCTCTAACATTGAGTACATCTACATTTAATATAGTCATACCTTCCTGTTGAGTTTATTCCTTAATCATTAGATTATGACCTTCTTTGTCTTTTTCAACAGATTTGTCCTGAAGTCTATTTTGTCTTATATTAAGATAGCTACTCCCACTCATTTTTGATTTTCATTTTTGTGAACTGTCTTTATATCCTTTCAGTTTTAGTCTGTGTATATTTTTATTGTTGAGGTGTGCTAGTTTCTTGGTTTTAAATTCATTCAGCCACTCTGTATCTTTAATTAGAGATTTTAGGTCATTTATATTCATGGTAATTATTGTTAGGTAATGACTTATTCTTGCTTTTTTTTTTGTAAAAATTCATGTTTTTTGGATCTCCTTTGCACTATTATTATGAGTTTTTCTGCTTTCACATTATTTCATAAAGTTGGTTATATTTCTCCATTTTTTCATCTAGTACACCCTTAAGTATCATTTGTTAGGCTGGCCAAGTGGTGATAAATTCTTCAATTTTTTTGGAAGGTCTTTATTTCAACCTTATTTATAAATGACAACTTCACTTCGTATAGTTTTCTGGGCTGACAGTCTTTTTCTTTAAGAATTTGGATTATCCCATGGGAGACCAGGGAAAAGCACCTAGCACCTGGCTCCTGCCATCAAATGAGCGCGGTGCGCCGGCTACAGCGTGCCGGCCGCGGCAGCCATTGGAGGGTGAACCAACGGCAAAGGAAGACCTTTCTCTCTGTCTCTCTCTCTCACTGTCCACTCTGCCTGTCAAAAAAAAAAAAAAAAGAATTTGGATTATATCTCTCCAGTGTCTCCTTGCCTGTAGGGTTTCTGATGTGAAATTTTATGTCAGTCTAATTGCAGATATTTTAAAGTTAATATGGCACATTTTTGGATCTTTTCTTTAAATTTTACTTTTGAAAGCTTGAATGAAATTGTTAAGTTGTTATCTGATCACATCTATTTGGTGTTTATGTGTTTCCTGCACATGGTGTCCGTATCTACTCAAAAAAGAGAAAATTTCTGCTATTATCTCACTGAATACATTTTCTAGGTAATTCTGGTTTTCCTCTCCTTCAGCAATGCCTAAGACACATATATTTGTCATTAGATAGTATCCCATAGATTGTGAACAGTGTTTTAGATTTGCTAATATTTCTTTTTTATTTTTTTCAGCTGAGTGAGCTATATCAAATGTTTGTCTTCCAGCTCAGGTATTCTTTCTTCTACCTCACTGAGTCTGTTGTTCAAGCTTTCCATGGTATTTTTTATTTGACATATTGAAATCTTCATTTCTGATATTCCAGTTTGATGCTTTATTTAATATTTTTATTTCCCTGCAGAATTTCTCATTTGTGTCATCCAAAGACTTCTTTAACTTTTGTTATTGCTTCTCTGTGTTTTTAAGTAATCTTGAAATCATTCTTATGGGTTCTTTATCAGATATTTCATCAATTTCCTCATTTTCACAGTCTAATGTTGAAGTATTATTGTTTTACTTCTGGGGAGTCATTGTCTTCCTTGTTCATGTTTCTTGTATTTCTATGTTTATTTTTATACATCTAGAGAAAAAAAAAACTTATTCATGCTTCCTCTGAAGTTTTTGTTCTTGGGAATACACCTCTATGTGGATGCATAGCCCATCTACAGGATGCTGCATCTTCAGGAGATTGTCAGATTAGAGGTGTCTACTGAGTGAGATCACGGAGCTCTGGCCAGCCTCTGTGGGTCTGTCCATAGTCTAGTATAATATGCAAGCTATTGTGGTAGTTCTCTTCCGTAGTCAGTAGAGGAAAGTGATGATTACCCTGACTGGCATGATAACAGCCTCCACCCTTCTCTGTACCAAGTGAACATTTCTGTGCCTTCACCCCTGACTGACTAAAGCACTTGGAATGTACAAAAATATATGTACTCCATAATGTGAGCATGAAGTGTCCTGAACTTCCCCAAGACACAGCCACATTCCATGCCCTTCTCAATTTCTCAATCTATTGCACCATCACAGGTTTCCCAGTCATAGGGTGTGGAGTTCTCACAGTTACAGGATGCAGGAGGACTCACTCTCTGCCCTGTGGGTTTCCCCATCCAAAGAGAGAGCAGCCCTACACCTGAGTCAGGTGCTTTGGTGGTAGGAGGGGAGGAAAAACAAGTGGGCCCCCTGCCTCCCACCAACTCTGCCATACTCTACTCACCTTTTTCTGGAAAGATGATACTTCTCCCACTGTTTACCAGGTGCCTTGATGGGGGAGGGGAGGGAAGCAATGTGTTCCCTGTTCACAGAGTGCGGTGGGGACCTGGTGCCTCTGCCAATTTGTCTTCCTAGACTCAGTGTCAGCAGGGATGATGGGGCTCTCCCCAGACAAGATCACTAGTGGAGTAAATGCTTCTACAGACTCCTCTCACCTCACTCGAGAAAGGTAACCTCCCTGCCAGACACCAGCTATGAGAGTTGCTGGTGCTGTCTTGTGACTGCTGTATGTCTGTCCAATCCTTGCTGCTCCATGGAGTCTCCTTTCTGTAGACTTTTCCTGGAAAAATTCTCTCCTGCTATGTCCCATGAAAGCAGACCCTTCTCTGTTTTTCTGTTATCTTCCCAGGATCAAAATCAGTGTGCCTTTCCCCTATTCAGCCGGGAAAGTTCAAATTTTTTTTCCACAGTGGTTTGACTTGGCGAATTCCAAAACTGTGCTTTATGTCTTCTTTTCTGAGCAAATCAATTATTATGGAAGATTCTGACTGTTTTGAACAAGCTTAGAAGAAGGAAATGAGGAAGGCAAGAATAAGTCCTTTGGTATTGGATTAGAGTTGTAGGTCTCAATGTGAATTCAGGATGTCTGTGTAAACACAATACATTTCTATAGCTCTAGATAAAAATGCAGCTAGGTTTGTATATATTACCACATTTCTGAAGCCTTGTGCACTAAAATGGCCTAGAAGCTACAATACCCCAATATTAGTGAGCCCATAAAGCATCCAGATATTGGTTAATAAATATCAATTTGCAACCAAAAGACCCACAACTCCATGGAGAAATGTCAGATTCCAGTGCTGAGCAAGTGCTATGAGTTTAATTTTATCCTCTCCAAATTGCTAAATTCATATACAACCCTCCCCATCCTGAGTCTCAGAATCTGAACTTATTTGGAAATCGAGTCAGTGCTGATAGAATTTAAAACGAGATCATTAAAGTGAGACCTAACTTAATGTGACTGATGAAAGCTGGGAAAATGGCATGTCAGGATGCAGAGATAGTGTACAGGGAAGATGCTATACAGTGATACAGGAAGTTGCCCTCCGTAAGCCAAAGAGAATGACCTGGAACAGAGCCTTCTCACAGTCCTCAGAAGTAACTAAAGCTGCTGACACCTTGATTTTGAAGTTACAACCTCTAGAACTGTGAGGAAATAAATCTCTGCTGTGTAAGCCACATGAATGAATAATAAGATAAGCGTGATAAAATGTTAACCTTGAGGAATTTGGGTGAAGTGTATAGGGAATTCTTTATATTATGTTTTCAACTTTTAGGTAAGTCCGATTTAATTTAAAAATGAAAACTGCTACATCTGCTAAGAGGTTAAGTAGACAAGAAGGTAAAAGAAGAAAGGAGATTTGTAGTGTATAGTGTTTTTCTTGAGTTTTAAGGTAGGTGGTGAAATGCCAGCAAATTCTTAGCACATCATTATTGAGTAGATATCATGAGTACAAAAGAAAAGAGTGCTTTTAAGAAGCAAGATGATCAGATCTGTTTCACACATGTGAAGTTTGTTATTCAACCCGTGTGATAATTATTTTTTTTACCAGAATGAAAAAGTGAAGGCAATATTTTGCACAGAAATAGCAGAGTTTCAAGATCATTTTAGATTTTTATTAAAAAATATTAGAATTTGTTTTTTCATAAGAAATAACTTAAACTTGTTTTGCCTACTAGGTTAAGGGAAAAAATGATTATCGCAGAGACATAATTCTAAAAGGAAAAAAAGTAGGAAGCATGATACAGAAGGAAAAGATCCACAAAGGTGCTTATCAAAGACGACATTAAAAACCCTGCTTATAATTCTTAGTATAGGTTGCAGAAGCAGAGCGCTTCAAAATGACTGCTGATTTTGTTATTAAAGGTGTTTATATAGAAGGGCTGTTCTTAGGTTATCAACAACTATTTAGGCAAAATGAAGTCTGTGTGAAGAGCAATTAATCATGGTTCACTTGCCAACTGTCTTATTTAGAAAGCATTTCAATTAGTCTTTCAGTCTAATAGCACATACAATACTCAAGTCCAGATCCTGGTGTTTTCAGCACTAATGGCAGGGGGAAGGCACCTCTGAGCTTTGAGCTGCCAGAACCACTTCAGTCAGTGCCCAAGGACATGCACTTCTCTTTACTAGCAAAATCAATAGCTCTTTAAATTGTACTGTTTTATAAACAAGTGTCCCAGTAGCCACTCTTTTCAAACTATTCTTTTCCTTCATTTTTTAAAGGTGTGTTTCTTTGAGAGGCAGATTAACAGAGAGGCAGCACCAGAGAGAAAGGTCTTTCATCTGCTCCTTCACTCCCAAAATGGCCATGATGTCTGGAACTTAGCCTAGCCGAAACCAAGAGCCAGAAGTTTTCTCCACGTGGATGCAGGGGCCCAAGCACTTGGGCCATCTTTTACTGCTTTCCCAGGCCATAGCAGAGAGCTGGATCAGAAGAGGAACAGCCGGGACTTGAACCAGCGCCCATATGGGATGCTGTTCCTAGAGGAGGAGGCCTATTTTATTATGCCTGCATTTCTATTACTCACAATCCGTATACGCATATGTAAAAGACAGAAATATTTTTTTCTCATAGAAGCTGTGTTTGTTATTAGCTTCATTAAATATAGCCTGGAGTACATTCCCCACTTCCTCACAAAATAATTCTGCATATTTTTAGTCATATTTGATAATATTACTTTTATTATATTTGTTGATTATCCCTATATATTAGATTATATTCCTATTATTACAGTTTCTAGTTGACCACACTGTACCAAATATGCTGTAAACCTCGTGCAGCATCATCCTCCCTACATACCTAGCATCTTTATTCACATTTACCTATATAGTGTGAAACTCGGAAGGTGCTAAGGGATAAACAACTTCTTTAAATTTTCTGCAGTTTCTTGGGAAAATCATCCAGATGGTTTGTAAAGCTATTTTTCATACTGTGTGCCATAAAACACCTTGTGGTGTTAGTGAGCATATCCTCAAAAGGAGAAAAAATAGAGTGAAGGAGTTTATTGGATTCTCTACTTTGGTATCTTATTTGTAGAGATAGGCTGTACAGAAAGAGCTAAAATAGATTTTCCTCTTCCCTGCTGCCTCTTTCAGAACTGTAAATAAAGCATTTTGTTATTGATCTTCTGCCTGTACCACCTGGAGCAATAGTTTTGATCTATAATTCCTTTAAAACAGCTCTCAGCTACCTAGGTTTATCCCCTTTTCTGAACTTAACCTTCTGTGAAGTTGGCAAAGGAGTGTATTTTAAAACCTCATGGCTTATTTGTACAACGAGAAAGAAAACAAACTCGGCAATAGAACAAATTATACTGCTGGCTGGTTCTTAGATGAGTAGCCTTGTTGCTAAAGTATGACAATTCCTCACACACCTGCTTCTAAGATCACTTGGACTATTGGTTCCAAGCTGTCTGGCAGTGGTTACCACACTTACACTTTGGTAACAAGATAATTTCCATTCCACACAAGCACTATCCTTTCATTTTTGAAATACCTTGCTTAAATGATTTTGTTTGATTCTTACATTATTTTGATCTCAGAGAAAGATTCAGCTCAGAAAATCTTCTCTGTGGGAGAGCATTTGTTCAAGGGTGGGGATGAGGAGGATGAGGACTTAGCAATGAGACTTGGGCTCCCGAGGGTTCACCTGATGCTGTGATGGGGTTCCAGGCCATTGGCCAACACTAAAATCTTTCTTTTTTATTAAACTTTTATTTAATAAATATAAATTTCAAAGCATAACTTTTGGATTATAGCGGCTTTTCCCCCCATAACCTCCCTCCCACTGCAACCATCCCATCTCCCACTACCTCTCCCATCCCATTCTTCATCAAGATTCATTTTCAATGATCTATATACAGAAGATCAACTTAGTATATACTAAGTAAACATTTCAACAGTTTGCACCCACACAGAAACAAAAAGTATAAAGTGTTGTTTGAGTACTAGTTACACCGTTAATTCACATAGTACAACACATGAAGGACAGAAATCCTACATGGGGAGTAAGTGCACAGTGACTCCTGTTATTGATTTAACAATGGACACTCTTGTTTATGGCATCAGTAATTACCTGAGACTCTTGTCATGAGTTGCTAAGTCTATGGAAGGCTCTTGAGTTCGCCAATTTCAAACTTATTTAGACAAGGTCATAAAGTGGAAGTTCTCTCCTCCCTTGGGAGGAAGGTACTTCCTTCTTTGATAGCCCATTCTTTCTGCTGGGATCTCACTCACAGAGATCTTTCATTTAAGCCATTTTTTTTTGCCAGAGTGTCTTTGCTTTCCATGCCTGATTCTGAGGCCAGAGTGCTGTTTAGGGCATTTACCATTCTATGAGTCTGCTGTATATCCCGCTTCCCATGATGGATTGTTCTCTCCTTTTTAATTCTATCAGTTAGTATTAGCAGACACTGGTCTTGTTTATGTGATCCCTTTGACAGTTAATCCTATCATTATGATCAATTATGAACTGAAACTGATCACTTTGACTAGTGAGATGGCATTGGTACATGCCACCTTGATGGGATTGAATTGGAATCCCCTGGCACGTTTCTAACTCTACCATTAGGGGTAAGTCCAAGGGAGCATGTGCCAAACTGTACATCTCCTCCTTCTCTTATTCCCACTCTTATATTTAACAGGGATCACTTTTCAGTTAAATTTAAACACCTAAGAATAATTGTGTGTTAATTGAAGAGTTCAACCAATGGTATTAAGTAGAACAACAACAAAAAAATACTAAAGGGAATAAAATAGTAAGTTGTTCCTTGACAGTCAGGACAAGGGCTGATTAAGTCCTTGTTTCTCATAGTGTCAGTTTCACTTCTACAGTTTCCTTTAGGTGCTCAGTTAGTTGTCACCAATCAGGGAGAACATATGATATTTGTCCCTTTGGGACTGGCTTATTTTACTCAGCATGACAGCATGATATTTTCCAGATTTCTCCATTTTGTTGCGAATACCTGGATTTCATTATTTTTACTGTTGTATAGTATTCTATAGAGTACATATCCCACAACTACTTTATCCAGTCTTCTGTTGATGGGCATTTGGGTTGATTCCAGGTCCTAGCTATTGTGAATTGAGCTTCAATAAACACTGAGGTGCAGACAGCTCTTTTATTTGCCAATTTAATTTCCTTTGGGTACATTCCAAGGAGTGGGATGGCTGGGTCATGTGGTAGTGCTATATTCAGGTGTCTGAGGAATCTCCTGACTTCCATATTGGCTTCACTAGTTTGCATTCCCACCAACAGTGGGTTAACTCTAAACTCTTTGATGCCTCAGGGGAAGATTCTACTGATGTATTCTGTCTAGAAATATCAGCAATTTTTAATTAATTTGGCAAAGACACTCTATTTAATGAATTTGACAAAAATATTCTCAACAAGTTTTAATCAAGTTGGCAAAAAATACATGCCAACGCAATCAAGATACAAATAATTTCCATCATTTTAAAAGAATTCCTTATTGATCATTGCTCAGTCAAAATCTTAACCCAGCCCCCAGCTACCCTCAATCTGATTTCTGTTCAGGAAGGTTCATTTTAGCTTTCTAAATTTCATGTGCATGGAATTGTATAGTTTGTATCCTTTCATGTCTTACTGTGTTTCAATTAGCATACTGTTTCTGGCATTAGTCAGGTTAGATTAGTATTAGTGCATCTTTAATCACTGATTTCTATTACAATATATGGATATACCACAACTTGCTTATGCATTCCTCTTTTGTTTTATATTAGAGTTATTTTCAACTTTAGGACTCTCATAAATAAAGTGATATTAACATTTATATTGTTAAGGACATATGTTTTCATTTAATTTTAGGTGCTGATCAGTTATACAATTAGATTTCATTTTTGCGGATAATATAAAATAGGCTCAAAGCTCACATTTTTCATGTTCACATCTATTTATTCTTTTTGTTATCTTCCTGCTCCATTGTTTTCCTGTAGAATCTTCTTTCTGGTCTTTTTATCTATATAGCAATCCTTATGCCAGGATTTCAACTCATGATGTTATAATTTTATAGGCTAATCTGAAGTACATTTATTTAAATCTTCTAAATTGTTCTTAATAATTTAAATTTTGCACTTCTGTACATATTAATCAACTATTCAATTTCCACAAAAATATAAGCTTATTATTCTTGATTTTCTCCTGATCATAGCAGGAAAATTATTTCTCACAGTTAAATGTATTAGATGTAATTTTGTTATGGATGCCCTTTATCGGTTGAAATAGTTCTCTGATCTTAGTTTTCTGAACTTTTTCTAAACATTATGAATAGGTGTTGGGATTTTCCAAACTTTTTTTAAGCATCTAATGACATGATTATCTGCCTTTTTTAGTCTGTTGATGTAATGGATTATGTTACTTGATGGTCTACTGTTGAGGCAGCCCTGCATATCTGGATAAATCATAGTTGATTGTGGTGTTTCAATCTTTTCATACATTGTTAGATTCAGTTTGTTAATTTTGCAACTATATTTTTGTCTGGTTTTGGTATTAGGCTAACAGTGACCTCATGGAGTGAGTTAGAGGGTCTTATTCATAATATCTCCTGAATCATTTCTAAATATGATGTCTTCTGAAAGAAATTATAGTGAACTGGCATACTTTATTTCCTAAGATTTTTGGTAGAATTCACCCACTAATCCAAGGTGGGCTGGTGATTTCTGTCCTATTAGTTATTGATTCTATGTAATAACTATTGGCCCATTTAAATTATGTATTTCTTCCTGTGTGAATATTGAAAGCTAATATTTTAGGGAATTTTTCCATTTCACCCAGGTTATCAAATTTGTGGGTGTACAGTTGTTCACAGATTTATTTTATTTTAATTTCTGTAATACATAGTGATAGCCCTTCTTTCTTGACTGATATTACTAATTTTGTCCTCTTTGCACTCTCAATTGTGTTTAGATAAATTATTTTCAATTTTCTTTATCTTCTGGAAGAATCAGGTTTTGGTTTCATTGATTTTCCATATTCAAATTTTTATATCTGCTCCAATACTTTAGTTTTTCTTTTTGATTTTGTGGTTTTTTAGTTGCTGTTCTTTTATAATTTCCTATGGTATAAGCTCAGATTACTGATTTCAATCTCTAAATGTGCATAAAAGTATAAATTTTCTTCTAGGCAGTATTTTAACTGCATCTAACAAATTTTGATAAATTTTATTTTTTGTTTCTTTTTAAAATTTTATTAATATAAAGAGAACAAACTTCATGTATTCAATTGATACAATTCAGAGAGGAGAAACATACTTTCTTCTTTCCCTTCCTCTGTCCTTCCTTCCCTCTATCTTCCTGCTTCTTTCTTGTGCTTTATATGTCTATTTTTTAATAGAAAACTTTTATGTAATAAATATAAATTTAAAAAGTTCAACTTTTGGATTATAGTGCTTTTTCTTCCCATATCCCATTCTTCATTAAGATTCATTTTTCATTATCTTTATTTATAGATGATCAACTTAGTATATACTAAGTAAAGATTTCAACAGTTTGCACCCACACAGACATACAAAGTATAAAGTACTGTTTGAAGACAAATTTTACCGTTAATTCTCCTAGTCCAGTACATTAAGGACAGAGGTCCTACATGGAGAGCAAGTGTGTAGTGACTCCTACTGTTGATTTAACAACTTTATATGTCTATTTTTACTTGAAGAATAAAAACTACAGGATTATTTCAATAGGCACAGAGAAAGCAATTGATAAAATACAATAGTTTTTCATGATACACACCATAAGCAAATTAGATATAGAAGAAGCCTTCCTCAACACAATCAAAGCAATAAATTACAAATCCATTACGTGTATCATATTGAATGTGGAAATGTTGGAAGCATTTACACTAATATCTGAACCAGAGAAGGATGTCCACTTTCACCACTGCTAGTCAACACAGTTCTGGAAGTTTTAGCTGGAGCCATTAGGTAAGAAAAAGAAATCAAAAGGATAAAATTGGAAAGCAGGAAGTCAAATTATTCGTTTGCAGATGACGTGATCCTATATGTAAGGGAACCAAAAGACTTCACTAAGAGATGGTTGAAATTCATGAGAGTTGGTAAAGTTGCCAGTTTTAGGCTCAATAGGCTAATCCTCCACCTGCGGTGCTGGCACCCCGGGTTCTAGTCCAGGTTGGGGTGCCAGATTCTGTCCCGGTTGCCCCTCTTTCAGGCCAGCTCTCTGCTGTGGCCCAGAAATGCAGCGGAAGATGGCCCAGGTCCTTGGACCCTGCACCTGTGTGGGAGACCAGGATAAGCACCTGGCTCCTGGCTTCAGATCAGCGCGGTGTGCCGGCCGCAGTGTGCAAGCCTCAGTGACCATTGGAGGGTGAACCAACGGTAAAGGAAGTACTTTCTCTGTCTCTCTCTCTCACTGTCCACTCTGCCTGTCAAAAAAAAAAAAACCACAAAAATTAGCAGTGCTTGTACACACATGCAGTGCCGTGGCTGAGAAAGAACCTGTAACATCAGTACCATTCACAATAGCTACAAAAAATTTAAATACCTTTGAATAAATTTAACCAAGGATATGAAAGACCTCTACAATCTAAATTACAAAATGTTAAATAAATAAAAGAAGATGCAAAAAAGAAAAACCTTCAATATTTGTGAATTAGAAGAATTAGTATAATCAAAATGCCCATACTGCCCAGTCATTTACAGATTCATTATGATCCCAATGAAAATACCAAGGGCATTCTTCTTACATCTAGATAAAACAAGGCTAAATTTTTATACCAAAATACAAGAGACCCCTGAATAGCCAATGCAATCTTAAATAACAAAGATTTAAGGTTTCAAGACATACTACTGGGTTGGTATATTCAAATCAGCCTACTACTGGCACATTACATTTTTACTTAGTTAAATATATATTTTATCATGAAACGACTTATGTATTCTTTAGAAATGTGTTTTTAATCTTCAAGTATTTTAGAATTTTCAAGCTATCTCTATTATCAATTTTTAGTTAAATTCTGTTATAGTATGAGTGTAGATTGTATGATTTATATTAATTTAAATTTGTAGAATTTTCTTTTTTTGTTTAAAGTCACAAAGTGTAGTTCATCTAGCTAAATATTGTAATGTAAGCTGAGAATATTGTTTATTCTGCTGTCTTTGGATGAGGTAGTCTAGTTGTCCTTAAATCTAATTGATCATGTTTTTGAAATCAACTCTGTTCTTACTGATTTTCTACATGCTGGATGTATCAAGTTTCTTATAAAGCAAAGTAGAAATTTCCAGCTATAATAGTTGATTGCTCCATTTCTTCTTGCAGTTCTATTAGTTCTATCAATTTTTTCTTCAAAATTTTGCTACTCTGTTTTTAGACGTATACATATCACAGTTTGTTATGTCTTCTTGGAATACCGAACCTATTGTTATTATATGACATCCTTCTTTCTCTCTGATAACTTTCCTTGCTCTGAGAGCTGTTTTGTTTGAAATTAATTTAGCTACTTTCTTTCAAATAATGTTATGATGGCATATCTTTCACCATCCATTTACTTTTTAATCTATATGATTCATATGGTCTTTATATTTAATGTTTATTTATTGTGGACAACAAATATTTTATCTATTCTTAGATTCTATGTCTTTAATTTAATACATTTACACCATTGACATTCAGAGTACTGATATAGTTGGATTAATATATTTCATATTTGTTGGTGTTTTCTATTTGTGCCCTTGGATTTTGCAAATTTTTTTTGACAGGCAGAGTGGACAGTGAGAGAGAGAGAGACAGAGAGAAAGGGCTTCCTTTTGCCGATGGTTCACCCTCCAATGGCCACCGCGGCCGGCACACCACGCCCATCCAATGGCAGGAGCCAGGTGCTTCTCCTGGTCTCCCATGGGATGCAGGGCCCAAGCACTTGGGCCATCCTCCCCTGCACTCCCGGGCCACAACAGAGAGCTGGCCTGGAAGTATTTTTGTCTCTTTTTCTCTTTTTTAAAGATTTATTTATTTATTTGAAAGTCAGAGTTACACACACAGAGAGAGAGCGAGGCAGAGAAAGAGAGAGAGAGAGAGAGAGAGAGAGAGAGAGAGGTCTTCCATCCGATGGTTCAGAACCCAATTGGATGCAATGGCCGAAGATGTACCGATCTGAACCCAGGAGCCAGGAGCTTCTTCTGGTCTCCCATGGGGGTTCGGGGACCTAGGGCTTGGGCCATCTTCTACTGCTTTCCCAGGCCATAGCAGAGAGCTGGATTGGAAGTGGAGCAGCTGGGTCTCAAACCCATATGGGATACTGGTGCTTCAGGCCAGGGCTTCAACTGGGCCCCAATGTCTCTTTTTCTTTCTTTCATGGTTTTAAACCATTTTATATGGTTCCTTTTTTCCTTTCTCACAATATAAAATTGTAATGCATTTTAAAAACATTTTTTTCAGTTGCACAAATATTTGCAATATGTATTTATAACTAATTCATGTCCACTTTCAAATAAGAGTTTACTGCTTCATGAATAGTTCAGGTATCTCATAGTGTAACAATCTTTATTCCTCCTTCCCTACCATGCATTGTATCATTGCTGTCATTCATTTTATTTCTATCTAAGTGAGTGTTATTTCTTTTTTAAAAAACTTTTATTTAATAAATATAAATTTCCAAAGTACAGCTTTTGGATTACAGTGGCTTTTTCCCCCCAAAACCTCCCTCCCACCCATAACCCTCCCATCTCCCACTCCCTCTCCCATCCCATTCACATCAAGATTCATTTTCAATTATCTTTATATACAGAAGTTTTATTTAGTATATACTAAGTAAAGATTTTAACAGGTTGCACCCACACAGAAACACAAAGTATAAAGTACTGTTTGAATACTAGTTATACCGTTACTTCACATAGTACAACACATTAAAGACAGAGATCCTACTTGGGGAGTAAGTGCACAGTGACTCCTGTTGTTGAATTAACAAGTGACACTCTTGTTTATGGCGTCAGTAATCATCCGAGGCTCTTGTAAATGAGTTTTATTTCATACACACAAATAATCACACACCCATATGCATGCATAATTGGATTCACTGTTGCATTTATTATTTGAACAAATTATTTTCTGTTAGATAAATTAAGAATAAGAGATCTAACAATTTTCATTTTGCCTTTGGTTCTTCCTGATATTGTTTATTTATTTATATAGACTGAAGTTTCTAATCCACATATTTTTTTTGACAGACAGTTATACAGTGAGAGAGAGAGAGACAGAGAGAAAGGTCTTCCTTCCGTTGGTTCACCCCCCAAATGGCTGTTACGGCCAGCGCGCTGCACCGATCCGAAGCCAGGAGCCAGGTGCTTCTTCCTGGTCTCCTATGTGGGTGCAGGGCCCAAGCACTTGGGCCATCCTCCACTGCCTTCCCAAGCCACAGCAGAGAGCTGGACTGGAAGAGGATCAACCAGGACAGAATCCGGCACCCCGACTGGGAATAGAACCCGGGGTGCTGGCACCACAGGTGGAGGATTAGCCAAGTGAGCCGTGGCACCTGCCCATATATTTTTTTTATCCCTGATTCTCTTTTAATATTCCTTTTAAGATAGGTAAATGAGTATCAGATTTCCTTTTGTTTGAGAACCTTTATTCTCCTTTCGTGTAAGATAGCATGATAGGGTATGAAATTCTCAATGGACTTTTCCTCCTAATACTCTAGTTATTTCACTAACCTTTCTTCTTGTTTGAATGACTTTTGAGGAGCAATCAGATAATAATTCTTATTTTTGTTCTTTTATTAATAAGATATTTTATCCCTTTAGTTTCATGCAGGACTTTATTCTGTATAGTTTAGTTTATGTTGCTGTAAATGCTATTCCTACTTGTAGTTTTTGGTATTTATTCCGCTTGATGTTCTCTGTACTTTCTGATTCTTTAGTTTGGTGTTTGACATTAATTTGGAGAAATTCTCAATTTTACTTCTTCAAATGTTTCCTTTACTCACTTTTCTGCTGCTTCTTTTTATGATATTCCCTTTAGCTATATTTTAATTTTTTTAGTTTATTTATGGTTCCTGAACATTATAGCTTGATTTTTATTTTGTTGTTCTTTTGTCTTTTATTTGTTTTTCAGCTAAACATTTTCTTTTTTAGGTAATCCATTTCAGAGATCCTTTTTTCAGTATGCACAGTCTGAAAAGCCCATCAAAGATATTCTTCAGTCCTGTTATGGTGTTTTTTTATTTCTACTATTTCTTTTTTATTTTTTCTTAGAATTTCCACTGTATATAAGCTTACATAATGGGTCCTGGCATGCTGTCTATTCACTGGGCCTCTGAGCATAATATTCATAGTTATTTTAAAATGAGGTCTGATAATTCCCACATCCCTCCCGTATCTGAGTTGGGTTCTGGTGTTTGTTCTCCTTGAACTGTGTTTTTGTTTTTTACCACATTTTGTGATTTCTCAGTAGCCAGGCATGGCCCACTCACTGGCTAGAAAGACCTTTTCTACCTAAGCTGTTCGTGATAAATGCAGAGCTCGTGTTGCAGGAGAGGAGCCGTGTACAGTTCCATGACTAAGCTTCAGTCTGTTAGTCAGCTGGTGTTCCCGGCTGTACTCTGAATCCTCCCTTCCTTAGGGGGACAGATGGCTAAACCGGCTTGGAATTGGCTATTTCCTTCCTCCACCTGGAAGTTAAGAGCAGGCTGAAGGTGGGTTCTTCCCCTACCCCAGCTCCATTAGGCTCTAATAAACCCTGGCAAGTTTAATTTTTCCTGAAGGCAGCCTTTGTTTAGAACAGAATGCTGTGATGTGTTTCAAAATGCTTGCTTTGTTTCTCCCCTGCTGGAAACACCCGGGGGTTTTCTGCTAATATTCACTGTAAGCAATGGATTAAGCTCCTGAAAGTGAAACTAGAGAATGTAAAAGCCCACTATGATTGTGTCCTCCTGGGGGTTTTAACTCACAGAGGTGTCCACACTGAGACTTCAGATATCCATCAACTTCATTTTTCCCATGCTAACATGGTTCCCACGGAGGTTGCTGCTGGGATTCTCCTGTAGGTATCTTTAATTTTGGGTGCAGTGGTTGTGCTAAAATCTTACTCAAGCCTCTAAGAAGGGTGATTGCATTTTAAGTTTGTTCAGACTTTTTTTTAAAATAAATATTTATTTATTTGAAAGGGAAAGACACACACACACACACACACACAGAGAGAGAGAGAGAGAGAGAGAGAGAGAGAGAGAGAGAGAAAGAGAATCTTCCATCCATTGGTTCATTCTGCAAACGACTACAATGGCTGGGGCTGAGGTCAGGTCAGGGGTCTGAGGACTTGTGCCATCTTCTGCTGTTCCCAGGCACATTAGCAGCGAGCTGGATCAGAAGTAGAGCAGCTGAGACTTGTCCAACATCCATATGGGATGCTGATATAGCTGGCAGTGGCTTAACCCCCTATGCCATAGGGCCAGTCCCCAGACTTTTCTTAGAACAGAGTGATGACTTACAAGGTTTTGCATACTAGACTAGAAACTTATACTTTACTTATAGTTTTAAAAAACCATTAGGAATTTGATGCATTTCCCTGATTTTCCTCCTGCATTTTATTTAGGCATTTTTCATCTAATTTAGAATTGGATAGCAGCCATGTTTTGCAGAGTTATAAAGTAAATTTGGTAGGTTTTTTCCTTGCTTTCTTTCTCTTTAGCATTTCCTGTGCTTCCTAGGTTCTTAACAAGAAATTATTCCCCTGATGATTGAGTAACTCAACTTACCTCAAAGTCTTTTTTACAGTTTTATATATGTTCCAAACTTACTCTTGAATAAAGCATCTTGCCGAGTCTTGAGTTGCCTTTAAATCTGCTGGCACAGTAAGTGAACAGCAGGATTGTATTTTTTCTTTCTCCTTGAGACTGCCCTCTGTTACTACAGAGGTGACCTCAGTGTGATAGCTGAGAGCAGTGTTATATGGTGCGCATCTGTAGAGTCTGGATGTTTGCCTTTAAACTATAGTTCTGCCATTAATTAGCTGTGTCAGGAGGAAAGTTTTTCAGTAGCTCCATGTTCTGGCTTTATCTGTGATTTGGGAGTGATAATAGCTATCCTATATCCTATACTTACCACAAGTACAGCATGCAATACTAAGTGTTTAATGTGTGTTGCCTATAAGATACTTGATTCAAAATATCATTTTTTCCTCAACACAAGTGTGTTTTTTCTAATCATTTTCTGTTACTCAGCACTGCCAAGAAAATCTGACTGAGTTTTAATCTTTTTATGCCTTCATGAGCGCCTATTTTTCCTCAGTAGATTTCATGGGGTTATTTTATCCTTTTGAAAGCAAGTTGTAAAAATTTGAGGGACTATAGGTTAATTTTTCACTGAAATTGTCTAGAAGTCATAGCACCATTTGATTTATAGAATTGTATTTTCTTCATTCAGATTTTATTATCATTTGAATATTCTCTCTTTTCTATATTGTTTTCCTTTCTATAGATAGCCATAATTCTAAATGTTTGTTTGTTTTGCTTCTTATTTATTATCTTCCTTCTACATTTGCTTATATATGTCATTTACTTTTAATTTATTCATTCATTTGGAGATAGTATGATAAGTAGAAGTATCACAGACTTTGGAATCAAATCAACTTGAGTTTTAATCTTAGTATTACTATTCACAAACTGTGTAATCTAAGATAAATCATTTAACTAGTGTTAATTTCACAAATATAAAATGCAGAGTAAGGTAGAAATTGAAGAGTGATGAGTTCATATCAGTGATTAGAATGGTTATATATGTTATGCAAATTATTTATTATTTAAATAACATTGTTGGACATTCCCACTGCAATTATTCTCTCTCAGGTCACACTGCTGGCTTCCACTGTTTAAACATGCATTTGGAAATGGTACAAACACTGACCTCTCTTATCTCCAAATCATGCCTCTCAAATTTGCCTTTGCACATTGGTTAGCCCAAAGTGTTTCTTATTGGATGCCCTTTGTGCAAATAAATGGATCTCAGAACAATATGAACATTATTTTCTCTTCTTTTATATCCATTATAATGATTTATTTATGTATTAGATGGCAGAACTACAAAGAAAAGGGGAGATACACACAGAGAAAAATCTTCCATCAGCTGGTTCACTACTAAAATGACTGCATAAGCCAGGGTTGGGACAGGCAGGAGCTCAATCACAGTAGGAGTTAATTATCTTCATATCTTAATCATATTAATCTTCATATCTTTCTATATTATTGAATTGAGCTCTAGTATGCTTTGAATGTATTCTCCAAAGATTATATGTTGGAAAATTAGTTCCCAGTGAAACAATGTTGACAGGTGGGACTTTTAGAAATAATTAATGCTTTAATGCCACAAGTTTGGCCTAATTCCCTCCCTTCTCTCTCACATTCTCTCTTACCATGAGATTATACAATATCAAAGCCCTCATCAGACATGGCTGTTACTTTGGACTTCCTAACCTACAGAATTATGAACCAAATGAACTCCTATTGTTTATGAATTATTCAGTCTGTAATATTCTGTCATAGCAATACAATGTGAACTATGACAACCTCTTGAAGGTTGCTGATCAGAAACCAGGAGTCTCCCACGTGGGTGCAGGGGTCCAAGGACTTGAGCCATCTACTCCTTTCCCAGGCCATAGCAGAGAGCTGGATCAGAAGAGAAGCAGCTGGGACTAGAACTGGCACCCATAGGGGATGCCAGTGCTTCAGGCGAGGGCTTTAACCCACTGTGCCACAACACTGGCTCCAGCCATGTATTGTTTTATACAATGGATAATCAGTACAGAATATTAGTTGTTACAAAGGTTCTTTTGAATGATAATAAAAGCAACAATTTCCTACTAATAATCTTTGAGTGTGATTAGATAGAGATATCCTGGTAGATTTAGGAACCATCAAAGGCAGCAACCTCTCTTTTTTGTCCAGCTACTGAACGACTATGCTAAAGAGGCATTTTAGAGATAACAGATTCTGGTTACTGAAGCAGAATTGAAAGAAGGGAAGAATTTTGATTTTGTAAAAACATGACTTCAATGCCTTGAGCTATAGTAGAGAAATAATTTGCAATTAACTAGATGGAAGACAATGATACCTGCTTTCTGGTTGACAAGGGTTTTTGCCACACTGTCTCTCAGAAATCATCAACATACAGGGAAGCTATCCAGAATGGCAAAGACCATAGATTGTAAATGGCTTTGCCTTGACTTCTGGAACCCCAGTGTTTTGCAGGGATAGTATGCGTGGTGCTGGAAGAAACAATATGAGCAAAAAAAAAAAAAAAAAAATAGACCTCTGAAACACAGAGATAAGGGATTCTTGTTTTTTATCTCCGTAATCAAGACTGAACTCTTGAAATGACTAAGTTGGGGTTCTTGAACTATTCATAGTTTGGAGAGAAAAATGTTCTCATGATGAAGGGAAAGTGGGTATACAATAGGAATAAGAAATAATAGACAAATGTTGGTATTTTGTTCACCAAATTGGTAAGGAAGCAGTTTTATTTATTTGCTTGGTGTTAGTACTAATATTCGAGTGCTATTTAAATGTGTGGTCTAGGTATTTTCTATATCATATTGCGATCTTTGAATTATTTTGAAACAGTATCTGATGGAAAATTGAAAGAGGTAGAATTTATTTGTATTGTCTCATCATGATTATGCATACCGCTTTCATCCATTTGATATCTTCAAATGTGAATATATATATATATATATATTATTTACGTTATACCGAGTAATGTTTATTACTACTGACTTGAGAACTCTTGAGTTATTCTGAAGCTAAGGAATCTTTCCAGAAACATTATTATTTATGCCCATTATAACGAAAATAACCTTCCACTTTTCTACCAAATTCATTTAGCTTTACATTTAGACTTAGAGCTTAGATGAATATAGTTAAATTCTGGTAATGGTCTATCATAAATGGTGTTGTACATGCGTTTGGACTCTATGCTGGAGCAGTTCTTTCAGGGAAGACTTGGAAATGAATTATGTACTTCATCATAGAGTTACTGAAACATATAAGTAGATTTTTGAGAGACAGGAAGGAGGGTGAATAGAAACACAGCAATCATTGGATAGGAATTGTTAATGAATGAGCCATTTTCAGTACGATGGTAAAAAGGTAAAAGAATTAAGAGAAACAAGAAGTGTTCAGAAGATGATGGACAGCTAGACAGGCAAAATCATAAAATGGAGATATTAAATATGGAATAGTCTCAACTTTAGGCTGATAAATAGCCCTCACAATCCAGAAAAGTACTGTTTTATCTAAAAAAGAAATCCTAACTATTTTTCTATGGATAGAGACTATCCATATAATTGACTTGGAAACATTCTATTCCTGGAATTTCTTTTGGCTTGATATTATTCAAACATAGAGATTCCTGATATAGGTTTAAAGAACGGATTTAAAACTGAGATAAAGAATAATGTGCACTGCTTTAGAGATTTTCAATAAAAATAATTTTAAATTAATATAGTTCCTTTGATTTCTTTAATGCTTATTTTTTTATTTGACAGGCAGAGTTAGACAGTGAGAGAGAGAGACAGAGAGAGACAAAGAGAAAGGTCTTCCTTCTGTTGGATCACCCCCCAAATGGCTGCTACGGCTAGTGCGCTGTGCCGATCCAAAGCCAGGAGCCAGGTGCTTCCTCCTGGTCTCCAGGCAGGTGCAGGGGCCCAAGCACCTAGGCCATCCTCCACTGCCTTCCCGGGTCACAGCAGAGAGCTGGACTGGAAGAGGAGCAACCGGAACTAGAATCTGGCGCCCATATGGGATGCCGGCGCCATAGGCGGAGGATTAACCAAGTGAGCCATGGCACCGGCCCCAATGTTTATTTTATTTTTGTCTACTTGAAAGTAAGAGAGCAGGCACACGCACACACACACACACACACACACACAGAGAGAGAGAGAGAGAGAGAGAGAGAGAGAGAAAGAGAGAGAGAGAAAGAGAGAGAGAGAGAGAGAGACAGAAATCTTCAACCCATTGGTTCATTCCCAAAATGCTTGCAAAAGTCAGGGTCAGGCCAAAATCAGAAGCCATGATCCACATATACCACAGTTTCTTTATTCATTCATTGGTCAACATCTGGGTTGATTTTAAAGCTTAGCTAGTGTGAATTGAGCTGCTATAAACACAGGGTATAAATAACTCTTTCATATGCTGATTTAATTTTCGTTGAGTGAATTCCCAGGAGTGGGATGACTGGGTCATGTGGTAGATGTGTTTTCAGTTTTCTGAGGAACCTCCATGTACGATGCCACGATGGCTGTTGAAGTTTGGATTCCCACCAACAGTGGATTAGGATACCTGTTTCCAGACAACTGCAACAACTTTTATTGTTTTGCTTTCTGTATGAGATTAAACCTCATTGTGCTTTTGATTTGCATTTTCCTGATGGCTAGTGATCCTGAGCAGTTTTTCAGTCTGTTGGCCATTTGAGCTTCATCATTTGAAAAATGTCTGTTCAAGTGCTTTGCCCATTTCGTAAATGTATTGTTTGTTTTGTTCTTGCTGAGTTTCTTGATCTCTCTACAGATTCTGGATATTAATCCTTTAATAGTTGTCTAGTTTGCAGATATTTTCTCCTTCTGTCAGTTGCCTCTTCACTTTGCTGAGTGTTTCCTTTACAGTGTAGAAGCTTCTTGGATTGATGTAATCCCATTTGTCCATTTTTGCTTTTGTTATCTGTGCTTCTGGAGTCTTTTAGTCTTTTCCAAGAAGTGTTTGCCTATGCCAATGCATTGCAGAGTTTTCCAAATATTCTTCTCGAGTATTTTTATGGTCTCAGGTCATGGATTTAGATCCTTAATTCATTTTGAGTTGATATTTGTGTAAGGTGTAAGGTAGGAGTCTCGTTTCATAATTCTGTGTGCCAAGACCCAATTTTCCCAGCACCACTAGTTGAAGACTGTACTTGCTCCAGGGATTGATTTTAGCACTTTGGTCAAAATTTAGTTCATTTTATATGTGTGGACTGATTTTGGGGGATTCTATTGTGTTCCATTGGTGTACATGTCTATTTTTGAGCCAGTGCCAGGTTGTTTTGATGATAACTGATGTCTTGAAATTGATATTGTGATGCTTCCAGCTTTGTTTTTGTTGTTTAAGACTGCTTTAGCTATCTGGGGACTCTTGTGTTTCTATATGAATTTTAGCATCATTTCCTCTATGTCTGGGAATAATGTCACTGGGGTTTTGATTGGGATCACATTGAACTTGTAAATTTCTTTGTATTGTTTTTGACACTTTGATAACATTAACTCTTCCAATCCATGAACATGGAAGATTTGTTATTTCTTACTTTAATGATTTGTAAGTTTCATTGTAGATATTTCATCTTCTTTGCTAAATTTATTCCAAGCTATGTACATTTTTTGTAGCTATTGTGAATGAGACTGATCTTATAAGTACTTTCTCAGCCATGGTATTGTCTGTATATACAAAGGATATTGATTTTTCTGTGTTTATTTTATAATGGGCAACTTTATCAAACACTCTTATGAATTCCAATCATGTCTTACTCCAGTTTCTTCGTTTCCTTATGTATAGGATTATCTTATCCACAGACACAGATAATTTAACTTCATTCTTCCCAATTTGTATCCCTTTGATTTCTTTTTCTTGCCTAATGATTCTGGTTAAAATTCTCAGAATTGTACTGAATAGTAAAGGTGAAAATGGATATCCATGTCTGGCTTTGGATCTTAATGGGAATGTTTCCAATTTTCTTCCCTTTACCATGCTGCTCACTTTGGTTCATCATTTATTGCCTTAATTGTGTTGATATGTGTTCCATCTTTACCCTATTAGTTTAAGGTTTTTATCATGATAGGATGTTGAATTTTATAAAATGCGTTCTCTGCATCTATTGAGATAATCATGTGATTTTTATTTGTGAACTTGTTAATGTGAAGTATCTCATTTACTGATTTGTGTATGTTGAACCATCCCTACATCCCTGGGATAAATCCTATTTGGTGCAATTGAATGATCTTTTTTGATGTGTTGTTGGATTCTATTGGCTTGTATCTTGTTAAGGATTTTTGCATCAATGTTCAAAGGCATATCCTTCAATAGTTCCTTTTCTTTTATGTATCTTTTTCTGGTTTTGGAATTAAGATGACGATGGTCTCATACAAGATGTCTGGGAAGATTCCCTCCCTTTCAATTGTTTTGCATAGTTTAAAAAGAATTGGAAGTTCTTTAAAAGTTTGGTAGAATTCTGTGGTGAAGCCTTTTGGTCCTGGTATTTTCTTTCTTAGGAGGATATTTATTACTGGTTACTTTAATATTTGTTTACTGGGTATTTATATTTTTTACATCATAATGACTCAATTTTGATAGATTGCACATGTCATATATACATCCTTTTTTTTCTAGATTTTACAATTTATTGTCATAAAGCTGTTTTTAATAATTCTTGATGATTTTTTTTATTTCTGTGGTATCCATGGTTACAAACAACTCCTTAAGTTATTCATTTGGATTCTTCTTTTCTTTGGTTAGCTAGCCAATGTTATATCAATTTAGCTTTTTTTTTTTTAAAACAGCTCTTCATTTCACTAATATTTTATATTATTTTTGGAGTCAATTTTGTTTGTTTATTTGCTAATTTTAATTATTTCTTTCCTCCTACTATTTTGGAGTTTGTTTGTATTTGTTTTTCTAGGTTCTAAAGATTCATTGTTAGATCAGTTACCTGATGCCTTTTTCAATTTCTTGATGGACCCACTTATTGCTATAAACCTATGTCTTATCACTGATTTTGCTATGTCTCATAGGTTTTGATATGGTTTGCTGTCATTTTCTATTCTTGGAATTTTCTATTTCTCTTTTGATTTGTTCTATGTCCCACTGTTCATTCAGGAGCATGTTGTTCAGTAGCCATGTATTTGCATATTTTCTAGAGTTTCTTAAGTTGTTAGAAATGTTTAGTTGAAGATTTTGCATGTATGTCCATCAAGGATATTGGTCTGTAGTTCAATTTCTCTGTCATATCTTTTTCTGGTTTAGGAAATAAGGTGATGCAGGCTTCACAGAAGGAGTCTGGGAAGATTCCTTCCATTTTAATTGTTTTGAATAGCTTGAGAAGAACTGGAATTAGTTAACATCAATTTTGATGCATTTTTATCATTCAGTGAAAGTAATCCTACAGTTACTAATGGTCTAGTTTGCATAACATCTCCAAAGATTTTTCATAAAAGAATCAAGGGTGAGAAATAAACTTTTATATCTTTTATCATCAGATCTGTACTACACAATTAGAAAATGTATTAAAATAGTTAAAGATTCACAAGGCATTTTTACCAGTTCATACTATAATTCACTCCTCACATACCATTCCTTTATTCTGAAAGACCAGTAGCTTCATTGAGGTGGTGAAAGTGGTGAGAACAGTGGAATCCATAATTCACAACCCCACTATCCCACTTATGCCTTTCATTAAGGGTAAAATGACATGGCTTCCATTCAGAAGGCTCTGATTTCCATGAAGTTATACCTAACTCTGGAAAATGGTTGATGTACCATGACCCTAAGTTGTGTTGACTCAGCTCAGACTTATTTTGATTATATCTGAAACCTTGACACTTATATAACTGTCTTTAGTGGGATTTAGTCTTTAGTGCGATTCCCGTTACTTTCAGTTATTTAACATCACAGTTCTTCATAGTACTAATCATTCCGATGGCTGTTTTGGATCTGCTTAACTGTGGCTTACAGTCTCAGGCATGCAAATGCCTCCTCCTGGCCTCTGCTATTCTTTGATCATCATCTTCATTGGATCCAGAAAGCTTACTTTGTGACAGTTCCCTCTGTTGTTTCTGGCCTGCAGAAAAGAATTAAAGCAAAAATCTTCACAGTGTCTGCAGCATTTTTCACTACTGCATTTGTCAAAATGAGGACTGTTACAGTTAGGGTGTGAATTAACAGCTCTAATGTTAAAAAAGAATCTATCATGTCATTTCAAACTCTCAAAGATTTTGAATATCTATCTCAAGAGTATGTGTTTTCTGGAAACTTAAATTTCATTGTGAACCATTTTTGTGTAAAGGTTTCAATAAACTGATTAAGCAAATTGTTAGAGCTATTCCACACCTCTCAAATTAGTGAACTGAATGCAGACTCTTCACTTAATACACTCATATTAATATATTCAACCAGATCCAACAGTATACACCTTTTACTCAGATCCTACATACTGAGTTTTGTTTCCATACTTATTCTTCAGGTTTTTGTTTATAAATTGGCAAAATCATATAGTTCCTTTGCTTGTCGCCACATGAATCATATCTTGTCAGATTTCCTGGAGCCTGATGAGACTTGATCCTGGTTATAGAATCTAGAAACAACGAAATATGGTGTGAATGGTACCTGAGGAGACTTAGCAATTCCTTTAAAATACCTTGATAATTGGAGGCAATTGCATGGTTTCAAGGAAGTGGAGATTTACCTCCTAAGAGAGGAGAATAAAAGTAACTTGTATAAGGAAATGAAACTCAGTAGAATTCAGATTTTCAGTCTTCAGCTTCATCAAAATATGCCCATAAATATTTAATCTTTCTACTCTATGGCCTAACTTTGACATAAGAAAGTCCATGTATTGGGAATTCAGTTGGCACAGTGATTCAGTCAGCCTGAGATGACTTTCAGAAGTCTTCATCTTTTTTTTTTTGTTTGTTTCTCAGAGAAAAATTTTATTTAATGAGTACAAATTCCATAAGTACAACTTTAGGAGTGCAGTGATTCTTCCCACCATACTTGCCCTCCACTCCAACTCCCACCCACCCTCCTCCTCCCTCTCACATTCCCAGTCCCATTCTCCATAATATTAATTTTCAATTGGCTGGTGCCTCGGCTCACTAGGCTAATTCTCCGCCTGCGGTGCTAGCACACCAGGTTCTTGTCCCAGCCGAGGCACCGGATTCTGTCCCAGTCACTCCTCTTCCAGTCCAGCTCTCTGCTGTGGCCCAGGAGTGCAGTGGAGGATGGCCCAAGTACTTGGGCCCTGCACCTGCATGGGAGACCAGGAGGAAGCACCTGGCTCCTGGCTTCAGATCAGCACAGTGTGCCGGCCACAGAGCACTAGCCACAGCAGCCATTGGAGGGTAAACCAACTGAAAAGGAAGACCTTTCTCTCTGTCTTTCTCACTGTCCACTCTGCCTGTTAAAAAAAAATTCATTTTCAATTAACTTTAGACACAGAAGATCAAATTTATACTAAGTAAAGATTTCAACAATTTACACACACACACATACACACAAACTCTCTGAGAACAACTTTTACAGTTAATTCTCATAATACACCTCATTGAGGACAGAGGCCCTGCTTGGGGAGTAAGTGCACATTGACTCTGTTGTTAATTTAGCAATTAACACTCTTATGTATGGTGTCAGGGATTACCCTATGCTCTTGCCATGAGCTGCCAAGGTTATGGAAATCTTTTGAATCGACAAACTCCGTGAGTATTTAAATAAGGACATAAATGAAGTGCAATTTCTTTCCTCCTTTCAGAGAAAAGTACATCTTTCTTTGATGGCCAATTCTTTCCACTGGGGTCTCTCTCACAGAGATCCTTCATGTAGGACATTTTTTTTTTTTGCCACAGAGTCTTGGCTTTCCATGCCTGAAATGCTCTCACTGGCTTTTCAGCCAGACCAGAGTGCCTTAAGGGCTGATTCTGAGGTCAGAGTGAAGAAGTCTTGATCTTAAAGCTGTGCTAAATAAGAAATTTTTGAGGATAATCATACAAGTTCCCTGGTCCCCTGCTTGAGCTTAGAACTTAAAGGCTTAAATTATGATTTTCTTTCTCCACATTCTTCATGTATTAGAAGCAAAAAATCAATTTAATTTTTCTCTTGTATTAAATTGAAATATTTTATGATAAAAATACTTCCTCATGCATAGCCTTGCCTTCTGTAAGCATTTGATTAGAGTCCTGTAGCCACGATAATGGAAGAAGATGGAAAATAAGAGGCTTTTCAAATAGACATTCCTGCAGAATTAAAGATTCAGAGAAAAGTTACTAGCCAGCCCTTCTGCATCCAACCAAATGCAGATGCCAGAATTAGAGCATAAAGTACACATGATGAGATCTGGATGGAGCCTGGGGTCAGTATAGTTTAGTGGAGTTGGACATGGAGTGAGGAAGCAAGTATAAGTGTTAATCTTCTTTCCATTTGTCTTTCCCTAACCCTGAGTATGATGAGTTCTAGAATTGCCTCTTCCTTCCAAATCTTGATTTTTAATCAATTTATTTATTTAAACACAGATTATACATTGAAAGAGATTCTCAGGGAAAAAGTCTTAGCTTAGTCCAGTTGCTGTTCTAGGAAAACACCCTAGATGCTAACATATTCTTTTTATAGGCATCTCAACTACAAGCTGAACAAGTAAAAAGATACCCAGAATGTGCATTTAAATAGATATTTTATCAGCAGAGTAAATTTACATCAATTAAATATCAACTCTACTCATATGATTTTTTTGAGACATTTAAGATAATTAAATTGATAAAAATCATACAGATATTGGCCTAAATTAAATTTTACATAATTCACATTAATTTAATAATATTAGTTATTAAATATAAAAATCTACTTAGATATCTTAACATTTTATCACCTAACCAAAATCATGAAATTTGGGCCAGTGCTATGGTATAGCAGATAAAGCTACCAGTTTAGTGTTGACATCCCATATGGGCACTGGTTTGAGTCCCTGCTTCTCCACTTTGATTCAGCTCTCTGCTATGGCCTGAGAAAGCACCAGAGGATGGCCCAAGTCCTTGGGCCCCTACGTCTGCATGGGAGACCTTGAGGAACCTCCTGGATCCTGGCTTCAGAGCAGCCTAGCTCTGGCCATTGTGGCCATTTGGGTGCGAACCAGTAGATGAATGATCTCTCTCTCTCTCTCTCTCTCTCTCTCTCTCTCTCTCTGTAACTCTGCCTTTCAAATTAATAAATAAATCTTTATGTTAAAAAATCATAAAATTTTACCTCCAATAGGGTGGTTAATTTTTAGATACACCTGAATGTTCTCATTATAACAATAAACAATACAGTAAAGACAATGAAAGATCATTTATCAATAAATACTGTTGAGGATTAATCAGATTTACCAAATACAGAACATTTTTCTTGTAACGGTATGTTATAGCAAATCCTAATGTAAACATATGAGACTAAAATATAAAATGATAGCTTAAGGCACTGAAATCATAATGTAGGCAATCTATGTAATTCCAATGATTAACAACTTGATTGCAGTTCTGACTACAGAAACTGAAGGTTCTGCATTGTTCACATAAGTAAATTTGATATGTGTATCTTCCATATATTTTGGTGGAAAGGAAGGTATGTCTTAGGAAATATTTTACAATTCTTATGTGGGAGGGAAAACATATAAACATATATTGAAGAGAAAGAGAGTAACCAGGGATCAATAGTTTATTTTATTTTGCATTGATACTTATTTCAATTTTTTTCTTGCTGAGTTTAATTAAAAAATCTTGGATGGAGAAGTTCAGTGCAGTTTAATCAGTGGGAAAATTGCATTTATTATGGAGAAAGCAATGAAAAACAAAGAAAAGGGACTGCTGGGAGGATTTATCTTGGTAATACCACCCAGAGGGCTAAAGCTGAAGACTCAATTTATGCTCAACAGGAAGTAAGCAGTAAATAGAGGAGCAGAATGAGTTAGTTAGCAAGACATTTTGTGTTCCAGTCCATACAAAATAGTCAAATTGGTTGGGAAGTGAGCTTAGAAAATATTAACAGCACAAATATAGAGCAATGGGAAAAGTGGAGTCTGTTTTTTGCAGCCAAGAGAGGATAAACAGATCACTTTTAATAAAACCTGCCAAGATGTAAACAAAATGCCTTGAGGGCAAAGAAAATTAACTTTTTGCCTAAATTGGATTATGAAAGACCTACTGAAGAGATAACACTGATTGGAACTTGGAGAATCAATTTGTCATTCCATGTTGCTAATTACAGAGAGGGTCATGGTATCATAGCTAGGAAGATGAAAAGGTTTAGCTTTGTGGGGATGATGGGAGATTCAGAAATATATCAATGAAGAAGGTAAAGTGAAATTTAGAAATAGTGTCTGTGCAAGAAATATTGCTGTTCTGGGTGGTACAGTGATGGTGTTGAGGAGGAGAGAGGTAATGAAAAAGGCTGATTGTATAACAATTGCTTAGGGCTATATTATAAATGACATGAATCAATAAATCTATCTTAAATAGTGAATAATCCAAATTAAGATATTTTAGGAAACTTAGTGAAGTAAGAAGTGACTGGTGTTGGAAGAGAAAAATATGGTGAATAAGACACTACTGCATATGCTTTATGGAAAAAAAGAGTAATTGTAAGAAAATAATAGCGAGAGATACATCAGCATTCGGAAGCACTGATAATAATAAAATAGGACCAAAAAGTATTATGGCTTCATAAATCAAAGGATAAATGGGGATTAAATAAAGAGAATCACAATTAAATAACTAAAGAAATAAATTAAGAAACAAAGACTCAAATATTTGAGATAAAATGTTGTTTATTACTGAAACAAACATATGTGGCATACTAATTATGTAATGCATACATTATTGAAGTTATTGTCAGTATGAATTTCGATACATTATTAATATTTTAATATTAATATTTTATATTTTATAAGATGCATCTCAAATCCAAAAAACAATTAAAAATTTGGAAATAGAACATACTCCAATTCTGTTTTTATATTCTCAAATTGTATTGTCATCAGCAAAAATTGTTTAACTAAAGGAAAGTAAGGCAATTGCATAATCAACTCCTTGTTTAACATACATAGAATACCTCCAGGAATTGCGTCTGGAGAGTGGTCAGTCTTCTGCCAGCTTCGGAAGCAGGAGGGAAAGCAGGTCTGCAGAGGCACCCACTCCATTCCCATCTTGCTCAGTAGCTGGTGATTGGAAGACCCTCTGCAACAGGGCCCATGGGACAAAATATATAGAATAAGGAAATATAATCTGAAATTTGACATTAATAACTAAAGTATAAAACATTTATAAGAATTTATTGACAGTAATAGACAGTGGGAGATTGCTTTCCAAACTAAAAGTGCCAATGAAAAAACATAAAACATACACACAGAACCAAACATGTACAGCCTAGAAATTAAAAAACAAATAGTATAAATCAATGTATAAAATATTGCTTTAACATACATACTTTAAATCTTCAATTACTAGAATAATGTTCATAGATTGCTCTAAAAATAAACACCAGGCATCTCAAAATTACTAGATGCATTTCTGTAAAACACAAAACAAAGCAGGACTCATGGGAAAAATATAGCAGACTACACCTCTGAAAATGTATGCAACTTCATAAACAAAATACACCAAAAACAGTAATCCTGGGGCCAGGGTTGTGGTGCACTGCATTAAATTAATGCTCGTGATGCCAGAGAGCCAGTTCAAACACCAGCTGCTCTGCTTCTGATCCAGCTTCCTGCTTATGAGCATGGGAAGGCAGCAGAAGATGGCCTAATTAGTTGAGTCTTTCCCACTCATATGGGATTCCCAGATCTAGGCTCCTGGCTTCATCCCAATTCAAATTTTCTAGTGCAGCCGTTTAATGAATGAACTAACAGGTCAAAGATCTCTCTTTCTCTCTGTCTCGTCACTGTGTTTCAAATAAATAAATATATAAATAAATAAGTCTTTTTAAAAACAACCCCACAGTAATCCTAAATATTATCCTAGAACAGAGAAAATGACACCTTAAAAATCACATAAAAGAGAAATACAAACTGATTTTACTTAAATTTGCTATAGTAAACTTAGAATATATTATTAGAAAGGGAGAGAGGGAGAACCTGACAGAATGTGTGAACTATTCAATTTTCTTCGACTCTAAATTTATCTAATACTTTAAAGGAAATATAAGAGACCAAGAACATGCTAACTTCTAGGGGACAAAATCAATGAAGCCTAGAGTTTGGAAATATGTATGCACCAAATGGTATGATTTCTTTGGCCAATAACTTGCAGGGATTAAAGAAAAAGAAGGATGAGTGTTTGGTATAAGCAGTTAAGACACCTACTGGGTTGCCCCATCCCATGTTATATTTTGAGTTTGGAGACTTGGCTGTATTTCTCATCCAATTTCTTTTTATTGCAAACTCTAAGAAGCAGCAGACGATGGCCCAGCGACTGGGGCCTTGCCACCCGTAGAAAGACCTAGGTTGAGTTCCTGGACCAGCCATACCTACTGTGGGCATTTAGGGAGTGGACAAGGGGATGGATAATCTCTTTCTGTCTCCCTCTCCCTCTCTGTCACTCTGCCTTTTAAATCAGTAGCTACATCTTTAAAACATTATGAAATGACAGAGGAAATTTGATCAACTGCTTAGTGTTTGATAATATTGAGGGATTATCATCATATTTTGCTTAATAATGACATTGAACTTAAGTTTAGAGTATGACTTTAGCTTTCAAAGACTAAATTAGGGGCCAGTATTGTGGCACAGCAGGTTAAACCACCATTTGCAAATGACAGAATGTGAGTTTGAGTTCTGAGTTCTCTGCTTCTAATATAGCTACCTGCTAATGTGCCAGGAAGGAAGTGCAACATGATCCAAATACTTGAGTCCCTGCCACCAGTATGGAAGACCAGGATGTTCCCGGCCCTTGGATATGACCTTCCCCAGACCTAACTCTTGCAAGCATTTGGGGAGTGAAGGCAGCGTATTGAAGATGTCTTTTTCCCTCCACCTGCCCCCCCCCAACTCTCCATTTTCTCATCACTGTCTTTCAAATTAATAAATAAAAAAGAGAATATGCATGGGTCTAATTATATAAGATGTTACAGACTAATTTCAAGGTGACTTGGAGGTAGAGGGAAATTGGCAAGGAAACAGCTGAAGTAAAATTAACTGCTTTAATGAGCTTTGAAGTAAGATGTTGGGTATGTTAGATGCCATTAAACTATACAATTCAGTTTGTATGGGATAGAAATTTTCCATTTGAAAACATTAACTAGGAGAATCCAAGATATTAGAAGACAGGCTGATTTTAGCCATGGGAAGATATCAGAAAAACAAAAGAAGAACTGGGTCCCCAGGAAGACAGTTGGAAAGAAATTTTTGGTGGAGAAGCTACTGTACAGAACAGAGACTTTATAAAGTGGGGACAACAACGTGCGAACACACAGCAACATGCTACCAGTGCCTACCACATCTGGTGGCTGATGAGGAAATGCCACCTTCCCAGAGAAAGCAAATAGGAGGCTCTCGCAGTCACCTGCCATTGTTTATTTTGTCTGGGGAAGAACTTTGCAGTTCTTACTGACCTTTGAGTCTAGCCAGGAGTTTTCAGATAGCAGGGCATCCACTTAGCTCTGTGAAGGGAGGCCACATTTCTTCCTCCCTTTCCCCTCATCAAATTGACAAATTTAGCTTGCTGAGGTGGAGCTCCAACTGGCTTTTACTGAGTGGCTTACTCCAAGAACAGGGCTACCCACAGGGCAGAGAACAGATACCTTGTATCCTTTGATTGTGGGAGTGTTGCACCATGTGATTGTGGGGATTTTGTGAACTTGTGGTCTTCAAAGGCATGGAGTGTCATTATGTTTCTGGGAACTTGCCTAGTCTGATTTCAGAAGTGCAGAACTCCCTGAGTGTTGGGGAGGAACCTCACAGAGAGTTCTGTGATCACACTACAGAGTGCATAGGTGCTATGAGTGGTTCGTGCATCTGACTGGGTGGAGTACACATGTATTGTGTGCTCATTCTAGCCAATGAATTAGTTGATTGACCTTGGCATATAGAAAGGCTGAGTCTGTTAACACACAAGCCATAATCAACATCCCTTCCCTCTACTGAAGATAGAGGAGATCTGCCATACCTAACTTGGGTGTCAGTCGGGACTCTTGCTCCGCATACAAATGTTGGACAGAGCTTCCTGCCCCACCCAGCAATACCTCTGGATATGGAAGTTGCAGGCATTCCACGAGGACCCAGATGCCTGTTTCTAAGAACAAAGCATTCAGAGGAGATAACAAGTGATGCTCCAGATGTGCAAAAATAAACAAGTATACAACACACATGAACAAGGAAGGCAGTATGACTCCGCAGAAGGAACATAATAATACATTAATATTGGACTATGATGATGAGGGGATTGAAGAAATGACAGAAAAGAATTTTTAAAATGATTGTAAGATTACTAAAACACACAGAGAAGCAGTTACATAACATATGGAAATCTGTAAATGACATGGCTGAGAAATTCTGCAAGGAGATATAGAAATTAGTGAAAAATCAAACCAAAATATCAAACAAGATTCTTGGTTAGGCAGAAGAAAGAATATCCAAGCTAGAAGACATATCATCTGGGAGATCTCAGCCAGACAAAAAAAAGGAGAAAGAATTACAAAAATTAAAAGTGGTGTTCTGGATCTGTGGGATTCCATCAAATGACCAAATATACGAGTGTCAGGAATTTCTGAAAGTCTGGAAAAAAATTGCTTAGAAAATTTATTCAGTGAAATAATAGTAGAAAATTTCCTCAATTTGGAGAAAGATATGGACATCCAAATAGGGAAAACACGCACAACTCCAGATAGGTATGTCATATAAGAAAACAAAAATTAAAAAATCCTTGGAATGAATGAAAATGACAATACAGCACATCAAAGATTGTAGGGTCTCATAAAAGCTGTTAAGAGGAAAGGTTATGGCAATTAGTTCCCACATCAGAAAGCTGGAAAGGCTTCAAATACATGATGTCACAACACATCTCATGTACCTAAAAAAACCAGAACCAACCAAACCCAAGTTAGTTTGAGGAAATAAAAAAAATAAAAATTACAGAAGAAATAATGAAAATTAAAATAAAAGGGCATACAAGAGATCAGTAAAAAGAAGAATGACTTTTTTGACAAAATAAAATTGATGAATCATTGGCCCAACTAACAAAATAAAAAGGGGGGGAGAAGATTTAAATTAATAAAATCAGGGGATGATACAACTGATACCATAGGAAAAAAGAATCATAAGGAATTATTATAAATAGCTATATGTCAACAAATTGGAAAATTTAGAGGAATTATATAGATTTCTTGACAATATAAGATAAAGCAAAATTGAGGCATGAAGACACAGAAATCATGAATAGATCAAGACAGAGGTTGAATCAATAATATAGATCCTCCTAGGACTGGATGGATTCTATGTTGATTTCTTCCCAACTTTTAGAAAGAACTAATTCCAATTCTTAAACTTTTCAAAACAATTGAAAGGGAAGGAATTCTCTCAAACTCTTTTTATTTATTTATTTTTATTTATTTATTTTTTGACAGGCAGAGTGAACAGTGAGAGAGAGAGAGACAGAGAGCAAGGTCTTCCTTTGCTGTTGGTTCAACCCCCAGTGGCACACTGCGCTGATCTGAAGGCAGGAGCCAGGTGCTTCTCCTGGTCTCTCATGGGGTGCAGGGCCCAAGCACTTGAGCCATCCTCCACAGCACTCCCGGGCCACAGCAGAGAGCTGGACTGGAAGAGGGGCAACTGGGACAGAATCCAGTGCCCAGACTGGGACTAGAACCTGGTGTGCCGGCGCCACAGGTGCAGGATTAGCCTATTGAGCCTCGGTGCCAGCTCAAACTCTTTCTATGAGGCTGATGTCTCCTTGATTACAAAACAAGAAAAAGATAAAACAAAAAAGATAGAGATATAGTCATCTTTTTATTGTATCTTTATGCACACACACACACACACAACTCCTCAAAATACTAGCTAATGTAATCCAATAATATATAAAAATATCATCTACCTGTAACTAGTGGGGCTTATCACAGGCATGCAGGAATGGTTCAATGGAAATCAATAAATGTGATACATTGCATTTACAAAATGAAGGAGAAAAACCATATGATTATCTCAACAAATGTGAATAAACATTTGAAAATTACAACATACTTTCATGATAAAACCTTTTAAAAATTGGGAATAGAAGGAACATATGTCAAAGTAATCCATGGAATATATGAGAAACCCACAATCTGCATCATTCTTTTTTTTTTTTTTTGACTGGCAGAGTGGACAGTGAGAGAGAGAGAGAGAGAGAGAGAGAGAGAGAGAGAAAGGTCTTCCTTTTCCATTGGTTCACCCCTCCAAGTGGCGCACCGCGCTGATCCGAAGCCTGGAGCCAGGTGCTTCTCCTGGTCTCCCATGCGGGTGCAGGGCCCATGCACTTGGGTCATCCTCTACTGCACTCCCGGGCCACAGCAGAGAGCTGGACTGGAAGAAGAGCAACCGAGACAGAATCTGGCACCCTGACTGGGACTAGAACCCGGTGTGCTGGCGCCGCAGGTGGAGGATTAGCCTATTGAGTCGCAGTGCTGGCCTGCATCATTCTTAATAGGGAAAAGCTGGAAGCATTTCCCCTAGGATCTGGAAACAAACAACCCCACTAAGAGACTATTGGAACTCATAAGAGATTTTGGCAAAATTGCAGGATATAAAATTTAAATATATAAGTCAGTAACATTCATATACACTAAAAGTACTCTAGCCGAGAAAGAATTGGAAAGATGAGTCTCATTCACAATAACTATAAAAAATTAAATATCTTGGGATAAATTTAACCAAGGATGTAAAAGATCTCTACATTGAAAATTACAACATTTTAAAGGAAAAATGAAAGGAGATGCACAATAAGGCAAAAACCTTCCATGTTCATGGATTGGAAGAAATAATATCATTAAAATGTTCATACTACCCAAAGCAATTTACAGATTCAATGTGATCCCAATCAAAATACTGAAGACACTCTTGTTAGATCAGGAAAAAATTATACTAAAACTCATATGAAAACAGAGACCCTTAATAGAGCAAACAGTCTTGATAAAAACAAAGCAGTGCCATCCTACTACCTGATTTCAGTATACACTACAGAGCAGTTGTATGCAAAAAAGCCTTGTAGTGGCTCAAAAATAGACATGTGGGCCAATGGAAAAGAAGAGAAAGTCCAGAAATTAATCCGTGCATCTACAACTGACTAAGCTTTGACAAAGGACCTAAAGTTTACCCCTGAAGAAATAACAGTTTTTTCAACAAAAGGTGCTACGAAAATTGTAACTCCACATAGAGAAGCAGGACACAATACTCCTGTGAGGCTGGTGCTATGGCGTAGGCCCCACCTGGAGCACTGACATCCTATATGGGTGCTCATTTGAGCCCCAACTGCTCCACTTCCAATACAGCTTCCTGCCAATGGCCTGGGAAAGCAGTGGGAAGACGGCCCAAATCCTTGGGCTTTGGGGCCCTTGCAGCCATGTGGGAGGCCTGGAAGAAGCTCCTGGTGCCTGGCTTCAGACTGACCCAGCTCTGGCCATTGCAGTCATTTGGGGAGTTAAACTACGGATGGAAGATTCACTCTCTCTCTCTCTCTGTCTCTCTGCCTTTTTCTCTCTCTCCTCCCTCTCTCCTTCTCTCTCTCTTTTTTCCACCCCTCTCTCTCTCTTTCTTTCTCTCTCTCTCCCTCCTCTCTCTCTTACTCTGTCTTTCAAATAAATAAATAAAACAAAAATTTATAGCTTTAGTTATATTTCAGTGTAAGAGTGCACTGTCATCATCAGTACCTTTATGATTATTTCCATATTACACTTTGTAATGTTTTCTTGAGTATTGCTTGAATGTAGGGCAATTTACTTTTAAATTATCCTCTACATCATTAGTTTCTTCTTTACCTCATTCAAAAATATTTTATCAAGCACTAATAAATAAATCACAGTAAATCAATCACAGCAGATTTGACAGTGAAGAAAATGATGAGGACATGACTGTACTGGAGCTTAGAATATAAGATAAAATGGAGAAAGCAATGAATGACCATTATCTGGTTAAGTGGTAGCCCTTTCTTCTGCTGCATGTAGGCTCACCCAATGAGTTTTCATGAACAGATTTTTAATATTTTAAAGTTCTAGGCTATCCCTTTTTTAGCACTGAATTTTATGGTGTAATTTCTGTTGTGTTCACACATTTATCTATGTTTTCCTAAAATATTAGTCTTTAACATTTATACTTAGTAAATATGGTGGTAAAACTGGATCTCCACTATTCGTTGAACTCTTTACTTGGTATAGGGTCAATAGTATGTGTATAAAGTAAAGTGAAAATAGTGCTTTGTAAAAATTAATGGTGAGAATAGGAGAGGAAGGAAGAAGAATGGTGAGAGCATGGGTGTGATGGAGGGTAAGGTGGGAAGTATTACTATGTTCCTAAGTCTGTATATATGAAGTACATGAAATTTGTATATCTTAAACAATATTTTTAAAAAAGAAAAATTATCATTATTGTTGATTTATAACTTTAATATCTTGGTACTTTTATTAACAGTATTATATTTTACTTTTACTTCATATTTCCCTAGCTTTTCATAGGGCTAATTATTTTTTACTTATTTTTTATTTTATATTTTTTACTATTTATTATTTTTTTAAGAAATTCACAGATTATCAAGGTCACAGCATATGCATAATTATTATAACACAATTCTAATCAATTCATGTGTTAATATGATATTAATAAAAAACAGATTCAATGTAGTTCATAGATATAAGAATATAGTAATACTTTCCTTTCTCCCTCCCTCCATTCATTTTTTATCTCTCTGCCTCCCTCCTTTCCTTCCTTCCTTCCTCATTCCTGTCTTCCTTACTCCTTCATTCTCTATTGCTGAGTGAAATGGACACCTTTTCATCTGATTACTGTTTATAACCCTTGCCTATGTTCTCTCTTTCTATTTTTCTTGCTGATTTTTTTATTTAGCTAAGCATTTGAGTATAACATAAATTAAGGATATAATATCTCAAAAATTAAAAAAGAAAGACAAGGTTACTGATTTTTTAAAGAATTAATTTTTGGGTCGGCGCTGCAGCTCAACAGGCTAATCCTCCGCCTTGCGGCACCGGCACACCAGGTTCTGGTCCCAGTCAGCGTGCCAGATTCTGTCTCGGTCGCTCTTCTTCCAGGCCAGCTCTCTGTTGTGGCCCAAGAGGGTAGTGGAGGATGGCCCAAGTGCTTGGGCCCTGCACCCTCATGGGAGACCAGGAGAAGCACCTAGCTCCTGGCTTCGGATCAGCGCGGTGCGCCGGCCGCAGAGCGCTGACCGCAGTAGCCATTGGAGGGTGAACCAACAAAAAAGGAAGATCTTTCTGTCTCTCTCTCTCTCTCTCACTGTCCACTTTGCCTGTCAAAAAAAAAAAGAATTAATTTTTGAACATTGGGAATGGTATACTGCAGAGACTTCCCATTATGTTAATTTCCTCTATAGAATATTGAGGATTTAATCAGGCAGATAGTAAAATTACAAGCACATTACCTTGGTTTAAATAAAGTTTAGTTTTATTCTGTGTAGAATTAACATGTTTCACTTTTGCTTTTAATCTAAATGAATTGGCCTTACTTCTAAGGCAAAATTATCTCAGGTGACTCAAACTGATGCCAGGGGTATTTAACAATGTCCGCCCATTGTGGTATCAGAATTTCACGGTGTGCGTTACTGCTGATACCGCTGTTTAGGTCTTTGGTCAGCAACGGTTGATTTCTGATTGGCCTTGTGAAAACTCTCTATGAGAAACTTGGCATTGATTGAATCTAGGACCACTGAAAAAGCTTTAGACAGATTTATGGGGTGCCTGTGTATCTATCTCCCACTTCTCTGAAATCCTGACCTTCGAGTTCCAGCCATTTCACCAGCAAAGATCAGGAATGCTGCTCACTGCTTGAACTCCCACTCCTTCACTGAATTTAGAACATGATCTCAGGTGCATACCCAGGGTGAAAATGGTACTCATTTATGTACCAGCCTCTTCCTAGAATCTCAGCTCTATGCTGCCTGCTCTCCAGTGCTTAAAGTCAGTTCCCTGATATATTTTGCTTAGTTTTTAATTATCTACAGTAGGTGGATAACTCTGACACTAATTTCTCTTTAATGTATAATAATTTAATTGCATTAAGTTTTTAAAAAAATACTACAGAATTAGAATTCCAAAGTAGAGTGGGAGAGGGAGGACATTTGTTCTTATTTACTGCTTCTGTATTTTCTTCTTTTGTACTGGGAGATAAGATATTTCTCTTTTTGCTAAGTCAGACATCACACTTTTTTATTTGAGGTAATTTCTACTATCTAGATATTTTCTTTTTTATCCCAGAAAAATAATTCTAAGATAGTATTACAAGTTTTTTTTTTTTTTAATCTTTCCAGCATTCTTTACTTTGGTCTGATTTACCTGATTAATTTAAAGGGAATGACATTGAGTTCAGTTTTTGTAGTTGCAGGGATATAGTAGGATTTTCAAGTATAGCTCTGTCTAGCATACAATAGGGACTGAGAGACAACTAAAATATATATCTAGCAGTTCTTCCATTGAGAACAAATACTTTAATTTTTAGGAGGTACACTCAATGTAATTTGAATCATATCATTCATCTGAGTTTATTCTGTTGCATAGATGATAATGTATCTATGGTTATTTTTCCATTATTGAGATATTGTTGGTATATTTTTACATGGAGATATAGGATATGCAAGAGATAAAGGGACACCCACTGTGCTAGATTTTGTCAGACTTTTCGTAGGAATTTCAAATGAATAAATCTTCTTGGATGTTGTGATCTATGCAACTGGAGTAGTGTAACTTGGACATTCTTGAATAAGTTTTTCTCTTTTATCTTATAGTGGCCTACACAACTTCATTTTGAAATAGCAGGTCTCCAAAATGCAACTGGTACAAAAATTTATAATGTACATGGACATTTCTCTTTTAACCAAATGTTCTTAAAAAATATAAACATTTATATTTTCTTTCTGTCATAACTTCACAGTGTATAGTTTCTAGTACCTTGATGGGCATTGTAAGTGATTTTAATTAGCAGTTTTCTTGAAGATAAGTCTTGTGATCCCTTCTTGACTGTAATGGGAAATAAAAGGCAAGTAGTCCCTTTGAAATAGATGCCTTAAATGGGTGACAGTGTTCACAGAATGCTACCACAGTCCCAAAGCCTAGAACCTGAATGTAAATTTAACTCCAGTACATACTGTTGCATGACATAGGAGAAATAAATGAATGTTTTAGGCTAAATTTTTTCTTTGTAAAAATGTCTGTAATCATCACATATTATAGTAAATAAAACAAGTGGATGGCAAGTAAGTATTTCTGTTGTCATAAATAATTTAAAATAAATTTAAACCTGTTAAATAATTTTATTTTAAATAAATATTTTTATTTTTTAATTTTATTTTTTAATTTTTTTATTCTTATTTATTTAAAAGTAGAATGACATAAAGAGAGCACCAGAGATCTTCCGTCCACCAGTTCACTACAAATGACTCTGATGGCCGGCTGGGCCAGACTGAAGCCAGGAGACAGGGAGTCCATCTGGGTCACCCCGGTGAGTATTAGGGGCCCAAGTACTTGGGTCGTCGCCTTCTGTCTCCCAAGGTGCACGTTGAGTAAGAAGCACACAGTAAGAAGCTGGATCGGAAGCACAGGTAAGACTTGATCTCAGGCACTCTAACATGGTACGTGGGCCTCCCAAGAGGCAGCTTCACCCTCTATGCCACAATAGCTGACCCTCAATATTTGCGAGTGATGCTGCAGAACTGCACACTAAGTGCTGACAATGATAATATGCAACAAATATTGAAGGCAAATTGAGTTCTGGTCCTTTCATTACTTGTTGTGGAACTGAGAGACCACCATTGAGGTATATGGTTCATTAAAATTATATTGAACAAAGAAAATAAACAGTAATAATAACATGTTTTTAAGCATTTAAACCTCATAAAAGTATTTTGTAAAGTACTTTTTTTTTCAGAATATAGCCATATAATTGAAAAATTCTAGGTGCTTCATGAATTGACCTTTTGATACAAAGTGACCTATTAAATTTCAAAATGCGGATCTTGGTGTTGAGGTCCAGAGGATAAGCTACGAAGTCTTCAAACCCTGAGCTGAACTCCACGAGCCGTTATTTGGCTTTTGGATCGGTTTTTCCATGTCTAAGAGGTAGTAGCAGCAACAGCGCCCACCTTCCGGGCAGCTTACTTCTTGGCATGATGAGCTTGTAAGACCGCCGCAGCTTCATCCACCTTGGAGCGGAGAGACTCGGGGGACTCCAGCATGTGCAGCAGCTCCGAGCTGCCCATCTCCAGCAGCATTCCCGTGATCTTGCCCGCCAGGCCTGAGTGCATCATGTGGATGATCGGGAACAGTCGTTCTCCCAGCATCCGTTCCTGCTCCTGGGGGGATACTAGGCTGGCTCCTGTGGCTGCGTCCATGCCGTGACCCAGCGAGGTGGGAAGGTCCGAGCTGGCCTCGCTTGTGAGCCTAGCATAATAGGGAGATGAACACTCGCCTTTGTTTTTGATGCAAAAAGAGACTCCAAGGATCCCAAGATCTGATGATTGGACTGGAGTCCACACCGTGATCATTAACTTCACTTGTGTTGATTTCGTTATTGATATCCTCCTGGAGCATATCTTCCTCTGTTAAACACTTTATGAATTTAAGGGGTGCTGGAAATTGCCTGAAAAGGTCACCCAATTTAACAGTTAAATGTTATTTTCTGTGCCAAGAAGACTGCTTTTACACCAGAGGAGGGAAGGGCTCCACCACATCCCATCTAGAAATCCAACACCCCAGTTTGTGCACAGCCCAGTTTATGGAGTTAGCCTAAAGTTGGCTATAAAACCTTAAAAGGACACTTTTATCATTTAGATGATTAACATGTTATAACTAACAGATTTCCCATGAGTCAAATACTTGACAAGAGGAAATACAGCAGACCATAAACAAAACAAAACAAAATGGGCTTTGTGTTCAGACAGCCATGACCAGTGTTATCAGAGCCCATCTCGAACGAGTTATTTGACCTTGGGACCTGTAAACCTCTCATTTTACTCACCTATAAAATGGGCCATTAACCCCTGCTTTATTATGTAGTCCAAATGAAATGAAATATTATAAATAAAACTCTCATAGCTCATGGCTCATACGAGGTGCCCTCTAATATTTGCAGGTGTTTTGAAATTTTAAGTGTCATGTATCACAACCTGCTTGTCATTTTTACAGAAACGAGTAATCTGATGTTTCATGTGTTTTCACTTTCTCGCAGAATCTGCAGACTCCCTCACCTCCGAGTTACATTACAAACAGTGAAGATGAGAAATGTTTGTTGGTACTAATGGTGTGTAGTATTTCTTGATTGTTTTTCCTTTTGTGAAGCACCTTGCTAGAGGCATGGCATGACTGCAATCAAGGTTTGATCTTTACAGCATTTATTTTTGTTCCTGTTCTAGAACAGGGATAATACATACAGGCAAAGTAATACTCATAATTAAGTTAATTATGCTTAGTCAGTTAATCATAAGGTGCATAAATTTATCTCTGCACTGCATGAATCTAGAAGCTGGTTACTGAAAACCATATGTTTGTCATTTGAAATTGAGAAAATTGAGGACAAAATGTATCTTAAGTTTTGCCTAGACACATTTGTCCGATTTGATTTTAATGGAACAGGTCTGGCAAGAATAAGGGCATAGTACTTTGTCAGTTGATATAACAATTCCTAACAGTGAATAGGATCAATTTTATATATTTCATTATCTTTATAAATTAGCATGAGCTGTTCAGGTCTGCACAGAGATGCTGATGGTATGAAGCTACATGTGTTCAGGTTGACCTATTGCAGGCCAGTGTTTGGACTGTGGGAACCACACTCTGTTAGTTGTGTTCATGTCTTTGTGCCAGATTTGTATTTAAATTTCCACCTTGCATTATAGAGAGACAGAGTATGCTTTCTCTAGAACAAGAGAATCATTCTGTTTGTATGCTAACCTTTTATCCTATAAGTGTGGGAGTGCGACCTATGTCACTGAAGTGTCTCAGCCATGTAGATGAATGTTTGGAGCCACTTTCAAGAGGATGTGATTGTATAAGTAAAGCTCTCATAACTCGTGACATATGGTAAATGGCCCCTGAAACAGCCACTGCTATTTAGTTTTTTTTTTTGGAATATTTAAGTTAACAACACAGTATATTTGATGTTCCTCCAAAACAATTAATCTAACATTTCATAGCTTTTCACAAAGAACTCAAATACAATTAACTTAGCTTCAAAAAACAAAATCAAGTGAATTAAATTGACTATTGCCTTTTTGTTATGTGTGTTGGATTTTACGAAATACTGGAGTTTTAATTTGTTTTTCTTATTTTCTTTGTTTCACTAGCTATAACCATACTAAAGAATTCAATTTTACAGTGCTTTTCCATGCCTATTGAAGTCTACTCCTCCATAAAATGGGAATAGCTCAGAAAGGAAGTTTTCATAAACAGATACAACATTTTCTGCTGAATTTGAAAACTACTATTTTCTATATAATAAATTTTGTGAGTAAAGTAAGTGCTTATATCACATTTATATGTATGCTAAGCAATCTATTCAACACCAATTCAGCTATAGGATGTGAATGTATATGTTAAGCAAATGAGAAAAGATAAAGGTACTACACAAACTTTTTGGGAAAATACCATTAAAAGATAAGTTTATGGGTGAGCATTTAGCCTCGTAGTTAAGATGCCTGTGTCCTGAATCAGAGTGCCTGGATTCGATGTCAGCTCCAGCTTCCAACTCTAACTTCTACTAATGTGGGACCCAGGAGACATCAGTGACAGTTCTAGGGATTGGTTTCCTACAACTTAAATGGAGACCTGGATAAAATTCCTGATAAGATTCTCAGCCCTGAGTCTGACCCCTGTCCAGAAGATGCTGTGAGCATGTAGGGTGCATAGTGGCTGCGATCTTGGATCTCTCACCTTCTGCCTCAAGTGAATGCTATCTGTAAAGATGTTCCTTTTGATTCAAGAATAGTTGTGATCCATGCATCATTTTTTCCTAGAAGCATTTTCATTAACTTTTTGAAGATCTCTTATATTTGGGTCAGGACACATATTTTGGACTTTTGGCTACAGTGTTCTGCAGACTGTGCCAATGTGAAATCAGCAATGCATATTTCCTGTAAGGGCCAATGATGAAGTTTCATTAATTTCCTTCAGGCTATTATATTAGTCTTTTGCAAAAGAAATAATTTATTCCAAGTGTTGCTAATTCATTCCTAATTAAGCTTATTAAATTGCTAACATTTTAAACAGAATTTAATAGATGCTTGATCTGGCATTTTTAAAAGTTCACTATCAGTTAATTTTAAGTTAATGGACTCTACTGAAACATTCCATTTTTGCTGCTGATCCAATTTAGATTAATCTATAGACTGATTTGCCTAACTCACTGTGCTGTATGACCCTGAACTTTTTTTTTTTTTCATTTATAGCCTCACATTTCTCAATGGGTACAAATTATGGACATCTTTACTTAGATTAGAGTTGGTCTTCTGTATATAAAGTTAATTAAAAATTAATCTTTTTTTTTTGACAGACAGAGTGAACAGTGAGAGAGAGAGACAGAGAGCAAGGTCTCCCTTTGCCATTGGTTTACCCTCCAATGGCTGCCGCGGCCGGCGCACCACGCTGATCCAATGGCAGGAGCCAGGTGCTTCTCCTGGTCTCCCATGGAGTGCAGGGCCCAAGCACTTGGGCCATCCTCCACTGCACTCCTGGGCCACAGCAGAGAGCTGCCCTGGAAGAGGGGCAACTGGGATAGAATACGGTGCCCCGACTGGGACTAGAACCCAGTGTGCCAGCGCCGCAAGGCAGAGGATTAGCCTAGTGAGCCGCGGCGCCTGCCAAGAATCAATCTTAATGAAAAATTGGAGAGGGAGTAGGAAGTGGGATGGGAGTGGGCATGGGAGAGGGGGTATGAGGGGAAGAATTGCTATATTCCTAAAGCTGTATTTATGAAATTTGTATTCATTAAATAAAATCGTTCTAAAAAAAAAGAAAGCAAATCAGGAAAAAAAGTAAATTGGTGTAGGCAAGTGTTTCTAAAATGGTAATTTTGCGTATTGAAACCATTAATGTAAACAGCTTTGCACAGTGTCAAAATATACATTCCATATTTTACTTGATAATGGTAGAAAAGTATTTTTGTGTGAATTTGTAAACAACTTAAATTAGTTATATTATTTCTATTTATTTTGAAGCTACATAGTGGGGAAAGAGAGGGAGAGTCAGAAAGAGAAAGATCAGAAGCTGGGTCACAATCCAGGTCTACATGTGGGTGTCAGGGACTAAGATACTGGAAGCATCACTTGCTGCCTCCCAGAATACTTATAAGCAGGAAGCTGGAATCTGGAGGCAGAACCAAACTTGATTCAGCCACTTTGGCATCAGATGTGTGAGATCTAAGCTTCATGGCTGAACCAAACAATTGAAATAATAGAAATAATATATCCTGAACATGCTTAATCTGACTTACCCCAAATGGTAGAGTTAGAAATGTGCCAGGGGATTCCAATTCAATCCCATCAAGGTGGTATGTACCAATGCAATCTCACTAGTCAAAGTGATCAATTTCAGTTCACAATTGAGCATAATGATACGATAGAGTCAAAGGGATCACATAAACAAGACTAGTGTCTGCTAATATGAACTGATAGAATTAAAAAGGGAGAGAATGATCCAACATGGGAAGTGGGATACACAGCAGACTCATAGAATGGCAGATGTCCTAAACAGCACTCTGGCCTCAGAATCAGCCCTTAAGGCATTCAGAACTGGCTGAAGAGCCCATGAGAGTATTTTAGGCATGGAAAGCCAAGACACTTTGGCAAAACAACAACAACAACCACCACCTTAATCAGAGAGATCCCAGTGGAAAGAATGGGCCATCAAAGAAGGAGGTACTTTTCTCTGAAGGGAGGAGAGAACTTCCACTTTGACTATGACCCTGTTGGAATAAGATTGGAGTCGGCGAACTCAAGAGCCTTCCATAGCCTTGGCAACTCATGACAAGAGCCTAGGGAGATTACTGACGCCATAAACAAGAGTGTCAGTTTGTTAAGTCAACAACAGGAGTCACTGTGCACTTACTCTTCATGTAGGATCTCTGACATTAATGTGTTGTTCATTGTGAATTATTGCTATAACTAGTACTCAAACAATATTTTACACTTTGTGTTTCTGTGGGTGCAAACTGTTGAAATCTTTACTGAATATATACTAGATTGATCTTCTGTATATAAAGATAATTGAAAATGAATCTTGATGTGAATGGAATGGGAAAGGGAGCAGAGAATGGAGGGTTGCAGGTGGGAGGGAAGTTATGGGGGGGGGGGGACGCCACTGTAATCCATAAGCTGTACTTGAGAAATTTATATTTATTAAATAAAAGTTAAAAAAAGAAAAAAAAAGAAAAAGAATTTCCTGAGATCAATATTAAAATGTTGTACAAAGAAGACAGTAAAGCAAAAACAAAACAAAACAAATGAAGCATATAAAAGCCAGGGTGATTTTCCATCAGGCACCCTCAAGGTCTTTGTTTTTGACTACCCTAAGTGATAAGAGGAAGGGAGGTGGAGTAGAAATAAGGGATAAGGGCAGGTGGATCTCCCATGAACATCACCATTTTCTGAAGCAAATTCCCTAGAACATTTTGTACGCATTGACAGTAAAAGCCAAACAGCAATGATCAAAACAGATTGCAATACAGACTCTGTTTAATGTAGTAAAAAGCATATTGATATGACTTGGCTTGCAACAAGAAAGTTTACATTACTAAATAATCCTATTTTTTGCTTTAGTAAGGATTAATCTTGTAATTTTAATTCATTTATCCTATTTTTCTTTCTCTGATATTTCTTAGTAGAATTAAATCTTCAAACTGCAGTGAAGGTGGCCGAAATTTCATTATTTTTATGTCTCACCAAATTATTTACCTTGCCAGCTTTTACCACTCACATTTCTTCTGCAATTTAAATTCAAATTTATTTTATTTTATTTATTTATTTTTATTTATTTATTTGACAGGTAGAGTTATAGACAGTAAGAGAGAGAGACAGGGAGAAATGTCTTCCGTTTGTTCACAAACCAAATGGCTGGGTTCACAACCCAAATGGCTGGAACTGCGCCGATCTGAAACCAGGAGCCAGGTGCCTCCTCCTTGTCTCCCATGCGGGTGCAGGGGCCCAAGCACTTGAGCCAGCCTCCATTGCCTTCTCAGGCCACAGCAGAAAGCTGGACTGGAAGAGGAGCAACAGAGACTAGAATCAGTGCCCATATGGGATGCCAGCACCGCAGGCGGAGGATTAACCAAGTGAGCCACGGCGCCGGCCCCCAAACTTATTTTAAAGAACAAATGTGTTGTTCTCATTAATGAGAATAGAATGTTAGCAGGCAAACAGAGGAAGATAACATGAAAAACTGATTAGAAGAAGAGCATTTGTTTTTGTAATGCTTTTAGGATGTGACAGATTCGATGGGAGGTACTGATGGAATATACAAGCATGTAAATCCCATTTGTAGAAAGAGTAATGGCCATGTCCCCAAGGATCCTTAACTCTCATCTGCTGAGTTGTGGCACCATGTTTGTTTTGCTTCTGTCATAAAATGCATTTGCAAATAATTCACGAACTTAAACTGTACTTAACCCAGTAGTTCACTTCTGATAGAAAATGTCCTCTATCTTACTGTAATTATTTTTGATATTTCATGTGTGAAATGAATTGAGAATGGGTACCTGGGAATAAGAGTCAGACTGAGAGTAAGCATAAAGTCCACTTTCTCATGCTTTCTACTGCACTGTCCCTCCTCCTTCTGCCTCTCCATTCCTGACCACCACTTCTACATGCACCACTAACATGTTGGGAAACAGTCTCAAAATGACTTCTCTGTGAGGTTTTATAATACAATTACGTGGAAAGTTTTGAAATGCTTAGCATAATGCCAACTAATACTCTGATATATTACAATGATTAGTGTTTATGTTACAAACTCATGGCATACAAGTATATTAAATAGATTTTCATGCAAACCCATTAAACATAAATTCCAACATATTACAGAAAACTTCTATTTGGGTCATTAAGGGTAGTTTGATATCCTTCAGGAGGATATACACTACAGTGTCAAACAGAAGATCTCTGTATTCAAATGGACCTTCCATGGTGTATGTTTCTCCACTTAGCAACCTTACTAAGTTATCCCAAGAGAAATATAGCTGTTGATAGTGACATTTATCACATAGGATTAAATAGGACAAGTGTATAAATCATCTTTCCTTTGAGAAGACTGCAGAATTCTCAGAATGGTCTCTCTAGTGCTTTTTGTGGTTTGTAGAGCAGAGACAGCAAAATCATTGCAGATTATATGTACATTGACTCTAGACAACACCCACTACAACAGAAGCCCCAGTGACTGTGGTCTCATCACCCTATGGAGGGGGAATTATGGTGACAAGGAAACTGAAATATGTGCGTATATCTTGTCATTATTCAAACATCCCATCAAAATAACAACACACAGGGGAGTAGGAAGGAATGAGGGAAGAGCACTGGAGAGAAGAAAATTGTAAATGAAAAACTCAGTAAACATTTCGAGATTGAGAAGCACATGTATTAGCTCCAGGTGGCTGAGCAGTGCTGTGAAATCTGAAATTCCAGGCTTAGAGGAGGCAATGCTATTTAGATACAAACAATTCGTAGAGCAGAGCTCTTGAAGCCTCAGGAATTTGGTACTCCAGAAACTCCAGATTATGGAGGCAAAGGGTGGGGTGGAAACAGGCAAATTAATTCTGCTTCTCCACAAGTAGTCCCTAGACCTTTCAGAACAAATTTTTCTTCATCTGTGCTATTCCCTTTTCTGCAATGACAAGATATTTATTCTACTCCGAATTAGAATTAGAGGGAGCAAGGATGCAATAAAGAATGGGAACCAAGGATCATTATAAAAAATAAAATTAGATTGGGGCTGGTGCTGTGGCATAATGGGCTAAGCCTTTGTCTGTGGCGTTGGCATCCCATATGGTCTCTGGTTCAAGTACCAGCTGCTCCTCTTCTGATCCAGCTCTCTGCTATGGACTGAGAAAGCAGTAGAAGGTGATCGAAATGCTTGGGTCCCTGATCCCTCATTGGAGACCTGGAATAAGCTCCCAGTTCCTAGCTTCTGATCAGCCCAGATCCAACCACCATGGCCATCTAGGGAGTGAACCAGTGGATAGAAAACCTTTCTGTCTTTCCCTCTCTCTGTCTGTAACGCTACCTCTCGTATAAATAAATAAATAGATAACTAATAAAAATATTTAAAAAACGAGTTAGCTTGAGGTTTGAAGTTTATATACTTTAGAGCCTTTTAACCATTTCATTTTCTACAGATATTGAAAGAGTCTTCTTTGGGAAAATTGAATTATTGAAAGAAAGAAATAGAGAGATTGCTTTTTGGTAACTTAGTAAAAGTCTGAATCTGTGCCCAGATCCATGGTTAAGCTCACCACTTGACAAACTCTTTTCCCTGTGCACAAAGATTTTAACTGGATTTTTAGTGCCTAAAGAAAACAGAAGTGAGTTCTAAGGAAACATAGATAATTCATGGAAAAGATAGCACCAAATATAAAATCCTATGAGAGGGGCAAAAAACTTGCATTCACAAAACCAGTGGATGTTCAATTTTTTTCTTGTTTTGGAAAAAAAAAATAGCTCATAATCATCATCCATGTTATCCCTGTAAGTGCATAAAAAATAAAGTTTAGATAATTTTTCAGAAAGAGAAAAATGAAAATTGCAGTAAGAAGAGATGAGGAAGTTAAAAGATCATTGAAGAATGGCTCAACATTCATTTAATAAGAGTTCCATAAAGAGAAAATAGATTTTTTAGGGGGAGAGTTGGACTCTATCCAGACCCTCTACACTCAACATCAATGATGATGCATGATGCAGCTGGTGGAGACTTAACCTAGTAGGCCACAATGCTAACCCTGGACAATGCTTTCAATATGTTGGTCTTTAACTTTCTAAAACTCTTCTTGTCTATAGGGTATTTCAACAAGTCAGTGAAAAGTGCACATTCTCTTTAAATTCCATTTTTCCATGAAGTTTTGAAAGCCTCTGGTAATCTTGCCATGCAGCCTACCTCAGTCAAAATGGAAGCAGTCATAGCCTAGAACCTGTTGATGCCAGTGAGTGCAACTTCTTTATTATTCCAGTTGCACACATTTCTTGGTTACCTCTATTACCTCTTATCTCAGCTGTCTTCATCTGGTACCTCAACAATCTCTCAGCTTCATCAAGACTTCCAATTCAAAGGTATTCGTTCGTTTTAATTCCTTGGAATTCTATTTCCCTTTTTTGCTTATTGTAAATTTCACAGCGAGTAACTATAAACAGCTCTTCTATGTGTCCTTAACTACCTTGTTCTTGTTTCCCCCTTGCCTTCTGAACTTTAACTTCTCTTCCTCGCTTCACTATCAGATTATTATTTAATCTTCTGTTTTCCTTAGGAAATTCAAGCAATCAGAAAGGAAATTCTACAAATTATCATCTCCACACCCATCTATAACCTGTATTGCTAATCCTATATTCTATTTTCAATCCGTTCTGCAGGCTTTTTCAATGCCTCATTATAAACTAACACATAGAGATACAAACATGAGTCAGACATCATTTTCACCTTCGCAGAGTTCATAGTCTCAGTGTCTGGCTCAAGTTTTTTTGTAAGGGATTCAATTATGTCTCCATAAGACAAAGATAATTTCATTACCTGTACCTGTTATTTACTCAAGTTTTGGAACTAGCAAACTCCCTTTTCAGTTTTCCTACAGCTAACAGCAGAGAGGAGAATTAAACATAGCATAATTATTCAAATTAGAAAGCATCAAATTTAGCTGATAATCATGAAGAAAAATATGTCACCGTTAATTACTGCAAATGATTATGATTTCTTCTGATTAAGAGACAAGTGGCTGCACTTAAGGGTTGGCAGGTCCCATGATGATGGCATAGTGCCATCTGCTGGATTGCCTGTTCCAGATCCGCAGGTGCTACACTCAGAAACAAGCTTCAAAAACTATGTAATTGTGTTGACAATTTTGTTTCTGAAATCACTCTAGTTTAAAAAGTACTTAAAGACTTAACCTTGCTAAAATCAGGAAAGAGTTTCAGTTTGGGAGAAGAAAGCCAGTGTTTTGAAGCTAAGCACTTAAACACACAATGGAAAGAACTGGAAGGGACTTGGTAAAAATCGTGCAGGAAAAGCTAGTCCATCATATTACAGATGGCAAGGCTGTGGTCTGCTATCCATAGATGACTTCTCAAAGTGAGTATTATAAGCACAGAAAGGAGTGGGATCTATAACTCTCCAATCAGTTATCTTTCTTCAACATTTGTGCTTTATTTCTTATTTCCCAAACTCAGCTAGCTGGTTCTATGGTAGAAAGTACTTTGCACATTGTGTAAATTATGCTTATATAAATATTTATATTGTATCACTTAACCAACTCATGATTATGAAGAGTGCTCTAATCCAGTTTCCATCTCACTTTGCTGATAACAATTATTTTAGGTTGCACTCCCTGACTCAGAACCTAGTACTCCTTTTGCCACTTAAATTTTTCTTTGAAAGTCTATCTCGGCCAGCGCCGTGGCTCAACAGGCTAATCCTCCGCCTTGCGGCGCTGGCACACCGGGTTCTAGTCCCGGTCGGGGTGCCGGATTCTGTCCCGGTTGCCCCTCTTCCAGGCCAGCCCTCTGCTGTGGCCCGGGAGTGCAGTGGAGGATGGCCCAGGTGCTTGGGTCCTGCACCCCATGGGAGACCAGGATAAGCACCTGGCTCCTGGCTCCTGCCATCGGATGAGCGCGGTGCGCCGGCCGCAGCGCGCCGACCGCGGCAGCCATTGGAGGGTGAACCAACGGCAAAGGAAGACCTTTCTCTCTGTCTCTCTCTCTCACTGTCCACTCTGCCTGTCAAAAAAAAAAAAAAAAACAAGTCTATCTCAAGTACAAAAATGACCACTTTGCAACAAAATAACATAAATCACAAAGATAAACACCTAGATAAATTGCATATCCTGGATTTCTGAAAACTTATAATACATTACTAGTTTTTTAAATAATAATTTATTATAGTTCTGAAGGTTTTCATATAGTCACAAAAGCTGGAGTATTATAAAGTTAGTTCTCCATTAACTCCTGGAAAAATTGCTTCTTGTTGTTGCCAAAGTCATGTTACAGTAACATTAAATGACACACAGATGCCTATGTATTGTGTTGCTTAAGGACCAAATTAGTGAGATGTTTATGCTTGGACATTTCGAAATACACAATCAGTTATTTATCTGTCTTACCAGATCTTACTTGTAGATGAGTCGATGGAATACATTTAGATGCTATTTGAAAATATGTACCCTACAAAAGAACAAAAAAAATTTCTTTTACTGAGAAAGAAAACTGAAAGATGGAGGGAAAAACGGATAACTTGTAAAACCTGTATTCTTATTATTTCATACCTTCCAAAAATATACTAATTTGATTTTAAAACTGGCTCTGTGAACTGAGTCATAATTGATTTTGGATTTATATCACACACTGGGTAGCTACTAATAACGCTTGGTGCTACCATTATGTAAGTAAAAGGGTCAATGGGAAGGTGTTTGGTGCTACAGTACAAATGACTCTTGGGAAGCCTGCATCTCAGTAGAAAACCTGCGTGGGAGTTCTAACCCCACTTTCCACTCCAGCTTCCTGCTAATGCACTGTCTTGGAGGCAATCGGTGATGGTTTCAAGTGCTTAAGTCCCTGTCACCCATGTAGGAGACTAGGCTTGAGTTCCTGGCTCCTAGCTTTGGCTTGGTCCTGTCCTAGCTGTTGTGGACATTTGGGATGTGAACCAGTAGATGGGAGCCCTCTCCCTTTCTCTCTGTTTTTTTATTTCTCTCTATATCTTTGCCTTTCAAATAAAATAAATAAATAAAAATTTAAAAACTAATTTTTCCCAAGAAATTTGTGCTCAAGGAACTCATTATGGAGGATATAACCCATGTATGGCCACCAGAGAAAATCTTGTGTTTCATGATTATGGAACATAACCCTTACCCTCTATTACTGGGCAAGAAACCTCCACCTGGTTTTCCTTCTACACATCTCTTTGACTAAAAGATATTCTTGAAATGGGCCAGTTCTGGATCTACAGGCCAGGATGGCAGCATAAACAAGAACATCAGGAGACTTTCAGTTCTTCACTTACTTTTTTCTTCAGCATTTGCAATTACTAGGGGTTTATGCTTATTACTTTCTTGGAATTCATCTGGATATAGGTAATCATACCAATAGCTTTGTTTCATGATTAGGCCTGTTTCTCTCTTATAATTTTCTTTTAAGGGTCAATGTGGTGCTGTAAATTACTCATTTTATTCAATAACTAGAAATACTGTGAGTACTTGACTGCAAAAGTTCTGCAAATCTGTGCAAGACTAGATATATCCCCAACTGACCTTTTGGTTAAGCCCTGTAATTAACGTTGAAATGGTTCTCTAAATTTCATGATATGACCTGTCAGCTACTCTACTACACCTACTGCAGTCACAAAATAGTCTGATTTAAAAAGTGAAGTGTCAATGAAATCAAAGAAGAAGGTATAAAATCAAACTTAAATATAGATAAGAACATTTTAAATTATGAAATTGCCAAAATACTTATTTACTGGGTAGATGCCTATATTTTGCTTTTATTGCTGGGTATTTAGGATTCTAACTGAATGCCTCTTGATAGGAGGTGGAGACTTTCAAACATAATGATTAAATCCCAAGTGAACAGAAAACGGCTAAAAGTAACAGAGACTGCCAAATTGAGTCACTTAGTATCACTGAAGAGCATAATCAGAAGTTTGTGAAATTTTATTATTTGTAGGGTGTATAAAGTGACCACTTAGAGTACTTGTAATATTGAGATGAGCAACTAAAAATCATCCACTAGATCAACACAGAGGATTTATTTAAAATAAGAGGCAGTGACCTATAGAAATTAAACACGCAGTTTCTGGAAGCAATTTCCTAGATTTGTGCCTTTTCTACTTCCTAAGTCTTTGACATGGATTGAATCAGTGTATACATCAATTTTTCCATTAGTATAATTTCAATAATAATAATCCATACTTCATAGAAGTCTTGTGAAGACTGAATGAGTTAGTGTTTGGAAATCACTTACATCAATGTCCAACATTTTGTACTTACTATAGGTCAGCAAACTAGGGTATTGCTTAGTATGAATAATAATTAAATGCCTATTAAAGAAATGAATAAAATGTACAATAGAATTATTTAATTTTACTCATATTCAAAATTTTGTGATGATACGGATTTTAGTAACATTAAATGATAGATGAATTAATATGATTTAAAAATATAAATAAAAATGTAAACAAGGTAAAATATGCAAGTGAGTCTCAATGATCTTAAAGTCAGAAAACATTGAATTTCATTTCTTCATTGTAATTTATTTACCTTACTTCAGTAAAATAGGGGAAAAATAGTGATCTTTATAATAGGGGCATTGTAAGGATAAAAGTGAGTAATAAGTATAAAAAGTTAAAAAGTTGTTTTATCACTATGGAAAATGCAAGTATTACTAATATGATACGAAGTATAAATATTATTTTTAACACTATATAAATATTAGCTATGTGGAAAAATAAAGATACCCTTTACTCAATAAGGTATAAATCATTTCAAGGATTCATTCTAAAGCTAATTTTTTTATATTTTTATTTAATAAATATAAATTTCGAAAGTACAATTTTTGGATTATAGCGGTTTTCCCCCTCATAACCACCCTCCCACCAGCAAACCATCCCATCTCTTACTCTCTCTCCCATCCCATTCTTCATTAAGATTCATTTAGAGCAGCCAGCACTGTGGTGCAGCAGGTTAATGCCCTGGCCTGAAGTGCCAGCATCTCATATCGGCGCCGGTTCTAGTCCCGGCTGTTCTTCTTCTGATTCAACTCTCTGCTATGGTCTGGTAAAGCAGTAGAAGATGGCCCAAGTCATTGGGCCCCTGCACCTTCATGGGAGACCTGGAAGAAGCTCCTGGATCCTGGCATCGGATTGGCACAGCTCCGGCCGTTGTGTCCATCTGGGGAATGAACCAGCGGATGGAAGACCTCTCTTTCTGTAACTCTGTCTTTCAAATAAATAAAATAATAAATCTTTAAAAAATTCATTTTAGTTATATTTATATTCAGAAGATCAACTTAGTATATACTAAGTAACGGTTTCAACAGTTTGCACCCACACAGACACACAAAGTATGAAATATTGTTTGAATACTAGTTTTACCATTAATTTGCATGGTACAACACATTAAGGACAGAGATCCTACATGGGGAGTTTCAGCTGAAGATAGTGAGTTGAGTTGGTTCTTACTGAGTTCTCCAACAAATTCAATTGAAATCACAACTAAATATATATAAGGAAGTATATTCAAGCAATTCTGAATGAGACAATAGTCATTTGCAACTTGATACTTCTGATATACACTTGGAAGATGGTGAGCAAATGGGACCACCACCACGATTTAAATGTGGAGGAGATGGATCAAACTCTCTGCCCATTTTTGCAAGTGCCTGCATATGAAGACACTTGGGGTTGGAGTGAAAAGAGAGATTCATTGTGAAGATTTCTCAAAAGATTAGCAAAAGAAATAATATCCCTTACCTCCCCACCCCTTGCGGCAGTTGTTATTTTTGGCTAGGTCAAACTGGAAAAATCATCTAAGAAGTAAGTTTCACAAATTATGGTTTGTCATCCATTTGCATTAGAATCACCTGATTGCCTTATTAAAACATTCATTTAGCTCATTTGACTCCAGATCTACTGAATTGAAATTCTGGTGGGCAGAGCCTTAGAATGTTTTTTCAATGCATTTCCCAAATGATTTTTCTACATTTTGAGAACATCATGTTAAAGAACCATGGCTTGAAGTGGCAAGGTTTCCTGTAAAATGTGTTAAAATCCTAGATTAAATTTCTTATTTTTTCCAAGATGGAGTACCAAGAACCAGAGTTATTGTTCCAACAGAGAAGCAAAATATTTGGTGAGTTTTTTTTATACAGAGGGCATCAGGCAGTGCAGTAGAGTGATTACCAATGGAGGGCAGGCAGATGAGGGAGGGCTGTGAAGGCATCAGTTTACAGCTCCATTTGCAAGTAAAGATCACAATAGCAGGCAAACCAGCTTGGTGGCAGCCAGTGATTTTTCTGAGATACAAAGGAGGTAGGTAATGTGCATGGGAGGAAGCAGATGATGGCTCAAGTATTGAATTTCCACTAGCCATATGAAAATGCAGATGAAATTGCTGACTTCAGCATGCCCTAGACCTAACTGTTGAGGGCATTTGGGGAGTGAGCCAGGATATGCAAGATCTTTCTGTCTCCCTTTCTCTTCTTGTGTGTCCCACTCTCTCTCTGTGCTTTGCCTTTCAAAAAATATACTTTTAAGAAAAGATGAGTATGTATTTATATAAGATATATATGATACATACATGTGCAAATATATAACACATATAGGTAATTATGCATATACATGAAAAGCTAAAATGCTCATTAGTCACTAGGAAAATGCAAATTCATACTGCAATAATATACAAGGGATCTTCAAAAAGTTCATGGGAAGTGCATATTATGAAAAAGCTACATATGAATTTCAAAAAAATTTGCATCAAAGTAAAGTTATCTTTTAACTTCATTAATACAAACAGTTTGAAGTACCCTTATACCACTAACTCTCAAAAAATGGCTAAAACCAAGAGATTTATTAATACCAACTGTTGATGAAAATATCAAGCAAGTGTTTTTCATATACCACTGGTGTGACAAACCACTTTGGCACATGACTTGATGGTTTTTCAAAAAGTTAATCACCTATATAGGGAATCTAAGGAAAGAACACTTAAGGTCATACAGAAACATGTATTTGAATGTCTTTGGTTGCTTTGTTTGTAATAGTCAAGAAGTGTCAAAATGTCCATCAGTGAGGGAATAGATACACAAAGTATACTAGCCATACTACAGAATACTGTTCCTCAAAAAGGGAATGGATTGCTGATAAGTGTGACAATGAGGATGAGTTGTACAATAACGATACTGAGTGAAATAAGCAAGAAAATGAAGATTACAGACTATGATTCCACTTAAATAAAATTATGTAAAACAAAACCTATCCATGGTGTGGGAAATCACATCAGTGGTGACCTGAGACTGGGGCAGGTACAGGATGGAGAATTGCAAAGGCCCCAAGAAGTTGATGGATTTGCTCATTATCTTGACCGTGTTGATAGTTGCCATTGTATATTTATATGTCAAAACTTACCAAATTTTTAATTATAAAGTTTTCATTCTATGGGGAATAGAAATGATATATCTATGGCTTTTTCCTCATGTCTCCCAACCTCTCTTCTAATACGACATAAAGAGATCTGGACTGTGTGAACTGATTATCAGCTGATCAAAAACAAAAAAAAGAAGAAGATCAATTAAGTAAGAAGTGTGTTGGTCAAACATGTATGCTTCTGGAATCAAGAGATAAACTCCACAGATACTCAGCCAGCTATCACATCAGCAATATTTTCAAGATTCAATTGCCTGTGACGCACCAAAAATATTTCTTTTAATGTCATTGGACAGCAATTGAATTTCATTCCTCCCCCTAGTAACAAAAAAATAAATAAATAAATAAAGGACTAAGTCTGCCCCTTAAGTACTGGAGGCAGCATGCTCCACACCTTTAACTATTGTTCCAAGTCACTTAAAATAACTCAGGTGGCTTGCAAGCAGGAAAAGATCTGCAGCAGGTCCTGGCTATCACGTAAGTTGTCCTGCTGCTTGGTCAATTAGAAACAGTGATCTTTATGATATTATATGTAATAATGATGGGAAAAGCTATCATTTGGAAAATTCCAATAGGAGAATCACAGTGTAGCAATATGGGCCCCTTAATTTTGGAAGATAAATGTTGGTATCAGAAGCATAGAACCATATAGTATTGTGAAAAATCAACTCCTGTGTGGTACTGGACCCTGGTAGATATCGAGCTTCTAACTATTGGATATCAAATACCCTCAAATTCAGAGCTTCACTTTAGTCCATTAAGTCATTAGTTGTGTCACACGCAGCATCAATCCATTTTAAGACACATAAGGCATATCCTTAATTCAACACAAGCGATACCGAATTAAATTGTGAGCAGATGACCCAGATATATCAAAATAGCCTCTCCCTTAGCTCACATCTAACATCTCTTGGAGGACCTCAGAGGCAGAAGAAAAAATGTCAACCTTGATTCATGTATGGGCCATCTCAGAATTATTCTTAGGCTATATAGTAAGAGTGCCATCAAAATTATCCTATGACTGCTTTCTGGTCCTTTGACGCTCTTCCCTGTTGGATGACCAGCAAGTGTTGAAGAAAGTTAGTACACACACAGAAATTAGAGATATTGCCAGGAGAAGATAGGACTTTTACTTTACAATGGAAGCAGAAAAGAATATCCTTAATGCTCAGGTGATGCACAAGGCTGTCTCTGAGTCCTCCATTGATACATCAGTGAATGGATGAGTTCCTCAGACACAGCCAGAGGTAATCAGAGTGAAGAGGGGCTCAGACTTCCCACATTAGAAGTTGTGCCAGTAGAGTGAGAGAAATACACAAAGAGTAATGAAGCAAAAGGATGGTTACATTCATGACCTTGGGATCAACAGCAACATTGAAAGTTGCACTTGTCCCACTAGTGTTTCTCTTCTAAGTCTCCTAAGAGAAAAACTAATTGATATCCTAAGGAATCTCTTCTTTAATGTCAGGTAATTGCTATGAAAAGCAAATGTATTTGAGAGACATAAATGACTGACTCAGTGGATTCCGTGGTGTCAGAACCATGTCTCCTCTTTAGCAGTGACACATCCACTCCCCGAGTGCTGACAGTGTTTGGAGTTGGTGGTTCACTACTGTGTTCGCTGCAACTTTCCCAATAAAACTGCCTTACATAGGACAACATCTCCACACAGCAGCAAGCAGTGGATAACGACTATTTCAGACACAAAAGGCTCTCATTTCTTGCTTTGTTTTAGAACAACTCTGAAAGGTCATAGCTCCAAGGTTCCCCCTGCAAGATACCTGAAGGTCTCATTTTAATCCAACTCCTATGCCTGCTCAGTGTTGCCAGGCTCATTTCCCAGTCCCCCAAGGAACCGTGAGGAGGTAACTTCTCATCCCAAAGGCTTTATCCAAGGAAATCAGCTAAAGGCTTGCTCATGCCATTTCACTTTCAAGTACACAGTGTTCATCATCAGCCTTCTGATTCTGGAATGAGAGCGATCAGAGCAATAGGAAACAATAGGAAACAGGCTTTATAAACTAGAAACAAAACTGGCCCAAGGTGCCACTATTCATCAACCGTAAACTTAGATCATAAACATGAGTGATACTGAAAGAGTACCAGATTTACAAAGGAATGCAACAGCCCAAAAGGAAAGACCCAGATGAGTAAGTAGGATAATTACTCCTTCAGGAAAAAGAGCTAATTGAACAAGAAACGATGAGACCAAATATTCTAACTAGTGTTCCTATCTGACTGTAATATGCATTTTAGTCAGGTTTTTCCTTGATTATCACTGAGGTTGAGCAAATGCGTTTATATTCTAAATGGCCATTTTGCGTTTCCTTCTATGACTTCCTTGTACATATTGTTTGGGAATGTGTTGGCTAAACTGCATGCATCAAATCACTCCAAAGGGGGGAGAAAGGCTGGCTTTTTTTTCTTAATTTCATAACTCTTTATCTATGGGTATATGCGTACAGGAGTCATTTTTACTAGTTTTAGTAGGAAGAGTAGCTTTCAGATTATATTCTCAACAACAAGAACAAGAAAAAACATTTTCCCAATGAGTAGATCACCGATCCATAACTCTCTGTGATTCTGTCCCATCTTCCTCTGGCTATTCTATTTGTAGGTATTCTATTCCCCAACTCTTTAGCTATTCTATTTATTCTATTCTAGTTTGAAGGTTACCATTAGTGCAAGTATTCTGCATGTCCCAAGACTAGGTACACGTGAGTCCGTAACTGGGGTTGGTGAAGGAGGAGAGAGGAGAGTGAATCTAGGGAAAGACTGACATTTGTGTGAGGTGAGTAGGCTCCAAATTGTTATGCAATTTAGAAGTTATTACTTGAATATAAACAATACTCAGAATAATGGTTACTATTAAATATTTTATATTTAAATGTAAACTAGTAACAGGAGAAAGTTTTATATTTCTAGAAAGAGCAGTCCTCTACAAATTACGTAATTCAGTATTATTGGGGAGAGTGCTCATTTGATGTGATGACTAAGAAAGCAGTTTCTACAGCTTGTTGAATCCCAGCTGTCTTTTTAGGCAAATCACTGAACTTCTCAGAGCCTCAGTTCCTCTGTTTATGAGAAGAGGATAGCAGTAATATCTGTTTCCTGGGCTAGAGGAGTGGTTTAAACTTCCTAGAAAAGTTTCTAGATAGGTTGTTCATTTTGCTGCAAAACAGTTTCAAAATCCATGCATGTTAATCACTATGAGAGCTCAAACATTGTTATTTTCTTTAACATCACAAATGCAGAGATTGTGATAGGTACAGTAATATTCATATACTAGTTTTAAAACCATTTGCAAGAAATATTAATTTTGGTATAAACTAGAGAGACTGGCTTAAACTGTTTAATGATAAATTTCACAGAAATGTTATTTGGGGGTGGGTGTGTTGTGGCTTAGTGGGTTAATCTGCTGAGACACCAACATCCCATACAGGAGCTGGTTCAAGTCCTGGCTTCTCCAGTTCCAACCCAGTTCCCTGATTATGCACCTGGGAAAGCAGTGAAAGATGGCCCACAAATGTGGGTCCCTGCACTCACATGGGAGATCGGATGAAACTCTTGGTTCCTTTCTCCAGCCTGGCCCAACCTGGCAGCTGCAGCCATTTGGGAAGTGAACCAGTAGATGGAAGATGGATCTCTATCTCTCCCTCCCCCTCTCTGTCTCTCTGTGTCTCTCTCTTTGTCTCTCCTTCTCTCTGTATAACCCTGCCTCTCAAGTAAATAAATAAATCTTAAAATAGAAATATATGGTTTTATTTTTCCTGTGAATATAGAAAAATTAGTTAAAATCTACAACACTTGCTAAAAACTAGTTTTTAAATCTTCACAGTTGTAAACCGCATCATTCTAATTGTAGATAAACACATTAAAGTAATATCTTTTCTAATACGATTCTTGCAGGTGAACAGCACATTAAACTGGTTAAGATTGTCATAAACATCCAAAATTTACTGTAAAATAACACAACAGAGCTAGTATGGTCCCTCTATACTTAGTAACTCATTATTTAAACTGATTCAAGGCTTCAGTTATGGTAGATTTAAAAACTTTAATCAAAAGTTTTGAAAATAAATTAATTTTAAAAAACTGCCAAGTCTATATTTTCAAGAGATATTTTTAAAGGTACTGTTATGACAAGTGAATTACACTATTTTATATTCTATTTCACTTTATAGACTTACTTGAAGTGTTATTGTCAATTTATATTTGAGGGGATTTCAATTGAATTAAATGATGTGTTTATTTTGTTATAGAACATTTTTGAAGTCCATGCATAGTATTTTTATAATACGGATTTCTGTGAACATTTTAAAAACTCTTTCAGGGTGTGTAGTACTTACATGCACTTATATAATCTTACACTAACGCACTATAAAATGTTCAACTGGGACATCCAAGGCCCCTCACTTCTTATGAGGCCTCAGAGAATAACATTCAAGGTGGTAAAGCAGCTGTTCTAGATAGCTGCTGTCATGAAAATTTGGAAGCAGTTACAAGAAAAACCATCTTTTGAACAAACTTGCCCCAATCTCCTCCTATTTCTTCCTTTAAAAATTTCTCTCTTGATTAAAAAAAAAGGTAGTCTTACAAGATGGTTGAATGGGATAGCTGCAGTAATTTCAGCTGCTCTGGGATATTAAAAAAAAACAAAGGGAGGACCATGTTTCCATGAACCTGATAGACATTTTTGGCAAAGGACTAAAAAATACTCCATACTCCATGGGACAAGAGAGAGAAGATGGGCAATGGTGCAGTCAGCCATGTGGTGTAGCCAATTGCCAGTTGTGAGCCAATATCATATCATGACGAGGTGGTAAGAAATCTCCACATGCCCTGTTGCTTGCAGTTTTCATTGAGAGGGAATTCCAGTCACCCACTGACTTTTACTTCAGCCTGAAGAGCTCACTGTGGTCTGAGCAACTGCCGGGCTTGGAGCAGGGAGGCTAACCTGCTTCTTTGCTCCCCTAGTCCTGTAGAGAGCACCATTCTTGGCAGTGAAAAATTGGTCAGTACTCCTCCTACCAGTATCAGAATCAGCATCAGGAGGAGATGCCATCTTCCTAAAGACAAATGAGAGGAGACTGCAATAGGTGGTGTCAGTGGCAATATTTCATGAGGGAGAATTTTGCATACCAAAAGAACTTTGAATCCAGCCTGGAGCACCAGCAAGGGCAGGATGCTCACATAAACCCAGGAAGCTAGAGACTACTGCTTGCTTCCTATCCACTCCACAAGGGCTCCCAATGAATAGCAGGAAGAATTGCCATCTTAAAAGGCAAGTACAGGTTGCTGTGCCTCACGTTCCTGAGTCAAGGGGATTTCAACTGAGGGATAAAGCCATGGTCCCCAATGTCTTTGAGTCTGAACTGGAGGGCTGGCAATGGGTTGGGGCACCCACAAAAGCCTGTGAGGCACCCTTCTCCCCTCTATATCAGTGACATCTGTACTTAAACAGCCATGAAAAAACACCAACAGACAACTGACTCTGGGGATGGAGCAGCCTTGCAGGGCTGAGAGCTCACTTTGACTGTTAGAGCCCCAGTACTCTGAGGGAATCCTGTGATTGTGCTATAGGTCATGGAATGGAGCTGGGTCTCTGAGAAATCACTGTGTCTGGCTTGAAAGACTCAGATTCCCTGAGTGCCTGGGGTGGATCACTGCCGAGGGTTCTTTGCTCACACTGAGGACCACACAAATCCTTTGCTTGATTCTTGTGAATGCATGAGGAGGGAGAGGTGCATACCACTTTGGGCTCATCTTGTGCTTTGATTACCTTAGCAAAGAAGAGGTAAGGCAGTGGTCACACATGATAATACCATCTACCCCACTAACACTACAGGAGATCCACCATGCCCAATGTGGTTGTCACCGTGGACTCTTGCACCATACCTAAGCACTGATCAGAGATCCCTGGTCCCATCCAGCACATGCCTCTGAATAACTGCTGAAGCAGAAAGAACGGGCCATCAAAGAAGGAGGTACCTTTCTCTGAAGGAAGGAGAGAACTTCCACTTTGATTATGGCCCTGTCTAAATAAGGTCGGAGTTTGTGAACTCAAGAGGCTTCCATAGCCTTAGCAGCTCATGACAAGAGCCTAGGGTGATTACTGATGTCATAAATAAGAGTGTCAATTGTTAAATCAACAACAGGAGTCACTGTGCACTTACTCTTCATGTAGGATCTCTGTCCTTAATGTGTTGTACTATGCAAATTAATGGTAAAACTAGTCTTCAAACAGTATTTTATACTTTGTGTGCCTGTGTGAGTGCAAACTGTTGAAATCTTTACTTAGTATATACTAAATTGATCTTCTGGATATAAATATAATTACAAATGAAATTAATTAATGACAAATGGGTTGAAAGGGAGTAGGAGATGGGATGGCTTGCTGGTGGGAGGGTGGTTATGGGGAAAAAAACAGTGCAATCCAAAAGTTGTACTTTCAAAATTTATATTTATTAAATAAAAGTTTAAATAATCCTGAATATCTGCTGAAAGAGCTAAGTCACAGAGGAATATTTCAAAGATAAAAGTCTTCAGAGGAGAAAACCAACAATTAGTTCCACAAATGCCTGAAAATAAATATAGAAATATAAACAAGGAAGAAAATATGACTCCTCCAAAGCAACACAACACCTCAATATTAGAATGTGAAGGCAAAGAGATTGATAAAATGAATGAGACAGAATTCAAGAGAATGATCATAGGAGTACTCAAAAGCAAAGAGAAGCAAATTCATTATTTAAAGAAATCCATACATGATATGGGTAAAAAAGTTTTCCCTTGAGACAGAGATGTTGAAGATAAATCAAACTGAATTATTAGAAATGATGACTTTAATCAAATAAAAATAGAATGGAAAGTCTTAACAATAGACTTGGTGAGGCAGAAGAAAGAAAACAAATCTATAGAAATAACTCATTCAGACCAAAACTAAAAGGAGAAATTAGAAAAATTAAAAATAGTGTTGGAGATTTATGAGATACTTCAAACAACCCAATATACATATCTTAGGAGTTCCTGAAGGTATAGAGAAAAAGGATAGATTAGATCCCTATTCCCTGAAATAATAACAGAAAACTTCCCTAATTTTGAGGAAAAAAATCTAAGTACAGAAATCACATTGAATTCCTAATAGACGTGATCAAAAAAGATTTTCACCACGACACATTGTAGTCAGTAAAATATGAAGAATAGATTATAAAATGTGCACAAGTGAAATACCAGGTTGCACATTCTTTTCATCAGTGCATAGAATTTTCTCTAGGATAGACATATGGTAGGCCATATAACAAGTATCCACAAGGTCAAAAACATTGACATCATTCCATGTATCTTTTCTGACCACAATGGAGTGAAGCTGGCAATTAACAACTTAAGAAACGCCAGAAAACACACAAACACAAGGAGACTGGACAACATGTTTCTGAGTGAACAGTGGATCATAAAACAAGTCAAAGGGAAATTTCAAAATTCATGGAAACAGATGAAGATGACAATACAACATGTCAAAAGCAGCGTTAAAAGAGAAGGTTATAGCAATCAGTGCCTATGTGAAGAAACTGGAAAGGTATCAAATAAATGATCTAACAATGCATCTCAAAGAACTAGAAAATTAAAAACAATCCAAACCCATAATAAGTAGGAGGAAAGAAATAATTAAAATTGGAGAAGTAAATAAAACTAAGATCAAAAAATACTACAAAGATCAGTGAATTGAAGAGCTTGATTAAAGAAAACAAAATTGATACATTAACCAAAAAAAGGAATAGACCCAAAATAACAATATCAGTCACAGAAATAAAAAGAATCATTACAATATTACTACATAGAGTTTTGGGCTAACAAATTGGAAAATCGAATCAAAATAGATAGATTTTTGGACACAATCTACTGAAAATGAGTCATGGAGACATAGAAAACCTAAATAGGCCAATAACCAAGATGGAGATTGAATCAGTGGTAAAAGATCTTTTCAACAACAAAAAAGCCCAGGATCAGATGGTTTCACTGCTGAATTATACCAAGCTTTTAAAGAATCACTAATTCCAATTCTTCTCACGCTATTCAAAACATCTGAAAGGGAGAAATCCTCCTAAACTTCTTCTATGGATCCATCATCACATTAGTTCCCAAATCAGAAAAAGATAAAACAGAGAAAGAGAACCATAGACCAATATCCCTGATGAACACAGATGTAAAATCCTCAAAAATATTTTCAGCTAGTTGAGTCCAACAACACAATAGAATGGCCATTCAGCCAGACCAAGTGAGATTTATCCCTGCATGCAGGGATAGTTCAACTTATGCAAATCATAAATTTGATACATCACATTGACAAATTGAAGAATAAAAACAAAATGATTAATCTCAACAGATGTAGGGAAGTTTTTGATAAAATACAACATTTTTTTCATGATACAAACTTTAAGAAAATTGGATATACAAGGAACATTCCTCAATACAATGATGGCCACAGCCAGCATCACACTGAATGCAGAAAAGATTAAAGCATTTATGCTAAGACACAGAAACAGGCATGAATATCCACTTTCATCATTATTCAAAATAGTTCTGAAATTTTAGCCAGAGCCATTAAGCAAGAAGAAATAAATGGGATTCAAATTGGAAAAGAGGAAGTCCAATTATCCGTATGCTTGATGAACTCATAGAAAAGTAAATCAAGAAAGAAATTGTAATCAAAGTAGCCACAAAAGCTAAATATTTAAGAATAAATTTAATCAAAAATTGAAAGATCTCGACAAAAAAATTTATCAAAGATTGATGAAAGAAGTCACCAAAGACACAAAATTTAGAAAGATATTCCTTGCTCAATATCATCAAAATGTCTACACTACCTAAAGCAATTTACAGATTCTATGCAATTCTTATCAAAATACCAATGGCATTCTTTACAGAATTAGGAAAAAAAATCCTAAAATTATATGGAATCACAAAAAACCCAGATATAAAAGTGACTGTGAACAAGAAAACCCAAGATGGACACATCACAATACCCAATTTCATGACATACCAGCAAGCTATAGTAATTAAAACAGCTTGGTACTGGCATAAAAACCAGTACACATATAAATGGAACTGAGTAGTAGGCCCAGATTTAATCTAATACATACAGCCCATTGATTTTTAACAAAAATGTTCAGTTCATACAGTAGACTAAGGATATCTTCAATAAATTATGCTGGCAAAACAGGATGTAAATATGTATAAAGAAAGAAATTAGATCGATATCTCTAACCATATACAAAAATAAACTCAAATTGGATAAAAAGACCAAATAAAGACCTGAGACTATGAAATTTCTGGAAGAAAATGTATGGGAAATACTCCAAGACACTGGAATAGGGGATGATTTCTTGGACAAGACCCCCAAAACATGGCTAACAAAAGCAAAACTAAACAAATGGGACTATATCAAACTCAGAATTTTTGCACAACAAAGGAAATGATTAATAGAGTGAAGAGACAGCCACCAAAATGGGAAAAAGTATTTTCAAACCACAAATCTGGCAAAGGATTAATATCCTGAATATGTTAGCAACTTAAAACACTCAACAACAGCAACAAAAATACCCAATCTAATTGAGAAATAAGTGAAGGAATGCAATAAACAGTTATCAAAAAAAGAAATATAAATGGCCAACAAATATATGAAACAGTGCTCAACGTCACTGGCCATCAGGGAAATGGAAATCAAAACTACAATGAGTTATAACCCTATTGCTGTCAAAATGAATAAAATCCAAAACAGAGTAACAAATGCTGGTGAGGATGTGGACAAAAGGGGGCACATATACACTGTCAATGGGAATGTAAATTAGTGCAGCCCCTGTGGAAAACAGTGTGGAAATTTCTTTAAAAAACTAAACATAGACATGTTATACAAACCAGCAATCCCACTACTGGGTATAAACCTCCAAAGACATGAACACAATGTGTCAAAGAGATACATGCACCACCATGTTTATAGCACCACAGTACACAATAGCCAACATTTGGAATCAACCAAGGTCTTCATCATCAGATGAATGTATAAAGTAAATGTGATATGTATACACAATGGACTATTATTTAGCTATATAAAAGAAAAAGATTCTATCATTTACAGAAAAATGGATGCTGTAAATGGACATCATGTTGAATGAAAAAGCCAGACCCAGAAATTATACGTGGGAGCTAAAAGTTAAAAGGCAAACACAAAAAGAAGAAAGAAGAAAATGTCTGTGTGTATCAGTATGCTGAAAATATAATTTTGTAAAACCTAATGCTTTGTCAAGCCAATGGTTAAGAAGATTATACTACTGTAGTCTTAATGATGATTTGTAATAACTCTAAAATTTACTGTATATTGGAAAAATGGTCATTTATTCCATTCAATTATTGTTTACAGCTTTTGTCTACATTCTCACTAAACTAGGGTCTTTTTGCATGTTAAAATTTTTATCTGGTGAACTATTCAACCATTTTATTGTAATTTTAAAATATGTTACCTCAAAAACTAAAAAAAAAAAAAAAGACAGAACTAAATGGAGAAGAAAAGAGAATGAGAGGGAGAAAATAGGAGGGAGGAAGGGAGAAATTTATCATTATGTTCTTAGAATTGTATGTCTAAATCACATAAATCAGTTAAAAAAACTAAAAAATAAAATAAAAATATTTTCAAAAATTTAAAAAACTAAAAAAAAATTGCACATATTGAATTATTTGTAAGAGCAGACAAACTGTATGTGACATCACACTGCAAAAATCAGGACTGACTGTTCAGGTAATTGCTTAGTTTTGTCATTTAATTTTGATCTTAAGTTATCAGTTTGAGAACTTTTTCAAGTTTATCTCTTCTCCGGAAGCATTTTCTTAAGATTAAGTGGAATTTTCCTTGTCATTTTTGGTAAAATATTCAGACTTTCATGCTTGTATGTCCCCTTTTGACTATCAATTCCCCCATGAAAATTGTTCCTCTATTTTAGAGTCCTTCTATTGCTAGTTTCTAGCAAAGAACCTGGTATATTTGCTAAAGTAATAGAAGTCTTGAATGAATTATTGCAGTAGTTTGAAAGAATAACATTTAGTTTCAAAAATGCTTTTACTGGTTTAAAGAATCTTCATATTTTTAAATTTAAAAAATTATATAATGGGAACAACTTCCATGTATTTCATATAAACAGTTTTAACTGCATAATGATCCTTCCCACCATATCCTCCATCCCTCATTAATGCCACCAGAAGAATGAAATAGAAAAGATATTAGGAAGTTCAACTCTGTTGAGTGTATAAAATTACTAGGAAACACTTAGGCATTCATTTAGATTCTGATAGAATTATGCAATTGTATTTTCCTCTAAAATATTTTGAATATTTTTGTTAAAACTTTACTTTGGATGAATGATGTTGTATCTTGAAAAGTCTAAGCTACCTTTTGCTTACATACAGGCAAACATTTTCATAAATGACAGAAATGTTGAAAACCAAGTTAAAATACTATTTACTATTTTGTTCAACCTTGGCTCACAGAAGATAATGTAGAGTAGATTCACATGGTCCTGAAGGAAATCTTAATACTGCCAGATGATAAAATCAACAACAGGCTATTTCAGCTTAAGTTTTGTAATGATGCTCTATGTGGTATATAATTTATATGTATAAATGAATACATATCATTTGTAACAGTTTATGTTTTAAATTTTGCTAGCCAATCACCCATTCCCTTTTATAGCTGCTCAGGTGGGAAGATAAATATCATCAATGGACATAGATATCTGGGAAAGAAAAAGAGAAAAATAAAATAAAAAGAAAGAATTATGGAGTTTTGTGGCACAAGTTGAGAGCTTAGATAAATGAATCAATAGCCCAAAAAGAAGGTACATGTGTTTATGTCTTACGATAGACACTATAAGAGAAAGTATATCTTTTTAAAAAACTTTATTTAAGGTATACAAATTTCATATATTTACTATACAGAGATACAGGAACATAGTGATATTTCCCATCCTACCTTTCCTGCTGTCCATGCTCCCACCATTCTTTCTCTTCCCTCTCATATTCCCATTCTTAAATTTTACAAAGATCTATTTTTAGTTTACTTTACATTGATTAAGATTAACATAAACTAACAAAAGAGTTCAACAAATAGTATGAAGAAACAAACACCCTTTCCAACAGTTAAGATGAGGACTGTAAACAATTATCAAGTCTCAAAAAATTCAATTTCACCCTATAAATTACCTTTTAGGCACTCTCTTAGTTACCACAAATCAGGGAAAACATAAGGTATTTGTCTTTTTGGGACTGGCTTATTTCACAAATTATAGTGGTTTCCAGTTGTATTCATTTTGTTGCAAAAGACACGATTTCATTTTATTTTACTGCTATGAAGAATTCCAGTGTATAAAGACCATAATTTCTTCATCTTGTCTTCAGTTGATGGACATCTGGGTTGATTTCATATCTTAGCTGTTGTGGATTGAGATGCAATGAACATGGGGGTACAGAAAAACTTTCATATGCTGATTCATTTCTTTTGGGTAAATTCCCAGGAATGAGATGGCTGGGTCATATGGTAGGTTTATATTAAGATTTCTGAAGTATTTCTATAATGTCTTCTATGGTGGCTGAATCAGTTTACATTCCTACCAACCATGGATTAGGGTACCTTTTTCCCCACATCTTCGCCAGCATATATTGTTTGGTGATTTCTGTATGACAAACATTCTAGCTGGAGTGAGGTAAAACCTCATTGTGGTTTTGATTTACATTTCTGTGATTTCTAGTGATCCTGGGTATTTTTTCATGTGTCTGTTGGCCATTTGAATTTCCTGTTTAGAAAAAATACCTGTTCAAGCCCTTTGCTCATTTCTTAACTAGTTAGTTTGTATTGTTGTTGATTTTCTTGAGCTGTTTATATATTCTGGATATTAATCCTTTATGAGTTGCATAGTTTGCAACTTCTATTTTGTCTTCTATTCTGTCGGTTGCTTTTTCACTTTGTTAAGTGTTTCTTTTGCTGTGCAAAAGCTTCTCAGCTTGATGTAATCCAATTTATCAATTTTGGCTTTGATTGCCTGTGCTTATGGGATTGTTTCCAAGAAGTCTTTGCCTATGCCAATGTCTTGCATAGTTTCCCCAATGTTCTCAAGTATTTGATGGTATAGTTTATAAATTAGGTCTTTGGTCCACTTTGAGTGGATTTTTTTTTGTGTGTGTAAGACATAAGGTAGAGGTCTTGCTTCCTACTTCTGCATGTGGAGATCCAATTTTTCCAGGAGCATTTGTCAAGAGACTGCCCTTGCTCTCGGGATCAATTGTAGCTTTTTTGTCAAAGATAAGTTGGTTGTAGATGCGTGGATTGATTTCTGGAGTTTTATCTATTCCATTTGTCTACAAATCTGTTTTTGTACTAGTATCAGACTGTTTTAATTATAACTGCCCTGTAGTATGTCTTGAAATCTGGTATTATGATGCATCCTGCTTTGTTTTTGTTGTACAAGATTGCTCTAGTTATTCAGGCCTCTTGTGTTTCCACACAAGCTTTAGCATTTTTTTTTCAAGATGTGAGAAGAATATCATTGGCATTTTGATTGAGATCCCATTGAATCTGTAAATTGATTCAGTAGTGTGGACATTTTGATGATATCATTTCTTCTAATCCATGAATATGGAATTTTTTTTACATTTTTGTAACTTCTATTTTCTTCTTTAAAGTTTATGATTTTATTGTAGAAATCTTTTTATTTCCATGGTTAGGTTTATTCTAAGGTATTTAATTTTTTGTAGCTGTTGTGAATGAGACTGATTTTAGAAGTTGTTTCTCAGCCATGACATTGTCTATATATACAAAATCTATTTTTTGTGTTAATAACATATCCTGCCACTTTACCAAGCTCTTTTCTGAGTTCCAATAGTCTGTTAGTGGAGTTTTTGGATTCCATATCTGTATAATTTTGCCATCTAGAAATAAGGATAGTTTGACTTCCCCCTTCCCAATTTCTATCCTTTTGATTTCTCTTTCTTGCCTAATGGTTCTGGCTAAAACAACTAAGACTCTCCTGAACAGCAGTGGTGGGAGTGGACATCCTTGTCTGGTCCCAGATCTTAATGGGAATGCTTCAAACTTTTTCCCATTCAATAGGATGCTGCCCATGGATTTATCTTGATTGTGTTGAGGAATGTTCCTTCAATACCCAATTTGCTTAAGATTTTCATCACTAAAGAATGTTGTATTTTATAATATGCTCTCTGTATTTTAGGCATGGAAAGCCAATACACTTTGGCCAAAAAATGACCTAAATGAAAGATCTTTGAGAGTGAGATCCCAGAGAAAGAATGGGACATTAAAGGAGATACCTTTCTCTGAAGGGAGGAGAGAACTTCCACTATGACCTTGTCTAGATAAGATCGGAGTCGGCGAACTCAAAAGGCTTTCATAGCCTTGGCAACTCATGACAAGAGCCTAGGGTGATTACTGATGCCATAAACAAGAGTGTCAAATTGTTAAGTCAAGGCCAGCGCCGTGGCTCAACAGGCCAATCCTCCGCCTTGCGGCGCTGGCACACCGGGTTCTAGTCCTGGTTGGGGCGCCGGATTCTGTCCCGGTTGCCCCCTTCCAGGCCAGCCCTCTGCTGTGGCCCGGGAGTGCAGTGGAGAATGGCCCAAGTGCTTGGGCCCTGCACCCCATGGGAGACCAGGAAAAAGCACCTAGCACCTGGCTCCTGCCATCAGATGAGCGCGGTGCGCCGGCCGCAGCACGCCATCCGCGACAGCCATTGGAGGGTGAACCAACGGCAAAGGAAGACCTTTCTCTCTGTCTCTCTCTCTCTCACTGTCCACTCTGCCTGTTACAAAAAAAATTGTTAAGTCAACAACAGGAGTCACTGTGCACTTACTCCTCATGTAGGATCTCTGCCTTAATGTGTTGTACTATGTGAATTATTGCTATAACTAGTACTGAAACAGTAGTTCACACTTTGTGTTTCTGTGTGGGTGCAAACTGTTAAAATCTTTACTTAATTTATACTAAATCGATCTTCTGTATATAAAGATAATTGAAAATGAATTGATGTGAATGGGATGGGAGAGGAAGCAGGAGATGGGAGGGTTGTGGGTGGAATGGAAGTTATGGGGGGAAGCCATTGTAATCCATAAACTGTACTTTGGAAATTTATATTTATTAAATAAAAGTTAAAAAATAATATGCTCTCTCTCTGCATCTATTAAAAAAACATGGTTTTTTTTTTTGTTCTTCAGTTTGCTAATGCAATTTGTCATATTTATTGATTTGCAAATGTTGAACCATCCCTACATACCGCAAAGTTTTCTAATAGTTTGATGGTATCAGATTATAGATTTAGGTCCTTGATCCATTTTGGGTGGTTTTTTGTTAAAAATGTAACATGGTGGTCTTGCTTCATACTTCTGCCTGTAGAGATCCAGTTTTCCAAGGACCATTTGTTGAAGAGATTGTCCTTGCTCCAGGGATTGGTTTTAGCTCCTTTGTCAGATATGTTGATTGTAGATGTGAGGGTTTTTGGAGTTTCTGTTCTGTTCCATTGGTCTATTCATCTGTTTTTCTGCCAGTACAAGGCTAGTTTGTTTACAACTACCCTGTAGAATGTCTTGAAATCTGGTATTGTGATGCACCTGGCTTTGTTTTATTGTAAATTATTGCTTTAGCTATTTGTGATCTCCTATGTTTAATATGAATTTCAGCGTCATTTTTTCTAGATCTGAGAAAAATGTTCTTGGTATTTTGGTGTTGCCTTGAATCTGAACATTGATCTTGGTAGTATGGACATTTTGATGATATTGATTCTTCCAATCCAAGAACATGGTAGATTTTTCAATTTTTCTGTCTCATTCTATTACATTATTTAATGTTTTATAATTTCGATTGTAGATATTCTTGATTATCCTTTGTCAAATTTATTCCAAGGCATTTAATTTTTTCTGCGGCTATTGTCAATAGGATTGATCTTTGTAGTTCTTTCTCATCTGTGGTATTGTCTGTGTATACAAAGGCTGATGATTTTTGTGCATTTATTTTATATTCTGACACCTTTCCCAGCTCTTTTATGAGTTCATTAGCCTCATAGTTAGTCTATTGGATCTGATATATATAGACTCATGCCATCTGCAAATAGGGATAGTTTGACTTCCTCCTTCCCAGTTAGTATCCTTTTGATTTCGTTTTCATGTCTAATGGCTCTGGATAAACCTTCCAGGACTATATTGAATAGCAACGTTGAGAGTGGGCATCCTTGTCTGCTACCAGATCCCAGTAAGAATGTGTCCAACATTTCCCTATTCAATATGATGCTGGCTGTGGGTTTGTCAGAAATTACCTTGATTGTGTTGAGGAATGTTCCTTCTATACCCAATTTGCTTAGAGTTTTCATCATGAAAGGGCGTTGTATTTTATCAAATGCTTTCTTGTATCTATTGAGATAATCATATGGATTTTGTTCTTCAGTTTGTTAATGTGATGTATCACAATGATTGATTTGTGAATGTTGAACCATCCTTGCATACCAGGGATCAATCCCACTTGGTCCGAATGATCTTTTTGATGTGTTGTTGGATTCAATTGGCCAGGATTTTGTTCAGGGTTTTTGAATATATATTCATCAGTGATATTGGTCTGTAGTTCTCTTTCTCTGTTGTATCATTTTCAGATTCAGGAATTAAGGTGATGCTGACTTCATATGGAGTTTGAGAGGATTCCCTCCCTTTAATTGTTTTAAATAGCTTGTGAAGAATTGGATTTATTTCTTCTTTAAATGTCTGATAGACTTCAGCAGTGAAGCTATCTGCTCCTGGGCTTTTATTTGTTTGGGAGGTCTTTAATCCTGATTCAAACTCAATTGCTTGTTGGCCTGTTTATGTCTTCTGTGACTTCATGCCTCAATTTAGGAAGGTTGTATGTGTCTAGGAATCTATTTTGTTTAGGTTTCTTGATTTGTTGAAATACAGCTCTTTTTAGTAATTTCTGATGATTCTTTTTATTTCTATGATATCTTGTTTTATTTCCTTTTTCATATATAATTTTAGTGATTTGGTACTACTTGGTTTTTTGGTTAGTTGGTCAATGGTGTGTCAATTTTATTTTTTCAAAAAACTATCTCTTACTTTCACTGATCTTTTGTATTTTTTTAGTTTCAATTTTGTTTATTTCTTCTCTAATTTTAATTATTTATTTCCTCATACTAGTTTTGGGTTTGGTTTGCTATTTGATTTTTTAGGTCACTGGCATGGATTGATAGCTTGTAAATTTGATGCCTTTCCAATTTCTTGACTTAGGCACTATTATAAACTTTCCTCTTAACATTGCTTTTGTTGCATCCAATAACTTTTGATTTGTTGTATTGTCATCTTCATTTGTTTCCAGAAATTTTTTGATTTTTTAAAATTTCTTCTAATACCCACTGTTCATTCAGTATCGTATTGTTCAGTATCCATGTCTTTGCATATGTTGTAGGTTTTCTTGAGTTTTTGATTTCCAGTTTCATTCCGTTGTGGTCAGAGAAGATGTGTGATATGTTTTTGATATTTTTGAATTTGTTCATACTTGTTTTATGGTCTATCATACAGTCTATCCTAGAGAAAGTTCCATGTACTGGTGAGATGAATGTGTATTCTGCAACTATAAGATGAAAAGTTCTGTAGATATCAGTTAGGTCCATTTGGTCCAATGTGTCAATTAGTTCTGTTTTTTCTTTGTTGATTTTCTGTCTTGTTGACCTGGCTATTAATGAAAGTGGGAGATTGAAACACCAAATACTATTTTACTGGAGTCTGTGTCTCCCTTTAGATTCATTAAGATTTATTTTAAATAGCCAAGTGCCCTGTAGTAAGGTGCATATATAAAATATATGTTTATTATAGTCACATCTTCCTATTGAATTGATCCCTTAATCATTACATAGTGCCTTTGTCTCTTTAAACCATTTTTGCATTAAAGTTTATTTTATCTGATAATAGGATGTGTACATCAGCTCTTTTTGGTTTCTGTTAGCATGGATTATCATTTCCCATCCTTTTACTTTTAGTCTACATGTATTTTTGTTTGTGAGATGTGTTTCTTGTAGGCAGCAAGTAAATGGATCTTGTTCTTTAATTCATTCAGTCAGTTTGTATCTTCTAACTGGAGAGTTGAAGCCATTTGCATTCAAGGTATTACTGATAAATAATGACTTGGCCTTGCTAGTTTTCTATAAATATTCTTTTTTTTACCTTGTACTTTTTTTCCTTTGTACTTTTACTGGGAGATTTTCTGCCTTTACTTTCTTACATAGTGATGACCATGTGTCATTGTTTCTGTGTGTAGCACATCCTTAAGTATTTTTTGTAAGGCTAGATGAGTGGTGACAAATTCTTTCAATTTCTGTTTCATATTTAAGGTCTTTATTTCACCTTCATTCATAAATGAGAGCTTAGCAGGATACAGTATTCTTGGTTGACAGCTTTTTTTCTCTCTCTCTTTTTAATTTATTTGACAAGTAGAGTTATAGACAGTGAGAGAGAGAGACAGAGAGAAAGGTCTTCCTTCTGTTGGTTCATTCCCCAAATGGCTGATACAGCTGGAGCTGTGCTGATATGAAGCCAGGAGCCAGGTGCTTCTTCCTGGTCTCCCATATGGGTGCAGGGGCCAAGTACTTGGGCCATCCTCCACTGCCCTCCCAGGCCACAGCAGAGAGCTGGACTGGAAGAGGAGCAACCAGGACCAGAACCAGAACCTGGCACCCATATGGGATGTCAGCACCACAGGTGGAGGATTAACCAAGTGAGCCACTGCAATGGCCCTGACAGCTTTTTTCTCTTATGTCTTGGAGTATATCTCACCATTCTCTCCTAGCTTGTAGGGTTTCTGATGACAGGTCACCTATGAATCTATTCGGAGATTCTCTGAAAGTAATCTTGTGTTTCTCTAGTGGACATTTTAAAATCTTTTCTCTATGTTTTCCTGCAGTGAGTTTGACCACAATGTGTCATGGTGAAAATCTTTTCTGATCATATCTATTAGGAATTCAAAGAGCTTCCTGCACTTGGATGCCCCTTTCTTCCTCCAAATTGGGGAAGTATTCTGTAAATGTTTCACCAAAAAGGCCTTCTAATTCATTCTCTCTTTCTATGCCTTCAAGAATTCCTAAGTCCTGTATGTTGGGTTGTTTGATAGTATCCCATAAATCTCCAACACCTTTAGTCTTATAATTTCTTCTTCTTCTTTTTTTCTTTTTCTTCTTCTCCTCCTTCTCTTTCTCATTCTTCTTTTGGTATATTTGTAAAATTTCCAGAGATTTTTCTTCTCATTCAAATATTCTTTTTTCTGCCTCACCAAGTTTGTTGTTAAGGCTTTCCACTCCATTTTTTTTTGATTGTTTGATCTATTGAATTCTTAATTTCCTATATTTCATTTTGATTTATCTTTAAAATCTCAATTTCATAGAAAACATTTTCATTCTGGTCATGTATGGATTTATTTAATTCATGAATTTGCTTCTGATTATTTCGAAGTAATACTATGATCAATTTTTTGAATTCTGTTTTTGGAATTTCTTCAATTTCTTCATTTTCACATTCCAGTATTGATGTGTCATTGTGGTTGTTTGGAGTTGTCATATTGTCTTCCTTATTCTTGTTTCTGAAATTTATATATTTAATTTTAGGCATTTGTAGAGATATTTGGGGGGAGCCGCAAGATGGCAGAATAGGAAGGGAGCACACTGATAGTCCAGGGAGAGACAGTTTAATAAAAGTGGAGGTACTGCAGGTTCAGGAAGAGTACGGGAAGAAACAGCAGAGGAAACTCTTCCGGAAATAGTGATTCACAGTGGACTTGCGTGCAGAGCGTGGGAGCCCACAGTTCGGGACACCAGTGGCAGACAACACAACAGTGCTGGAATGTGAGATGAGCCGAATTTCAATAGCCCAAGACACTGGCAGGCAAGTGGAAAGAGGAAACTAGAGAGAACGAGGCCTAAAACCCCATGGGGAAAAGTTCACCAGGCTAACTAGAAGAGAGAGAGAGGAAAAAAAGTGACCGATACGGACATGAGTTTCTCTTTCTCCGCTCACCTCTCAAAAGCAAGCAAGACAAAAAACAGGTGCCATTTTAGATATATGTCATAAGCAGGGCGACCTTAGGTCTGTACCATCCCTGAGCCTAGCAGAAAAACCTGACTCTGGGGGGTGGTAAAATATCAGGAGATTAGGACATAGTGAATGTGTGGTGCTACTGAACTGAGACTGTGAAAAAAGAGATGGTGGGGGAGAAAACTCACGGAATTCACATGAGTACTCTCCAGAGACACTACAATTCGGTAACCTTGTCAACCCAGTGGGAGACTGCAAGAGGAGGAATCAAAATGAAATGAAACAACTAGTAGAACAAGAAACTGTGATAGTGACGAGAAACCATAATGAAATGAAGAATTCAATAGAACAAGTGACAAACACATTAGAGACCCTTAAAAACAGAATAGGTGAAGCAGAAGAGAGAATATCAGATTTAGAAGACAGAGAAAAGGAAAGGAAACAGTCAAACCAAAGAAAAGAAGAGGAAATTAGAAACCTAAAAATATTGTCAGGAATCTACAGGATACTATTAACAAACCCAACATTCGGGTTCTAGGAGTTCCTGAAGGCATGGAGAGGGAGAAAGGATTAGAAGGCCTTTTTAGTGAGATAATAGCAGAAAATTTCCTAGGTTTGGAGAAGGACAGAGACATCCTAGCACAGGAAGCTCATAGAACCCCTAATAAACATGACCAAAAGAGATCGTCACCATGACATATTGTAATTAAACTCATCACAGTGAAACAGAAAGAAAAGATCTTAAAATGTGCAAGAGAGAAACGTCAGATTACTCTCAGAGGATCTCCAATTAGACTGACAGCTGACTTCTCATCAGAAACCCTGCAAGCTAGAAGGGAATGGTGAGACATAGCCCAGGTACTAAGAGATAACAACTGCCAGCCCAGAATATTATATCCTGCAAAGCTCTCATTTGTAAATGAAGGTGAAATAAAGATCTTTCACAGCAAACAGAAATTGAAAGAATTTGTCACCACTCGTCCAGCCCTGCAAAAGATGCTTAAAGATGTGTTACACACAGAAACACAGAAACATGGCCATCAATAAGAAAGAAGGTAAAGGAAGGAAACCTCACAGCAAAAGATCATAGGGAATCAAAGCATATATTATAAAATATCTTTGGCAAATTGTAGGGCAAAGTTACTACTTATCGATAGTCACATTGAACGTTAATGGCCTGAACTGTCCAGTTAAAAGCCACAGATTGGCTTTAAGTTAAGAAACTTAAAGGGAGACTTGACCCCAATACAATAGTACTGGGGGACTTCAATACTCCACTCACAGATATTGACAGATCGACAGGACAGAAGAACAACAAGGAGACAGTAGATTTAAACAACACTATAGCCCAAATGGATCTAACAGATATCTACAGAACTTTTCATCCTACACATAAAGCATTTACATTCTTCTCAGCAGTACATGGAACCTTCTCTAGGATTGACCACATACTAGGCCATAAAGCAAGTCTCAGCAAATTCAAAAGAATTAGAATTATACGATGCAGCTTCTCAGACCATAAGGGAATGAAGTTGGAAATTAGCAACTCAGGAAATCCTAGAGCATATGCAAACACATGGAGACTGAACAACATGCTCCTGAATGAACAATGGGTCATAGAAGAAATTAAAAGAGAAATCAAAAATTTTCTGGAAGTAAATGAGGATAACAGCACAACATACCAAAACTTATGGGATACAGCAAAAGCAGTGTTAAGAGGAGAGTTTATTTCAATAGGTACCTACATCAAGAAATTGGAAAGGCACCAAATAGATGAGCTTTCAGTTCATCTCAAGGATCTAGAAAATCGGCAGCAAATCAGACCCAAAGCTAGTAGAAGAAGAGAAATAATTAAAATCAGAGAAGAAATCAACAGGATTATATCCAAAAAAACATTACAAAAAATCAGCTAAACGAGGAGCTGGTTTTTTGAAAAAAGAAACAAAATTGACACACCCAATTGGCCCAACTGAAAAGACCAAAATCAATAAAATCAGGGATGAAAAAGGAAATGTAACAACAGACACCACAGAAATCAAAAGAATCATCAGAAATTACTACAAGGACTTGTATGCTAGGAAACAGGGAAACCTTTCAGAAATGGATAGATTCCTGGACACATACAACCTTCCTAAATAGAGGCATGACGTCACAGAAAACCTAAACAGAGCCATAACTGAGACAGAAATTGAAACAGTATTAAAGGCCCTCCCAACAAAGAAAAGCCCAGGACCAGATGGATTCACTGCTGAATTCTACCAGACATTTAAAAAATAACTAACTCCAATTCTTCTCAAACTATTCAGAACAATGGAAAAGAGGGAATCCTCCCAAATTCTTTCTATGAAGCCAGCATCACCTTAATTCCTAAGCCGGAAAAAGATGCAGCATTGAAAGAGAATTACAGACCAATATCCCTGATGAACATAGATGCAAAAATCCTCAATAAAATTATGGCCAATAGAATGCAACAACAAATCAGAAAGATCATCCACACAGACCAAGTGGGATTTATCCCTGGTATGCAGTGTTCACAAAAAAATCAACGTGATACACCGCATTAACTAACTGCAGAAGAAAAACAATATGATTATCTCAATAGATGCAGAGAAAGCATTTGATAAAATATAACAACCTTTCATGACGAAAACCCTAAGCAAACTGGGTATAGAAGGAACATTCCTCAATACAATCAAAGCAATTTATGAAAAAAACATGGCCAACATCCTATTGAATGGGGAAAAGTTGGAAGCGTTTTCACTGATTTTCACTGGTACCAGACAGGGATGCCCACTCTCACCACTGCTATTCAATATAGTTTTGGAAGTTTTAGCCAGAGCTATTAGGCAAGAAAAAGAAATTAAAGGGATACAAATTGGGAAGGAAGAACTCAAACTATCCCTCTTTGCAGATGATATGATTCTTTATTTAGGGGACCCATAGAACTCTACTAAGAGACTTTTGGACTCATAGAAGAGTTTGGAAATGTAGCAGGATATAAAATCAATGCACAAAAATCAACAGCCTTTGTATACACAGGCAATGCCATGGCTGAGGAAGTACTTCTAAGATCAGTCCCATTGACAATAGCTACAAAAACAATCAAATACCTTGGAATAAACTTAACCAAGGACATTATAGATCTCTATGATGAAAATTACAAAATCTTAAAGAAAGAAATAGAAGAGGATACCAAAAAATGGAGAAATCTCCCATGCTCATGGATTGGAAGAATCAATATCATCAAAATGTCCATTCTCCCAAAAGCAATTTACAGATTCACTGCAATACCAATCAAAATACTAAAGACATTCTGCTCACATCTGGAAAAAATGATGCTGAAATTCATATGGAAACACAGGGAAACCTGTTGAAGTGAAATGGACACTATGAGAAACAATGACTTAATCAGCTCTTGTCCTGACTGTTGATGTACAATGTAATACTTTATCCATTTTAGTATTTTTTCTCTGTTTTGTTCTAGTATTATTGGTTGAACTCTGTAATTAACACACAATTATTCTTAGGTGTTTAAATTTTAATTGAAAAATGATCCCTGTGAAATATAAGAGTGGGAATAAGAGAGGGAGGAGATGTATAATTTGGGACATGCTCAAGCTGACTTGCCCCAAATGGTAGAGTTAGTATCGTGCTAGGGGATTCGAATTCAATCTCATCAAGGTGGCATCTACCAATGCCATCTCATTAGTCCAAGTGATCAATTTCAGTTCACAATTGATCACACTGATAGGTCTAAGAGTCAAAGGGATCACACAAACAAGACTAGTGTCTGCTAATACTAACTGATAGAATCAAAAAGGAAGAGAATGCTTCAACAAGGGAAACAGGTTACACAGCAGACTCATAGAATGGCAGATGTCCTAAATAGCACTCTGGCCTCAGAATCAGCCCTTAAGGCATTCGGATATGACTGAAGGACCTATGAGAGTTTTTTAGGCATGGAAAGCCAAGACACTCTGAAAAAAAAAGAAGACCTAAATGAAAGATCTCTGCGAGTGAGAGCCCAGTGGAAAGAATGGGGCCATCAAAGAAGGAGGTACTTTTCTCTGAAGGGAGGAGAGAACTTCCACTTTGACTATGACTCTGTCGGAATAAGATTGAAGTCGGTGAACCCAAAAGGCTTCCATAGCCTCGGCAACTCATGACTAGAGCTTAGGGAGATTTCTGACGCCATAAACAAGTGTCAAACTGTTAAGTCAACAACAGGAGTTACTGTGTACTTACGTCTCATGTGGGATCTGTCCTTAATGTGTTGTCCAATGTGAAGTAATGCTATTACTAGTACTGAAACAGTATTTTACACTTTGTGTTTCTATGTGGGTGCAAACTGATGAAATCTTTACTTAATATATACTAAATTGGTCTTCTGTATATAAAGAGAATTGAAAATGAATCTTGAGGTTTATGGAATGGGAGAGGGCGTGGGAGATGGGAGGGGTGTGAGTGGTAGGGAAATTATGGGAGGGGGGAAGCCATTGTAATCCATAAACTGTACTTTGGAAATTTATATTTACTAAATAAAAAATAAATTTAAAAAATTCTCAAAATTGGTCTCTTTTGTCTAAAATTATGTTATGTTCTTCATGTTCCAGTGCAATCAGAATCCAGTCCTGTGCATATTCCCCTGGTTCCTAAACATGTATGTTGACTAATTTTTGAAGTTCCTTTTGCTCAAAGTCTTTTTCTTCTTCAGTATATGCAACAAACCTCTGATTGGCTGTAATGTGATCTGACTATTCATTGAGTTAGTGATAGACAGGAAACGTCAGGATAAAACTTTGGGAGTGAATGATTTCTTCCAGGGAATGGTGATCTCATCTTCAAGCAAGGAAGTGCATTAAGGTTTATCAGGAAGATGTTGCTCATTTCTTCTTGCACAGAGCATTAAATGATATCTTGCAATTAAAGATTTTTGAAATCATCAACCCATTGTGCTGCAAGTCAGTTCCCCATTTTTCCACAGTCAGAATTCTGATCTGTAAATCTATCTTGTTTGGGAGCATGATTTTTGTTGTAGCTCCTCTATTGTTACAGTAAGTGCTGTACCTATTTCTAACCTTGCTGGACCTCATGAGTAGATGCTGGAAGTGACAAGTCTTTATGTGCTAAAAGAAGGTATTCTGACACTCACCATTAGGTTTTTAGTATTTACTAATTACTCTCAGCTTTTAATTGCATTTCACCCCAAAACATCACATGCACTTGTCAGCAACTATATGATTACATTATTTTCATCACAGTGCACCTTAAAATTGTCATTTACCAGATATATTGCACCTGCAGTACCTTCAACTGGACTACCATCCATGTTAGCACACATGAAATTTTAATATATGCATTGCTATCTTATGTCAAAAGTCATGTGTATTCTATCTGCTACCTGTGGTTGAGTATTCACTACTTTCAGGATGACAAATGATCCAAACCAAAGTGTCACATGTACCATGTACTTTCTCAAATAATTTCTGAAACCAGTTTCTACAAATTGATATCTCAGGAAAATATAAAACAAATTTAATTGATAATAACTTTGGGATCATTTCTTGTAAAGGGAGGAAGGAGAAATTCACAGGTGACAAAATTCAGTTAAATGCAAATCTGATGAAGATCATAATTGTACCCAATCAGAATAGTTCTTCAGAGTTGAGTAGGGGCTGGGGCATTTATATCTCAGTATGAATGAGTCGCTGGAGGTAAGATACTCAGGGAAGGAGATACATCCCTGGAATTGACAGTTTTTTTTTGAGACTACTCATAAAGCAGTAGAAGAGTTGAGAGCCAACACCTCCATCATTCTAGAAGTGGTATCCACCAAGCAAGACCTCCAACGTGACCTGTTCTGCTAAGTCAGATGCCACTTTTTTTTATTCATCCAGGTACTTCTGCTTTTAATTTAGTTTATTGCTTTATATTTATCTTTTTTAACCATACTCTTTGTTTTTGTGGGGTTTGTACCTTATAAAAATCAACAATTTTAAGTTTCATTTTAGAAATTCCCATGATTAACACAGATGTTCAATCTATTTTAAGATGTACCAAAGGAAATTACTACAGTGACATAAAAGTTATACTAAGCTGGAACACAGAGAATGAAACAGACAATGGCATAATGTTCTAGAAATCTCCCTGTTCTTAGCCTATGACCTATAAAACACACACACACATGCACACACATATGCACACACGTGCGTGCACACACACACAAGCACACGTGCATGTGTTTTAGGTAGAGGGATGAATCTAGAGCAAAAAAAATGCAGAGAAACGCCATTTTTCTCTTTAATTACATCCTGACTATACACCTATTCTGGTTGCCTGGGGAAATATCTATTATATCCATATTCAATTAAAAAACATAAAAACTGAAGGAATTACAACACTGATATTTGGAAAGCATGTTGTTATCATCATCAATTTACCCTGAAGTAATACAGTTAATATGCACTACATAATTTAGAGTGTAGTCTAAAACACATTATGAGAAAATTCCACTTAGTTTTAGGCTGTGATACAATCATTTTGTCAAAAGCACAGCCCTTATGCTAATGGCCTTCACTTGCTGTCTGTTTTCCTTTTGATGAGAGCTCCTCTTCACTCCCCAACTTGCACCAGAAAAATTCAGTGGAGATGATTGTTCCAAGATTTATTTTATCACAGACTCATCTAAAAATGAAGAAAACCTGATTAACTCTGGGTAGTTAGAATTTATTGCAGAATGAAGCTACTTGAATTCCTCTCTGAAAGAAAAGAATAAATAAAGATGAAAATTGTCTCTCAAAGATATAACAATAACATGACAAAATGTCCATACCATTTACTACAGACATAATTAACTTTATTTTTTAAAGCTTTTATTTAATGAATGCAAATTTCATAGGTACAACTTTAGGAAGATAATGGCTCTTCCTCCTATACCTGCCCTCCCACCCCTACTCCTGTTCCACCTCCTACTTCCTATCCTATCCCATTCTTCATTAATATTCATTTTTAATTAACTTTATGTACAGAAGACCCCTTCTATACGAAGAAAATATTTCAACTGTTTGCACCCATCCGCACATCAGTGTATAAATTACTATTTGAGAACAAGTTTTGCAGTTAATTCTCATAGTACAATTCATTATGGACAAAAGGCCTACATGGGGAATAAGTACACAGTGACTTCTGTTGTTAATTTAACAATTAATACTCTTATTTATGAAATCAGTCATCACCCAAGGCTCTTGCCATGAGCAGTCAAGGCTATGTAAGCCTTATGTGACCACAAACTTCATTAGTATTTTGACAAGGCCGCAAGTAAAATGGAAGTTCTCTCTTCCCTTCAGAGAAAAGTACATCCTTCTTTGTTGGCAGCTTCTTCTTCTGGGGTCTCATTCACAGAGATCCTTCATGTAGGATATTTATTGCCATGGTTTCTTGGCTTTCCACATCTGAAATGCTCTCATAGGTTTTTCAGCCACAGCTGAATTTCTTAAGGGATGATTCTGAGGTCACAGTGTTATTTAAAATGAATGTCATTCTATGAGTCTGCTTGTGGACTGCTTCCCATGTTGTACATTCCCTCCTTTTTAATTCTGATAGTGTTATCATTACCAGGCACTTGGAGCTATTTATGTAATTCCTTTAACACTTAATCCTATCTGTATGTTCATTTTAACCTTTAATATGATCACTTTAGCAATTAAGATGGAATTTTACCACAAATTTTAATGGGATTTGGAGTTTCATGACAAGTTTTTAAACTGTAACCTTAGAAGTAAGTACATAGGATTGTATGCAGAACTATACAGCTTTACAATTATAAACTTCCTCCTCCCTTTCTTATTTGCCCTCTTGTTTTTTACTGAGATATTTTCAATTGACTTTATAAACATATGATGGGTTTTGTTAAGTAAAGAGTTCAACATATAGTAGGAAGAAGAAAAAAAATTTAAAAAATTAAAAACTGTTCCTTGATAGTCAAGATGAGGGCTGTTCACATCATTGCTTCTCAAAGTGTCAATTTCACTTCTGCAGCTTTCTTTTTAGATATGCTATTAGTTCTCGCAGATCAGGGAGAATATATGGTATTTGTCCCTTTGGAACTGGCTTATTTCACTAAGTAGGAAGTTTTCCAGATTGATCAATTTGGTTGCAAATGACTGGATTTCATTTTTTTACCACTGTGTAGTATTTCACAGAGGACATATCCCATAATTTCTTTATGCAGTCTTCAGTTGATGGACATTTAGTTTGATTCCATATCTTAGCTGTTGTGAATTGAGCTGCAATAAACACAGAAGTGCAGGTAGCTCTTTTTTTTACTGATTTCATTTCCTTTGAGTAATTTCCAAGAGTGGGATGGCAGTGTCATATGGTAGGTCTATATTCAGATTTCTGAGGTATCTCCATACAGTCTTCCATAGTGGCTTTACCAGTTTACATTCCCACCAACAATGGAATAGGGTGCCCTTTTCTCCACATCCTCTCCAGCATTTGTTGTTTGTTGATTTCTGTATGAGGGCCATTCTAACTGGGTGAGGTGAAATCACATTGTGGTTTTGATTTGAATTTCCCTGACAGCTAGTGATCCTAAACATTTTTTCATGTGTCTGTTGGCCATTTGGATTTCCTCTTTTGAAAAACGTTTGGATAAGTCCTTTGCCCATCGCTTAACTGGATTGTTTGTTTTGTTGTTGTGAAATTTCTTGACCTCTTTGTAGACTATCGTTATTAATCCTTTTTCAATTGCATAGTTTGTAAACAATTTCTCTGCTTGCCTATTCACTTTCCTGACTGTTTCTTTTGCTGTACTGAAGCTTCTCAACTTGAAGTAATCCCATTTGTTAATTTGGGCTTTAACAGCCTGTGCCTGTTACTTTACCAAACTCTTCTGAGTTTTGATAGTCTCTTCGTGGAGCCTTTTGGATCACCTATATATTGAAGTATATCATCTGCAAAATCATGTCATCTGTTCGACTTCTTCCTTCACAATTTGTATCCCTTTAATTTCTTTTACTTGCCTAATGGCTCTGGCTACAACTTTCAGGACTATATTGAATACAAATGGTGAGAGTGGGTTTCCCTGTCTGGTACCAGATCTCAGCGGGAATGCTTCCCACTTTTCCCCACTTACTATGATGCTGACTGTGTGTTTGTCATAAATCGCCTTGATTGTGTTGAGGAATGATCCTTCTATACCCAATTTGCTTAGAGTTTTTATCATGAAAAGGTGTTATTTTGTCAAATGCTTTTTCTGTATCTATTGCGATAATCATATGGTTTTTGTTCTTCAATTTGTAAATGTGATGTATCACATTGATTGATTTGCAGATATTGAACCATCCCTGAATACCAGGAACAAATCCCTCCCTCTTGGTCTGGGCAAATGATCTTTCTGAAGTGTAGTTGGATTATATTGGCCAGAATTTTGTTGAGGCTTTTTGCCTCTATGTTCATCAGGGAAATTGGTCTGTGGTTCTCTTTCTCTTTTGCATCTTTTCTGTGTTTAGGAATTAGGGTGATTCTGGCTTCATAGAAAAAATTTGGAAGGATTCCCTCTCTTTCAATTATTTTGAATAGATTGAGAAGAGTTGGAATTAGTTCTTTAAATGTCTCGTAGAATTCAACAGTGAAGCCATCCAGTCCTGGGCTTTTCTTTGTTGGGGGTTCTTCATTACTGATTCAATTTCTGTCTTACTTATAGGTCTGTTTAGGCTTTCTGTATGTTCATCACTCAATTTATATAAGTTGTATGTGTCCAGGAATCTATCCATTTCTTTTAGTTTTCCCAGTTTGTTGGCATACAGCTCTTTTAGTGTTTTCTGATGATTTTTTTTTTATTTCTGTTGTGTCTGTTGTTACATTTTCTTTTTCATCTCTAATTTTATTGATTAGGGTCCTCTCTCCTTTTTTTGGTTAGTTGGACCAATGGTGTCTCAATTTTGTTTATTTTTTCAAAAAACTAGCTCTTCATTTTGATGATTTTTAAAATTTTGATTTTGTTGATTTCTTCTATAATTTTAATTATTTTTTTTCCCTACTAGTTTTGGGTTTGGTTTGCTGTTGTTTTTCTAGATCCTTGAGGTGCACAGATAGTTCATTTATTTGATGCCTTTCTAGTTTCTTGATGTAGACTCCAGTTGCTATAATCTTTCCTCTTAACACTGCTTTTGCTGCATTCCACAAATATTTGTATGTTTTATTGTCATCGTCATTTCTTTCAAATTTTTTTATCACTCTTTTGATTTCTTTATGACTCACTGTTCATTCAGAAGCATTTTGTTCATTCTCCATGTATTTGCGTATGATGTAGAGGTTCCTGAATTGTTGATTTCCAGCTTCATTGCAATGTGGTCTGAGAAGATTCATGGTATGATTTTGATTTTGTTGCATTTGCTGAGACTCACTTTATGGCCTAATATATGGTCAATCCTAGAGAAAGTTCCATGTGCTGTAGAAAACAAAAAGGTGTACTCTGTGGCTGTAGGGTGGCAGGTTCTATATATATCTGCTAGGTCTATTTGTTCTATAGTTTCCATTAACTCTGTTGTTTTCTTGTTGATTTTCTGTATGGCTAATCTGTCCATTATCCTGTATTGCAGGATACAATATTCTGGGTTGACAGTTTTATCCTCTTAGGGCTTAGAATATATTTCACTATTGTCTCCTTGCCTGAAGGGTTTGCGATGAGTAGTCTGGAGTCTAATTGGGATTCCTCTGAATATGATTTGTTGTTTCTCTCTTGAACATTTTAAGATCTATTCTTTGTATTTCACTGAGGTGAGTTTTGCTACAATGTATCATGGTGAAGTTCTTTTCTGGCCATGTCTATTGGGAGTTCTGTTTATTTCTTGTACTTGTTTGTCTCTTTCTCCAAATTGGAAAAGTTCTCTATAATTATTTCATTAAGAAGGCCTTCTAATCATTTCTCTCTTTCCATACCTCCCAGGAATCCTAGGATCCATATGTTGGGTCATTTGATATAATTTTGTAAATCTCCAACTGTGATTTTTAAATCTCTAATTTTGTCTTCTTGTATTTGGTCTGACTGTATTATTTCCAGCAATTTGTTTTCTAGTTCTGATATTCTTTCTTTTGCTTCATCTATTCTATTGCTTTTAAGACTTCTCAATTGCATTTTATTTGGTCTATTGAATTCTTCATTTCCAGTATTTCATTCTGTCTTCTCTTTAAAATCTCAATTTCTTGGGAGTGTTTTCATTTAGATTGTGAATTTGTGTCTGACTGCTTCTAAGTAATCTGACTATTAATTTTCCAATTACCTTTTCTGGCATATTCTTGATCTCTTCTTCTTTAGCCTCCATTATTGAAGAATTGTATTGTTCCTTTGGGGAGTTCATAGAGTATTCTTATTCAGGACTTTTCCTTTGTTCTTCATCATATTTGATTGATTTTATCTTTAAATTGCCACTTTGTCCCTGTGGTGTGATTTCCCTCTGTCTGTGGATTGCAAGTGGAAGCACACAGCCCCATCTCCTGGAGCCCTGTTTACTTCTAGATGGTGATAGAGGTGGTACCAGGGCTCTGGTGCACTAAGCCCCACCTACTAGGGGCTGGTCTCACTTAGCACTGGTGTGTGAAATGAGCTCACATTTTTGCTGTTTAGGTCTAATCCTTGTTGCACAGCTTACGTGGTGGGGAGAAAAATCACTCTAAAATGTTGTGATCCTCATTCCTGGGTAGGGGATACTGTGAGGTGGCCACTGCAACTAATGGGTGTGTGCATGGGAGACAAATGCGGCAGACCCCTGCTTACACTCAAAAATGTAAACAATCAACATGGCTTCTCCCCACCAGCTATAGGTCTCATTGGAGGGAGAAGGGAGACATAGATGGACCTCGGTGTGCCTAAGCTCTCCACTTGTTCCCCTATAATTTCCCCTTCTTTTCACTTGGAGCTTCAAACTCAGTTTGCCAAGATTCCCTGCCTGCTTCGTGACCTCTCACCTAGTTTGCTGAGGGGATAGTGCTAGTTACATTTGATCTCTCCGCTGCATCTTCGCTCCACCTCCACCCCTTCTCCTTCCTCTTTGCTTCCTTAGCATGGACCTGAGCAGTCTCAGGTGGACCCCTGAGCCACTCTGTGTGAACGTCTCATGATTCTGTCATTGGCTGGCATCCCCTCTGATTATTAACTGTATACATCCCCTGTATGTCTCAGAACATCCTGTTGCTATACCATCATCTTGGACCCTCCTGATAATTAACTATAGTAATAAGTTGGCTATTTCATCAGCATAGATTTTCAGGTGGCTAAACTGAAGCCATTAAAGGTTAAGCTGTGTGCTCAAATTCAAACACTTGTTTAATGATAGAGCTAGGAATATCATGATCCTTTCTCTCAAAGTTTGCTTCTTTTCACAAATAAATGGAGGATTGGTGTAATATTGTTTGCTACATTAGATGGTTTTATTGCTTAATTCCTATTCATGGTTCTTGTAATACACCAAACCATCTCAGTTAACTTTCTCTTGGATACTCTATCATGCTGACTCATCCACTTTAAGTTTCTGCATATGTTGAAGTAAAGGATCTTGTTATTTTCTTAATATTCCTAATACTACAGTCCATCTAGTTTGTTATTATATTTTATGAACAAATTTTTATGCTCATTATCTCCTTTTACTCCTGAATCATCTGTTAGGAATGATACACATGGCTCTTATTTTTAAAAAGCTTTTAAGAACAGTCTGGCATTCAGATCTGGCTAAAAGGTCAATGAGAGTTTCACAGGCATGAAAAGCCATGACGCGGTGGCAAAAAACAATCTAAATGAAAGGTCCTGGTGAACAAGACCCCAGCAGAAGGAACAGGCCGTCAAGGAGAGAGGTGCCTTTCTCTAAAGGGAGGAAGAAACCTCCGCTGTGATACAGTCTTGACTAAACTCAAGGGGCTTCCATAGCCTAGACAGCTCATGGCAAGAGTCTCAGGTGATTGCTGATGTCATAAATAAGAGTGCCATTTGTTAAATCAACAACGGGAGTCACTGTGTACATGCTCCCCACGTAGGATCTCTGTCCATAATGTGTTTTACTATGAAACTTAAAAACAACACTACTAGTCGAACAATACCCTATACCTTGTGCGGTTGTGTGAGGGAAGCCTGTTGAAATCCTTGCTTAGTATATACTAAGTGGATCTTCAGTATATGAAGGTAATTGAAAATGAAACTTGATGAAGGGCGGGATGGGAGAGGGAGTGGGACAAGGGAGGGCTACAGGAGGGAGGGAGGTTGGGGGGGGAAGCCACAACAATACAAAAGTTGCACTTTGTAAATTCACATTTATTAAATAAAAAAAAACTATAAAAAAGAACAGTCTGGTATACATTTTATGTGAGTTAATAACCCTCTATATTTTATAGAACTTTTATAATGCTTTCCTTTATTCAAAAATGTTTATATAAATTAAAGTTCATAATAAAGTGGATTTTAATTGTTTGATTAATTTGTTTCTTCCAATATATAAACTGCAATCTCCATGAGGATAGATTCATATGTGTTAATAGTCATTATAGTTTCAGAGCCTAGCACACTCCAATGTGCATAGAAAATGCTTAATAAACTTCTATTATATAAATGAATGATCCAGTTCTCTTCAACTTCATTCTTTGGACTTCAGTAACACCACTTAAAATTCAGATTTTAAGCCAAACAATTTTGGTTGTCTTTATAGTCTTCATTGTTTATAGTTTCTACAGCACTTATGTCTGTAGTTGTTCATAATTACATATTTTTATATGACATTATGTATCCTACAATTTTTTAGAATGTGATTTAATGATCAGAAGAGAATGAGTTCTCTTTGAAAATGAATATGGACTAAATTAATTTTTCAGGTTTTTTTTTTTGTGTATATGTGTGTGTGTGTTGACTGTGTTAGAGTAGTGAAGAGATGGTGGTCTCAGAGTCTCTGTGATTTGAAAGCCAAGCAATATAAAAATAATAACAACATACCAACAGCTTTTTAGTAAGACTTCTGTAACCAGAAACTGTTCTAGTTGTCTTGATTTATGTTATTTAACTCACCATTAACTCTTATTTATTTATTTGAAAGTCAGAGTTACACACAGAGAGAAGGAGAGGCAGATAAAGAGAGAGTGAGAGGGACAGGGAGAGGGAGAGGGAGAGGGAGAAAGAGAGCGAGGTCTTCCATCTGCTGGTTCACTCCCCAGTTGGCCACAATGGCCAGAGCTGTGCAGATCTGAAGCCAGGAGCTAGGAGCCTCCTCCAGATCTCCACATGGGTGCAGGGGCCCAAGCACTTAGGCCATCTTCCACTTCTTTCCCAGGCTATAGAAGAGAGCTGAATCAGAAGTGGAGCAGCTGGACTCAAACCAGTGTCCATATGGGATGCTGGCACTACAGGCATTGGCATTGCCCACTACCCCACAATGCCAGCCCCACCAATAATTCTTTGAGTTTGAAACTTTAACCCACAGTTTATAAAGAACATTATTTGCATAAGTTCAAACAATTAGGAAGTGGGATTCAGATCATGATCTGTATCATACTATGGAATTCAATATTTCATTATATGTATTGAAATAATTTTCTCAAGTTATATCTTTATGTAGAAAAGCATAAAAATGTTGTTACAAAATTAGTAGATGTGATGACTCTTCTACCAGTATATACAAACCAAATATTTTCTTCAAGTGTTATTTTGATTTTCCTCACTCCTATTTCCTTCAGCTCACTGAAAATTATGGATTATAAAGTACAATTTAAGAAAACAAGGTTTGGTATATGAGTTAACTGGCAAACTTTATCACGCCTTGACTTTATAAGCTTCTTACTGTAAAAATCTCTCCTCAAAGAAGCCTCGGGATTTATGGCTTTATTTTTCTGTACTTCCACTAAAATTTTTTACGATACAGCTAAATAAGAGAGTGAACTTTACTTTGGCACTAACGTTATTGCCTCTCCAGTGAAAAATACTTTTTAGAGAGAAACCATGTCATGTTTGAATGGGTCACATGTGCTTAATGTCTTTGGCTAGAAGTTTAAGAGTGTTCAGGAAAGAGATGAAACATGGCATGTTCATTCACAGCAGAGGAAATAAAATTATGAGAACATCTTCTTTCATTGAAATTTTGGACTTGATAGTTGTGTATACTGATGTGTGTGTGCAGATCCTTTTCATACACATTCATTTAACAAGTAATTTTTGTCCAATGTAATTGATATGTGATAGTGAGCAAAACACATGTGCACAGACATTTTGATTCCTGTCATCAACATCTCCCCGATTCCTGCCTGTTGCCACCTTAGTTCCTGGTATCCCCCATTCTGTCAAGTTTCAGTTAGCTATATTTTTTAAAAATGCACCTAGGAATGAGATAAAGCAGTATTTATCTCTTCCTGGCTGATTTCAGTTAACATAATATGCTCCACTTTCATTCATGTTGTCATGAATTACAGGATTTTACATTCTAAGTATCATATTTGTTTGCCATTTATTGATCAGTGGACACTTACATTGATTCTGTAATGAGGTATCATACTGCATTGAACATGGCAGTGCAAGTATCAAATGAACATGGGAGTACAGGTATCTCTTTGGCACACTTATTCATTTCCTTTGATTATATACCCAGCACTGGGATTGCTGAATCTCACTGAAAGCTTTCTACTACTAATCTTTTGGCTTTTATTTTAAGATATTTAAATAATATAAAAAAGTATAAAGAGTATTTATTTATTTATTTATTTTTGGACAAGCAGAGTTAGACAGTGAGAGAGAAAGAGAGAAAGGTCTTCCCTCCATTGGTTCACCCCTCAAATGGCCGCTACAACCAGCGCACTGTGCCGATCCAAAGCCAGGAGCCAGGTGCTTCTCCTGGTTTCCCATGAGGGTGCAGGGCCCAAGCACTTGGGCCATCCTTCACTGCCTTCCTTGGCCACAGCAGAGAGCTGGACTGGAAGAGGGGCAACCGGGACAGAACCGGCGCCACAACCGGGACTAGAACCTGAGGTGCCAGTGACACAGGAAGAGGATTAGCCTAGTGAGCCACAGTGCTGGGCCAGTATAAAGAATATTTCAATAAGTGATGGCTTTTGGATAAGATTCCAAATACACAGAAAATAAAATCAAAGAAGAAAAAATGGGATTCTATCAAACTAAGAAGCTTCTGCGTAGCAAAAAAAACAATCAGCAGTGTGAAGATAACCAACAGAACAAATAGAAAATATTTGCAAACTTTATATATTATAGAAGATTAATAGCCAGAATATATAAAGAGCTCAAGAAATTTAACAACTAAGCAAACAACACAAGGAAACAACACAACTAAGCAAACAACACAACAACACAAAGGATCTGACTAAACATTTTTTAAATGAAGAAATTCAAGGGACGAATGAATACATGGAAAATATTCAATATCCATCAGGGAAATGCAAATAAAAATCACAGTGTAATGTATATTACTCCAGACAGAATGACTATTATTCATTCTTCCTACATAGGTGAATAATAAAAAGTGATAAAATGTAGATATTAAAATTTTAATGGATTTAAATTTTTCATTCTAGTTCTGATTTCCATATTTAAAGACGAAACAAAAGCAAAGAAATGGATAAGTGTTAGAAGTTTGCATTTTAGCTGTAGTATAAGTAATGAGATATTAAGGCAGTTTGTAATGGTTTCAGGGGAATGAAATAAAAATGCATCTAAGCCTTTCTTCTCCATTCATTACAGTTTAGAATTAAATAGAGTAGTTAAATTCAGATGAGTTTAAGTTCATTTTGTTTTTACTTTGACACATTCAGTAATGTTTTAAAATAAAATAAAAGTAATGAACATGATTTTTTTTCTTAAAAGCCATACTTGTTTTCACAAATTCTATTTCTGCTTAAGAATTTTAGTTGATATTTCTAGAGACTATTAGATCTAATAGCTTTGATTTTCAATTTCTGTAATGCTTCTGGCATCATAGTGTGTGAAATCCAAAAAGAGAGTAGATGTAAACACATTTGAATTTTGTATCCAAGGATATTTTTCTTTTTGAAAAAATTTTGTGCTTTTCATTGGAGCATCTTTGAATGGCTATGTGGATACTGCTGGAACTTAAATAACTAAATAGAACATGATATTTTTTCCTTGTATTTTTAAAATCTTAAATATGAGAAAATGATGAAATAATCTGTAATTTTTTTGCATTGTACTTTGGAACATAGTCATAGTAACATATCTCAAATCCATATTACTCATGCAATAGCAGAAATTTATAGAGTCTGAGTGGTTTGAAGACTTCACCATTATTTTGAGGTTATCACCATTTTGAAATGACTGCATTATTTGTAATGCATTATACATAGCTTTTGAGTCATATTAAATTCATAAAGTAATGATCTGTAAACACTTCTAAATGACTTTCTTGCTATAGATGACTAAAATTGTAGAATATCAAACATGATTACAAGCCTTTTTGAGCTCCAGTTAAAGTTCAAATATAACTTTGTGTAGCAAGTAAATAATTAAACATTTTATATATATATGGGCTTCATTTATCTTCTATGTTGAGTGGCTAAAAGTAAATATGACAAGTTTTCTTATAAGCAGCCACCCTATCATGTATTGGAGTCTATGACTTATTCTCTATGTTCTGGTTGGTGTCTTGATTTGCATCTGCTAAACTACCATTTTGCTGTATCTCAAGAGTTTTGATACATTATGTTTTCATTTTTATTTGTTTCAAGGAATTTTTTGATTGGTACTTTGGCTGAGGTGAAGGCTCAAATCAAGGCTAACAACTCAGCCTGTTGGGAATTAATGCCCTTATGTGGGGAAGAAGAAGAGGTATCATCATGATGCCCCTCAATTATTGGGTATCCAGTGGGGAATGGGGGAGTTTTAGAAGCACTACCATCAATGAACTGATCTGAGACTTTGGGAATAGGATTGTCTATGAGGTGGTGAAATGAAATCAGGGAAAAAATCCAGGAAGTCAGGATGGGAATGGGGCTTAAGGGGGTAAGAGACAGTGGTGGGAAGGAGAGTAGCTGGGTTGAGAGAAGAGCAGCAGTAAAAGGTGATGGTGGGTTGCAGAAGGGTACAGTGAAGAACCTGGACATGAAGTGGCTTCTGGGCCTCAGGTATGAGAAGGGCTGCCATGGCCAGAACCCTCAAGCACTGGGGCCAGCCTTAATAAACCCCATATAATTGCTTGGAGAAATATGCCACAGGAATAATAGAGTCTCAATCAGAAGACTGATTGCCCCTTGGAGCTATAAATATGTGTTAGGAAGGATCAAGGCAGGTGCTTGTAGAAGATTCTTATTTAGGGTTTGGAATGGGGTCTCTAAGGAGGAAGTCTCTTGCAAGGGCTCACTTAGATTGCCTTTGGTAGCTTCGTAGAGAGGTTTAGCAGTAAGAGAAAAGTTTTAAATCCAGATATGAAAATATCCTACAAGTCCCAAGAAAGAGAGGAGGTCTGGCTTAGAATGTGGGAAAGGGCAAAATGTATTGCCTGCTTTTGGGTGGAGGAATTGCATGAGTGTCTGGCGTTATGAGAAGTCCCAAGAAGGTGACAGAAGTGGAAATTAGCTGAGCCTTCTTTGGAGATACCCCATAACCTTTCTCAGCTAGAAAGTTTAAAAGACTAGTGGCGGCCGGCACCGTGGCTCAACAGGTTATTCCTCCGCCTTGCGGCACTGGCACCCCGGGTTCTAGTCCCGGTCGGGGCACCGGATTCTGTCCCAGTTGCCCCCCTTCCAGACCAGTTCTCTGCTGTGGCCAGGGAGAGCAGTGGAGGATGGCCCAAGTGCTTGGGCCCTGCACCCACATGGGAGACTAGGAGAAGCACCTGGCTCCTGTCTTTGGATCAGTGTGGTGCGCTGACTGCAGCTGCCATTGGAGGGTGAACCAACGGCAAAGGAAGACCTTTCTCTCTGTCTCTCTCTCTAACTTTCCACTCTGCCTGTCAAAAAAAAAAAATGACTAGTGGCATGTTGGAGACAGGTCTCTTGGGGGGGTCTGCAGAGTAGAAGATCATCAACATATTGAAGAAGGGTGCTGAGTGACAGATTAATAGAGGCTACATCTGCATGGAGGGACTGCCCAAAGAGGTATTCACTGCTCCAGAAACTATGGGATGATACAGCCCTGGTGAGCTGTAAAGTAACTATTGAGGTCAAACCAGGTAAAGGCAAAGAGTGGTTGAGTAGAGGTGTCAAGAGGAATTGTGAAGAAAATATCCTTTAGATCCAGGACATAAAAGAAAGAAGTTATAGGGAGAGTATTTGGGAGAAACGTGTGTAGGAGTTTGGCACCACTGGGTATATGGGACAGACAATGGGATTAATATGTAGGAGGTTCTGTACTAAATGATAAGAGCCATCTTATCAACTTCTGTGCATTTTTATATATCTTGTTTCTTTTTTTTAACCAGGAGCATAGGTGTGTTATGGGGGAAGTGAGTGGGAATGAATATGTGAGCTTGGAGGAGGTGGATTTTAGACCTCTGTTGCCTTCTGGGCTTAAAGGCTATTAGGAAAAACAATAGTTTTTGTAGGGTCTTTTAGAGAGACACACACAGGGGTATGGTGGGTAGTGATAACATGGTGGGTGGTATCCCACGCTGTAGGATTAACCAAGGGATAGAAAGTAGTCTGGGGTGGAGAGGTACATAGAGAAAGGTCTTAATGTAAAATATAAAGGCTTATGTTTAATCTCCAGTGGGAATGGAGATAGATGCACCCACGCGGTAGAGAAGGTCCCTGCCTAAGAGGGGGGTGGAACAGTTGGGAAGGACGAAAAAGGAATGCAGGAAAGTAACATCTCCAAAGGAGCAATACAAGGGAGGGGTATTATTAGGCATTCAGATTAGGCCTTTCAGGCCAACAACAGAGACTGAAGAAGGCAGGAATGGACTGCAATATTCATTTAAAACAGATAAACTACCCCCAGTGTCCACCAAAAAAGAAACTCACTTGCCAGACACTGCCCCATTACCCTTGGGTTCTTGGACTCAACTGTGATGGGGGCTGTAGACCCCAGTCTTCCTCAATCTGTTAAGTTTAATAGAGATGAGATGTCCTGTGCTGGAGGGGTTTCTGTTCCAGAAATGGGGTTTTCCCTCCCTGGGGGCAGTCCTTCCGGCCAGTGACTCCATTGTCCACACTTGGGACATGAGGCAGGCGAGGCCTCAGTTAGGACAGCTCCTGGCCTGATGTCTGGTATTGCCATAGTTAATACAGGCTTCAGGAAGGCTAAAGCCTTTAGCTAACATGGGCTTCAAGTTGGAGCTGACCTTGGCCCAGTGCCTGACATTTCAGCATCGATAACTAAGGGGTGGGACTTAGCTTGCTATTGGGGTCTTGATGGATTACAGAAGCAAGAATCTGAAACTTTAGTTTTCTATCTCTTTCTAAGTCTTTAATTCCTCATTTCTATTGTTAAAAACATGAAAAGCCACATCTATGAGGTCCCTCCGGAGGGTTTGTGAACCATCTTGTAATTTTTGGAGTTTGTGACGGATATCTGGAGCTGACTGGGACATGAAATGAGAATTTAAATACAGCCGTCCCTCTGGGGATCATCATTGCCTCTGTAAGGCGGGACATAAAAAGAGCAGGGTTTTCATTGGGTTCCTGGGTGACTTCTCCGATCTTCTCATAATTAACCTGTTTATGGCTGTTCTTATCCGTAGCCACCAGCAGGCATGAGATCTTGTGGTCTCAGGCCTGTAGCCCAGCCCCGGGGTCCCCATGTTGGTAAATCTAATCCAGGTTAGGGTTGGCACTGGAGACAGCTCGAGCTGCCTCTGGGTGTCTGTCTAGGGCCTGGTGGTGCATCTCATCTTCATGCTGCTTGGCAGCATACCGCATACATTCAAATTCATCTGGAGTTAAAGTAGAGAATAGAGCTAAATACAGATTACTCCAAGTTAAGCTATAGGACTGTCAGGTGGAGAAATTCCTTATGATATTTGGAGGGATTCTTTGAGAACGAGTCTAGACGTTCTTCAATCTAAGGCTGATAGGGAAAAGGGCACACAGACCCTAACTGGACCTTCCATTCCAGCCACCTTCCTCAAGGGGAAGAGGAGGTCAGATTGCATAGTTTGGGAGCAGAAATGCGGAGGAGATAGGGTGAAGGGAGGCGGGGTGGGAGGGGATAGGGTGGTAGGAGGAAACGGGGTGGGATCCAACGGGAGATTAGGTGGGTTGGTCAGAGAGGAGTCCGGAAGCTAAGGCTCCAGTATTTCTTGAGGTGGGGATAGGGTGGGGGATCATCTTCAAGATCAGGGTCACAGACAGATGAGATGAGGGAGGGAATGATGACTCTGTGGAAGGTTTACAATGAGTTTTTTCTTCCTTGGAGAGAACTGGATAAAGAGAATTCAGGGAATAAGAGGGTGGAATGGTGGCAGCTGTCCCTGCTGCTACTGGTGGTGTAGAAGAGGAGACAGGGAGGGGAAAGAGAAGAGGGTGGAGTGAGAAAAGGGACCGGTACTTGAGGTGCAGGCTTCTCAGGTGGAGAGAGGAGGGACGAATGGGAGGAAGAAAGTTTAAGGGAAGGATCCAAGCCTTCTTCCCCTATGAGAACTTGGAGTGAGGAAAATTTACTCCAAAGTAGGAAGAAAGCTCTGGCCATTTGCTGTTTCTCTGTGTAAAACTATTAAGGTTGCAGAGAATTTGGAGATCAAAAGTGCTGAATTCTGGTCATGTTGAGCCATTGTCTAATCCATATTGAGGCCAAATTTTGGTTCAGAGCTTAACTAACTGCTTCAGTTTTATCTCTCTCTTTAGGTTTAGCCTGTGTGAACCTTTTAAGAGGCAGGCCAAAGGGGAGTCAGGTGAAATGTGAGGAATTTTAGAACCCATGGATTAGGAAAGATATGGCCTAAGGGAAGAGGGTCCTTTTCACAGGTATCCCCTGGGAAAGGATTACCCCAGCTGAGAACCAAAATTATGAGTCCTCCTAAGAAGAGAGAGCCAGAAATCCTGAGCTTAGACCAGTGTCACAGTTCTAAATGAGGAAAACTGACCAAACACCCCAGGCCATACTGGAGGGGATGAACCAGCCCAAATAAGCACCCCAGGCCCTATGAGAAGGGTTGAACCAGTTGCAAGTGTCACCCCAGCTTGCTTGACGTGACAGAGGCATCTCTTACCAGTTCGATGGATCGAGAATGAGATCTGATGTGTGCAGCAATGAGATCTGATTAAGGGCTCTGGCTGTGTATTCACTGGGAAATGAGAAGTGCAAGCAGGAATGAGAACGTGTTCTGGAGAGGCATCTCTCAGTGCTTCTTGGGCCAGAAAGAAAAAAGGAAATTATAGGAAAGAGAAAGTCAGGGGTGGACAGAGACTGTAAAAAGTGGAAAGAGTTCAGAAAAGAGAACAGAGTTTAGAGAAAGGATGGGGAAACCACAGCTCTTACCCAGAGAATGCAACAGCAGCTGGTTTGGACAAGATGCTGATCCCTTGCTCCACTCCTCACATAGGGCACCATAAATGTTAGGAAAAGGGGCACAGAATAGAGAAGAGGTGGTATTTGAATTTACAGTCAGACCAAATATATTCAGAGAAAATAAATTTGCAGAGGTGGGTGACCAATGTCTGGTGTGCACATGATATGACAGAAGGCCCGGACCCCAAAGACCTGGCCTTTTTATATTTTAGGAGGGCTAGGGATGTGGGTGGGAGTAGGGGATAGAAGGCAAAGGTAAATTCCTAGAACTGGTATTTCAGGTGGCCATGGTGAGTGGGATATGAAGGCAATAGGGTGTGAGACCCAATTGAGATTCAAGGGCAAGGACTAAATTCCAATGTTTATCTATCTTTTGAGCAATAAGCAAGAATAGCTGAGGTTTGTCTGTTCCATCACATATGTATTTATGTATATGTATACACACACATATCTTGATTGATTCCAAATTTGGCTATGATTTCCATTTGCCTCATCTATCTTTTTTCAGTCCTTCACCTTCAGTCTATATGTGTTTTTACTTGTGAAGAGAGTTTCTTGTAGGCAACACATAATTGGGTCCTAGGTTTTCATCCATTCAGCCAACTTGTCCTCTGTGAGCAATTTAATCCATTTATATGCAAGATTAGTATTGATGGATAAGGACAAACATCTATTCATCTACTATGTTGTTGACTAATTACTGATCATTTCTTCTCTGTTAGTTTATTTGATAGTGTCATGTGTTTTTATCATGTTTACTTCAAATAAAGGATTTCCTTCAGAATTTCTTCTAAATATTGGTGGTGAATTATCTAATTTTTTTGCTTATTTGAGAAAAACCTTATTTTTTCTCTATTACTAAAGGACAGCTTCATTGAATATCATATTCTTGGTTGCAGGTTTCTTTTTTTTTTTAAGACCTTGATTCTATCATCCCCTTTTCTTCTGATGTGTGAGGGTTTCTACCAAGAATTCTGCTGTAGTCTAATTGGTTTTCTTTATATGTGACTTGATTCTTTTCTCTCACTGTCTTGAGGATTCTCTCTATGTACTGGACAATTGGACGATAATATGCATTAGGTAAAATCTTTTTTTTTTAATTTCTTTTTTTTTTTAATTTTTTGACAAGCAGAGTGGACAGTGAGATAGAGACAGAGAGAAAGGTCTTCCTTTTGCCGTTGGTTCACCCTCCAATGGCCGCCGCGGTCGGCCGGCGCACCGTGCTGATCCGATGGCAGGAGCCAGGTGCCAGGTGCTTTTCCTGGTCTCCCATGGGGTGCAGGGCCCAAGCACCTGGGCCATCCTCCACTGCACTCCCGGGCCACAGCAGAGAGCTGGCCTGGAAGAGGGGCAACCGGGATAGAATCTGGCGCCCCGACCGGGACTAGAACCCGGTGTGCCGGCGCCGCAAGGCAGAGGATTAGCCTGTTGAGCCATGGCGCCGGCCGCATTAGGTAAAATCTGCTTTGAGTCCTTTGAACTTCTTTCAAGACTTGGGAAGCTTTAACTATTAATTCATTCTGTAGGTTCTTAACTACTTTTTCTTTCTCTTCTCATTCAAGAATTCCTGTAATATGAGTGTTTGATTGCTTAATGGTGGCCCATATTGCACATAGGTTTTCTTCATTCTTTTACCTTCTTTTAGTCTTTATTTTTGTCTTATTATGTTATTTCAAAAGCCTTGTTATCCAGAAAAAAAATTGTTGCTACATTTATTACATTCTGCTGTTGAAGTTCTCGACTGTGTTTTTTTTTATTTCATTGATTGAAGATTTAATATTCAAAATTTCTATTTGGTTTTTCTTAACTATTTCTATCTCCTTAGTGAATGTTTTAAGTATGTTACCTATTGTTTTCCCCATTTATTTAAGCTGTGTATCTGTATTCTTTTGCATTGCTTTGAGTTTCCTTTTAATAATTATTTTGAATTGCATTAATGGCATTTCATAGACCTTCAGATCAAGATCTAATTCAGGAGAAAGACTGTGTTCTTTTGGAGGTATAATGCTGACTGGCTTCTTCATATTTCCTATGTCCTTATGTTGATGTCTGCACATCTAGTATAATACTCAATTCTTTTGTGTGAAGGAGGATGTATTTGAAAAGAATTTGCAGTTTACATGGATTTCAAGTTGACTTGCTGCTTTGTATTTGAATCTAGGTGAATCTGGAAGCATAACCTCTGTGTGATTTGCTCTAATCAACGTCAGCTGTGTGTAAAGTGACTCAGTGGTCTAGTCTGCAGCATTTCATTGGAATAGAAGTGCAGCTCTGAGGTGAATGTGGGTTTCTAAGTTGTGTACCTTCAGTCCCTAGACAAATGTGTTTTAGTTACACTAGGGTTGTGATAGCCAGGGCCTCATTCTTGGTGGTGAGGTACCCAAAATAGATTGTCCCCTCGTCCCACTGACAAGCCTGAGTGATGCTATGGCTTGTGGTGCCAAGAGCTGTGGCTCTAGGATTGTGAGATATGAATGGGACCTTCCCTAAATCCTACTCAGATAGTGCAACTGGTTCTAGGACTTATAACACCAGAAGATCTAGCACCTGGACTAGAGGACGTGGAACTACTCCCTGCTACAGTCCTATAGGGTGACTGAAATGTATATAGAAGATTTTGCCCTGGTGGGTATGGGTCTAGAGAGTTGGAATGAAGACAAGTTCATCCCTAGGTCCCTCTGGGTATATTTCAGTGGATTTGAAAAAAAGTGTTGCTGATTGTTTTAGTGCTGGTGTTACCGAATACATTGGGGCATTACTCAGATCTCCCAGCATGGGATCCAGGTGTTGAGTTAGTGTAGCCACCTACCTGAAGCAGAATGATGCTGTAGAGCACTTCAGATACTGTGTGAGTTACTCCAAAGATTGTAATACTAGCATCAACGGCCCATGTTCTGAAAGGCAAAGATGGAACTGTTCCCATTTCTCATGAGGCACTCAAATGTGATGCTGTGGTTTTTACCCAGAGCTCTGAGCCCCAAGTCCTAGGAGGTGTAGAGGTAACTTCAAGTCAGGTCTGGATTTTTATGGGCTACTGCTGGTGCTAGCTACGAGAATCTGAAGGGAATATCCCTGGATTGCACTGAATAAGCACAGATGCAAGAGTTACACTCAGAACTCTCACAGCTGCAGGATGCAGGAGTTTTGTTCTCTACTTTGTGTATTGTCCTGACTCTGGCTTTGGTCACTTCTGGTTGCATGCTATCTGCCAAGTCAGAGCACAGTTCAATCAAGACTCTGCCACACCCAATTGAAGCTGGCACTTTGAGAGGATGGGAGAGGCAATGTGGCTTCCCTTTTTGTGGCAAAGAAGTCACTGCGATCCCAGGCTGCACTTGAAGTCAGTGAAGGACTGTGGAATTCTCCCTCAGTTAAAGTTGCCAGTGTTAGGGTCCATGACATCTTCTTCCTACCTTGTCTGGGTAAAATGGAATTTTCCAGGCAGTAGCTGACTGTGTAGATGCAGGGTTAGTTGGCAGTATAGCCAGCCGCATCAGCATGTTTATTCTCTTTCCTTGTTGTCCCACCGGGAATCTGTTCTGTTCTGTCACTTCTGATGAAAATTTCTGTCAGGCAATCCCCTGGGAACATGGTCCTTCCTTGGTTTCTGTGTTAATTTTCTTTGGCTGATATCAGTACAGCTTCTTGCTATTTAGCCATCTTGGATCCTGTATCCTGTATCCTTTATTCTGTATTCTTTTTTTAAGATTTAATTTAGATATTTGAGAGGTGGAGTTATAGACAGTGAGAGGGAGAGACAGAGAGAAAGGTCTTTCATCTACTGGTTCACTACCCAAATAGCCACAATGATTGGAGGTGGGCCAATCTGAAACCAGTAGTCAGGAGCTTCTTCCAGGTCTTCCATGTGGTTGCAGGGTACCAAACACTTAGGCCATCTTCCACTGCTTTCCCAAGCCACGGTAGAGAGCTGGATCAGAAGAGGAGATGCCAGGACATGAATCAATGTCCATATGGGATACTGGCACCACAGGTGAAGGCTTAGCCTACTGTGCCACAGCCTGGGGACCTGCCTTGTTCTTTAACTAGGTTTCTGCCTTCACATTCTTTTTTGTTGCTGATCATCTTTATCTGATTCTCTGTGTAGCACATCCTTTTTTTTTGACAGGCAGAGTTAGACAGTGAGAGAGAGACAGAGAGAAAGGACTTCCTTCAGTTGGTTCACCCAAGTGGCTGTTACGGCCGGTGCGTTGCTGCACCCATCCAAAGGCAGGAGCCAGGTGCTTCCTCCTGGTCTCCCATGTGGGTGCAGGGCCCAAGCACTTGGGCCATCCTCCACTGCTCTCCCGGGCCACAGCAGAGAGCTGGCTTGGAAGAGGAGCAACTGGGACAGAATCCGGCACCCCGACCAGGACTAGAATCCCAGGGTGCCGGCGCCACAGGTGGAGGATTAGCCTATTGAGCCACGGCGCCAGGCAGCACATCCTTAAATATCATTTGTAAGGCTGGCTAGTTAGTGACAGATTCTTTTAGTTTTTATTTGTATTGGAAGATCTTTGTTTCACCTTCATTTTATGATCACTGGGTAAAGTATTCTGGATTGACATTTTTTTTTCTTTCAAGAATTGGACTATATCTCTCCATCCTCTCCTGGTCTAGACTTGAGAAAGGTACACTGTCATTTCTATGGCATTTGATTGACAAAAATTATTCTGATTCAAGAGGTATCAGAGCAGTTACAAAAATTACATTTCAGAATGTATATAGTGGTAAAAAATTTGGCCATGTTCACAATAAACTTAACACAGGAAGATACTATTATTTAAGAACAAAAAAGTGGAGAGGACATGAAAAATATATTTATGAGTTTTTTTCAAGCTGTGCTATAAATAAAAGGTTTTGGGTATTCATCAAAATGTGAAATCCTGGGCCATATCCTCTGATAATATGACATTAGGTTTATTTTCTACAATCATTTATTAAACACAATTGTCCATCTCTCCAATGTTTCTGAGATGGTTTAAACATTATGTATTATGCTGGAGAGAAAACATTTGATCTTAGAGTAATTTAGAGTGACTATTACAAGAAAAAATCATCAGCAGGTAAAAATTCTCAAGGATTATTTCATCAATTTTTTTGCTGTTACAATTATTAGTATTCTAAGGACTTTGATTTATATTGCCTAAGATCCAGTAAACTTTGTGAATTAAGTAGAAATGAAATATATATTACACTTGATCTTAGCCAAAAGGCCGAGAAGCGATAGAAATGAAATATATATTGTACAGATATTAAATAGGATTTCTTAGATGTAAATATTAGTTTTCTATTTCATAATATAGTTTTCTGATTAGTTTTAAATATGTAATCCAGTGAAGTAAATACAGCTATTAAGTGGAACTTGAGGAATATAAATTCCAGTCTACTATTACACAATATAGTTTTCTTATCAGTTTTAGTGATTTATTTCTGTTGAGCAACAAATATGAGAAAACTGAAAATGAACCTATTGCATTTATTCAGAGGTTAGCTAAATCTATGAGCATTTAGGATGGAAAATGAGTTCACTGAAAATTAATTTGGAAAGAAGAGCTTTCTACAATTTAAAAATTATGGAGAAATTTTAAAATGGTATCAGTATCTCAAATTCAGCCCTTCAGAGAAATGAAGAGATGGTGATATTGGAAACCTACAATATTAAAGATATTTGATTATTATTAAAATGAAATTCTCTTATCAAAGTGTTGTCAAGCTTTCATAGCAATAAACTGCTTTAGTTTTCATATAGTGAAAACTAAATTATTGAAAGGAGTATTTTCATCATGTAGAGTTAAAATCAAGAACTTCACTATGAGATCATCAACGAATTTCATGTTTACATGAGAAGGTCACTACAGCAGCATAAAGACATTGTTGGAAATGACAATTATGAAGTTGCAATATCGATGTGTTATTGAAGAATTCAGAACATTTTGATATTTAATGTTCAAAAGCTCCAATGGACAAACTCACTTAACAAAAGCCCAGGGGTGCAAAAATCTGAGTTAAGCTTTGTTGATAAATCAAGTTAAGAATTCCCAATGCTAAAAAGAAGCATCTACATTTTTCAAAGTAGTAAACTACTTGTCTCAATGCAATTTGGAGAAAAAAACTAGCAAATTTTAAAGAATATAGCACATAAATTAAAAGCCAATAGTAATTTGATCAAGTTAAAAAAGATTATAACTAAATTGATCTCATAGCCAAGGAAACAGAAATTTAAAAGGTGATTCACACTCTTGATGATCAGAGAAGAAACACAACTGAAAATGAAAACTGTCCATATCACGGAGAATGTGCAAGCAAGGAATTAAACCTAGAGGAAATGACATAGTTTTTAAAAATATTTATTTATTCAAGAAACAGATAGACACACACACACACACACACACACACACACACATGATGGTGTGGGGTAGAAGCAGAAACAGAGTAAGAGAGAAGAGAGAGACCAGAGACAGAGGTAAAAGCTGCCATTCAGTGGTTCACTCCCCAAATATTCACTATAGCCACATGCTGGGGTCAAAGTATGGAGACAGAAACTCAATCCAGGTCTCTCATGTTTGTGGCAGTGGCCCAGCCATTAGCTAAAGGCTGTGTCCTCCTGGGGTGTGTATTAGGAGAAAGTTGGAATCAGGAGCTGGAGCTAGGACTGGATCTCAGGTATTCTGATACAGAAATTAAGTGCCCCAAGTGGCAATTTAACTACTGTGTCAAGTGCCAGCACTATTTTTTTTTCCTTAAGGGAAAAACCGAGATTGTCTAAGGACAGAATTATACTTTCAATTAAAACAATTTATTGATTTAGGTATATTTTTGGTCAAGAAATTATTATAAGTGTTGACAAGTTGCCTGAAACCACTATTTCTAAATATCATTATCTACCTAAAGGACAAAAGAACATCCAGTTCTAAAACTCACTGGCTCTATTCTGATGAAAATTGTTAACCTACTTTCTTCAGACAAAATGAGTAGAGATCAGTGACAAAAGGTAGAAATGACACACATGAAACAGATTACATGGTCATTTGTGAATATATCTGTCACTTTTTTCAGTCTTTTAATAGGCTGATCTAATCCTAATTTGGGCAATAAACATATTTAAACACACACAAATATAAATTACTTACCAGATTAATTTTCAAGGAATTTTTCATTTACACATTATTACATATCTACTTTCATATTATGCACATTTTATAAACAATGTATGAAATGTGTGATGCCTCAAGTATAATTACAATTAGCTGCTTCCTTTTGTTTTGTTATATTTATTTCATTTACATTTATTGCAGTAAAAAACAACATGCAGTAAACTGTGTTAGTATGAACTGTAATTTAGGAGATTTTGATATAAAATATCTGAGAAACCATCTCCATCATCAAGGTAACTGATATGCTGTTACCCAAAAGATTTCTTGTCACACTTCTAATTGCTTACTTCTGGGCCTTTTTAGACCCTCTGTATTATTCCCTATTACCATAGATTAGTTTGTATTTTATAACAGCTAATATATATGGAATCATAGAATATGTGTTCTCATTCATCATGGTTATTTTCATGCTTATACAGGTAAAGTGTATCAATAGTTCATTCTTTTTATTACTACATAGTATCCTATTGGGTGGATGTATCACAATGGATTTATCCATTCGCTTGCTGATAAATATCTGTGTGTTTTCTACTGTTGTTTATTACAAAATAAAATTTCTATAAACTTACACATACGAGGTTTTGTGGAATTAAATGTTTCATCTACCTTTGTTAAACATGCAACAGATTACTGGGTCATATGAAAAGTGTGCATTTGACTTTACAAGAAGCCACCAAACTGTTTTTCCCTTTTTTTTTTTTTATTTGACAGGTAGAGTTATAAATAGTGAGACAAAGAAACAGAGAGAAAGGTGTTCCTTCGTTGATTCACTCCCCAAATGGCCGCCACGGCCGGCGCTGCACCGATCCGAAGTCAAGAGCCAGGTGCTTCTTCCTGTTCTCCCACGCTGGTGCAGGGGCCCAAGCACTTGGGCCATCCTCTTCCCGGGCGACAGCAGAGAGCTGGACTGGAAGAGAAGCAACCAGGGCTAGAACTCGGCACCCATATGGGATGCCAGCACCACAGGCAGAGGATTAACCAAGTGAGCCAAGGCGCCAGCCCCCACCAAACTGTTTTTCAATGTGGTTGTGCCATTTCACATTTCTATCATCTGTGCATGAAGAGTCCCAACGGTGCCACGTCTTGGTTAACTTTAGATATGGCCAGTGTTTTAACTGTAGATATTTTAATAAGTGTATTGTGTTCTTTCATTGAGTTTTTAGGATGTATTTGCCCAAAGATTAATAATATTGAATGTTTTTGTCTGTACTTGGAAAATATATGTTCTTTGATCAAGTATATATAGATCTTTTGCCCATTTATAAACTGAATGTTTTTATTTTGTTTTCTTATTGGGTTTAGGAAATTCTTTATATTTTCTGAATAAAAAACTTTCTTGAAATAATGTGGTTTGCAGATTCTTCTCCCATTCCATGCCTCTTAACAAAATCTTCAAAAATAGGGATTTCAGTTGCAATGATAACCAATTTAGTACTAAGAAGCTTTTTATGACTCATGATTTTGATGTAATATCTCTGATATATTTACTTAATACAAGAACATAGATGAAAATTACTAGCTTTCCTTGCAACAGTTTTATCTTTTTAAGTATTTTTAAAAAAGTTGTTTTATTTATTTGCAGCTCAGGGTTATAGAGAGAGAGGAGAAAAGACAGAGCAGGAGAGAGAGAGAGAAAAAGAGAGAGAGAGAATCTTCCCTTTGCTGGTTCACTCCCTAGATGGCAAGGACGAAGGCTAGGCCAAGCCCAGACCAGAAGCCAGTATCTAAATCCAAATCTCCCACGTGGGTGGGGTGGCAGGGATCCAAACAGTTGGGCCATCTTCCGCTGCTTTTCCCAGGTTGTTAGCAGGGAGTAGGATGAGAAGTAGAGCAGCTGGAACTTGAACTGGCACCTTTGTGTCATGACGGAGCTGCAGGCAAAGCTTTACCTGCTATGCCACAAGGCTGGCCCTTGTTTTTCAGTTTTATAAATTTAGATCCATCTTTCATTCTTATCTGTTTTGTTTGGATTTGGGTTTGGGTTTTTACCATGTGCTCATTCACTTGTCTCAGCGATATTTAAAGACTATCCTTTATCAACTAAAATTGACTTTGCTCCTTGGATGAAAATCACCTAATCACATATGAAGGCTTGCTTTTGAATTCTGTCCCACTAAGAAATTTGTTCATTTTTATGACAATACCTGTACAACAATCAATATGCTAGCTTGATTATTGCAGTTTCTATTTTTCTGAGTATCTATATTGGATATGAGTTTGGATTTTGTCCAGTGCTTTTCCTCATAGTTTTGACAATGCTTATATGACATTTTTCTAATTTACACGCTGATGTTATGAAATATAGTGATTGCTTTTCAAATTTTGATTCATGTGTTCTCTGGAGAAAATGAGGCATACATATAATGTTCATCTGCAAGCAGAGGCTTGTTTGGATGAAATATGATTAAATGTGTTGTTGGACTGAAACTTCTTAAGATTCATGCCTGCCTCATTCTTTTCAAGCTAGATTTTAGTAGAATTTTGAGGATATTTGACCTTGATTTATTTAAAAACAACCAAGCATTAAAAATATAGTTCAGTATTACCTATGAAACTGCTGTCTGAAATAACTTAGATGATGTATATGTGCATATTTATGAATGTATTTTCTTTCATAGCTAGCCAAAATTATTGTCATTGGTTTTGTACCATACACGGAACATCATAATTATCCATAAATTTTTGGAACACAGATTTCAGTTTAGGCAGTGTGTTTCATAGATCTGTTAAAGACAAAAAAAATCATCATAAGGCAGAATCAACTGTGGCAACATACAAATGAGGCAGAACCATAATTCATTTACATAATGAATCTACATTTAAATACTTTACCTCAAACTTTTAAAGCAAGGTAACCCACACAAATCAGACTACTGATGAGCAGACTTAGCAGAGACATTCATACTGAGCTATTGTAATGTGTCTCCCCTTACAAAGTAATTTCTTACAGATACTGATTTTATTATTCTTTTCTACTGCATGTTGTAACTGAGTTAGAAAAGAGGCCTCAATACTTGTAAATGGAGAGAGAAAAAGAGAGAGAGAGAGAGAGAGAGAGAGAGAGAGAGAGAGATTGGGGGATGGGCAGCCAGAGAGCTCCAAAATGGTGGTTTAGTCTTCAAATACCTGCAACGGCCTCTACTTGGTTCCAAAGCCAGGAATCTAAAAGCCAAGCAAGTCCTCTTCTGTGAGTGACAGGGACCAAATTATTTGAGCCATTAACTGCTGTCTCTCATTGTGCACATTAACTGGAAACTACAATCAGGGACAGAGTTAGCACTCAAACCCAGGCACTCTGATATGGAGTGGGGTGCACCAAGCAGCGTCTTAACTAATGTACCAAACACTTGCCCCATCTTCAGAATTTCTGTTCTGTTTTTTCGTATGGTTTCTAGGACTTTGTTGAATTTACACTTTTCTTCATGTAATGTATTCTTGATTTTGTTTGGGTATCTATTGTGTTTCTTCTGCTCTTTGAAATTCATTAATATGATTATTTTGAGATTTTGTGTCGTGCCGTTGTAGATCAACTTATTTAGGTTAAGTTACTGGTGCTGTGTTTTGCTCTTTGGTTGTGTCACTCTTCCCTAACATTTTTTGATCCATGTGGTTAGGCATTGGAACATGAACATTTGAAGAAGTATACACACCTTCCCGTATTTACAGGGCGGATTCATCAGGGAAATTCTTTTACCAGCAAGTCATCTGGTGGGGTGTGCGAGTGGGTTTGCTGCTGGAGCAGAATGAGCAGGATCCTCTGATCCCTGAGTTTGCAGGAACCAGTTTGAATATTAGGTTGGCTTGGTGCCTTTAATACTGACCCAAGGATCTTTGGTTCACTTTCAAACAGAAATTGACAAGAGGGCAATGTTCAAGGTTTCTTGGGAGCTTATGGTAAGCACAGTTGGAAATGGTTTCATTAATTGGTTCTCTGAAAGAAGTGGAATGCTTTTTTCTTCAGTTGGGAGGGCATGATCATACCCTTTGGTCTCTGTTCATCCCACTACCACCTGCATTTGATGGAAAGTACTGTGCAGGCAGTTGCTTTTTTTGCACAGGACACATTAAAAATGGAGTATTTCTCACTTCTGCCTCTATAGGTAGGTGATATAATTGTCAGACTTGGCTTTCTGGGTATGAATGTGGGTTGGGAAGTCTTTTGTGGTTTGGCTGTGGACACGTCTTGCTCCTAATTAGTTTGAAAGTGTGTACAGCAGTCTGTGCTGGGACACAGGTATATTTTCAAATGTGAGATGGGTATTTGCTGAGTTCTGTTTCTATATTGTCCCACCTAGGGCTCTGGAAAGAGGCGTGGTGCTCAGGTGAACTTGGGTACCAGGGTCACAAAAGGCAACTTAGGCCACAGGCTTATCATGGTTTAGTTCTAAAGACTTGGTTTTTTTCTTTGATGATAGCACATTAATGGCCCTCTAGCAAGTTAAAAATTGAAGTCAATCCATGCTTAAAATCTTCCTAGTTCTCCTCTCTGGGATTTACTCTACATCCTTTGGCTCCTAAGGATTCTAGTCTCTCTTTCTCTATCCAGAATGACATTTGTTTCTGAAATTTAGTCCTCCATACTTTGTTGCAATTTCCTGAAACTGTCACCTTCCATTTTATGGGTCATTATCAGATATCCAAACTTATCTCTTATTGATTATTTTTCAGAATTCTCTGAAAGTTTCTTCTTCAATCTCAAATAAGCTTTTAGGTTTACTTAATTATTTAAATATTATTCTTCTTCAGTTCTCTGTTTAAATTGTGTAAATTTCTTGTTAAGTTACTTCTAAAATTCAAAATCTTTTGTTCTGTTATTTAACTCTTTTCTATTTTAATATTTAGATGGTTGTCTACACATTTTTCTTTTTCACATATAACAAAGATAGAAAACAAATTCAGTGGGATTTAAATAACATGCTATATAGGACACCACAGTGATTAACCCTTATCCATTAGATTTCAATACCCCTGTACATTTTATTAGCAAAGGGAACTACCTGTGGGTTACCTTTAGAAAGAGAGCTTTGGAGGATTTCATGGGTAAGTACTCAGAGATTATCATCTGCATCAGGAAACCATGAGTCATCAGAGGTGAATTAATTATGTTGATTTTTCTAAGGACATAAAAGTGGCCCAAGAGAAAGAGTCAATATTCAATCATATCATAGCAAATGACGCAAAGAATCCAAACACAAGGTGGAAATGTAAGCCATTATCTATCTGTTCCCTTCCTCTGCTTACCCCAGGGATCACAAGTACCTACAGTAGTTGGAAAATTTATTCAGAAAAATGGCAACAGATACCATCCCTTTATTTACTTTGGTCCTGCTTCTGATAAGCTTTGAGATAAATGACAGATTTGATGTAGATCAGACTAGACTCTCTAATATCTGAAAGTGAGATTCTTCATTAGCATCTAAAAATGACCTTGAAGTTATGCAATCGTTTTGTGCTATCATCTAAGTGCAGGGAAAGTAAATTGGACAGACTGAGTTTGAAGGTATATTAACACAAAAATCACTTGCTTCCTACTCAATCTACTAGAGTCAATAAGAATGAATATTGTTTGTTTTCCATTATCTATTTAATAATATCCCCATGCCTCTCTAATAGGACATGTTCATATTCAACAGTTACTATCTTGTTATTGTCAGGTTTTCAAAATATGTTTTGCTTTTGTTGAGAAAAATAGTGAATAACAATCTCTGCTATGGTTTTTATAATCTTACGAAAATACCAACAAAGGCCCAAGAAAACACATATACTAATAAGTATAATCATGATTTAAAAATGAATCAACAAGAGTGGCCAAATGAAAGTTAGCCATCCAGTCATTTGCCGTAATCTGGCAGAGAATAGCCAGTGGAGATAGACTGAGAAACACAGCTAATGGATCACAAGTATTTTTCTCTCTGTGGTAGAGCAGATTTCATCATTTGAAAAAGGTCAGAAACAGCTGGATATGCACCTCATTCTTTGTCTAATGGCTTACAAAATCAAAAAACATGAATGTCCACCTACAGTATTGTTTTATAAGTGGCCCAAATTTAGCTCTTAACTTCTTGATCAGGATTCTCACTAGGTTACTTTTGACATGCATTAAGTACAGGAAGCCAAAAATGGGAGTTCTAAGTTTTGAGGATAAGTCCCCTATTAAAGTTCTTTAGGGGAATATGATGTGGAAGAGGCTCTTTCTTAAAAAAAATATATAACTTTTGGGAAGGCTGTTCCTAGAACTTCTAACTATACACCAATCCAAATCAGATCTCCTTTTAGTACTGTTTCCTATTTACTACTCATAATCAAGTCTAGTTTGATATATCACTCTAAAAACAAAAAAAATTAAAGAACTAATAATCTGTCTTTACCATCATGTCTGAAACTACCAACTTATTCAATATGTGATATGGCAAGTGGTTATAGATTTTAAATTGTTTCACATAAAAATGAATTGTTTCACATAAAAATGAAAAAATGTTCAAATTAAGACACATTTATACTAACATGAGTGTTTCCTATTAATCTTTTGGTCCTTAAACTAAAATTTCATGTATTAACCATAGCTAATAACTCAAGAATTATCATGCAATTAGGAAGGCTTTCAAATTATATAACTGAGGGAAATTAGATCACATTCTACATTTTATATATATATATTTATTATTTTTAAAACTTTTAATTCTTATTCATATAACAGAACAAATTTCATGTATTTCATAGGTACAATTCTAAGAAGATAACCATGCTTAAATAAATATATTTACTTCACTTTGTTGAACATTTTCCATATCAGTTTTTATCAAAATCCGTGTTTAGAACTATATAATAAAAATAATATACAACATGTTTATTTTATATATAATAAATAATATTTGTTTTAGCATGTTCCTTTGGCTCACTATTTTAATGACATTTTAAAATTTCATTGCTCAATGTTAATGTTTTGTGACATTTAATGAGGCATCCTCTGTTGGCCAATAGCTGTTTCTATTTGACGAGATCTGTTAGGTTAAGAAACAAAAAGTCAATGTAGAAGATGTATTCAAATTATTGCTGACATATTAGTCTTGACTTGGGTAAACAGAAGCAGAATACCTACCACTGGCTAATTAGAATCTATTTGCAAAACCTGTAATATTACAACAAATTCCCAATGAAAGAGATTAACCCTTGAATTTTATGCCATTTTAAGAATAAGAATTTTTTACATAAAAAGGACTTTTAAAAAAATCCTTAATTCTTCTTTTCCAATGAATTTTTGAAGCATAAATTGTAGAAAGAGATCAGAGGTAAGTGTAGCAACAAGATTACTATAATAGTAAGGGTGAGAATTATTAACAATTAGTAGTTGCAACATCAAAGCAAACAGAGGAAAAGATTGGCCTATCCTTGCATTTAGGAGGGAAAAAAAGACAACTCCAAAATAATGAACCTGAATTATTTGTGGAATAATGAAGCTATAAATTGCTTTTAAAGGTGAGGGAGACAGAATACATTTACTTTGAATATATTGTTAACAAGTTGGCAGATTATGCCATTGGACATGTCCAACAGACATATGGAAGAGCATACTTAATATAGAGACAAAATATGACTAGATAAATATATGGGGCCCATCCAGGTAATGAAATTATTTTAGATAATAAGAATAGAGAAAATATTGAAAGACTACATGGATATTTGAGTTGTGCATTTGACACAGTGGTTAAGATACCACTTGGGACATACACATTTCATGTGAGAATGTCGTTTGAGTCTCAGCTCTACATCTGATCCAATTTCCTGCTATTGCATACCATGGAAAAGCAACAGATAATGGCTGAAGTAGTTGGGTTCCTGCCAACAATCTGGGGCATTTACATTGAGTTCTTGGCTCCTGGTTTCCACTTGGTCCAATCCTAGATATTGCAGGTATTTGGGGAATAAACCAGTTGTTGAAAAGATTACTGAGTCAGTGTATATATTTCTGACTGTGTCTTCCTCTCTCTAAATCATTCAAATAAAATAAGTAAAGAAAATGAAAAAAGAATGTATGAAGATAAAAGATGGCTACTGGAATTTGGGATTTAAGAAAGTGCCAAGAATTTAGAAATTAAAATTATTGAACCAATTGTACATCCTAATGAACTGACAAAGATGTATAATTTTACATTTATTGTGGTATTACATCTTGATAAGTTCATTGTAAGTTAAAATATTATAACTGAAAAATGCATTTAATGTCCCTACCCTATTGAACATCATAGATTAGCAACACAATACACTTTAGAGTATCAGTTGCTCACTTTCAAAATTGCCTGGCCTTACTGGGAGTGGCAAATTGCTGTAGCTGCCCAGAGTCACAACAGAGTATTGTATTGAAAAATGCTAGCCTGAGAAAAGATCACACTTCAAAATTTGAAGCACAATTTCTATTGAATGTATATTATTTTCACACCATCATAAAGTTTTTAAAAATCCTTAAGTTGAAACTTGGTAGGTTTAGAATCATTTGTATATGAAAACTATTGAATAAGTTCATTATAAATGCAAACATCATCGATGAAGATTCTAAGCAACACTGAATTTTGGAAAATCCATGAAATTGGAACTATAATTGTAACTGTTACATTGATGTACAGGACATTAGAAAGATTCTGCATGGGCCATACTCAGTCCTCAGCTTGCACCCACATCTGTGTATCAAAAAGACAGCAGAGCTGACCGTGCTAAATGCAGTTAGGAAGGGCCCTATCTTTTCAGAAATTCTACTGTCTCTAGTTCTCATGGATACCAAAATTCTCTGATGACTTTAAGATGTCCATAAATTTGATAATCCCCCTGCACCCGATTGTTTTTTGAAATAATTCAGTCATGTACACACTACTGGGGGAGTGCTTTTGAAAACTGTATTATGTGGGTCCAGGTGATTGGTGTTATAAATTTTTTTTGTCATCTGGAAGTTAGTCTTCACCTTATGCCATACACAAAAATAAAACGAAACAGAATGCATGGAGCAACTGTTTTGAGGCACACTGTAAACTCTCAGATAAGGGAAGCAAGCAGTCAGCCACATACTCACTTTACCTCTTATCTGAGGATCTTTTTCTGATTGCAGTACCAGACACAATCAAGCAGAACAGAACAATTTCACTGAGCCAATGAGTGAAGCAGCACCATTCTCAGATGCTTAGTTGACTGGAATGTGCCAGAAACAAGGCTCTGTTCAGAAATAGCATCCAGAAGTCTGTTTATAGGTCACCCTAGATTTATTTGCCTGGGGCTTTGCTGCACGTTTGCAGTGTGGGATCCTGTGTGGCCCAGAACAGAGAGACCTGGAGCTCAAAACTGTACATAGGCAGCAGAGGTCCTAATGGCCAGGAAACCACAATGTTCATTCTTAGTCTGGGTAAACAGAGCTCACTAACAACTTACGACACATCATTAAGACTGTATATTCCCACTTTAGGAGTCATGACCAGAACTGAGAGTAAAGGATAGAGGTTAGGACTTAAGTCCAAACTTAAATAGATGAGACCTAAAGAATTAATTTCAAGCTTGACAGAACAAAGGGGCTCCATCAGAACTCACAGAAAAAAACTAAATCAACTATCTCTAGAAAAAGGAAAAATTATCCAGAACTTTTATCAAATAATACTTACAAGGTGCAACATGCAATTATAAAATTGCAAGCTATTTAAATAACAATGAACAAATGATACTTGGGAAGTGGTCAGTAGAGTAGCCAAAAGATAACACACATATTGAAATAATCAGTGAAAGAATTTACATATTTATAGAATGTCAAATAACACATCTGAAATGAAAAGTTTGTGAGGGGCTCAAGCAGAATTTGAAAGGTATGTATTAAAGAATCAAGGATCTTCATAATAGATAAATACACTCAAGCTAAAGAAAAACAAATATTGAAAAAAATGGACACTTCTATATTGGTTTTTGTAACAGTATCACAAATTCCATATGTAAATATTTGAGTCCTTGCAAGAGAGTTGAGAAAGAATATTGCAGAACAGAATATTTAAAGAAGTAGTAGATAAAAGTGTCCCAAATATGTTGAGATTCATTATCATCTAGGTACAAGGAATTCAGCAAAACTCAAGCAGGTTAAACATGGGTAATTCAGGTTCACTAAGGCTATCAGGTAGGCAGCATAAGAGGGGAGCCAGATGCACTAACTTCTGAGGGAGTGCTCCCTTGCAAGAGGCAGCAGATCAGGCGCTTGCAGAGCTGAGCTCATTAATTACCACAGGGATGTGGAGGCTGAGAAATGGAAAGCAGTGGGAGTGGTCTTTAACTGCCAGCAGCCAATAGATCACATTACCCCAAAGAACTGCAGGACTGGAGGTGCAGTCAAGGGAATTGACCTGTAGGAGGTGTGGAAGTGGTTAACAGAGAATAGTACCCTGGGACCAGATAGATGGGCAGGAGAGAAAGAAGAAGGGAGGGAGAGGAGACTGAGAGGTCACTTCAAAAACTCTGGTTCTTCAACTCCAAGAACATTCATGGATAGGCTTCTGTCCACCTCTCAACTGCTCTTTAATTTCTTTCAGGTTAATATACAGTTAGAAGGCTTAAAGCATGCAAATCCCTACCTCCTATGAGGTTATATCAAAGAAGCCCATGACCATAAAATTAAGCAGTTGCTAAGCAGACATGTTTTATTAACAAGTTCAATTACATGATGAAAATGCTGAAAAAACCCAAGTCTTATAATGTTGTGCTTTTCAGCCAAAAATAAAAGAAGGTAATGTTTGCTTATGCTTTTTATTTTATTTTCTGGAAGCATTAGTCAAAAAATTGAAACAATTAAAACAGATAATAATGTAGTTATAATAATTATATCTATTTGTAATAAAATAATTATGGGATGGTTATATCTCTTCTAAATAATAAAAAGGGGAGATATTACTGATAGATAAAGTATACTTATTATTTAAAGATGATTAGATTATTTGTCTGAAATAATTGTGGGAATTATCTGGTTAAAATAGGAAATTAATATCAGTGGCAAGAACATGAAGAAATCAGCTTTGTATATTTTATTGTATTTGTTGCTGAGGTGCCTGAAAGATACTTCATTCAAGTGGAGAGAGGCAGTCTTCACAGATACTTAATAAAAATGAGAGATAAAGGGTAAATCCCAGGAGCCAACAGACTGAGGTTTGAGCAGGGATTGTCAACTATTTCAGGAGTTCTTAAGGTAAAAATAATAAATAAAGTATTCTAAAATATCTCCTTGATTGTCTAATTCATATATCATTTCTGCTTGGTGAGAACATTTTAATTCTGAGAACGTTTTAGACTAAAAGCAACATTTAGGGTGGGTGAAAGAGTTAGTAGAAGATGAAGTGGAAATGTGTATGTGTGTATGTGTGTGTGTGTGTGTGTGTGTGTGTGCGTGCACTCTAGTTGAGAAGTAGAAAAGAGCCGGCACCGTGGCTCACTAGGCGAATCCTCCACCTGCGGCCCCGGCACCCCTGGTTCTAGCCCCAGTCTGGGCGCCCAATTCTGTCCCGGTTGCTCCTCTTCCAGTCCAGCTCTCTGCTGTGGCCCGGGAAGGCAGTTGAGAATGGCCCAAGTGCTTGGGCCCTGCACTCGCATGGAAGACCAGGATAAGCACCTGACTCCTGCCTTCGGATTGGTGCAGCGCACTGGCCATAGCAGCCATTTTGGGGGTGAACCAGTGGAAGGAAGACCTTTCTCCCTGTCTCTCTCTCTCACTGTCTCATTCTGCCTGTCAAAAAAAAAAAAAAAGAAGTAGAAAGGGGGACAAAATGGGGGTGGTGATCTTAAGTTAAATTGTTGGTTTGCAGGAAGTAAAGAGAAAGGGTATAAAATGGTGGGACATAAACTGGAATAAGAAACAGAGAGTTAAGAGCATATTGAGGTGTCTAGATTTCAGTCCTGGCTTCTTTCTTGAATGCAGTTTCCTACTAATGTGTACCCTGGTGGGGAACATGCAATGACTCAAGAGATTGAGTCCCTTCCAACCCCATGGAAAATCCACATTGAGTTCCAGGCTCCTGGTTTGCACCCTGCACAGCCAAGCTAAAGTGGGCAATTAGGGGTGAACCAGCTGATGGCAGATCTTTTTCTCTGTGTGTGTTTCTCGTTTCAGTCTCTCTCCGTTTCCTGTCTTCTCTCCCCTCCCCTCCCTCTCTCCCTTTGTCTCCCCCTTTCTGTATTTTTATCTTTAACATTAATAAAATAAACATATTCTTTAAAAAAAGATTTATTTATTTATTTGAAAGTCAGAGTTACACAGAGAGGAGAGGCAGAGAGAGAGGTCTTCTGTCTGATGGTTCACTCCTGAAATGGCCGCAACGGGCTGGAGCTGCACTGATCCAAAGCCAGGCACCAGGAGCTTCTTCTGGATCTCCCATGTGGGTGCAGGGGTCCAGGGACTTTTGCCATCTTCCACTGCTTTCCCAGGCCACAGCAGAGAGCTGGGTTGGAAGAGGAGCAGCTGGGACTAGAACTGGCGCCCATATAGGATGCTGGAGCTTCAGGCCAGAAGTTAACCCGCTGTGCCACAGCACCGGCCCCCTAAAATAAACATTTTCAAAAAAAAAAAATTAAGGTCAGAAATTGAGAGGAGATACTCAATGCAAATGGAAGTAAATTTTGGACAAAAAGAAAGTCATGATTATTTACAACAGTGTATTGGATTGAACTGTGTGAGCACAAAATTCATATGATGAAACTCTCACTTCTGAAAATGTGAATACATGTGGAGATAAAAGTGATTAAGTTAAATGAGATTATCATTATGATAAACCCTAATCCAATGTGGCTGGGTTCTCATAAAGACACACAGAACAGGACCAGTGACCTGAGTGTATAGAATGGCCATGCAAGGAGGTAAGAAGAGGGCAGTCAGCTGCAAGCCATGGGGAGAGGCCTCAGGAGAAACCAATTTAGTTGGCCATTTGTTGGTTTGCAGCCTCTAGAGTGTCTGATATCTAAGCCATCCAATCTGTGGTGTTTGTTGCAACAGATCTAGAACACACAAAAAGAGACAGATGTAAGCAGAGGTGAGGGAGTTTATTTCTAATGCAGTAAAGTACATCTTCTGTGATTACTTAGTGATTAAATCTCTTACATTATGCATCTCCTAACCTCTAGAATTCTTAAAGGTGAAATCCCATCTCTTTTTTTTTTTTTTTTAATTCCTTATAGCAGTTGTAGTATGTTTGGCACGCTATAGAAACAAACAAACAAACAAAAACAGAGTGTCTTTCTCATTGAGTATTTGTGAACAAATTTGGAAGCAGTGGGTCAGAAGTTTGGGAAGTATAGAGGAATAATTTTTGAACAATAAGATAATACAGCTATTCAAGAACATACAATGCTTTCCAGCCTGTAGTTAGAGGTTAGAGAAACATGAATTTAAAGTGAGACCAAATAATAGATGTCTGTGATTTTCCATATAATTTAAGTTGCCTTAAGTGAAAATGATAAGCTTAAAAGAAAAACTCATTTTCTTCCAATATTTCTGTTACTGTTTTAATTTCCAAAATTAAAAAGTATAATTACAATTAACATTTGGATTCAATATAATAAAATGATGCATCCTTGGGTTTTAATGTAAGTAGGTAGAGTTCAACTATTTGCTTCCCAGTTTTAAGGAAATTGTTATATAGTGAAATTCTGTGAGACTCTGCAAAACATGAATAATTGGATTTTTATTCACAGAGTATTCATGAATTTTAGAGTCCTGTCTATAATTTACAAGGATTAGGTTATTTAGGCATAAGTGCATTTTAATAGCATTCATTTTTATCATAAACATCCCATTATAGGCAGCAAAGGAATATTCTGTTTCATAAAACTAACGGTTAAAATTAAACCAGAAAAACAGCTTTCTTATTTTTTCCAGTGACTCACATAATTTTACTCTCTATGAAATAAAAATGTTTTTCATTGAAAATATTAATCATAGAAAGTGAAGGTTACACCATATATTTAAACATCAAAACACATTTAAAGTATTTGCATCTTATACAGAGAGAGATAGAGAGCTATATATATATATATATATATATATATACAGGGTAGGTGGAAGAGTTAGTGGAAGATAAAGTGGAAATTGTGTATGTGTACACACACTTGCTAGTTCAGAAGCAGAAAAGGGGACACGATAGGGGTGAGGATATAAAGTTAAATTGGTGGTTTGCTGGAAGTGAAGAGAAAGAGTATAAAATGGTGGCACATAGACTGAAATAAAAAATAAAGAGTTAGAGCATATCGAAGTGTCTCAATTAGAGTCTGGGCTCCACTCTGTGTATGTGCATGTGTTCTGGAACTGTGGGGTGAGAAGTTCTGTAGATATCACTTAGGTCCATTTGGTCCATAGCATAGGTTCACTCAGCAGTTTCTTTGTTTATTTTCTGTCTAGTTGATATGTCCATTGATGAAAGTGGAGTGTTGAAGCCTCCTCCCCCCATTACTAATGTATTTGAGTCTATATCTGCCTTTAGATCCATTAACGTTTGTTTTAAATAGCCAGGCACCCTGGCACTGAGTGCATATACATTTATTATAGTCACATCTTCCTGTTGAAGTGATCATTACATCATTACAGAGTGCCCTTCTTTGTCTTTTTAACAGTTTTTATGTGTAAGCCTATTTTGTGTGATATTAGAATGGATATACAAGCTTATTTTTGCTTTCTGTTAGCATGGAATATCTTTTTCTATCTTTTTACTTTCAATCTGAAGATATCTTCATTGGTGAAGTGTGTTTCTTGTAGGCAGCACATATCTGGGTCTTATTTTTTAATTTATTCAATCAGCCTGTATCTTTTAATTGTACAATTTAAGCCATTTACATTAGAGGTTACTATTGAAAAGTAACAACTTGGCCCTGTCATTTTTCCATAAATATTCTTATTGTTTACCTTGGATTTCTTTTGTATTTTTACTGGGAGATTTTTTTTGCCTTCATATTCTTTCATAATGATGACTATATTTCTATATGTGTAGTGGATCTTAAGCATCATTTGTAAGACTGAACGAGTGGCCACACATTTTTCCAAGTTTTGTTTATTATGGATTGTCTCTATTTCGTCTTCATTCATAAATGAGAGCTTTGAAGAGTACAGCATTTTGGGTTGATAGTTTTTTTCTCTTAAGACTTGAACTGTCTCTCCATTTTCTTCTAGCCAGTAGGGCTTCTGATAAGAAATCAGCACTCAGTCTAATTGGAGATCCTCTGAAAATAACCTGATATTTCATGCACATTTTAGTATCCTTTCTTTATGTTGTACTGTTGAAAGTTTTGCTGCAGTGTGTCATGGTGAAGATCATTTTTGTTCATGTGTTTTAGGAGTTCTATGCACCTCATGTTCTTAGATGTCCCTTTCTTTATCCAAATTATGGAAGTTTTGTCATTATTTCACTGAATGGGCCTTCTAGTCCATCTCTTTCCATACCTTCAGGAACTCCTAAGACCTGTATTTTGGGTCATTTGATAGTATCCCATAAATCTCAAATATTATTTTTAATTTTTCCATTTTCTTCTTCTTTTCCCTCCTCCTCCCCTTCCTCCTCCTCCTCCTCCTCCTCCTCTTCTTCCTCTTCTCCTTTTTTTTGTGGGGGGGGGATATGACAGATATAGCAAAAGATTTGTATTCCGGCTCTAATATCCTTTCTTTGACCTCACTTAGTCTGTTTTTAAGGCTTTCCACTGTATTTTTAATTGGCATATTGAATTCATTTCTAGCATTTCAGTTTGATTGCTCTTCAAAATCTGAATCTCATGGGAAAATTTTTCTTCCAGGTCATGTATGGATTTTTTTGACAGGTAGAGTTAGACAGTGAGAGAGAGACAGGGAGAAAGGTCTTCCTTCCACTAGTTCACTCCCCAAATGGCCACTACGGCCAGCGTGCTGTGCTGATTGGAAGGCAGGAGCCAGGTGCTTCCTACTGGTCTCCCATGCGGGTGCAAGGCCCAAGAATTTGGGCCATCCTCCACTGCCTTCCAGGGCCACAACAGAGAGCTGGACTGGAAGAGGAGCAACTGGGACCGAATCAGGCACCCCAGTAAATACCCAGAGCTTGTGCAGAGTGTGTCCAGGGAGCTCTGTTCAGTGTTCCAGTGTGGGGTGACTATCTAGGGTGACACCCAAGTTGGGCATGATGGATATCCTGTGTTTAGTAGCAGGAGGGTAATGATCATCCCTGTTGGTGTAATCACACCCTCACCTCCTCTCTTTCAAGGTGATCAATGCCTGGGTGTTAGCCCACAGTAGGTGCAACACTCACCTTCCCTGCTACATTCATTGCACAAAGGATATTGCAGTCCTCAGTGTGAACACAGATTGCTCGGCACTGACCCACTACAGGCAATCAGAGCTCTGAGGCTTTTGTCCTGATGCAGGATCGTCCAGAGACCCAGCCACACCCTGTACAGTCACGGTGTTCCCCTGGTGTCAGCACACAAGGCTCGCACAGTCACAGGGTTTAGAGGATCTTCTCTGCCCTGGTAGACTATCCTGTCTACGGAGAGAGCAAAGATGTTCCCAGCCAGCTGCCTGTGGGTGCTTTGCCTTGGCAGCTTAAGCCCAGGACCTGTGATATGTCGAGAGGCTGGGGGCACCTCACAATTCTATGTGAGTGGCCAATCTGCCAACAACATAGCTCGGCTCAAAGGGATTGGGGAACCTGGATTTTACCCTCTGGTAAAAGCTGGGCTACTGTAGCTAATACTCACGTCTAAATGATGCTTTCTCCCTGCTGCTTGCTGGGCACCCTTGTGAGGGGACGGGAAGAAAGAAGTGTTCTTTTTTCCCACTGGGTAAGAGAACTTTTCTCCCTCTTAGGGCTCCAGGATGAACTCAAAGACAGGGTGGTCTGCACAGCTCTCCTCAGGCAACAGCACAGGGTGCTGCTGTCTGCTCTACCTCGCTCTGCAGTTGGCGTCTCCTCCAGCTCTCAGCTGTGGGGTCATGTGTGGTTTCTGTGTTCATTGTTGTGGGTCTGCACCTTCCATGCTGATCCATGGTGCTCCTCTTCCTTCTTTAGAATTTCATTGCATCTCTTCCACTTTTTTTCTGCTATTTCCCTCTCATCCAAAGCAGTATATCTTTTTCCTATGTAGCCATCTTGGAACATCCACATCTCTATCTTGACTATGGATTGTTTCTGTAGTCCTATTTTATGTGTGTCTCATGTATTTTGATTTAATGCTTGTTCTTGTGTATACAAGATCAGTAGACACTGAAGTCTATTCATGAGTAGAAATGGATATGTTTCTCCTGAAATGTCTTTAATGCAGAGATTTCAGTCTAGGAGGAAATTATCTATATTTTTTTTTTGCAGGCTTTTTTTTTTTTTTTTTGACAGGCAGAGTGGACAGTGAGAGAGAGAGACAGAGAGAAAGGTCTTCCTTTTCTGTTGGTTCACCCCCCAGTGGCTGCTGCGGCAGGTGCGCTGCGGCCGGCGCATCACGCTGATCCGAAGTCAGGAGCCAGGTGCTTCTCCTGGTCTCCCATGTGGATGCAGGGCCCAAGCACTTGGGCCATCCTCCACTGCACTCCTGGGCCACAGCAGAGAGCTGGACTGGAAGAGGGGCAACCGGGACAGAATCCGGCGCCCCGGCTGGGGCTAGAACCCGGGGTGTCGGGGCCGCAGGCAGAGGATTAGCCTATTGAGCCATGGCACTGGCCTGCAGGAATTATTGTCAACACATTATGAATAATAATCATCACCTTTCTGCAGTCCCATCATTCTTGCATTACCAAAGACATTTTTCTCTCCATGTTCTTTCTTCTTCAAGACACAATCTGTTACTAGTCATTTCAGGAGTTGTAGTGGAGTCAATGAGTCCTCTTTTCTCCTGCAGCTTCAGTTGTTGGCAGTCACTGTGCAGCAGGGCCCTCAGCTCTCCTCTCCTTTATTTGGTCAATAAAACTGAGCTTGTTTTTTAAAAAACATTTATTTATCTGAAAGTCAGAGTTACAGAAAAAGAGGAAACACAATGCTCTTCCATCTGCTGGTTCACTCCCTATGGCCACAACAACTGGGGCTGGGCCAGCCTGAAGCCAGGAGCCAGGGACTTCTTCCATGTCTCCTATGCAAGTGGCAGGGGCCCAAGTAGTTGGGCTATCTTCTGCTGCTTTTTCCAGGCCATTAGCAGAGAGCTTGATAGGAAGTGGAGCAGCTGGGGCATGAATCCAAGCCCATTTGGGAGGCCTTTGTCACTGGTGGTGGCCTTCTCTGGTATATCACAACACTTGCCCAAATAAAATAAAGCTTTTTAATAATTGAGGTATTCTGGTTTCCATAGACCTCTACCTCAGGCCTCACTCATGGATTCAAGTTATTTTCCTTTTCCCTGTCCCACATATATGCTATGGTCTGAATGTGTGCCCTACTCCTCAAATCCACACATGGATACTTAATCCCCAGTGTGATGGATGTTAGGAGTGGGGCCTTTGTGGTTTGACTGGGTCATAAGGGTGGATCCTCTATATGTGATTAGTGCTATTATAAAACAGATCCTCTAGATCTAGCTTGGCCATGTGTGAATATAATGATAAAGCACCTTCTGTGAACCCAGAAATGAGCACTCATTATGCATTGAATCTGCCAATGTCTTGATCTTGGACTTCCCAGCTTCTAAGACAGTGAGAAATAAACTTTGATTGACTATGTCACCCCGTTTACCTCAAGCCCTAATCATCTAAGTTATCGGTAGCAGAAGCTTTCAATTTGTACTCTATTTCAAAAGCACCAAGGATTTCTTTGAGCCAGCGGTCAGAAGTGGTTCTTCTGTTGGTGCTCTACAGCTTCACGTCACATGAACACTTAAAGGAGGATCTGGAAACCAAACCAGATTTTGTGCCTGTGTGTCATTGAGCCAGCTTCTCTCGGGCTTTCTACTGCACTCCCAACTTTCCCTGGAGTTGCTCAGTGAGTAGTTCATGGAAAAGAACTGGTGACTGTCTGCTTAGCTTTGAGTTACATAACCCCAGGGATATTAACGATGCTGGCTCACAGTTCTCCTTCAAGTATTCATTTGAGTTCAGCTGTTTCCTTTCTTCTGTTTTTTTTTTTTTTTTTCCTGGTGACTCTTATTCCTTCTGTTCTGAAAAATGTGGAACCGTTCATGTGCCCTATTACTCTTTCCTCTGTTATCTCCATGGCATTTATAAGCTCACCAAATAATGGTTTTTGTTTCAGAGAATATATTATTTTACTCCTTAAACATTTATTTACTTATTTTTTGTATATTTCCTTTAGCTGGTAATGCTTCTTATATTTTCACTTACTCTAAGAAAAAAAAATGTTCTCATTGAACGTAACTGGAACATTTGCCTTTTAAATTCTGGATTGCTAAAGCCAATTCTGTGTCATCTTAGATGCATAATCTTCATTGTTGATTTGGCATTTGTTCATTTCTTTCTTACCTAAATGTCACATAGTCTGTCTTCTGCTTGTGTGAAATAATTTAGGGCTGTAATCCTTAGCATGGTGAATGCCATGTTTTGGAAACACTAAGCTCTGCTACACTGGTTCAGAAGAATCAATGACTTTGGTTTTAACATGAAATTAATTTAGACAAAATTAAAATGTTTTTGCCTCTGGTGCAAGTCAGCTCCAATACTAATTCATACCTCTGACACTCAGTCTAGAGAATCATGATTAAAATGGAGGCCAGAGAATTATTGAGAATTTTTATACACATTTTGGAGAAAGGTAAGGAAGAGAGAAAAGGGTTTTGCCAGTCATATTTGACATATAGTTTTGGATTTAAATGAGAACTATGTCCACTGCACATGGACCTCACATACCATACCTGGACAGGTAGAGCCATAGTGGAGGGAAAGCAAAGCTATCAGTTACTTTGCAGGAATGTATACGATATATTTTCATGTTTTATTACCCAAAAAGTTGCAAGACTACTACAATCATAATCCATATTTTTTTATTTGACAGGTAGAGTTTACAGACAGTGAGAGAGAGAGAGACAGAGAGAAAGGTCTTCCTTCCGTTGGTTCACTCCCCAAATGGCTGCAATGGCCAGAGCTGTGCCGATCCGAAGCCAGGAGCCAGGAGCCTCTTCCTGGTTTCCCATGAGGGTCCATCCTCCACTGCCTTTCCACTGGTACATCCTCCACTGCCTTCCCACTGGTTTCCCACTGGGCCATCTTCCACTGCCTTCCCGGGCCACAGCAGAGAGCTGGACTGGAAGAGGTGCAACGGAGACTAGAATCCGGCACTCATTTGGGATGCCGGCACCACAGGTGGAGGATTAACCTAGTGCGCCATGGTGCTGGCCCCAATCCATATGGTTTTATTTATACTTAGCAGCTTCTCATATTATTAATTTTTCTCCCTTTCTTTAAATAATATATATCATTGAACTAATTTTACTGAAACATTTGAAAACACACTGGTGTTTAAAGTTTAAAAACTTTAAAACATATCTCTTAGGAACAAAGAATTCTCCTACGTAAATGGCATACAAATAAAATTGCAAAATTGTATAGACATAATATTCTGATTTATAGTTCATACTCTCATTTCTGCTTTCATCTCAATTATGTTATTTATGACTATTTTCCACAATTCAAGTCCTAGCCTATTTTAGTGCAATTATTAACAGTGATACTTTGGTTAAAAATATAAACAAATACAAAACTACATTGAACACCAGAAATCAGAATTATGGTTTAATCAAAAAAAAAAAAATTTCTACTTGATTAGTTCGCCAAATTACTTCCTCCGTCCCCCACTACATGTTGTTTGCTTCAAGTAGTTACCTTTATAGAATCCTAGCACTTTGATCTGACAATTCATATCATTGTCTTCTCCCTAGATCAATAAGACTAGACATTGAAGTCAGAATCTAAATCTGTCCAAATACATGAATTTTCTTTGTTTTGGCTCTGAGCTCTAGTTTCCCAGAACATTCATATATATTTCACCATAAGAATTTTCTCCCATTATTAAATACTCTCATTCCTAACAGAGACCCATATATCAATATCTTAACAGAATATCAATCCTGAGCATGAGTTTCCTACACAATAAATTTATAATGTAGCATTTATTAATTTTTTTCTTGTTTTCATATTTAAAATGCAAGCATAGGGTCCTTCATTGTAACAAGCATAATTTGTATTTAATCTTGTTATTTGTGGATGCTTTATACTTCCATTGTCTTATAAACCATGGCTACTAGAATGTTACAGACCCACTATACATTCTCTACAATTATTTAGCAAAGTTTATCTAAACCACAGCTTCAATCAACCAAATCAAATGTATTTTTTCAAAAGGCAAGCTCCCTACCTCTGGAACCTCATTAAACATGGGGCCTTCTGATGACCACTAGATAACTTTGCTTAGAGGAAGTTTTAGAATAATTCTTAAATGAGCATTGGCGTTGTTTATAATATTACTATTCATGCTTCCTTATGTTGCTATGCATTACATGACTTCTAATATTGCTTACATAATCTGTCTTCATTTAGTATTTCTTAAGTATAAGAGTATCAGGTATTTACAATACATTACACAAAATAAGAGTAAGACTTAGATTACATGACATAAATAATCAGTGCATAGCTGTTCAGTGGGGACTCAAAGGAATGCATCAAGGTGTCCTGACTCCATCGGTTCTGTGCTCCTATCCATTTACACATCTCAGTGATGACTGATGAGTCCTTCAGAATAACATGATGGATACGTTTCAATCGAGCACTGACAGATTCTCCCCCCACTCCCAATGATTTCTCTGATATTTTTCTAGTAGAATTTGCCTTTTGCCAATACCTGCCATACTTTGATGTAATGATAAAAACAAAACTATTTAAAAAAAAATGTTCAGAGTTAGGAGCTGAAGTACAATGTGCATATTCTAGAATATGCGCCAATTTGTTTAAACATGTTCTTATATTTTGGGAGAATATATTTCCTGTGACTTTGTGGGATGTCAACAGGTATAATAAACTGTGATTAAGAAATTTATTTTAATAACCTCAATTCTGATCTAAACTTGCACTAATCAGAATAAGCGAGTTGTGCTACTCAGAATCCACACTAGGCAGTTGCCTCAAATAAAGAACCTAAAAAATTATCAAATTTTATTAGCCTCATCCATTCATCCTTTATGATAGAAATTTGCCTAGCATTCACTTCAATTCTAACCCATATTATATTCATTTATTCATTAAGTTTATCATAGAATAGGTACAGCTTAAAAAATAATAAAGCATTTAGTTTACAGATACAAACCTGTTACAGTACATTAAAACCTACATTGGATAATAGTGAAGAAAATCGCAGTCAAACAGAATCTTATGCCCAGGAAGGAGACAAAGGAACTAATAAAAACAGCAAAATCAGAGAGCTTTCCAGAGTGCAGAGGAAGCATGTATAGGCAACATTAACCCCAGGAGCATGGAAGGTGGGATTGGAAATAGGAGGAAATGCTTGAGCAGCTTTGATAGACAAGTAAGAAATTAGTCTGGTAAAGAAAGCCAGAAGATCTCTCAGGGGAAGACAGCTTGTTTTGAAAATCATGGAAACAGGAGAAAACACGGTCCACCTTGGGAATACAAAGTAGCTCAACAGCAAGGGGGTCTCCAGGAGAAAAAGTGAATGTCATGAACCAGGATCAAGAATGAATGATTTCAACAAAATTTGATTTGTCTTAAGCAGCAGAAAGTCCAAATTATCTAGACTATAATTGAAGATCACCTGGTTATCAAATTTAAGGTAGAAAAGAACCAATGTTTACTTGCAAGTTTCTGCAGTAGACAGCTCAGATGATTTGGGAGAAGCGATGTTGGATTTAATGTTCTTTATATTCACTCGAGGTAGAACACACTATAGTGTTTTCTGAGGCTTTCTCTAGATGGAACTTAAAGTTTCAAAGTATTTTTTTTTCATTTTGCTTTCAAGTAATAATGGCTTCATTACTGTGCTCTCATACCCTGCCTGACTCACTAGTCTTTAGGTTGTATAGTATTATTCTTTAACAGAACAAAGGTCATTTGAAAAATTACTTGCTAAATATGAACTACTTGAAATTTCAGCAGAAGTGGATGAAAAATCAAGTGAAAGATTTTCAAGATAGGAGGCAACGCTTCGGCGATGCTTTCTGGGACTGCTGCTTTACTCATATATATATATATATATATATATATATATGCTTTGTAAGAATGTGTGTGTGTGTGTGTGTGCGTGAGAGAGAGAGAGAGAGAGAGAGAGAGAGAGAGAGAGAGAGAGAGAGAGAGAATTTGGGTGTGAGAGCATTGTGTCTTCAATGACTCTTGTTTTCAAGAATCAAAAGTGTACTGGGAAAAAGACACCTTAACTCCATGCATATGGAAATACAGTTGGTCCCCATGGTTAAAAGTCTGTATTTCTGAACTTGCTTACTTGATAAAGTATTTGGTTGCCTCAAATCAATAATGGCACTTTTGCAGCTCATGTGCAGAGTGGCAAAAACCTACCAGCCTAATGTGCATTCTCCAGGCTAAATCAATCAAGGGAAGTGTGCTGTGGAAGAATCTTATCCCAGGTGGCATACTATAGGTTTTGTTGTTTGATGATGTTTGTTTAGTGCTCTATTTTCTCATGTTTTGTTGGTGACTTTACTGTTTTAAATGACTCCTGGGCAAGTGCTGGGTGCAACACTTATGTCTTTTGGAATACTGCATTCTATATTGGAGTGTTCACTTTGACTACTACTGGTTGCTCACTTCTCATCCAGCTTCCTGTTTTGCATATTCTGAGAGGCAGTACATATAGATTCAAGTACATGTTTGAGACCTGAATTGAATTCTGAGCTCTTAGCTATAACCTGGCCTAGCTCCAACTGCTGTGGGCATTTAGAGAATGAACTTGCTGATGGAAGATCATTCTCTCACTTTCTCTGTTCTTAAAATAAATAAAAATTTTAAAATGGTTCATAAGCCTGGTGCTAAAGTACTATGTAGCTTTCCTAAGCACAGAAAATTTGTCCTTTGGAGAAAATGTGTGTGTTAGATAAGCTTTGTTGTGGTGTTAGTTATAGTGTTGTTGGTCCCAGACTCAGTGTTAATGAATCAACAATACACTTGGGGATCCTTCATAAAGTTCATAGAAAACTCACATTATCTTTTTTTTTTAAAAAAAGACTTGTTTATTTGAATGATGGAGAGTGGGAGAGAGAGAGAGAGAGAGAGAGAGAGAGGGAGAGAGAGAGAGAACGCTAGCTTTCATCTGCTGCTTCACTCCCCAAATACCCACAGGAATTACACCTAGCTCTCCTACATGGGTTTTAGGAACCCAGTTACTTGCATCATCATCCAAATGCCTTCCAGGACCATTTTTAGGGATCTGGATCAGAAGCATGGAGCAGACAGGAATCAAACCAGCTACTCCAATATGGGATGTAGACATTTCAAACAGTGGCTTAACCTGCTATACCACAATGTCCAACCATTACAAGATCTTTTAATTCCATTGTTCTCCACACTTTTTGAAACCCCCTCATAATATAAAGCATTTTTAAACAAAGTAGCACTTGATATAAGGTTATGGATGTGTTGACTGGTGAAAATATTATGAACAGAAGCCCTTAAGAACCTAATCTTGCATTCCTTCTAAGAACAATGACCCAGTATTCACCAATTCAGGGTACAGGAACTTTACAGAACATAACTTCCACGGATAATGAGGATGAAATAGACCTATTAAGTTACAGAGGGAAGTGCTTTTAAGGACAGACAGTTGGCCTTGGGTAAGTGAACACTTTTGCATGTGGAGAAGGTACATAGTGTTGGAAAGGGTTGTCAAGGAAGACATTCCCGAGGATTGGTGAGTTAAAGTTTAAAAGGAGAGCAGTAAGATTAGTAAGAGTAAAAGAGGGTGAATGTATCATTGCAGATCTATGGGACAAGTTTTTTGAGAAAGGGCATGGTAACTATGAAGACCTGAAAGAAGCCAGTGTGATTGGAGCTTAGAAGTGAACCGTAATTGCTAAGCAGGTTCTCAAATATGTTAACCTAAGTCCCAGGAAGCCATGGAAAGGGACAAGGGTTGGGAATGACATGATCAGTTTTTTTTTCTTTCATCTTTTAATTACCTAGTGAAGAATAGTTCAAATATCTTATAAGACAATGGTGGCAGAAGAGAAGGAGAGAAGGGGGAGAGATTGAATCTATATTTAAGGCCATTAAATGGATGTGAAAGATATACCCCAGAAATAGCCTAGAAAGAGGTACATCGTGCATTTTATTTATCTGTACTCCTTTGTTTAAAAGATTTATTTATTTATTTGAAAGTCAGATTTCACAGAAAGAGAAGGAGAGGCAGAGAGAGATACACAGAGAGAGAAGTGTTCCATCTACTGGTTCACTCCCCAATGGGCTGCCACAGCTGGAGCCTCGCTGATCCCAAGCCAGGAACCAGGAGCTTCCTCTAGGTCCCCCATTTGGGTTCAGGGGCCCAAGGACTCAGGCTATCTTCCTCTGCTTTCCCAGCCCACAGCAAAGAGCTGGATCAGTAGTGGAGTAGCTGGGATTCGAACCCAAACCCGCACCCATATGGGATGCTGGCACTGCAGGTGGTGGCCTTATCTGCAGCGCCACAGTGCCAACCCTTTTATCTGCACTGCAATAGTTGCACTCTCAGTGACAAAGTGGTAGGGTATTCTTGCATGAATTACTAGGGAAGCATAAACAAAGGTAAGTCACTTTTCATTTTTTAATCTCATGAAAAGTCCACTTTATATTCATAAAGTAAGAACCCATTTTTCTTTTTCCAGGAAAGCAATGAGAGGTAAGCCTCAGGAGAGTAAGCAATCCTGCTCTGATGGCATGCATAGCACTTTCCTTTCATGGAAAGAATATAATTAAATGCTAGCAGTTTTTAATTTTAAAAGCTGAATAGTTTCATTTCATTTGTTAATTTTGGAGCCAGTAGCTACTGTTGTTAAATCCACAGCTTTTGGAAATTAGATCCATATAATTTCTTGGTTTTTGAAATACTGTTTTTTTTAGAAAAATAAATACCTTCTTTGTCACCTTATTATTTTTTCCTTTCTGAAATAGTGTTATATTATTGTTTTTAGGAGAATCTTTGTATGACTTAGAATTCATAAATTTTGAGCAGAGATTTATCTGCAAATGAATTTTTTTAAATTATGGGTTTATATAGCTCAGAAAATCTTTAAAGATGTCAATTTTGCTTTTTAAAATTTTGTTTAAGGAATACAACTTCATGCATTTAATATATACAGATTTGGTAACATGATGACTGTCCCCCCCAACTCCCACCTTTCTTCCTCCTCCCTCTTCCTTTCCAATTCTTATATTTTACAGAGATCAATTTTTAGTTAATTTTTTACTCATAAGATTAACTCTAAACAAGGTGAGAATTCATCAAATAGTATGAAAAAAAAAAAACCCTCAGAGAGGGGGAGAGAGAGAGACAGAGAGAATCTTCCAATCCCCAAGTGGTCACGACAGATAGGGCTGACTAAGCTGAAGCCAGTACCCTGAAACTCTTTCTGGGTCTCCCACGTGGGTAGCAGGTGTCCAAGCACCTGGGTCATTATTTGCTGCCTCCCATGGTTGACGTTTGTAGGAAGTTGGATCAGAAGAAAAGCACCTGGCATTAGAAACAAGACTCCAAATAGGATGCAGACATCCAGACTGGCAGCTTAACTGGATGCACCACAACACCTCCCCCCAAATATGTAAATTTAGAGGAGGAAAGTGAAGCCCAAAGAGTTACAGTGACTTTGGAGGTGAGAATTACTCTGTAGCGTTCTTGCAGAAAACCAAGGGCCTCTACATGCACCACTGTAGTTGTGAGTGTGCATGGTCCCTGGGCCCCTTGGGATTCCACATATCAGCCCTAAGTGAACTACAGACTCCTGCTTGGAAGATCGGTGCCTGTCTGACACAATCGGAGTTTCAGAAGTCACTCTAGCAAGCTAATGCACTCTCTTGACCCATTACCATCACAAAAATTCATAATGTGGAGTTTACTTTATTCTTTTTATAGCCAACACTTAGATGAATGCATGCTGACTACTAACAATTTTTACTCAAAGATAGGGATCTCTGAAAACGACTAAGTTTTTCAGATTCAAAGTAAACAAGTATAGTTGGCCATTAACTATCTAAAGTGACACTTCAACATGTCTTAAATTTCTGCTTGCAGCAGTGTCTGTTTTAAGTTTCATGCTCCAGCTTTGCTGGTAATGAGAACAGGAGACAACACGTTTTGTAGTGGCGTGAGAGATGGTGATTACCCAGAGTGCAGAGGCGATATTTTTCAGAGGCAAGGTGATTATTTGCATAATACTCTTTGCCAAGCTCTCTGGCCTCCTTCAACATAAAGACCATTTCAAATATCATACAATTAACTGTTACCAGCTATTTTGTGTGATTCATTATCTCTGAAAAAGAGATACAACAAAGACACTAGCAGAATGTCTGAAACAATTCACAGGTTTGAAAAGCAACAGGGAATTCAAATATGAATCCCAGGAGGTGTTTAGACCTTGTCATGTGCGAAAGTAAGTGATTCATAAGGGAAAAAGTTAGTTTAGAAAAAAAAAGTGAAATGAAAGCAGGAGAAAGGAATTTAACATACTATTTTATTCAAGACTACAGATGGCATTGTTAGATTTGAGCTATTCCAGTTTTTTTTTTTTTTCAGAAATCTTCAATATCAACACTCTGAAAAGACATAAAATTCAGTTTGAGAGGAGATATTTAAGTAAAAATGACAAGTATTCTAATGGGCTGCTGAGTCCAAAAGCACTTTAAATATCATGTGCAATTTAGTGTTTCTTTGCTGGTTAGATTTCCAAGCGACTTGCTATCTTTCCAATGGCTTTTAAAAATCTGTATACCAGCTTCTTTCAGAGTTTCCTGCTATTGTCAATGAAAGTCAATTCCCATGGCCTCCTCTCTTCTGTTATTTGACAGAACTGGAAAATACATAAAATGCTACTATACCCCAATTAGTACTGGAAGTTGTATGTAATAAGTTTTGCTCTTATACTATATATATTTAAGTTAATGTATTTTCTATGTGTCACATTGAAATATCTCCAGGAAAGGGCTCCTTTAACCATGGATATTTTATAATTTCTAAATATACACTAATTTATCAACTAATAGAAAGGGACAAAAGGAACAAAATAACCTAGAATTTATTGTCTCCTTAGAAATCACCTATTCATCCCTAATTTGTTAATCTCAATGACAATTATGCTGCATTGTCCTTTCATCTCCTTCCCTCCTAGACTATAATTATAGAATTTTCCCAATTGGCATGTTACTGTGTGTCTTAAAACATAAATTTTTCTTTAGTATTGCATATAATCAAGTGCAATCTTTTTCCTTAGCCTTCTATCATTGAACATAACAATGACAACAGAAGAAACTGGCTATGTTGTCTATTCCTAGTTCTTACAGTTTTTCTATGGATACTCTCTTTTATTTCTACATAACTGAAAAGGAAACTCTTGATTCTCCTCTTTAAGCTAGAAACTTTCAATAGGCAGTGATTGCACAGCATACGGAATCTATTCATTCTCATTTTAATATTTAAACTTTTAATAAAAATACTGGATGTTTGAAGCTAAAATATCAAACATCCAAAGTGGAGAAGGCATGTGTTAGCAATACTTTTGACTGATGAGCAGTACGAGGTCCAACTCCCAGTAGTTTAAATCATAAGATTGTTCATTTAAGTTCCTTACATGAAGAATAAAGGCAGCTGACCATGAAGTCCAGCTAATTTATGCTGCCATCATGCTCAGATTCCCTTTCTGTTGTTCTGTTGTGTTATATTCATTGGGTGGGCTTATTGTTAATAGTAGTCTTTTATGCCAGTAGTTGTAGAAATTTAGGGGCCAGATGCAATGTGAAATTTCATAAATTCGTCTGTTATTTCACCAGGAGAGACAATGAAATATTGTTAGGATGTAAGAGTTTGGGTGTAGAGGAAGCATGATAGCCTGGGCTTCCTCAAACACCTACATCCACAGTCCCTCCTCCTCATTGTCAGATAATAACCATCCACAATCTGATTCATCAATCAACTGTTTCAATTGTGCCTTATTCTTCATGAAGCAACAAGAGTGTTCTGTTGAAAACAAACAAGAGGCTGCAAGACCCATCATAAGATAATTAAAAGAAAAAATATGAAAGGAGGAGGAGGAGGGTAGGATGGGAAGTATCATTATGTTCTTAAATCTGTATTATGGAATACATGAAATTGATTCACTTTATATAATAAAAACAGTGCAGTACTTCTGTCCCTAACCTGTCCCAAACCATGTGCAATTTCACACTGGTTGCTTTTTCTCTGTCCACTGGTCTCTCAGCACTGGCTGGCTCATTTTAGCAAGCTGGACATACTCAGGGCCTTGCATCTGCATCTGAATCAGACCATGTTGTTTTTCCCCGTTAATAATTTGATTGTTCTTCTCTTACATCCTTCAAATCATCATTAAATGTTGCTTCTTGCTACACTTTTCACAACTGTGACATACCCAAGCTCAGGGATTCCCATCAATACCTCTTACCTCTACTTTCATCTTTTAGAATGAACGCAGCATTTCTAAATTTAAAATTTTTGTTGCTTAAACAAAAACATACATTTGTCAGAGAGCTGATATTTTTGTCTATTTAGTGCAGTAACTCTGACAATGGAAACAATTCCTCACACATGGTAAATACTCCTTCCATGAATGAGTGAAGGAATGTGGCCCAAAGGATGGAGAGTTTAGACAAATGGAGCTCTATTTCAAAGTCTGCAGTAGGGTGCAAGGTGAACCTGGCATAGAAACTAATATTTTTTGCTAAATGACACAACATTTTGTAGATGCTGTGATTTTCTTGTTTCATTTCCAGATGGGACTATGTATTGATGTTTTATATTTTTCTTTCCATGGTTGACTGTTACGTGTGCTTAGGGAATGCTTAGGTTTATCTTTCAGATAGGAAAAAATCAAGAGATTTAGTAGCTACTGGTTCATCTGTCTCTCGGCTGATTAAACTGGGCCAGAGGGGAGTTGGAGCTGGTCTTGATGCTCTTCATCATTTCTATCAACCCGGTCAGCTTCCATCACTGCCAAAACAAATCAGCAACGGATCTGAGCAATGTCAAGGTTATTGAAATTCACTGAAATGATTCCAAAAAGTGAAATCAATCAGACTTTGGAAGAAAAGTTGCATGTGTTTTAATACTTTATTTCAAGTTGCTCTAAAAGATAATAAAGATGGTAACATCAATAACATAGCATTCATGAGAAGTGAGTCACTTATCTAAAATACAAGTAACACACTCATTTAATATTTAATGATAGTATAAGATATTTGCTCTTTTAATTTCCATTTTACTTATGAAGGCTTTGGGAAAAGAGAGTTATGTTATTTGTATAAGGTCACAGGAAATTGCCAGTCAAAATCACCCACAAACAGCCTGGGTCCAGATTGAAAGTGTGTAAGTGCTCCTGAACTCTCATGTCTTCATAGTTTCTGGACAACAATTCATTTATGTATAAACATGAAATAATGAAGTTGTTTCAGTTTTGATGAAATCTTCATGCTCTTATTTTATAACAGATTTTTAATTCAATTGGCGTGTTCTTGAATTTGAACTAATAGCATTCAAACATGTGTTTTATAATTAATTAAAATTATTGATAAATATAATGTTCCTGGAAAAACTCATCTGATATTCTTGTATTATAATATAATAAACACTAAATTCTTCTTGGTAAATTGTTATTAGAGGCATGTATTTTTCATTGGTCTTGATTTTTCTTTTTACATAACTACTACTCAGCCACAAGAAGAATGAAATCATGTCTTTTGCAACAAAATGGATGCATCTGTAAACCATCATGCTTAATGAAATAAGCCAGTCCCCAAAAGACAAATGTTATCTATTTCTCTGAAATGTGGTAGTTAATATAGAATACAAAATGAAATGGACATCTTGTAATTTGATTGTTGTATTTAGCCCTTGTTTATACTTCTGTGGAACTGTAGTCTTTCTACTTTTTACCTGTTGAATATTATGATTAATTATACATTAAGCCTGTGATTTTAGAGTGGATTGAAAGTACACTTTTGTAATAATTAAAGAAAAAGAAGAAAGGAAGGAAAGATGGGACTTGAGGGTGAGAGAGAAGCATGGTTATCTTCTTAAAATTATACCTATGAAATACTTGAAATCTGTTCTCTTTATAGTAATGAAATTTAAAAATTAAACAAATTGGTTTGTTAAATCATTATTTTAACTATTACTAGCAGTAAAATAGATGCCAGTGGAAAACCATGTGAATAACTTAATTTCAAAAATAAATACTTAAAATAACAAAAAATAAAATAAAGGTCTGTATTACTGTTAAATCAAGTTTTTCTCTGTTCCTTTGGTTCTCAATTGAAAACAGTAAAAATCTGTAGAAATACTTTTCCTTGAAGCTTTGCAAGAAGTATGAATATAATACATATTTGTGGAATAAATGAAGTTTTCTTCAATTCATTTTGATGTTTAATGTTTTAGTAATTTCCTGTTTAGTTACTTCATCAAAAGAAAGATGACTTAAAAATTTTATTAGACAGTGTCACTCTTTATAAAAACAGAATGTAGAAAATTATTGGCATTAATTTCTTTTACCTTTTGTCCTGGTCTCAGGGATAGAGCACTTCTCCTATCTACTCTTAGTTATATGCACTCATATGATGCATCTCTGACCCAGGAAATGCAGGTAGGACCAATTAGACTACTTCCATGCCTGGCAATATCATCCTCTGATATCTCTTTTCATGCCAGATGGATATAAATGCCTAACAGAAGTGGAGATGTCGTGTGCTGAAAATGGCAAAATTTTATTATTAACCATGGATCATAAATGGTTTCACGTCATAATTTTATATATTTCCATCTCCTTCACATGGTGAAAATAAAGACCTAAATGCCACACTACCAAAATTTGTCAGTACTATTTATAAGAGCAGTTATAATTATTCCCATTTACACAGAAGGGTTATGTTAGAGTGGAGTACTACAATGATAAAAATCTAAATTTTTTACCTTGGTTCAGTAATTTGGTGTTAGGAAGTAATAAAAGTGATGTGAAAAAGTAAATGACATTGCTCATGGGAATTCAAAATAGTCCAGCCACTTTGGAAGACAGTTTGACAATTTCTTACAAAACCAAATATACTCTTTCCATATGATCTAGCAATTGTATTCCTTAGTATATATTTACCAAGGAAGTTGAAAACTATGTTTACACAAAAACTTTTGCATGAGTGTTTTCAGTATCTTTACTGATAATAACAAAAACTTGGAAATAACCAAGATGACCTCTGTAGGTGAATATATAAATAAACTGTGATATGTGCACAGAGGAACTTCACTCCCAGGAAGTGAAAACCATGTAGGAAACTTTAATTGCATATCACTAGGTGAATGAAAACAGTATGAAAAGGCCACATACTATAGTATTCCAGCTACATGACACTTTGGAAAAGGCAAAACAAGACATTAAAATGATGAATAGTTTCCAAGGATCAGAAAAAGGAAGGGATAAATAGCCAGAGCATAGAGGATTTTTAGGGCACTGAAACCATTATGCGTGATATTATAATGCTGGAAACTTTTCATTACACTTTTAGAAAACCCATAGAAAGTACAACAACAAGAGTGAAGTATACTGTACACTAAGTATCTCATTATTGATTCAGGCATCTAATAAATGTCCCATTCTGCTGTGGGATATTGGTAGAAACAAAGGTTTTACCAGTGTGGGACAGGGATTGTATGGAGATACTCTTAGTGTTGCTACTCAATTTTTCTGTGAACTTTATACTGCTTTAAAAATAAAATCTATTTTAAAAGTTAGCATTATGAAAATCCTATTATGCAGTTGCAAAAATAAAGTTGGAAAAATTCTGTCTGTAATAGAATAGATGGCCAAACACTATGTGTCAGTTCCCCAGGGCTCCTGTAACAAAGGATCACAGACTGCATGGCTTACCCAGCAGGAATGTCTTATGAGTGCAGAGGCTACAAACTGGTCATATTGAGTTAAAAGCCCATTGTACTCCAGTAAGCCTGAGCCATATAGTTACATCTGCAATGACCCTATTTCTAAATAAGGTCACATTCTGAGGTACTGGGAGTTAAGTCTTCACTACACATGTTAAGTCTTCAATATATCAATCTAGGGTAGGGAAACAAAATTCAATGCTTAACATCAACCAAACCTTGAATTGTAAGAGAACAGGTTAAAATGGAATATTAGTAAGATATTTTGGTTGATATTAGCTAAGTGTAATAAAGAATAAGAAAGACAAGAGAAATATGGTCATAGGTTATGATTAATTGATGTAGACAGAGGTAATATGAGCAGAACTACAGAAATACCAGTCCTTGATGAGTTGGAAAATCACAGAGTAGCAAGTATGATTGCCATATCTTTGAATGACAAAGATCTTCCTACCCAAGCTTGAAGATTGGGCTGCAACATAATGGTATATTCAAAGATGAGGGAATGACTGGGCTTTGTGTGAAAATCCTACTAATCTGGGAGACTAACAATTATTGAATAAAGCATGACTATTAAGGGCAAATTGTTACAAAGATTGTTATTTGGCATCTGAACTGATTGTCTGAGATTGTGGGCCGGAATACTGTTTTCATATATATCTGATCTCCCATCCACATATTCTGGAAAGTGAAGTAAAGAACCATACAATAGCTATTCATACAAAGTATAAAAATGCATCTTCGAGTATAGAGCACAAAGCTTGACAGGTTCCATTTCTAAATCAACAGCATAGCACTTCTCTCCAGAGACCCGGGTGATGGGTGCACAGGCAAACATGTTCTGAGTAATACAGTAAACGAATGGCTCCCATAACCAACTGCTCATCATGATGCTTCTTTTACCAGGAAGTGGGTCTTTTAAGTGGCGACGTTTTCTGAGGAATTTCGTATTCATAAATCAGATATTCTGTCTGCTCATGGATTGTGGGACCTCCTTAAAAGTTGTAGGCTTGGAAATTATTCTATATGGGAAATATATATCATTTTTTGTACAGAAATGTATTTCTAGAAAATAAATACTTCAAGTAGCAATGAAATGATTTATGTATTATGAATATATCCCCTTCCTTTACCCAAGAGGACATCCTTAATTAGTATCAGCTGACAGAACATTAACGTGAACACTAAGATGTATGCTCAAATTAATGAAAGTAATAAAACATCTCACTGGTTAATTAATTTATGCATGAAATCAGCAACGCTATGTCAATGTGGAATTTTAAACTTCAGATCACATAAAAGACAGAAGAGATAGATTGCTTTTTAATTTTCTTAACAATTTTTAAAACCTTATCACAGAAAGAAACACATGCATATGTAATGATTAACTACAAAGCATATGGCCAACCAGAGATTTTTGTTTAGAAAAATGTCTCCTTGTCTAAATGCCAGTGCCTTTATATATCAGATGACATTTTTAATCAACTCCCTGGCTTGCTAAAGCATCGTGTGCAACTTTTAAAATTAGTACACACATTGTTTGTTCACAATATTTTGTTCAAAATATTTTTTAAGATTTATTTGAATGTTAGAATTATAAAGGGAGAGGGAGAGGAAGAGGGAGAGAGAGAGAAAGAGAGAGAGAGAAAGAGAGAGAGAAAGAGAGAGGCCAGTGCCGCGGCTCACTAGGCTAATCCTCCGCCTGCGCTGCCGGCACCCTGGGTTCTAGTGCCAGTTGGGGTGCCGAATTCAGTCCGGGTTGCTCCTCTCCAGTCCAGCTCTCTGCTGTGGCCTGGAAAGGCAGTAGAGGATGGCCCAAGTACTTGGGCCCTGCACCCGCATGGGAGACCAGGAGGAAGCACCTGGCTCTTGGCTTCAGATCGGCACAGTGCATCGGCCACAGCACGCTGACCATAGCGGCCATTTTGGGGGTGAACCAACGGAAAAGGAAGACCTTTCTCTCTGTCTCTCTCTCTCTCTCACTGTCTAACTCTGCCTGTCAAAAAAGAGAGAGAAAGAGAGAGAGAGAGAGAGAGAGAATCTTCTGTCTGCTGGTTCATTTTCAAGATGTCTACAACAGCCAGGGCTGGGTCAGGCTGAAGTCAGAAGCCAGAAGCTTCTTCTGGGTCTACCATGTGGGTAGCATGGACCCTAGCACTTGGGCCATTTTCTGCTGCTTTTCTCAGACCATTAGCAGGGAGCTGGATTGAAGTGAAGCAGCCAGGAATGGAATCAGAGCACATGTTGAATACTGGCATCACAAGCGGCGGCTTTAACTGCTGCACCATGATGCTCACCCCTGTTCAAAATATTCTAAAGAACATATTACAAATATTACAAACATACATATTTCCTTGAAATGTACATAGTCCATCTTCTCTACCACCAAGTAAAACCAACTGCTGATTATAGTTAGGTCTCTGATGGTTGTATCTGTACTGAACATGTACACACTTAGCAACAAACAATATAACATAACAACTATTTACATTGTACTGAGTATTCTAGAAAATGTTAAGATATACAGAAGAGTATGGATCTATAATTTGTAAATACTACACCATTTTGAATAAGGGATTTGAGAATATATTGGATCTTGGTCTCTCTGGTAGATAGGGGTTGGAATCAATCCTCCGTAGATACCAAAAGATGATGGCATTATAGGAAATTATTCTTTTTTATATACAACTTGGAGAATTATTTATCCAATGGAAAGCTTATTGGCTGGTAATAAAAGAATGCAGGCTCTTTGCTCTTTATTTGTACATATTTTTAATATACAAGAAAGTTTTTTTAGCTTGATTTCCTTACCATGAGATGGGTGTAATAGCATAAATTCTATTTATTCCACTTAGTTTTATAAATGGTAAAATAATAGCAGGAAAAGAAAATTGAGCAAAATGTAAATATTCATTCCAAAGTACAAATACCAATGTGAAATCCTTCTTGTCAGACACAGACAAAATTAGAGTTGGAAAATATTGAAGGGGAGAACTCATGCCTGTCTGTCTGAGATAAGTACTTCCTCAAGCACTTTCTGGGAGACCTACAAGAAATTCCTTCTGGTATCACAAATGCCCGTTTTTAGCATCCCTCACATGTCTGCACAGGTTTCTGTTAAGAGTCAAAGGGATCACACAAACAAGACTAGTGTCTCCTAATACTAACTGATAGAATTAAAAAGGAGAGAATTATCCAACATGGGAATCGAGATACACAGCAGACTCATAGAATGGCAGATGTCCTAAATAGCACTCTGGCTTCAGAATCAGCCCTTAAGGCATTCGAATCTGGCTCAAGAGCTCATGAGAATATTTTAGGCATGGAAAGCTAAGACACTCTGAAAAAAACAGAAGACCTAAATGAAAGATCCCTGCGAGTGAGATCCCAGTGGAAAGAACTGGGACACCAAAGAAGGAGGTACCTTTCTCTGAAGAGAGGAGAGAACTTCCACTTTGACTATGACCCTGTTGGAATAAGATCAAAGTCGGTGAACCCTAAAGGCTTCCATAACCTCGGCAACTCATGACTAGAGTCTAGGGAGATCACTGACACCATAAACAAGAGTGTCAAATTGTTAAATCAACATCAGGAGTCACTGTGTACTTATGTCTCATGAGGGATCTGTCCTTAATGTGTTGTCCAATGTGAAATAATGCTATAACTAGTACTGAAACAGTATTTTTACACTTTGTGTTTCTGTGTGGGTGCAAACTGATGAAAAATTTACTTAGTATATACTGAATCGATCTTCTGTATATAAAGATAATTGCAAATGATTAAAAAATCTTGGTGTTCAGAATCTACAAAGAAATTAAGAAACTCCACAACATCAAAACAAACAACCCACTTAAGAGATGGGCCAAGGACCTCAATAGACATTTTTCAAAAGAGGAAATCCAAATGGCCAACAGACACATGAAAAAATGTTCAAGATCCCTAGCAATCAGGGAAATGCAAATCAAAACCACAATGAGGTTTCACCTCACCCCGGTGAGAATGGCTCACATTCAGAAATCCACCAACAATAGATGCTGGAGAGGCTGTGGGGAAAAAGGGACACTAATCCACTGTTGGTGGGAATGCAAACTGGTGAAGCCACTATGGAAGTCAGTCTGGAGATTCCTCAGAAACATGAATATAACCCTACCATTCAACCCAGTGGTGCAATCTCCTATCCAGGAAGGCACTGTTGTTTTTTTGATTTTTATAGTATTGAAAATACAAATTGGGACTGCTTTGATACCTGGCTTCTTCCACTCAGTGAAATGTCTGTGAGCTTCATTCATGCTGTTAAGTAAACCAGCAATGCATCCATTTTCTTACTGAGCAGTTTTCTAGTCAAAGAATTGGATGAATGTTTTATCCACTCATTTCTTAATGCATATTTGGATTCTAATTCTTGGTTAATATTTCTTCTTTTGCTTATACCGTTTTTTAGAAAAATTTTATTTAATAAATATAAAATTTGAAAGGTCAACTTTTGGACTATAGCAGTTTTTCCCCCCATAACTACACTCCCACCTGCAAATCATCCATTACAGCTATTATAAACATTGCTTACTATATTCTGTTGTGGGTATTCATTTCATAAGAAACTGAAAAAATGTTTTCCAAAGTAGACATACCAATTTGCAATCTCATCATAAATACAAGACCTCAATTGTTTTATATTCTTGTACATATGTGGTTTTCCAATCCTTTCATGTTTGGGCAATCTCAAAGTTATTACTGGTTTTAATTTGCTTAAGTTAATTATTATCTTTAGATAAGTTTTGCTCTGAAAGTACTGCAAAAGAGGTGTGTGGTTTTTTCAAGATGAATTAAAGTTTAAAGATTAAAATAAAAAACATAATATAGGACAAGTTGATATTGGAGACTATGAAATAGATATGTAAAAATAATATATGTTAAAATTTTTAAAAATAAAGAAATTAAAATCAAAGAAGAAAGAAATGCTTTTGTATATCAATGTTGTGGCAAATATAGTTTTGTTAAACCAATGGTTAAGAATGTTATATTGCTATAGCTCATAGCTTTTTTTATATTTGAAAGCAAGATTTACTAGGGTCAAAGACCTCCAACCAGAGCAGCATAGAGGTGGGTTGGTTCCAAGAGAGGCAAAACCCAAAGGGGCTGGTGGTACTGGGGTTTTTAAGCACAATTTTAGGGAAGAAAAAAACTTCATCTTGACATTCTGCTGCAAGACAGGGACAAAACTGATCAAAAGACCAGATTTGCAATCTTTTATCCAATCTGGCTTGCTCAAGATAAAACAGAGCCAACAGAAGGGTGAGATAACTAATTTGCTTTACAGTAAACTGGGAGTTCAGAAGGAGTTGCCACTCACTTGTTACTCTCATGGAAGATTGGAAGCTTCCAAGGAGTGGGGAAAGCAAGCTGATCTATTATCCATTTAAAATTTATTGTATATGAGCAAAACGGTCATCTGTCTATTTGATTATTATTATTATTTTTTAAAGATTTATTCATTGAAAGTCAAAGTTACGCAGAGAGAGGAGAGGCACAGAGAGAGACCAAGGTCTTCTGTCCACTGATTCACTCTCCAGTTGGCCGCTATGGCTGGAGCTGCACTGATCTGAAGCCAGGAGCCAGGAGGGAGGAGCTTCCTCCAGGTTTTCCCATGCAGGTTCGGGGGCCAAGGACTTGGGCCATCTTCTGGTGCTTTCCCAGGCCATAGCTGAGAGCTGATCAGAAATGGCGTCCACACGGAATACTGACAATGCAGGCAGTGGCTTTACCCACCATGCCACAGTGCTGGCACCTTACTTAATTATTATTTATTGCTCTTGTCTATATTCCCATTAAGCTAGAATCTTTTAACACTTTATTTGTTCAATTTTAAAATTTATTTAAAATTCATTCATAATAAATTAATTTAATTTTGATGCAGTTAATAAAATTATATTCTATATATACCATTCAAATGAATATATGAAATTGTTTAAGCTTGCAGTACCTATATTTTGCAAAATAACGCATACACAAATTATTTGATGACTTTTCTGATATTTACCGAAGGAAGTTTATCTGAAAAGAGATCAAAGGGCAGTATTTTTAGAATGATGTGAACTGAAATAGTAGAACTATTCCTATGAAATTTTGTAATTGAGACTATTTCTACTTAATAGTCATAATTTTTTGACAAATTTCAGATGTGAATTTGTTTACACAACAGGGTTTATGATTATTTGATGATATCATTTCTTCTGCAATTTTATTCAGAATTCCAATGGAAAATTTTGTACAACTTAAACAGGTTTTTCAATGCTGTGGTAGACATTTAGCCTAGTTGTTAAGATACTGGTTAAGACCTTGTATCCCATATTGGAATATTTGGTTTTATATCCAGTTATAGATCCTTACACTCATATCGGAAATGACCCCCTAAAATATATATCAAAACGTGGTCCCTTAAAGTTCCCCAGAAGTGCCATCTGGGATGCCATGTTACCAGAATTTGGGGTGCCATATGATATCACCATATGCTTATTAATAAATCCCCAATATTAATAAACCTGAGAGGGTTCTTGTCTAATATTTAGAGAAGACTTCTAAATACTGGCATAAATAAACAAGGCAGCATGGTGCATTTTAGTTAGTGTGAAGGATGAAATCTGGGTTCATACTGAGCACCAGGAACTAGCCACATGGAGGATCATCTAGGCCAGCCCCCTCCTGGCAAGAAGCCAGGGAAAAGAAGAGAAGGAATGGGACACACCATTTCCTAGGCTTTTAACCCAATTCCAAAGGGGAGTGGTTAACTAACCTGATTGGCTGGTGAGCACCCATGTGTGGCCAGGTAGGGGCATGAGGTCACACAGGGGCATGGCGAAGGTATCAGGTAGGGTGTGAGGTCACACAGGGGCATGGCGAAGGCACGATTTTCCAGCTCACAAACCTAATCAATTTTAACCTATATGCCTGCCTACGTCAACTCCAGCTTCTTTCTAATGCAGACCCTTCTAAGCAGTGGTCATAGCGCAAGTACTCGAGTTCCTGGCACTCATAGGAGAAATTGAGTTCTCAACATTCAGCATTGGTCCAGAGCCCTTGAGGGGCATTCATGGAGTAAATCAGTAGATGGGAGTCTCTTTCTCTCTCTCCCCTTCTCCCTTCCTCAAATATAAATTTAAAAATATAGAATGCTAACAAAATGCATTAACATATATTCTTGTACATCTCATATGATTAAGGCTGGGGACACTGGTTAATCTACATAAATGGAACATAATCAAGGATTAAAAATAATATGAATTTATTGAGGTATCATGCATCAGAAAGTTGGAATTTCACACATGGAAAGAATGGATCAGGCAATAAATATGTCTAAAATACAGTAAAATAAATATTGCCCTTACTTTACATAATACAGGAAAATCAATTTCAGGTGAATTAGATTTTAATGTGACAGCAAACATTAAACATTTGATGCAAATTTGTTGAGTATTGTTTTATGATTTCAAAAGAGAGAACTACCTTAAGCTACATATTTTTATGAACAAATCAGAAAGAAAAAGAATAATTCATTTTTCCTGTAGGAAAATGTTAATAAAAGTTTCCTCTCATCAAAAGATAGAATAAAAAATTTAGAAGAGCTAAAGAATGGGGGAAAGTACTTGAAGCACAGTTTCTGAATATTAAAAAAAAGAATCCTCTTACTCTTCAATTATAAAATCCAATTGTTATGAATAAGTAATCTTCAGAAAGAGGAAATTCAGTGCAGATTAAAAGCTCTTGGCAAAAGCCTGAGAAGTATAAAAATGTTTCAGAAGTTGGGCAATGGAACTAGCACTATACTGTAGTGGAAGTATGATTTAGAGAGAAATACGTTGCTATTTAGTGATTTTAATTGTGTACATCCAATATGATGCTGCCATCCATAACTCAGAGAAACTATAATGTATCCACGGGAGAAACATACGATTATATTTATCAGACTGTTATTTCTGTTAGAGGGCTTGGTAGACTAAATGACTAGTGCTGCTGTAACAATATGCACGGATTGAACAAGAGAAATCCATTGCTGTTGGAGGTTGGATGTCTGAAATGAAAGTCTCAGCAAAAGAATTGCTTCTAAGGGCTGTGAGGAGGCATCTGTTCTCTGCCTCTGTTCTAGCTACTGCAGAAATTCCAGCAATCTCCGACCTCCGCATGTAGACTCTCATCCCAGACATGGCCTACATTGTCTTATTGTCCTTTTGTGTCCTATTTTTCCTTTTCTATAAGGGTATGAGATATATTGTTTTAGGGCCCACTCTGATGACCTCATTTAAACCTGATTAAATCTGCAACAACCTATTTCCAAATGAACTTATATTTGAAGATATTGGGGATGTAGTTTCAACATAGCTTCTTTTGTATGGCATAGGTCAACCCAAAGTATTACCAAAAGATAAAAGAGGTTAAGACAAATAGGATGCTTCACAGAAGTAGTAATGTAGATTAAAATCCTAAAAACTCTCAGTAGTAACACATAAAGTAAAAATTCTAAAAATACACAAAACAACATTAAATAAAAGACTTAACCTCGGGCCAGTGCTGTGAAGTAGCATGTAGAGCTGCTACCTGCAGTGCCATCATCTCATATGCATGCTGGTTTGAGTCCTGGCTGATCCACTTCTGATCCAGCTCTCTGCTATGGCCTAGGAAAGCAGTAAAAGATGGCTCAAGTCATTGGGTCCCTACACACACATGGGAGACCTGGAAGAAGCTCCTGCCTCCTGGTTTCAGATTGGCTTGGCCAATTGGGAACTGAACCAGCAGATGGAAGACCTCTCTCTCTCTCCCTGCCTCTCCTTCTCTCTCTTTGTAACTCTGAATTGCCAAATAAATAAATAAAACTTTTTTTAATAAAAAGATTTCACAAAATTTTTAGAAGAAAACAAAGAGGAAACACTTCAAGGATTGGTATAGGTGATGACTTCTTGGATAACACCTCAAAAGCATAGGTAACAAAAGCAAAACTAGACAAGTTATCAAACTCAGAAGCTTCTTCACAGCAAATAAAGCAATCAATAGGGTGGAGAGGCATCCAATAGAATTGGATAAAATACTTGTAAGTTACTTACCTGAAATCCACAATGTATCAGCAACTCAAAATACTCATCAACAAACACAATCAATTCAGTTAAGAAATGGGTCAATGACCTGAAAAGATAGTTCTCAAAAGAATAAAAACAAATGGCCCAGAAATATATGAAAACATTCTGAATATCACTTGCTATCTAGGAAATGAAAATCAAAATCACACTGAGATATCAACTCATCCTGTTGTGAGGAGTTGGGTTAATAGGAGGTCAAGGTGGCCCCTATGGAATTTGGGGTGTAGAATGTTTGCTTCCCCCAAAAATGTTATCTTTAGCAAAAATAAAATGTCTGCCCTCTTTCCTTAGGAATCTCCAAATTTATCATGAGAATAACAAGGGAATGATTGCATCTTCTTGAGCTCACAATTTACTGTACAAACAAGTGACTTATCCCACCTTCTGGATGGATTTTTGCTTTATAATGAGCAAGCCAGATAGGATAAAGGATTGTAAATCAGGTCTTTTGCTAGGTTTTGTCCCTGCTTGGTAACTGAATGACAAACTGATGTTCAAGTAATTTTTGCCCTTGGAACTGTACTTAAATCCCAAGTGCTATGGGGTCCTTGGGGTCTTTTCCCCCCTTGGAAGCTCCCCTTCATGCCCCTCTGGTTGGAGATCTTTGATTGTAATAAATCTTGCTTTCTAAAATCTCTATGCTTGTCTGTTTGGAAATTCTTCCATGTGAGGCAAAGACTCGAGGTAAAAATATCTTCTCTATCTCCATTTTCCCATAACACTATCAGAATGGCTGTTAATAAAAAGACAGAAAGTAACAAATGGGTAAAGATGGGGACTCCTTTTTTTTTAACAGAATTTTTTTTTTTAATTTTAAAGTCACAGAGAAAGAGAGGGAAAGGAAGAGGAAGAGGGAAAGGGGAGAGAGAGAGAGAGAGAGAGAGAGAGAGAGAGAGAGAGAGAGAGAGAGAGAGAAAGCTTTCATCTGTAGGTTCACTCCCCAAATGTTTGCAAAAGCCAGGTCCGGGCCAGGCAGAAGCCAAAAGCCAAGAACTCAGTATTGTTTTTCCATATGAGTGGCAGCCCCAAGTAAATGGGCCATTTCCTGTTGCCTTCATGTTGTAGTCCGGCATATAGGATAAAACTGATCAGGTTCGTGAGCTGGAAGACCACGCCTTCACCATGCCCCTGTGAGACCTCATGCCCCTACCTGGCCACACCTGTGTGCCCACTGGCCAATCAGGTTAATTAACCACTCCCCTTTGAAAGTGGATTAAAAACCTGGGACATGGTGTGCCCAGTCCTTTTTGGGCCCTATCTTCTCTTTGGCCTTTGGCCACCCACCACATGCTTCCTGGCCTGCACGCTCCTCCACGTGCTGGCTCCTGGTGCTCGGTATGAATCTAGATTTCCCTATCTCCTTTAGATAGGGCCCTCATTCTCCTATGCGGCTTCTTCATGGAATAAAAGCTTAAAACTTATCATGCTGCCTTGTTCATTCATGCTGGTATTCAGAATTCTTAGACTATTAGACAAGAATCCGCACAGCCTTATTAATATTGAGAATTGATTAATAAGCATACAGAATGGCACTGCATATTCTGATTTCATTCTCAGGCACCTTAGTGGGAAGCTGGATCAAACACAGAGGGCCCAGTACTCAAACTGGCACTCAGATATAGAATGCCAGCATAGCAGGCAGAGGTTTAGCCCTCTAACTCCTAACCCTCATTACACCATCCCCTGAAAGAAGAACTCTTTCAAACTTTTGATGGGAATGTAAATTAGTCCAACCATTATGGGAAAGAGTATGGATACTTATTTAGAATCTAGAAATAGAAGTGATGAATGATCCAGGAATCTTACTACTGGGCATGTACTCAAAAGACACAAAAATCATTGTATCAAAGAGATACTTGCTCCATTATGTTTATAGCAGCACTGTTCACAATAACCAAAAATGCAATGAACCAAGGTTTCCATCAACAAGACTAATGAATAAAGAAAATGTGATATATACACACAATGGAATACCATTCATCTATAACAAAGAATGGAATCCTGTCATTTAGAGCAAAATGGGTGGAACAGGACACCACATTGAGTGAAATAAGCAAGACTAAGAAAGACAAATACTGTGTGTTCTTCCTTATATGTGGGAGATAAGTTTTTTAAATATTCAATCTGAACACATAATGTTAATTACTGGAGTCTGGGATAGTGGGAGGGATCAATGGAGTTTGGATTAAAACAATAAGAGAAGCTGAGAGTGTTTCATTAATTGTGATAAGCATGTTAATATGAAATTTTAATAGGGGGAATGGTGTGAGAGGTGCATAGGAAATCTTTGTATTAGTAACTCACAATTTTGGTTTTTAAACTTAAATTAATAATAAAAATGTGAAGAAATCCATGTATATTATTATAATACCCAGCAAAGCCATATATAAAAATATAAAAATACATAAAGAGAGAAAATAAATACATACCCAGAGTAGGATGAAGAGGATAATAAGATAAGATGATACAATCTAAAATATGAACTGAATGAATACGAAAGTGAAATTTGTAAGTAAAATAAGAATTGGGTTTTACAGAGTTGGTTATGACTCTCTATCATGTATTGAATAATATTACTAACAATTCTGTGCTGAGTGTCTCAACTTAAGTCCAAACAATTTACATATCAGAAGATTTATGAAAACATTTTTTATTTCTCTTTGGGAAAACCTCAAAACTTGGGAATATTAGCTTTTCATTAATACCATGAAATAGCTGAGATGCCTACTTATGAAAGAAAGAGGCATTTTTAATCCACAGTTTTAGGCTGGTGCAGAGGCTCAATACGTTCATCCTCCACCTCCTGGTCGGGGGGCCGGATTCTGTCTCAGTTGCTCCTCTTCCAGTCCAGCTCTCTGCTGTGGCACAGGAGTGCAGTGGAGGATGGCCCAAGTCCTTGGTGCTTGCACCCGCATGGGAGACCAGGAGAAGCACCTGGCTCCTGGCTTTGGATCAGTGCGGTGTGCTGGCCGCAGCGGGCATTGGGGGGTGAACCAAGGGAAAAGGAAGACGTTTCTCTCTCTCTCTCACTGCCCACTCTGCCTGTCAAAAAAAAATCCACAGTTTTGGAGTGCAAGTCCAGGATCAGGTGGCTTCATTGATTTGGTATCTGAGGATGCCAATGTTTGAGAGTATGCAGGGCAATACCAACATGGTGAGCCAGGAGCAGAGAAAATTATTGGCACCACCTCAGACTTTTTTTTTTTTTACCAATGCTCTTCTTTTATTTTTCTTCTAACTTTTATTTAGCAAATATAAATTTCCAAAGTACAGCTTTTGGATTACAATGGCTTTCTCCCCCGCCCCAAACATCCCTCCTGCCTGCAACCCTCCCAACTTCCACTCCCTCTCCCATTCCATTCACATCAAGATTCATTTTCATTTATCTTTATATACAGAAGATCAATTTAGTATATATTAAGTAAAGATTTCAACGGTTTCCACCCACACAGAACATAGAGTGTAAAATACTGTTTGAGTACAAGTTATAACATTAATTCACATTGGACAACACCTTAAGGACAGAGATCCTACATGAGGAGTAAGTGCACAGTGACCTCTGTTGTTGACTTAACAAATTCACAGTCTTGTTTATGGCGTCAGTAATCACCTAGGCTCTTGTCATGATTTGCCAAGGTTATGGAAGACTTTTGAGTTCACTGACTTCGAACTTATTTAGACAAGGTCATAGTCAAAGTGGAAGTTCTCTCCTCCCTTCAGAGAAAGGTACCTCCTTCTTTGATGGCCCATTCTTTTTGCTGGGATCTCACTCGCAGAGATCTTTCATTTAGGTCCTCTTTTTTTTTTTTTTTCAGAGAGTCTTGGCTTTCCATGCCTAAAATATTCTCATGGGCTCTTGAGCCAGATCCGAATGCCTTAAGGGCTGATTCTGAGGCCAGAGTGCTATTTAGGACATCTGCCATTCTATGAGTCTGCTGTGTGTCCTGCTTCCCATGTTGGATCATTCTCTCCCTTTTTGATTCTACCAGTATTAGCAGACACTAGTCTTCTTTGTGTGATCCCTTTGACTCTTAGACCTATCAGTGTGATCAATTGTGAACTGAAATTGATCACTTGGACTAGTGAGATGGCATTGGTACATGCCACATGCCATCTTGATGGGATTGAATTGGGATCCCCTGGCACATTTCTAACTCCACCATTTGGGGCAAGTCAGCTTGAGCATGCCCCAAATTATACATCTCCTCCCTCTCTTATTCCCACTCTTACATTTCACAGGGATCACTTTTCAGTTATATTTAAACAACTAAGAATAATTATGTGTTAATTACAGAGTTCAACCAATAGTATTGACTAGAACAAAAAAAATACTAAGAGGGATAAAGTATTAAATTGTATATCAACAGTCAGGACAAGGGCTGATCTAATCACTATTTCTCATAGCATCCATTTCATTTCAACAGGTTTCCTTTTTGGTGCTCAGTTAGTTGACACCGATCAGGGAGAACATATGATATTTGTCCCTTTGGGACTGGCTTAATTCACTCAGCATGATGTTTTCCAGATTTCTCCATTTTATTGCAAATGACCGGGTTTCATTGTTTTTGACTGCTGTATAGTATTCTATAGAGTACATGTCCCATAATTTCTTTATCCAATCTACTGTTGATGGGCATTTGGATTGATTCCAGGTCTTAGCTATTGTGAATTGAGCTGCAATAAACATTAATGTGCAGACAACTTCTTTATTTGCCAATTTAATTTCCTTTGGGTAAATTCCAAGGAGTGGGATGGCTTAGTTGTGTGGGAGAGTTATATTCAGATTTCTGAGGAATCTCCCAACTGACTTCCATACCAATGCTCTTCTGAAAGCACAACTCCAGTGATTCTAGGACATGCGATTATCTTCTACCTTGTAACCATCATTACTGGATTAAGTTCTCACTCTTAGTAACATTAATTTATGACTTTGGGGATTTAACATCTGCATGAGTTCAGTAGCCAAATCATGTTCAAACCACAGCTCCTGCTCACTGGATCTTCTTGCTTTGGTGCAACAAAATTACTGCTCCTGACTTGCAGCTGAACCTTTTAGAAGGCGTGGCGTCCTTGTGTCATATCATTCAACTAGGCTTCACACATTTGTTATTGCTGTGGCAGTGTAAGCATCTGAATGTGTATCTCTGTTTCAAGGTGTCTAGCAGCAGAGCTGTGCCAACAGAGATCAACAAGAGTGTTGGTCCTGATCAGAATGCACTCAGCTTCTGTAAATTACTTAGATTTACCACCCTTTGCTCATGAATCTTACAATCAACTTTAATACTCTCTCCAATGCAGATTTCACAAGGAAACATTGTTCTATGCAAATATTTCATTTGTACATATTCTTTTTTTCTACTATAATGTTTCACACACAAACTCTGGCTACTCTAGAACTGTTAGGAATAATATCTTATTTAAGAATATACGTTTACTCATTTGATATAATGTATTTTATATCTGATGAACAAAATCCAATATTTTCCTAAAATGCATATATGCTTAAACTTTTAACTCACAAAAGACTTCACACTTAATTTTATTTATTTATTTATTTATTTTTTTGCTTTTATTTAAAGAATATAAATTTCCAAAGTATAGCTTATGGATTCCAATGGCTCCCCCCCCTCACAACTTCCCTCCCTCCCACTACCCTCCCCTCTCCCGCTCCCTCTCCCCTTCTGTTCACATCAAGATTCATTTTCAATTCTCTTTATACACAGAAGATCAGTTTAGAACATATTATGTAAAGATTTCAACAGTTTGCCCTCACATAGAGACACAAACTGAAATTATTGTTGGAGTACTAGTTATAGTATTAATTCACAATGTACAGTACATTAAAGACAGAGATCCTACATGATTTTTTTAAAGAATTGATTAATTATCTATGCAATTTCCAATTTAACACCAAGATTTTTAAATCATTTGCAATTATCTTTATACACAGAAGATCGATTTAATATTATAGTATGTAAAGATTTCATCAGTTTGCACCCACACAGAAACACAAAGTGAAAAAATACTGTTTCATTACTAGTAGTAGCATTATTTCACATTGGATAACACATTAAGGACAGATCCCTCATGAGACATAAGTACACAGTGACTCCTGAAGTTGATTTAACAATTTGACACTCTTGTTTATGGCGTCAGTAATCTCCCCAGGCTCTAGTCATGAGTTGCTGAGGCTATGGAAGCGTTTAGGGTTCGCCGACTTCGATCTTATTCCAACAGGGTCATAGTCAAAGTGGAGGTTCTCTCCTCCCTTCAGAGAAAGGTACCTCCTTCTCTGATGGCCCCGTTCTTTCCACTGGGATCTCACTCACAGAGATCTTTCATTTAGGTCTTCATTTTTTTGTTTTTCACAGTGTCTTAGCTTTCCATGCCTAAAATATTCTCATGGGCTCTTGAGCCAGATCCGAATGCCTTAAGGGCTGATTCTGAGGCCAGAGTGCTATTTAGGACATCTGCCATTCTATGAGTCTGCTGTGTATCTTGCTTCCCATGTTGGATCATTCTCTCCCTTTTTCATTCTATCAGTTAGTATTAGCAGACACTAGTCTTGTTTGTGTGAACCATTTTACTCTTAGACCTATCAGTGTGATCAATTGTGAGCTGAAATTGATCACCTGGACTAATGAGATGGCCTTGGTACATGCCACCTTGATGGGAATGTATTGGAATCCCCTGGCACACTTCTAACTCTATCATTTGGGGCAGGTCCGATTGAGCATGTCCCAAATTGTACATCTCCAATTATTGTGTTATTTCTTCCCAGAATATTTGCACCAATTGATATTCAAGCAAAAACAGAAGTGTGTATTTTCCTTCTCCTTTTTTAGTTTGTATTCCTTTAAGATATTACTTTCCAAAAGTTGTAAAATAGTCTACCAATCCCTAATAACTTTCATAAGCAAATGGGACACACACCCCCACATATTTGGAATTCTTAACATGCTCTCTTGCCAAGGCTTTTCCTTTTGCAAAGTTATTGAATTTGATATGTTGGAAACACTCCTGAGAGAGTCAGAGATTGTTATACAAATGAGGTTTCCCTAGCAGGTCAACTCTCTTCAGATTTTGTGAAAGGCAGCAAAGAAGCCTTTAGTCATATTGCTTTGGAAGTAATTTTACCCAGATTGCCTATCTTCAGTTAAAGATAAGTAGTGAATCATAGAGGTGATATAATACTTAATCTCACAGAAGTAAAAAATGTCCATTTTTATATTTAGAAATAAATGAATCACTAGCAAAAGAAGAGATAACATTACAAAAAGGAAGACAAAACCAAGGTTTTCCTCTTTGGAGAGGCCAAAATTCAAGCTATACGCTTTTCAGATAATTTTATTATTGAATTACATTTGAGATAGAAATAGGATCATAAAGAAAACACATAATATAAACTTGAGTTATTTGATTAATGTCTGAATAAATAAACGTGTGTTTAATATAGTAAAAAGTGTTTCCATTCCTTTCTAGTTTTTTAAAGTTCTTGTTGACTTCGCTAGATAGAACGGATTTGTGTCTATGAACACACAAATATAATGAAGAGTTCAGCCTAATGAGTAGAATGTTAGCAGGTGGGAAGGAATCAGGCCTTTGATGTATGATTATACATTTGGACTTTCCCCTGAGTCTTTGCTATTGCTAACATATGGGCCAACCCAGGAGGAGGCTGCTCTTCTTTCGAAGCCTCAGAACACGATGTGGACCTGACCCGAGAAGTGCAGCCCTCCAGAATGAAGCAGAACTTTCATCAGTCCTTGCTTTCAGGAGCTAATTCCCATTTCACTCCTGAGCATGTGAGTCAACCCAGTCAAGATCACAGAGATGTGCCTGTGAATCTGCAGGTGCATGAGGAAAGAAATATTTCTTATTTTGTGCTGCTGGGATGCAGGGTCAGTCTGCTTTGATGCAATAACTGTTAGCTACCATCTGTAGCATGTTTTGGACATCTTGCTTTCTAATTGTACAGTAAGGTCTTCTATGATATTGTTGGTTCCTTACCTCAGGAAAACACTGCATTTTTCTCCAATTATTGTTTCTAAGCAGTACTTCTACTTTCTCAAGGAAACTAAGATGCATTTATGTGAAATTTTAATTCCATTGTTACCACTTTTCTCATCACTGGTTACATTTTAACCTGCATCCTGAGTGGATTTCATTTGCATTTTCTCCACATAATTGATTCAAATTTTTATAGTCCAGATTGTTTTTTTGTTTTTTTGTTTTTTTGCCCTTAGTAAAAATTTAACATCCTTAACGGTGGTTTTTCTTTTTAATGGCAACATTTATCAATTCTTTCTAAATATATTTTTCCATTTTTTAAACTTATTCTTCATTTATATGTAGAATACATATTTATTTAAAGATGTATTCATTTATTTTGTAAGTCAGAGTTAGAGAGAGAGAGAGGGGAGGTGTGGCAGAAGACTTAGTCTTTTAATTAGACTTGTTTCTAATTGACATGATTAAAGTTGTGGTAGAGGCCTTCCCAAGGTCAGAAGAAGAAAAAGGGAGGAGCCCATCTGGGAATGAAATGTGGCTGTTATCTGCTTGCCTATGAATATTTCCACTGCAGTCCCTATCTACTTTTATGCAACCATTTCAGATTCTGCTTGTTAGTACAGAGCAAAGATGTTAACACTTGCCAGACAGGCTCAGTATGTGTGTGGAAAAAAACTTCTTCAGTGACTCTGTTTGCATGTACAACACGTATCAATCCTGTGGCCACCATGCAACATTAGAATATCCCATCAAATGTATGCAAGTAACCATATAAGGGAGACTAAGAGGCTAGAACTATATAGAAGGGAAAACCCTTCTTTGTTCAGGGCTCAGGATTTTGGATAAGAAATTCAGCCTAGGCCTTATGCCTGCATAATAAAAGACTACTTCCTATTAAGAGGCCTTGGTATCTTATCTGGGTACAAGAATCCTGCTACAAAGTCAGTGAGAGAGAAATCTTCCATCTGCTGTTTTGCTGGGCTGGGCCAAAGCCAGCAGCAAGGACCTCAACCAGGTTTCCTACCTGGGTGGCAGGCACCCACAGATTTGGAAGCCACCCTCTGCTGCTTTTCCCAGGCCGTTAGTAGGGATCTAGATCCAAAGTTGAGCAGCCAACACACCAATTGGTCTCTATATGGGATGCTGGAGTCACACACAGTGGCTTTACCTACTACGCCAAAATGCCCACCCTTCTTTATTTTAAATTTTTCCTTTATTTGACAGAGGACACAAACTATTTAATTTCTAAAGAAATCAGCTTATCACCGGAACAGAAGGAATTCAGTTGCTGTTAAATCTCTCCTAATCAAAGGTGTGATGCTTAGTTCTCTTTGTGAACCCACTGTCCTAACTACCATAAGGAGGTCATGTCCAGTTCCTACTCTATAAAGTCCCTTTTTGTTCCCAATATGTAATATTCAGCGAAAAGTGGGACATCCACTCTTTTTTTTTTTTTTGACAGGCAGAGTGGACAGTGAGAGAGAGAGATACAGAGAGAAAGGTCTTCCGTTGTCGTTGGTTCACCCTCCAATGGCCGCCGCTGACGGCGCACTGCGGCCGGCGCACCGCGCTCGTCCGATGGCAGGAGCCAGGAGCCAGGTGCTTTTCCTGGTCTCCCATGGGGTGCAGGGCCCAAGCACCTGGGCCATCCTCCACTGCACTCCTGGGCCACAGCAGAGGGCTGGCCTGGAAGAGGGGCAACCGGGACAGAATCCGGTGCCCCGACCGGGACTAGAACCCGGTGTGCCGGCGCCGCAAGGCGGAGGATTAGCCTGTTGAGCCACAGCGCCGGCCGGGACATCCACTCTTAAGTATAGGTGTCCCCAAAGGAGAAAATTTCAAATAATTATGGAAAATGGAGATAAAAGATAAAATTAAAAACATAAACTTTATTTCTGAACAAAAGTTCCATCAAGTTCAATTATGATACCTGTCAGTTAGTCCATCCCTAATGAACTGAAATTCCTTGGAATTTAACAATGTTGATGCAGCCTTTTTGCCATTAATTTTTAAAAAATGGGTGTCTTTTACAGTTTTTTAAGATCAGAAAACAAAAAGAGATCAGAAGAAGTCAAAGCCGCACTGCAAGGTGGGTGATGAAAAATTTCCCATTGAAACTCTGACAAAATTACCCCGTTTGATAACAGGAATGAACAGGAGCATTGTGAAGGAGAACTCTCTGGTAAAGCTTCCACTTGTACTTTGACCCTAAAGCTTTGCCTCACTTTTAAATCACTCCTTCATAAGCAGATGTCATCATTCTCTGGCTCTCCAGAAAGTCGACAGGCAAAATCTTTGATCATCCCAGAAAAGTGTCACTGTAACCTTTGCTATTGAGTGGTCCCATTTTGCTTTGAGTTGAACACTTTCACTTCATCATTGCTCTTTTCTTCAGGATGATGTTGGAAAATCTGTTTCCACGATTGGAAGAATTCTTGGAAAACTGCTTTAGACTTTTTGTTCTGCTCTGAAAATGTCCATTCAACTCTGCTGTTGACTAGAGGTAATTTGGGCAACAACAGACTTGGCATCTATTGAACAGAAACCTCTTCCACTTCAATTGCACAGTCAGAATTGTGTTAGCTGTACCAGCTGAGATGCCTATGGTGTTGGCTATTATTTCTCTGTTAATCGTTGGTTCTACGCCAACAGGGCATGAACAAGGTTAATGCTTTGAGTATGAATGGCCTGCCACTGTGGCCACATCTTCAACATCATCTTGCCCCTTTCTGAAATGAGTTAATCATTTATAAGTTGCAAGTTTCTTTGGACCATTGTCCACATAAACTCCTCATGAATCATTAAGGGTTTTACTATTCTTTTGCTCAAGCTTCACTGGGCATTTGATGCTTGTTATTATTTCAATTTTAGGAAATTTGTGACAGTGATTGTTTTTGAAATGATAACTTGTTCTTGTTAGTGCTTCAAACTAGATCCTACTCTGACACACTATAGCAACAAAGACTAAATTATTTTGGCACAAAAATTTGTAAAGTCCATGTATAGTGTTTTAATAAGTGTTTTCCATGAGTGTTTTGAAGACTCCTTGTTCTAGCCTATTAGTAAAACAATTTGGTTTTTTGCTATAACATTTGTCTGTATGCTATAAATTCTCTACTTTCCTGAAACTTAACTGTCATTTACTAAATATTACCTTTAAGTAAATAAGTATGTCAATTACTTTCCCATATGACCTATGCAATAAAAATTCCTTTTAATTATTTAAAATGTCTTTGGCTCTGCAGCAGTCATTTCTTTCAGAAGTGTGATATTTCCCCTGTAAGCATTAGTGCAAATCCTTTGAGAACAGGCTGTCAGTATCTTTCTATCTCACTTGATCCATTTCTTATTACTCATCACATATAAATTGGGAAAATGTGAGTTTAACAGTAAGGGGCATATTATGCTCTAAACTTTTATGAGATTGCTGTTCTAGATGAAATCTTCAAAAAGAGATGGGGCACGTGTGTCAACAGCACACAAGGAAGTGGTACAGCAACAGATACAGAAAAAGACTGACCAAATGTCTGTGGAAATAGAAACCAGAATGAAAGTCACGAACAGCAGCTGCTCCATGAACCAGCAGGGGATAAAGAACCCACAGGACATGAGAAGCAAGAAATGTGGAGATGTGGCAATCAAGTTTCATTCTGGGTAGCTAAGTCCTACTATTACAGGAACAGTTATAAAGAGATGAATGGCATTTTTACTCAATTCTGCTTATGTAAATACTACATGAAGAAATGAAGATGTAATGCTTATGTAAATGCTAGATGAAGAAATGAAGAAACCCCCAAAGGACACACATTAATAACACAACACTGGACTTAAGTTATTGTGAAATATTTTATATAATTACATGAATTCATCTGTAGTGGAATGGAATGAAAGTCAAACATCAAAGGTTTGAGAGTTAATAATTACTGAATGCTAATACTTACCAACCCAAAATTCTATATTGCATTGTATTATTATTATTTGTTCACATATTAGGTTAAATAACATAAAAATAAAACCTTGTATTCCTACAGTACAGTAGTAAAAATGTTTGGTTATGTGACTGTTGACTGAGAGTGGAATCAATGTGTATGAACTGGATTCCCCACGTATCTTCAGTGAAAGAAAGGGATGCAGTCAGGAAAATCATGAGGAAGAAGCAGAATCTTATACTTAATTTTATTTTTGAGCTTTATTTATTTACTCAAAAGGCAGTTACAGAAAGACACACACACACACACACACATACTCACAGATCTAACATCTGCTGGTGTATTTCTCAGATGGCCATAATGCCTGGTGTTGGGCCAAGCTGAAGTCAGGAGAGTGGAAATCCATTCAGGACTCCAATGTAGGAGCAGAGGCCAAGTACTTGGGCCATCTTCTGCTGCTTTCTCAGGCACATTATCAAGGAGTTGGATCAGACATGAAGCTGCTGGGACTTCAACCGGCACCTATATAGGATATCATCTTTGTAGGTGGATATTATCAAACTGCAAATCTGTTAAGAACAGTCTGTGATCACTCTATGTAATGTACCTACTGACAATTGCTTTGAATACAGGGGGCTTAACTACTATTGTGTTGTTTTTGCAGAAAGATACAAGTACTCAAATTCCTTGGAGTTTTCTCCTTAGGGTATTTAATTAGGAGAATATTTAATCATCTCACAGCAATATCATGTAGTTTCCTGGACTGTGAATAATATGAGTATTTATGAGACTAATAAATCACATTTCTCACATTTGTATTACAACAAGGGTGGAATGGAAGATGATGCATTGAAGAATTAAATTCTAGAAAATTAAGAAGTAACTGTTAGTAGAGATACCATAAAAATGAAAAGTATGACTCTCAAGCATCAGGGAGCAGCTTTCCTTGGCTCTGATATAGAAGAAACAGTCCTCAACATAATCAAGGCAATATATGACAGACCCACAGCCAGCATCATACTGAATGGGGGAAAATGTTGGAATCATTTCCATTAAGATCTGAAACCAGACTAGGATACCACTCTCACCATTGCTTTCATTATAATTCTGGAATCTTTACTGAGCTATTAAATAAGAAAAATAAATCAAAGTGATACAAATTGGAAAGGAGGAAATCAAATGACCCCTGTTTGCAGTTGATATGATCCTATATATAGGGAAACCAAACGCTCCACCAAGAGACTATTGGAATTCATAAGAGTTTGGTAATTGCAGGATATAAAACCAACACACAAAAATCAATAATATTTATACACAGAAAATGCCATGGCTGAGAAAGAACTTGTGAGATCTGTACCATTCACAATAACTAAAAAATTTTTAAATACTTTGGAATAAATTTGACCAACGAGATGAATGATCTGTACAATGAAAATTATAAAACATTACAGAAAAAAATAAAAGACAGGAAAAGTTGAAAATCTTCCATGTTTGTGGCTTGAAAAAATATCATTGAAATGTCCATTATCTCCAAAGTGATTTACAGATTCAATGCAATTCCAATCAAAATATTAATTATATTCTTCTAAGATCTAGATGAACTGGTGCTAAAATTCATATGCAAACACAAGAAAACCCGAATAGCTAAAGCAATCGTATACAACACAAACAAAGCTGGAGGCATCCTAATACCTGATTTTAAGACATACTACATGGCAGTTATAATCAAAACAGGCTAGTACTGGCACAAAAAATAGATATGTAGAGCAATGAAACAGAATGGAATCCACAAAATCGATGCACACATCTAGAACCAAGTATTCTCTAACAAAGGTGCCAAAATAAAGCTCTGGAGCAAGAATAGTCTCTTCAGCCAACAGTGTTGGGAAAATTGGATCTCCAAGTGCAGAAGCATGAAGAGACCCTCACCTTGCACCTTATATAAAAATCAATTCAAAATGGATCAAATATCTGAATCTACTAATTTATAATATCAAATTGAGGAGAACATTAGGGAAACTCTGTAAGACATTGGCAAAGGCAAACACTTATTGGAAAAGACCTCAGGAACACATGCAAGAAAAGAAACAATAGACAAATGGGATTACATCATGCTAAGAACCTTCTGCATTACAAGGAAACACTCAACAAAGTGAAGAGGCAACCAACAGAATTGGAGAAAATATTTGCAAAATATGCAGCTGATAAAGGACTAATATCCAGAATATATTAAGAGCTCAAGAATCTCAACAACAACAAAACAATCTATTTAATAAATGGGCAAAGGACTTGAACAGGCATTTTTAAAAAGAGGAAATTCAAATGGGCAAGAGACACATGAAAAAATGCTGAGGATCACTATCCAACAGGGAAATGAAATCCAAACCTATAAAAGAAACAGTAGTCATTATAACATGCAATATGTCTATAAATCTATACAATAGAATAGTATGTTCATTAATACTATTTCAGGAAAACTTCCAATATTATAAATTATGTCTTGAAATTAAAATAATGTGATAAGACACTTCATATGTAAAGTGTATCAGTTAATTAGATAATAGGGGAATTTTTATCAGGTACTGACAAGATAGAAAAAATAGTAGATTATAATCAATCTTTCATAAAAAAGGTCACGATAAATATTATATATAAATAAATATATATGATTATCCTACAGATATATACACATGTATACCATTGTTGATTTCTCTTATATTTTAAGGAGATTTGAAATCACAAAATAATTTTAATATCAATATGTCATATGAGTTTAATGGAATTAAAACCCTTGCATCTAAGAATCAGATCTACATTTGTTTGGTAGGTTTATTTGTCTCTTAAATTAACAATTGTAGTATACAACAAGAGTAATCAACTGATGTCTATAGGCAATGATGCCTCTTTAACATGCTTTATTTTGCTCTGTTACAAAACCTAGCCCACTATTTTAGAAAACAGTGTAATTAAGAACACAATATCAGTGTCTTAACTTTTATTTCCATATATGATTATACACTATACTTCTATGTTTTTTTGTTGCATTTCCACTAACATTGAACTATATGACCTCTTATCTCAATGCAAAGGGTAACATTCATTAATAATAATGAAGATGAAAACCACTACATACAAAGATAATTCATAAAGTTTATGTGAAAATGAAATAGATTATATTTCTTGTGATGCATAATTTTTTTAAGTGGAATTATAGGAACAGTCCTCAAAGTTCGTGGAAAATGCATAACATTAATAAAGTCTGTATGAATTCAATGCTTGCATATGCTTTCAATATGTGCCAGTTTTAAGGTTTTTTGGTTAACTAACTCCTGTAAAACTCTATGAGGTAAGCATTATTATTATATTTAACTCAGATATATACTGAAGTGCCAGAAGTCTGAATAACTCATTAAAGGAGGCACTATTTAAGGGTGTAGAAGCCCAGATTCAAGTCCTGGCCATGTATTTCAGGTGTTGAATCCCTCAAACAACATACTGGGGGCTGGTGCTGTCGCATAGCAGGTAAAACTGCCATCTGCAGTCCCATCATCCCATATGTGTGCCACTTGAGTCCTGGCTGCTCCACTTCTGATCCAGCTCTCTGCTATGGTCTGGGAAAGCAGTAGAAGATGGCCCAAATCCTTGGGCCCCTGTACCCACGTAGGGGACCCAGAAGAAGCTTCTGGCTCTAGGTTTTGGATTAGCACAACTCTGGATATTGGGGCCAATTGAGGAGTGAACCAACTGATGGAAGACCTCTTTCTCTCTTTCTCTGCTGCTTCTTCTCTCTGTGTGTAACTCTGCTTTCAAATAAATAAACAATTTTTTAAAAACAACAACACCACCACCATACTGTACTGTTACTCCTGAGCACTAAACAGAAGAGTAGGCATTGGTGAGCTATTTTGAGCTAATAAGTTGTTTTGTATTTTTATATATAAAAAGCTTTTACTTAAAGAATATAAATTTCCAAAGTACAGCTTATGGATTATAATGGCTCCCCCCCAAAAACTTACCTCCCACCTGCTACCCTCCCTTTCCTGGTCCCTCTCCCCTTCTATTCACAACAAGATTCATTTTCAATTCTCTTTATACACAGAAGATCAGTTTAGTATATATTACGTAATGATTTCAACAGTTTCCCATCACATAGAGACACAAAGTGAAAATACTGTTGAAGTACTAGTTATAGTATTAATTCACAATGTACAGCACATTAAGGACAGAGATCCTACATGATTTTTTTTTAAAGAATTGATTAATTATCTATGCAATTTCCAATTTAACACCAAGATTTTTTAATCATTTGCAATTATCTTTATATACAGAAGATCGATTCAGTATGTATTAAGTGAAGATTTCTTCAGTTTGCACCCACACAGAAACACAAAGTGTAAAAATACTGTTTCAGTACTAGTTATAGCATTACTTCACATTGGATAACACATTAAGGACAGATCCCTCATGGGATATAAGTACACAGTGACTCCTGATGTTGATTTAACAATTTGACATTCTTGTTTATGGCGTCAGTAATCTCCTTAGGCTCTAGTCATGAGTTGCCAAGGCCATCGAAGCCTTTAGGGTTCGCCGACTTCGATCTTATCTGACAGGGTCATAGTCAAAGTGGAAGTTCTCTCCTCCCTTCAGGGAAGGTACCTCCTTCTTTGATGCCCCCGTTCTTTCCACTGGGATCTCACTCGCAGAGATCTTTCATTTAGGTCTTCGTTTTTGTTTTTTTTTTTCAGAGTGTCTTAGCTTCCCATGCCTAAAATATTCTCATGGGCTCTTGAGCCAGATCCGAATGCCTTAAGGGCTGATTCTGAGGCCAGAGTGCTATTTAGGACATCTGCCATTCTACGAGTCTGCTGTGTATCTCGCTTCCCATGTTGGATCATTCTCTCCCTTTTTGATTCTCTTAGTTAGTATTAGCAGACACTAGTCTTGTTTGTGTGATCCCTTTGACTCTTAGACCTATCAGTGTGATCAATTGTGAACTGAAATTGATCACTTGGACTAGTGAGATGGCCTTGGTACATGCCACCTTGATGGGATTGTATCGGAATCCCCTGGCATGTTTCTACCTCCATCACTTGGGGCAGGTCCGATTGAGCATGTCCCAAATTGTACATCTCCTCTCTCTCTTATTCCCACTCTTATATTTCACAGGGATCACTTTTCAGTTAAAGTTTAAACACCTAAGAATAATTGTGTGTTAATTACAGAGTTCAACCACTAGTACTAGGATAAAAAAATACTAAAATGGATAAAGTATTACATTGTACAACAACAGTCAGCACAAGAGCTGATCAAGTCACTGTTTCTCCTAGTGTGCATTTCACTTCAACAGGTTTCCCCTTAGGTGCTCAGTTAGTTGTCATCAATCAGGGAGAACATGTGATATTTGTCCCTTTGGGACTGGCTTAATTCACCTAGAATGATGTTTACCAGGTTCCTCCATCTTGTTGCAAATGACTGGATTTCACTGTTTTTGACTGCTGTATAGAATTCTATAGAGTACATGTCCCATAATTTCTTTATCCATTCTACTGTTGATGGGCATTTGTGTTGGTTCCAGGTCTTAGCTATGGTGAATTGAGCTGCAATAAACATTAAGGTACAGACAACTTTTTTGTCTGCCAAATAATTTCCTTTGGGTTAATTCCAACGTGCGGGATGGCTGGGTGAATGGTAGGGTTATATTCCGGTTTCTGAGGAATCTCCAGACTGACATACATAGTGGCTTCACCACTTTGCATTCCCACCAACAGTGGGTTAGTGTCCCTTTTTCCCCAAATCCTTTCCAGCATATATTGTAGGTGGATTTCTGAATGTGAGTCATTCTAACCGGGGTGAATTGAAACCTTATTGTGGTTTTGATTTGCATTTCCCTGATGGCTATTGATCTTGAACATTTTTTAATGTATCTGTTGGCCATTTGGATTTCCCCTTTTGAGAAATGTCTATTGAGGTCCTTAGCCCTTCTCTTAAGTGGGTTTTTTGTTTAGATGTTGTGGAGTTTCTTGATTTCTTTGTAGATTCTGGTTATCAACCCTTTATCTGTTGCGTAGTTTTGCAAATATATTTCCCATTCTGTTGGTTTCCTATTCACTTTCCTGACTGTTTCTTTTGCAGTACAGAAGCTTCTCAATTTGATGCAATCCCAGTAGTTAATTTTGGCTTTGAGTGCCTGTGCTTTTGGGGTATTTTCCAAGAAGTCTTTGCCAGTACCTATGTCTTGCAGGGTTTCACCAATGCTCTCTAATAATTTGATGGTATCAGGCCATAGATTTAAGTCTTTAATCCATGTTGAATGAATTTTTGTGTAAGGTGAAAGATAGGGATCTTGCTTCATGATTCTGCATGTGGAAATCCAGTTTTTCCAGCACCATTTATTGAATAGACTGTCCTTACTCCAGGAATTGGTTTTGGATCCTTGATCAAATATAAGTTGGCTGTAGATGTTTGGATTGATTTCTGGTGTTTCTATTCTGTTCCATTGGTCTATCCTTCTGTTTCTGTACCAGTACCCTGCTGTTTTGTTAACTACTGCCCTGTAGTATGTCCTGAAATCTGGTATTGTGATGCCTCAGGCTTTGTTTTTGTGTACAAGATTGCTTTAGCTATTCGAGGTCTCCAGTGTCTCCATATGAATTTCAGCATCATTTTTTCCAGATCTGAGAAGAATGTCCTCGATATCTTGATAGGTATTGCATTGAATCTGTAAATTGCTTTTGGCAGAATGGACATTTTGATGATGTTGATTCTTCTAATCCATGAGCATGGAAGATTTCTCCATTTTTTGGTATCCTCTTCTATTTCTTCCTTTAAGGTTTTGTGATTTTCATTGTAGAGATCTTTAATAACCTTGGTTAAGTTTATTCCAAGGTATTTGATTGTTTTTTTATCTATTGTGAATGGGATTGATCTGAGAAGTTCTTCCTCAGCCATGGCATTGCCTGTGCATACAAAGACTGTTGATTTTTGTGCATTGATTTTATATCCTACTGCATTTCCAAACACTCTATGAGTTCCAATAGTCTCTTAGTAGAGTTTTTTGGGTCCCCTAAATAAAGAATCATGTAGCCTGCTAGAGGGATAGTTTGAGTTCTTCATTCTCAATTTGTATCCCTTTAATTTCTTTTTCTTGCCTAATAGCTCTGGCTAAGACTTTCAGCACTACATTGAATAGCAGTGGTGAGAGTGGGCATCCCTGTCTGGTACCAGATCTCAGTGGAAATGCTTCCAACTTTTCCCCATTAAATTGGATATTGGCCGTGGGTTTTTCATAAATTGCTTTGATTGTATTGAGGAATGTTCCTTCCATATCCAGTTTGCTTAGGGTTTTCATCATGAAAGGTTGTTATATTTTATCAAATGCTTTCTCTGCATCTACTGAGGTAATCATATGGTTTTTCTTCTGCAGTCTTTTAATGTGGTGTATCACATTGATAGTTTTGCGAACATTGAACCATCCCTCATACCAGGGGTAAATAATCCCACAAGGTCTGGGTGGATCATCTTTCTGATATGTTGTTGCAGTCTATTGGCCAGAATTTTATTGAGGATTTTTGCCTCTATGTTCATCAGGGCTATTGGTCTGTAATTCTCTTTCAATGCTGCATCTTTTTCCAGCTTAGGAATTAAGGTGATGCTGGCTTCATAGAAAGGATTTGGGAATTTTTCGATTGTTCCGAATAGTTTGAGAAGAATTGGAGTTAGTTCTTCTTTAAATGTCTGGTAGAATTCAGCAGTGAATCCATCTGGTCCTGGGCTTTTCTTTGTTGGGAGGGCCTTTATTACTGATTCAATTTCTGTCTCAGTTATGGGTCTGTTTACGTTTTCTATGTCTTCCTGGTTCAATTTAGGTAGGTTGCATGTGTCCAGGAATCTATCCATTTCTGATAGGTTGCCCTGTTTGCTGGCATACAAGTCCTTTTAGTAATTTCTGATGATTCTTTTGATTTCTGTGGTGTCTGTTGTTACATTTCCTTTTTCATCTCTGATTTTACTGATTTGGGTCTTTTCTTTTAGTTAGTTGAGCCAATGGGGTGTCAATTTTGTTTATTTTTTCAAAAAACCAGCTCCTCATTTGGCTGATTTTTTGTAATTTTTTTTGGATTCAATCCTGTTGGTTTCTTCTCTGAATTTGATTATTTCTCTTTTTCTACTAGCTTTGGGTCCAGTTTGCTGCAGATTTTCTAGATCCTTGAGTTGCATTGAAAGCTCATCTATTTGGTGCCTTTCAGTTTCTTGATGTAGGCACCTATTGATATAAACTTTCCTCTTAACACTGCTTTTGCTGTGTTGGTATGTTGTGCTGTTATCCTCATTTACTTCCAGAAAATGTTTGATTTCTCTTTTAATTTCTCCTATGACCCATTGTTCATTCAGGAGCATGTCGTTCAATCTCCATGTGTTTGCATATGCTCTAGGGATTCCTGAGTTGCTAATTTCCAACTTCATTCCACTATAGTCTGAGAAGCTGCATCGTATGATTCTAATTCTTTTGAATTTGCTGAGACTTGCTTTATGGCCTAGTATGTGGTCAATCCTAGAGTAGGTTCCATGTACTCTTGAGAAGAATGTAAATGCTTTATGTGTAGGCTGAAAAGTTCTGTAGATATCTGTTAGAACCATTTGGTCTATAGTGTTGTTTAAATCTTCTTTCTCCTTGTTGTTCTTCTGTCCTGTCGATCTGTCAATATCTGTGAGTGGAGTATTGAAGTCCCCCAGTACTATTGTATTGTGGTCAAGTCTCCCTTTAAGTTTCTTAACAAATTTTTTAAATAAACTGGTGGCCTGTAGTTAGGTGCATATACATTGAGAATTGTTATATCTTCCTGTAGTATTGATCCCTTAATCATTATATAGCGTCACTCTTTGTCTCTCTTAACAGTTTTTGTGTTAAAGTTTATGTAGTCCAATATTAAGATGGCTACACCCGCTCTTTTTTCATTTCTGTTGGCATGGTATATCTTGTTCCATCCTTTTATTTTCAGCCTGTATGGATCTTCATCGGAAAGATGTGTTTCTTGTACACAGCAAATTGATGGGTTTTGTTCCTTAAGCCAATCAGCCAATCTGTGGCTTTTAACTGGACAGTTTAGATCATTAACGTTCAATGTGACTATTGATAAGTGGTAACTTTGCCCTGCCATTTGCCAAAGATATTTTCTATTGTATGCTTTGAATTCCCTGTGATCTTTTGATGTGAGGTTCCCTTCGTTTACATTCTTTCATGTTGATGGCTATGTTTCTGTGTTTCTGTGTGTAACACATCTTTAAGTATTTTTTGCAGGGCTGGACGAGTGGCAACAAATTCTTTCAATTTTTGTTTGTTATGAAAGGTCTTTATTTCACCTTCATCACAAATGAGATCTTTGCAGGATATAATATTCTGGGCTGGCAGTTGTTCTCCCTAAGTACCTGGGCTATGCCTCGCCATTCCCTTCTAGCTTGTAGGGTTTCTGTTGAGAAGTCAGCTGTGAGTCTAATTGGAGCTCCTCTGAGAGTAATCTGATGTTTCTCTCTTGCGCATTTTAGGATCTTTTCTCTCTGTTTCACTGTGGTGAGTTTAATTACAATATGTCATGGTGAGGATCTCTTTTGGTCATGTTTACTAGGGGTTCTATGAGGTTCCTGTACTAGGATGTCTCTGTCCTTCTCAAAAACTGGGAAAATTTTTGCTATTATCTCACTAAAAAGGCTTTCTAATCCTTTCTCCCTCTCCATGCCTTCAGGAACTCCTAGAACTCAAATGTTGGGTTTTTAAATAGTATCCTGTAGATTCCCAACAGTATTTTTTAGATTTCTAATTTCCTCTTCTTGTCTTTGGTTTGACTGTATATTTTCCTGTTCTCTGTCTTCTGAGTCCGATATTCTCTCTTCTGCCTCACCCATTCTGTTTGTAAGGCTCTCTAATGTGTTTTTCATTTGATCTATTGAATTCTTCACTTTATTATGATTTCTCGTCACTATCACAGTTTCATGTTCTACTAGTTGTTTCATTTCAGCTTGATTCCTCCTTAATATTTCATTTTCACGAGAGAGATTTTCTACCTTGTCCATTAAGGATTTCTGTAGTTCAAGAATTTGTTTTTGAGCACTTCTTAGTGTTCTTATCAATTTTTTGAGATCTCCTTCTTGCATTTCTTCTATCTCATCATCTTCGTAATCTTGAATTGGGGTGTCTTTTTCATTTGGGGGCACCATAGTGTCTTCCTTGTTCTTATTACCTCGGTTTTTGCATTTGTTTTTTGGCATATTGGTTTCTTCACTGTGGTGTTTTTTCTTGTTATACTATGACTCTAGATAAAGTGGACTGTCTGCTTTTGATGGAGCCTTAGAGGCTTGAGATGGGTGTGGCCTGAGAGCACTGTTTGGTTCCTCAGGGTTGAGGGTGTGTCAAAGGAGACACTCGCAGGTTAGGGGTGGTAAATCTCTGTTACTTTTTTTTTTTTTTTGGTTCAAAAGGGATATAATTCTGCACAGCTAAATGGAATTGGGGGTGGTTAGCAGGCGAATGATATACCCACAGGAGCCAGAGATCAGAAGCTCTTTCCCAAGGACCAGAGAGGGAATCTCTGAAGCCCTTAGTGTGAGCTCAAATTCTCCTGTAGTCTCCCACTGGGCTGCCAAGGCTACTGAACTGTAGCGTCTCTGGAGAGTACTCACATGATTTCGTGATTTCCGTGAGTTCTCTCCTCCACCGTCTCTTGTTTCACAGTCTCAGTTCATTAGCACCACACATTCTTTAGGTTCTAATCTCCTGTTATTTCAGCCCTCCCACCCAGAGTCAGGTTTTTCTGCTAGGCTCAGGGCTGGTGCAGACCCAAGGTCGCCCTGCTTATGATGTATGTCCAAAATGGTGCCTGCTCTTTGTCTTGCTCACCTTTGTGGGGTGGGCGGAGAGAGAGAAACTCGTGTCCGTATGGGTCACTTTTTTTTTTCTCTCTCTCTCTCTTCTATTTAGCCTGGTGAACTTTTCCCCACAGGGTTTCAAGCCTTGTTCACTCTAGTCTCCTCTTTCTGCTTCCTTTCTGGTGTCTCGGGCTATTGAGGTTCGGCTCACCTCACGTTCCAGCGCTGCTGTGTTGATTCTCTGCTGGTGTCCCAAACTGCGGGCTCCCACGCTCTCCACGCAGGTCCACTGTGAATCACTAGTTCTGGAAGAGTTTCCTCTGCTGTTTCTTCCCCTACTCTTCCTTGAACCTGCAGTATCTCCACTTTTATTAAACTGTCTCTCCCCAGACTATCGGTGTGCTCCCTTCCTATTTTGCCATCTCGCCTTGATTCGTTTTTTAAAACTGTTGAAATCTTTACTTAATATATAGTAAACTGATCTTCTGTATATAAAGAGAATTGAAAATGAAACTTGATGTGAAGCAAGGGGAGAGGGAGTGGGAAAGGGGAGGGTTGCGGGTGGGGGGGAATTAATGGGGGGAGGAAGCCATTGTAATCTATAAGCTGTATTTTGGAAATTTATATTCTTTAAATAAAAGCGTTATAAAAAATGAACAATATGAAACAAATAGGAGAAATAACATTAGAGGGGTATGTATTATTTCATTTTAGCTGTTGTATTCCACTTGCATGAGTACCTGTAGTAGTCAAACTCATCTAAAATTAAAGCAGAATGGTGGATAGCAGAGTTCTGGAGGTGGGAGCTGAGCAGAGTGGTCAGTTGTTCAATGGGTATAGAGTGTCCATCAGTTTTGCAAGCTGAAAACACTCTGGAGATGGGCTGCCTACAACGTGAATGGGCTTGATGCTGCTCACCTGTGCACTTAAAGATAGTTTTAAAGATTAAAAGGAAAAAAAACACTAGAATCAGTTAAATAATCTATGAAAGTCCTCAAATGAACCATGTTCTTTGTTGAAAAGATAGGAATTCAAAGTAGTTCACCCTGTGTTCAGAGGGCTGCCATGGCTTTCCATCTCAGGGTGAAATCATTCTTCCTAGTCATATGAATGGCTTCTTCAGACTCTCCTGGGAGTCCACATCACTCTCTCTCCAAGTCCATCCTGCTCCAGTCACACTGACTTCTGTGCTGGCTGTTGAGCATCCAGGTAGTTTTTTGCTTCAAGACATTTACAGTGGCTCCATTTTCACTCCCTGCTGCTTAACCTGAATTTTATGATGAACCCAACAGATTGGAGAAAAGAAGAGAACAGCAATGATTTTAAGTTATGAATCATAAGTTATAGTTTCTAGCAGAAGTACAATATATTATTCTTCTGCATAGGAAATGTTAGAGAGATGTTTATAGTGCATTTACAGAATCCTGATTGTAACTAACTGTGGTGGAGGTTGGGATAGATATATCTCCATCTAGGTAGCCATGCACCAATCAAAACATTGAAAGAATGAAACAACAGATACTGACTGATGACTAGCACTCAACATCACTGACATGCTATATTGAAGGTTATGACTACATTTTTTCCTATTACATCATTCCTACCAAAATTGCATATTTTATGTTCAGGCACCATATGTAATATGATGTGTCCTACACAAATTCATAGGTTAGAGAATATCTGGAATCCAATACGCCTATATATTTTATTTTCACGCTATAGTATCTACTATTTGAGGGAATTTAAAAATTTTTATTTGAATAATTTTTACAATATCTATAAACCTTTCAAAATGACTCTATCTGAATAGAATATACATTTACTTTGAGAAGCTTCACTCTTTGCAAAATAACCTTTAATATTTGCTTTCATGTTTCCAAGTTGAGTTACTTACTACTTTCACTCTCATATTGATTTTCTACTTCAAAACTAAGAAGTAAAATGAGTAATGTTTGAATCATTTCTTAGTCCAGAGCTTCTTTCAAATGTTCTATGGCAATGTGGTGTCGTAGGTTAAGTTCCCATTTACAATGCCAGCATCCCATATCAAAATGCTGGTTTGAGTCCTGGTTGTTCTGCTTCCTATCCAGCTCCCTGATACTGAGCCTGAGAAGGCAGCAGATAATTGTCCAGGTATTGGGTCCCTGCCACCCACTTGAAGCTCTTGGCTCCTGGTTTTGACCAAACCCAGCTCTGGCTTTAGTAGGCATTTGGAAACTAAATCACTGGATGGCAGATCTCTTTCTGTCTATCAACCCTCCTTCTGCCATTTAACCTTTCAAATAAATAAATGAAAAATCGTTTAAAAGATTGAATATACTATGACTGCCTTAGATTTGCAGGACATCTGCAACAGATATGTCTTTTAAGTATATTGTACAATAAAAGTATTTTGGTTGTGCATTATTTCACAATGATAGTTATGCTACATTTATTCAATATCTCTAAAACTAGAAAGCAATCAGTTACCTTGAGATACATCCCAGGAAAAATAAGGCTTTTCAATATCTAGTTAGTAAAAGCTTTTCTTCACAGAGATGAGGGAATCAAGGTGTATCTGTGTTTGTGTGTGTGTGTGTGTGTGTGTGTGTGTGTTTTATTTTGTGTTCCTTTCTACAGAGCATGAATTTGAAGGCTTGTAATAAGCCTCTTATATTTAGGGAAAACATGATAATCAACTCTAAATTTAATGTCCCATGGTACAGTTTTACTCTGTGGTTTGAACATTTACATTTAAATCTATGAGTCAATCATATTAAACAGGATTCAGAATACAGTATTATCTTTCTAGAAATGGACATAGAGTCTTTATTCTTTATTCAAAAGATCTTTAGAGTTAAGATTAGTATGTAGTCATCCCCCAGTTTCTAATGCGGGATTGGCTCTAGGACCTCTCATAGATACCAAAATCCACAGATATTCACATTTCTTATATAAAATCAATATATATTCAGCTGCCTGATGGACAACTGATGTTTGCTTCCAAGGTAGTGTCCTACAGAAGGGAAGTAGGCTGTATGCTCACAGGGAGAAAGGTAGAAGGACCAATGGTGTGGGTGATCCTGTGCCTGGCTGGAAGACTGCCTGCCTTGCCTATGCAGGAAGTAAAGAGTGCATGGCATACCATGCCCCCTGGGGAAAACTCTGGTTGAGGACTCAGCACACTGAGACCCCCACACATGACCTGACTGCTGGCAGGCAACAAGGACCCCAGGCACATTTGCCCCATTCCCATTTCCTGTTGAGGGTCCTTGTAATTGTCAACTAGGTAAATAGCTCCCAGGTGTGGCCCAGACCTATAAGACCACCTGGAAGGCTACATAGGCTACATGACCTTCAAGCTGATGGGAGAAGCATAGTGGCACCAATACTGGCTATATCCTATAGAATTTGCTACCCTGAGCTAGCTACTACCCTTTGTCTGCCCTATAAAATCCTGTGCCTAACTGCTAATAAACGGACATGTTCACCAAAACTGTATCCAGTGCCTTTGTTGAAGAACGCCATTGCCCCACCATCCTGACAGTGTGTGTCTCGCAGGATGAGCCCACACAAAGGGCAAACTTCTTTAACCCTTTATATTAGGACACCAAATCCCACTCTTGAGGGCATAGCGCTTAGGACACAATTATCACTCAGCACTAATGCAATGAGTAAATTTCAACAAGAGTTTTTAGAGAGGACAAAAACATTCAAATCATAGCCCTATTAAGTGTAGGGAATTATACAAATTGTCCAAACTCTTTCTTATTGCTCATCCCTAAATGAAAATAATAAAATACCTAGTTCTTAGTGCTTTAATTTTTCAATCAAATTAAATATATCAGTTGTACTTAGCATAGTTTTCATAATAACAAGATGGCCTACTGCAAAATCTTCAAGGAATTTTCACATTGCATGCCCTTTATAGCCCTCAATTAATGTGAATTTCTAAAATTTATATTCTTTTTCTTGTGAAAAATGCTTTGAAGGGAGACATACTTCTACATATATGTATGACTTCAAATTATGTCAATTGTTTTCTTACATCTGCCAATTGTGCATTGCATTCACTCAATTTGCTCTTATGATTAGAAGATATATTCTCTATTAAAGTTATCCTATTTCATCATTAAGAGTCATAGTTTTAGGAAATAGCAATATTAGCACACAGTTGTCCCTCACATAATCCATTATAAATATGGTCACATAAAGTTAAATGCTAGTGAAATATTTGAAAACAACCTTAGCAAGCATACTAGTTAAAATAATAATAAAACATACTAGTTAAAATAATCATAAAATAATCATAAAACAGATTATTTAGTCAATTAAGTAAACTTTTCCATAACTTATATTGATACTCACGTAGAAATTTTATATTTCACTCCCTGATGGATACCAACAATAGCCAAGAATCAATTACTTATAAAGCAAAGGCAAAGGGGTTTAATAACAAACTTGTCAACAGCCACATTGGGAGCCAGAGAACATTAAAATACTTTTTCAAGGGAAAAAACAAAAACAAAATAAAACTGTAAAAGCAACAGTAAGGAACATTTCAAAAAAAAGTGACCACTTGACTCAAATATTGGTTTAAGTTAAAATGGATCGTTATATTTTTTTTAAATTTTGACAGGCAGAGTGGACAGTGAAAGAGAGAGACAGAGAGAAAGGTCTTCCTTTTTGCCATTGGTTCACCCTCCAATGGCCGCCGCGGCCAGCGCGCGGCGGCTGGCGCACCGTGCTCATCCGATCGCAGGAGCCACGTGCCAGGTGCTTTTCCTGGTCTCCCATGGGGTGCAGGGCCCAAACACCTGGGCCATCCTCCACTGCACTCCCGGGCCACAGCAGAGAGCTGGCCTGGAAGAGGGGCAACCGGGACAGAATCTGGCGCCCCAACCGGGACTAGAACCCGGTGTGCCGGTGCCGCAAGGCGGAGGATTAGCCTGTTGAGCCACGGCGCCGGCCTGTTGAAGTGAAATGGACACTATGAGAAACAGTGACTTGATCAGCTCTTGTGCTGACTGTTGTTGTACAATGTAATACTTTATCCATGGTAGTATTTTTTTTTTCTTTATCCTAGTACTAGTGGTTGAACTCTGTAATTAACACACAATTATTCTTAGGTGTTTAAATTTTAACTGAAAAGTGATCCCTGTGAAATATAAGAGTGGGAATAAGAGAGAGAGGAGATGTACAATTTGGGACATGCTCAATCGAACCTGCCCCAAGTGATGGAGTTAGAATTGTGCCAGGGGATTCCAATACAATCCCATCAAGGTGGCATGTACCAAGGCCATCTCACTAGTCCAAGTGATCAATTTCAGTTCACAATTTATCACACTGATAGGTCTAAGAGTCAAAGGGATCACACAAAGAAGACTAGTGTCTGCTAATACTAAGAGAATCAAAAAGGGAGAGAAAAATCCAGCATGGGAAGTGGGATACACAGCAGACTCATAGAATGGCAGATGTCCTAAATAGCACTCTGGCCTCAGAATCAGCCCTTAAGGCATTCGGATCTGGCTCAAGAGCCCATGAGAATATTTTAGGCATGAAAAGCTAAGACACTCTGAAAAAACAAAAAAAGAAGACCTAAATGAAAGATCTCTGTGAGTGAGATCCCAGTGGAAAGAACGGGGGCATCAAAGAAGGAGGTACCTTTCTCTGAGGGGAGGACAGAACTTCCACTTTGACTATGACCCTGTCGGAATAAGATCGAAGTCGGCGAACCCTAAAGGCTTCGATGGCCTTGGCAACTCATGACTAGAGCCTAAGGAGATTACTGACGCCATAAACAAGAGTGTCAAATTGTTAAATCAACATCAGGAGTCACTGTGTACTTATGTCTCATGAGGGATCTGTCCTTAATGTGTTATCCAATGTGAAGTAATGCTATGACTAGTACTGAAACAGTATTTTTACACTTTGTATTTCTGTGTGGGTGCAAACTGAAGAAATCTTCACTTAATATATACTGAATCGATCTTCTGTATATAAAGATAATTGCAAATGATTAAAAAATCTTGGTGTTAAATTGGAAATTGCATAGATAATTAATCAATTCTTTAAAAAAATCATGTAGGATCTCTGTCCTTAATGTGCTGTATATTGTGATTTAATACTATAACTAGTACTCCAACAGTATTTTCACTTTGTGTCTCTATGTGATGGGAAACTGTTGAAATATTTATGTAATATGTACTAAACTGATCTTCTGTGTATAAAGAGAATTGAAAAGGAATCTTGATGTGAATGCAAGGGGAGAGGGAGCGGGAAAGGGGAGGGTAGCGGGAGAAAGGGAAGTTTTTTGGGGGGAGCCATTATAATCCATAAGCTGTACTTTGGAAATTTATATTCTTTAAATAAAAGCTATATATATATATATATATATATATATATATATGGATAATTATATTGAATAATACAGAGTTATATGTGACCTTGGTATGTAATACTGATATTGAGTAGAAAAAGTATTAACTGCTTCTTTTCAAATAAAATTAGAAAAGGAAAGTTAGAAGTCAATACATGGAACTTTTTGTCATAATGTTTTACTCTAAGAAAAGAAGAAATCTGGGTTTTAGCTAGAGTACAAAGTACAGTAAGGAGAGGACTTGTGTGTTTCTGTGTGTTTGTGTGTTTCATGGTCACAAAATATTTTAACAAATGCCAACAAACTAAAATCATACAAGCCACAAGCTGTGCTCTGGCTTCAAAGAAATAAAATTAAGAGAGAGAAAGAGCAAAACCAGCTCATATTTCCCACATACTTAGAAATTAGAAATCACATTTTAAATTTGATAGTTAGAAAAATGGTATTATTATAACTGTAGCAATTGAAACTGAAGTAAATGAAGTCTTCATGCATATAAGCAAGTGATATGGAACCCAAACTTAAAAGAAATTGTGTACCCAAGAATACACGTATTAAAAATAATGAGTAGTATTACTTTCTTAAAAATATGCCTGATTAGGCACTTTAAAATTCTTACAGAAATGTCATATTATAAATATTCAGCTCAGTCTAAAAAAGAGCCTGAGGCTCAGACTTTGTGACTCGGTTACAAAGCTACCTAAGGGAATCTGACTGCATTTGACATTAGAGCTATTGATACTCTGCCTCTCACATAGCAGGGGATATATTGCTTTCAGAAAATGCTGAACTAATAATCTTTCCTTCTTCCAAACTCTACTTGTTCATTTCTTCTGAAAACATCTTGCTCTCTGTGCTAAGATTCAGCCAGAAGTTGAGTCAGTGCTCTGGGCTTCAGACATGAATTATAGCGGTTTATATGCATAAACTCATATAAGCAGCTTATCCAGTCAAGTGTGCTTCACTTTACTTTGTTAATTTCCCATAACCACTCCTCCAAGCTCTGTTTTGTGATGGGAAATGGATGACTCCAATCTAATTGTTTATCTTTGGCTTATAGAGAAAAGTCACAAAACTTCCTCTGTTTCTGACCATTCTGAGAAGTTATTGTCTAAAGTTCACATTTCTGGATCCCCTAATGACTAAAATGTTACAGCATCTGGAATAATTTGCCACCTTATTATCTAAAGTGCTTTCTTGATTTTTCTCTAGTGGCCTTGTTCCCACAGAGCACTCTGAATTTCATGTTGTTTGTAGAGAACTAATATTTTCATGGTTTAAAATCAGTATTTGGTAAGGAAGAACTGAATGCTCGCTCCATTGAACAATAAATGCTTTTGGCTCAGAAAATTTAAATTTTTTTTCCCTTCTCTATAAGACTCTAATTGCATATGGAAATGTGTTTTTTTCTCAACCACCTATTTCCCCTAGTTGCTGTGGTTGAACCAAATGACTAAGAAGTAAAAACAAAGATAACAATAAAAACAGAATCATATAAATAAAAAAAGGCCAAGTTCCTTGTCAAAAATTTACAGGCTTCAAAATTGAACTAGTCTCTTCCTAAAAATAATCATATCGGTGTCAGCAGTTAAACAGTGCCAAGTAAAACAATGCATTTGCATCCTTACATCTCAAGTTAAGTATCAATTAAAGAGATTTCTTTAAGTAAAAAATGCATATTTCAGAACTCTAGATATTGTGAAATGACCACAATGAAGGAGGACTGAGAACTACAGTCCTCGTTTTATATTTATGGACAATTGCTTCAAAAACCTCTCAAAGATACCAAAATCTGCAGATGCTTACTTTAGTTCCTTAAATAAGTTAGCCCTGTGTTTGTGTGTAGCCTATACAATCCTCCTTTACATTTTTTTTGTGATAATACTTACACCATTTAATTCAAATATCTAAAAGATTAATTAGTATATATACATATGAGTGGAATGAAGTTATATATAATTCTTTTTTTTTGTATTTAGAATATAAATTTCCAAGGTACAACTTGTGGATTGCAATGGCTTCCCCACCCATACCTCCCCTCCCCCCCCCGCTACCCTTCCCCCTTACCCACTCCCTCTCTCCTTTCATTCACATTCAGATTCATTTTCAATTCTCTTTGTATACAGGAGTTCAATTTAGTATGTGTTATGAAAAAATTTTAAACCATTTGCCCTCACATAGCATCACAGAGTGAAATATACTTTTTGAGTACTAGTTGTAGCTTTAAATCACGTTGTACAGCACATTAGGGACAGAGATTCTTCATGATATTATTTTTTTTTAATTGATTGATTTTTATGTAACTTCCAATTTTTTAAATCATTTCCAATTGTCTTTCTATACGGAAGATCAATTCAGTATATATTAAGCAAAGATTTTTTTAGTTTGCACCCGCGTAGAGACACAAGATGCAAAAATACTGTTTCAGTCCTAGTTATTGCATTACTTCACCTTGGACAACACATTAAGGACAGATCATACATGGGCCGTAAGTACACAGTGACTACTGTTGTTGATTTAACAATTTGCCACTCTTGTTTATGGCATCAGTAATCTCCCTAGGCTCTAGTCATGAGTTGCTGAGGCTATGGAAGCCTTTAGTGTTCGCCGACTTGGATCTTGTTCTGACAGGGTCATAGTCAAAGTGGAGGTTCTCTCCTCCCTTTGGAGAAAGGTACCTCCTTCTCTGGTGGCCCTGTTCCTTCCGTTGGGATCTTACTCGCAGAGATCTTTCATTTATGTCTACTTCTTCTTCTTCTTCTTTTTTTTTTTCCCCAGAGTGTCTTGGCTTTCCATGCCAAAAATACTCTCATGGGTTCTTGAGCCAGATCCTAATGCCTTAAGGGCTGATTCTGAGGCCAGAGTGATTTATTAGGATATCTGCCATTCTATGAGTCTGCTGTGTATCCTACTTCCCATGTTGGATCAGTCTCTCTCTTTTTTAGTCCTCCTTTACATTTTAAATCATCTCTAGATTACTTATAATTCCTAATGAAATGTAAAATGGCTGTTATACTGTTGCTTTTGTTTGCAATTTTATTGTTGTATCCTTTTTAAAGAGATTTTATTTATTTGAGAGGGCGGGAGAGACAGAAAGATCTTCCATCCACTGGTTCACTCCCCACTGGCAGTGATGGCTGGAGCTAGACTGATCTGAAGCCAGGAGCTTCTTCCGGGTCTCCCACGTAGGTACAGGGCCTAAGCACTTGAACCATCTTCTACTGCTTTCCCGGAAGCATTAGTAGAGAGTTGGATTGGAAGAGGAGCAGCTGGGATAGGAACCAGTGCCAACATGGGATGCTGGTGCTGCAGACAGAGGCTTAGCCTGCTATGCCCCAGGGCTAACCTTCATTATTTCTTTCTAATATTTTTGATCCATTGTTGGATCTGAATAAGAGGAAACAGTGGATACAGTTTGTTGCCTGGACTTTTATGATGACTAAATATGAAACTTAGAAACAAAATCACAGTTTTTAAAAATATCCATTTTCTCAAATATTTACAATGCTTCAGATCAAATGAACTGCCCTGTTGTATCTATCTTGGGCATTTTTTAAAATTTCTATTCTTGTTCTTTTTATGGTGAAGGTTTGGTTTCATTCAAAATTTGTAAGTTTCCACGACTGAAAGAAACTATATTTGATCATAATAAAATGACAAAAAAGAAGTTGAAGTTGGATGACTTTTTAGTTTTTTAGGTTTTTGAAATTCTTTTGAAATGCATTGTTTTCCTTTAGTGGCTTTTATCAGAAATTTCAAATATTAAAATATTTCAGTGTACTTTTATATTCTGACTAAATAACAAGGAAATATACAGCTGATTCAACTGAGAGAGTTATATGTTACAGAAAGAAAAATGATGATTAAAAGATAGCCAATGAACAAAGTATTGAAGTAAAGGCACATAGATATTCTTATCAGAATAATCTCATTCATTTTAATAGATTACTTTGTTAAAAGTTGTTTTGCAGCTATGTTAAAATATTTGTGGTAATAGGTGAACAAATAAAATCTGAGAACTCCTTGCATTTGGTTTTTGATTTTCTATGTTGTATTAAGCATTTCCCTCTCTTATGAAAATAACATTATCAAAATCTCGCTTAATTGGGATCCTCCTACTTTGTGTGTAGAGTATTCCTGTCATTTTTTCCTTCTTAAATCTGTTTCTTGATTGTATGAATTGTACCAATCAATACGAATTCAGTATGTCATCAATTATCCTAAATAGCAATGAATATGTCTTTATCATATCTTGGTGTTCTTTAATTTGAGAGGCAGAAAGATACATTGAAAGCAGAACAGACAGAGAGTGAGAACTCCAATCTGCTTGCTCATTCCCCAAATGTCCATAGTGGCAGAACTGGGCTGAGTCAAAAGTGGGATCCAGGACCTTAACTCATATCTTTCATGTGATGGCAGGACCTCAGCTGCTTGAGCCATATTAGCTGCTACCCAGCGATTGCATCAGGAGGAAGCTGGAATCAAGAACCAGAGATAAATATAAAACTTCAGTATTTCATTGAAGGGTGTGGGTCTCTTAAGCAGAGTTTTAACCACAATACCAAATGTCCACCACTTTCCTTAGTTGCTAATCAAGTCAAAAGTCACTAATCAGTGTGCACTGTCTATTGTCATTTTTCTAACCTCTCCTTGATCTGGGCTGCCTGTAACTGCCTTCCACTCCCACTTTGTTTGCTACTTTCTCATCTAGTGTTACCTGTGTGTATGTTTAAAATAAAAATAATTCTGAATGATAACTTAAGGGATTCCCCTATTGAGACACTGGATTTATATTCTCTTATACATACATTAGATTTAGCATAAAGTAGCAGTGTACTTCCTCAAAAGTGTTCTGTTGAGTCTACAGCGAAATGTTAAAAAGCTATTCTGTGAAAAACATTTTAAAAGTCAAATGATTCTTATCAATTATGGAACAGAAATAGAGTTAAGGAAGTTCTATGGAACAACTTCCCAAGGCCTGCAATATAAAGTGCTCTTAAAAATATGCAAGAGGTGAAGATTTCATCTGAATTTTCACACATATTTGATGACACGGTTTTGTGTTGTTTTTCTCCATATTCTCTTCCAGGACCAGTAATCTAAGGATGTTAGTTTTGGAACTACTGGTTTACAAACATTTTGATATCTATATTACTTATTCAAAAGCATTTTTATGCTGATTATTTTATGGACAGATAGAACAAGACATAGAGATGGATGATACATAGAGAGATGATAGATGATAGCAAGAGCTCCCATCTTCTGATTACTCTCAAAATGTTGCAATGGCCAAGGAGGCTGAAGCTAAGAGCTGGAAACTCAATCTAGGTCTCCCATGTGGGTGGCAGGAACCCAGCTATGTGAGCTATCATCTGCTGCCTCTCACAGTCCACATTATCAGAAAGTTGTATTCAGGAATGGAGCTAGATATGGAATCCAACAACTCCAGTGTAGGAGGTGAGCTGCCTAACTGGCTGCTTAACTCCTAGATCAAACAACCATCATTTGCTTTTTTTTTTTTTTTTTTGACAGGCAGAGTGGACAGTGAGAGAGAGACAGAGAGAAAGGTCTTCCTTTTGCCGTTGGTTCACCCTCCAATGGCTGCCACGGCCAGCGCACTGCGGCCGGCGCACCGTGCTCATCCGATGGCAGGAGCCAGGTGCTAGGTGCTTTTCCTGGTCTCCCATGGGGTGCAGGGCCCAAGTACTTGGGCCATCCTCCACTGCACTCCTGGGCCACAGCAGAGAGCTGGCCTGGAAGAGGGGCAATCGGGACAGAATCCGGCGCCTCATCCGGGACTAGAACCCGGTGTGCCAGCGCCGCAAGGCGGAGGATTAGCCTGTTGAGCCACGGCGCCGGCCCATCATTTGCTTTTAAACAAGTAATTCATGCATATGTAATATACTATAAAAAGAGTAGCAAGTTAACAACAAGTCATTTTCTCCTTATGAACCTTGGTGCCCTAGTTTGCCTCCCTAAAGTCAGCTATTAATGAATTTTTGAAACTTCTAGAAATGGATAGAATCTATTCTTTAGGCAGAATGCTTTTCTGTACGTTACTTTTCCACTTAAAGATAATCCTACATGAGTTAACAAAGTGATTGCTGACTTACTTAGATATGCATGTGATCCAAAAGAAGTATACTCCATATTTTATTCAACAAGTCCTCATTCATGGCTTGTTACAAATCTTTTGTCCATGGCGAGAAATGCTGCCAATGATATAAATATTTGTAAACACAAATATTAGTAAAAATGTATGGCCTATGTAAATATATCCAAAGTCTTATCATTGTTGTGATCCAAAAAGTTGAAAAAGTGAGAATGAGACAACACAAATTCATGATTTAGGCTATGTGTATGAGTAGTAGACATTTATATAAATAAATGGCATGAGAGAGGACTTTCAGGCAGTAATTTTGGCATTATAAAACTTCAGATAACAGACACTGACAATTAAATTAAGAAGTAAGAATTGACATGGGACTTACCTAACTGTTTTGGCAAGCTTGGACTACACAATAATTGTGCTACACGTTAGCACTGACTTCTATTTCTCTACTTATATTTCTATTTCTCTACTTATATTTCCTCTACTTATATTGAACGGACTATGGCAAACATTTTGGAAGGCATTTTATTTCTATGTAACCTACATAATACCCTAGAGTTATTAAAAATAATCAAATGCATTGAAATTGATGAAAATATTTGTAGAAAAGAGTTTTCAAATGTATCGTGTAAGGTCATTTGTATCACAATCATAATTTAGTCACTAAAAATCACTCAATCAGGAAAAAGGAAAAAAGGAAAGGTTTCCCTAGGTGAGTTTTCTTATTTTAATAAAAATATTGCATTGTCATAAACTAATTCCTTTTTGTTGCCAGTTACCTTTGTTGTCCAGCCGTATTGGAAGTATGTTCAGTATTGAAGTGGGATCTAGGGAGGTGGTATCTAATAACAGTGAACTGCTGTTCTGTTCAATCTGTTTTTTCTTTCACAAGAACAATGACCCATCCATCATTCAATGTTCTCTCCAGGTCTTACTGCTATGCTGGGAAATGGACATTCGATGTGGTAATTCTAGGATCACTCTTTCTATCCTTTTAAGGCATATCGACTAACATTTTAAAAGAAAAAGATATACTTCATTAAACCCTGCACACTCTATTACTCAAGTTTCCCTCACGACTACAAATACACGAGAAGAACTTCTTAGGAAGGGAGAGAGTTTATGCTGGCTCAAGGTTTTGGAGATTCACAACCCAAAATTGGGCAGTCCCATTGATTTGATGTCTGATGAGGATGATAAGTGGTGGAACGTGTGTGGAGGGAGGAGGATCACGTAGTGATACAGAGAGCAGAGAGAGAACAGCTAGACACAACTCCACTTTTATATTCAACTCTCTCATTTGAAACACCTCTGCAGCAATGACACAGTGACCCATAGACTTCTCACTGGGTCCACCACCTAGATGCCAGTTAGACTAAGTCATCACTTTCAACTCCTCCATTAGCCATGAACATCAACACACAGGCCTTTGAGAAATACAAAAAGTATTCTCCAGACTGTAACTTTCACTGTGATTATTTATACAGAGGAGAGATGTAAGGCTCCTGCTTGTCATCACAAAGAAAATATCTGTACTGCCCTGGAAACATTCCGTCAATATCTCCATGTGATGTTCCCTAGTATCAAACATTAAATCTTGGGTAAATATCCTCACCTAGCAACTCAAATTCCTCTGGTTTTTATCTAGCAGAATACTCTAACTTTTCTGATCATTGTGACATAATAATTAAGGACATGAGTCTTGGTAATAGGCTATCTGGGTCTGAATCCCAGTGTTTACTTCATGAGCTACCTACTCTTGGAAAACACATTTGATTGTGTAGGACAGGAAAAATGAGTTTTCACTCACCATTCATGAGTTCTTAGCTGGGATTCCTTGTGATGAAAGACAGATTCATGAAAGAAAAATAAACATGTGCACCTCCTGTATACATAGGAGATAACCCAGAGAACTATGAGTAGATAAAGTAGATCACATAAAGTAGCTTTCATTCTAGGCTTAAATATTACGGTTTTCTATAACAGGAAAGACAAGGATAAAGCAATATGCTCTGAATAGATTTGCTTCTGCATTAATAATGATGTCTAGTGATTTACTAATCTTCCTGAGAGAGAGAGAGAGAGAGAGAAAGAGAGAGAAAGAGAGAGAAAGGGAGAGAAAAGACCTCCATACAAGTTTCCTTCATAAATGTGCACTTCCCTTAAAACAGGCAATCTGTCACAACTTCAGTGTTTGCAGTCACTCAAAATTATCTGCTCAAAATAATCCCAAAACGCATCTTTGGGATTGTATGTTCTGTGTCCTGCAGCCACATTTCTAGTGGCATGTCTGGATCCCACGTTTCTTTGGTTTCCTCACTTATAAATGGGTTTGAGAAGCATATGTATATTTAAAGCAGTTGTGAAAATCAAATGAATTAGTACAGAAAGCACCCAGAAGACTTCCTGCCATAAAGTTAGCTAAACAGATAAATAAACAAATTGCTATGATGTTTAAATAGATAATGAAATGTATTAAAGTCAAAGAGAAATGGAAGGCCAAGCTGCCTATAATCAGTGGAGTCACCACAGATACCTGTATGGAAAAATAAAGGTGGCAAATAAGTTCCAAGGACATATGAAAATATCTACATAGACATTGTAGCAAGGAGAGGTAGAAATAAGGTAGAAGAATTTAAAAAAAATAAATATAATTATAAAAATAGGAATATGTGAACTATTGATTGCAAAAATTAGTTTATTTGGTTATTTGCCAAGACATCACATGAATTCCAATAAAACACATTTTTCATTTAGCAGATATTGAAAAATACAACATAGTAATTACCTCTGGATATTCACATATATGTATAAGATATATGTATATATGGACTATTGTATCCAATTGAAGATATAAGTGCAATTTAAAACATACTACCTCAAAATATCACTGTAGGAAACCAGAGTCCATCACTCCAAATATTCCTCTTTGGTTTTAGGACTATTTTGAGCTGACTGTTTTGAGAAATTTCTGACTTTCAAACACTAAAATATTATCTTTTTTTATGTGTACAAATTTACATTCAAGAAGGAAGCCTCCATTTGTAAGAATCTCTTTGTCTTTCTCTTTCTCTCAATCCTGGATCATCAGAGAATCTACTTTGCTTCAGAAAATCATTGTGTTTAGAGGTCAGTTTTGTGGCAGTGTGTAATCCACTGCCTGCAATGCTGGGAGCCTATTTGTCCTAGCTGCTTCACTTCCGATCCAGCTCCCTGCTAATAACCTGGGAAAAGCAGCAGGTGGTCCAACAGTTTGAGCCCCTGCCATCCATGTCTGAGACCTAGAAAATGCTCCTGGGTTTGGCCTGGCCCAGTGCTGGACATTGCTTCCATCTGGGGAGTGAACCAATGGATGGAAGATCTCTCCCTCATGTATACTGGAGGTGTATATGTTATTAAACTTCTGTTTGTTTTTCTCTTAGTCTGTGTTTTGTCACATGGGATTCTAGCTAAGGATTCATGAAGATTTAAGGAGAAAGTAATTTTTCTCCATTATATTTTAATATTTTCAGATAAAGAATAATTGTAAGATATAATAAATATTTCTAACACTAATCACAATTTGCACCACAAATTGTTGATTGCAATACAGTGAGTGACTTACCAAAGAGGCTTTATTGATATATTAGAAGAATATTTAGCAGAACTATTTCTGGAGCCAGGTAATTTCTCACTTTGAAATTTGAAAACCGGAAGTTAACATTCTGTGATTTGGCTCATTATTTATGATCCTCTTTCAGACCATTAGCTATTTGCTTGTTCTGTCCTTCAGCAGAGATAAAATTATCAATCTTTCCTCTGGGGGAGTCTGCATTTCATCTGCATGTGTGTCTCTTGAATCATTCATTACCCAAACCTGAATTGGCTTTCAAAACATGTCAGTAAGTATAAAAAAAAAAACAGTTCTCTTATACACTTTTGTTATTTTGGATGCTCTAATTTCTTCCTCATTTTTGACAAAGGATAAAATGAAATCACATTTAAAAATTCATTTCATTTATAAAATGAAAAAGAATAATCTTGAAAATTCTAGAATAAATTGTCGAATATGTTTGCCTTTGATTAGCTTTAGAAACCACTTCATATTAATTACAGGAAGCTTTGGAAACAGGCAAAATGAAGCATAACTGATCACTGAAAAGAAAATATTCCTTGTGCTATCAGTGAGGTCAAATTTATATCTAAAGTGCCAAAGTGAATCCCACCTGTATTTTTTCTTCAGACTCTGAAATGAAATCTGTAGCAACTTGAAACCTGTAATTAACTTTATGCTTTTTAAAATCTGTTTCTCTCTCATCCATGCTTTATATTCCAAAATGAAAAAAAATAAGAAAAATAAAATGTTCACCTCTTTTGACATTACAAAACTTCTAGAGATTTCTTAAATAAAACATCAAAGGAAGCATTTATCAAAAAGCCAATAGGTAAGTATGATTTCAAAACTGAAATAATAAATGTCACTGCAAAATATTAATTACTCTTCATTTGAAATTGAAAATAAATCTTGTAATCATTGTAGGTCTTTGTACTCTACTATTAGAAGTTTATAAATAATTAACTGCATCATTAATATACCTGAGTTATAAAAAGTACAGTGTAATCTCATCGATATTTCTTCCATATTTAAAGGAAATCATATCATACACTCCATTTTGGCTTACCAAGTAGCATCTTAACCACTGTGCCAAAAGTCTGTCCCACACTTATTTGTTGTAGTAGCATCCTACTTCTAATACCTACATTCTAATGCTATGTGAAGACTATCATAAATATATTTGAATTAACACAAATTGAGGCTGGCGTTGTACAGAGGATTAAGCCACTGGTTGCAACACTGGCATCCAACACACGCACCGATTTGAGTTCCAACTGCTTTATTTCTGATCCAGCTCCCTGCCAATGTGCCTGGGAAAGCAGCATAAGATGGCCCACATCCTTGGTCACCTGCACCCATGTGGGAGACTCAGATGGAGTTCTAGGCTCCGAAATCCAGCCTGGCCCAGCCCCAGCCATTGTAGTCATTTAGGGAGTGAATCAGTGGACAGAAAATTCTCTCTGTCTCTCCCTTTCTCTCTCTGTAACTTTGCCTTTAAAGTAGATAAATGTGGTGGAATGAGAAGGCCAAGCCAAGGTGGCCACTGGCAAGCAAGCATCAGTTACTCAGGAATGGCTTTGAAACCCACCTGGCAATGGAGCCTGCCTGGGAACAGGCTGTGATTGGATGGATTGGAAACTGCCTGGGAACAGGCTGTGATTGGATGGATTGGAAACTGCCTGGGAAGAGGCTGTGATTGGATGGATTGGAAACTGCCTGGGAAGAGGCTGTGATTGGATGGATTGGAAACTGCCTGGCAACAGGCTATGATTGGATGGATTGGAAACTGCCTGGGAACAGGCTGTGATTGGATGGATTGGAAACTGCCTGGTAACAGGCTGTGATTGGATGGCTTTGGAAACTGCCTGACAATAGGCTGTGATTGATTGGGGCATAGACCACCCCTTGACCAGATTGGCTGGTCTTGGCTATATAAGATGTTGTACCAACTGTAATAAACAAGTCTGCAGGCTGCTCGCCTCAAGCCTGCTTTCACCAGACTCCTGGGGTCTGTGTGTTGACTCCGCGCCTCTTGCCCCCACCACGCTGCTCCTCTCAGAAAGGAATCCACTGCAGCATTGTTGAGAAATCAACTGTAACATCTGGCGCCCAACGTGGGGCCAGGAAAGAAATCAACGGATACAGATAAAATAAATGTTTAAACAATCAGCACATATTGTTTTTTCACAGTTCTGTAAGTTGGTATTCTGGATGAGCTCTTACCAGGCGACTGAGGAAAGAACCCACTTCCAAACTCACTCAGGTAGCTGGATAAAGCTAGCTCTTTGCACTGTCAGCAGAGAGCAATCCTAAATTCCATTTGGCATCTATTTGAACCTTCCCAGTAGTCTCCTACATCTTAGAGCCAGCAATGACATGTTAAACCCTTCATTCTGGAATCTCTGACTTCCATTTCTGCTATGTGTTTCTTGTCTCCTCTGTATCTCTCTGATCCCAGACAGATAAACTTCCACTTTTAAGTGCTCATAAGCTCAGATTGAGTCTATCCTGATAATTCAAGCCTGTAACCTTAATCAACCTTTTGTGATGCAATAAAATATATTAAAATGTTCCAAGGAATAGGCACTTTTGCAGGGCTAACCTGTTTACACAAATCAGTTTATAAACTTAGTGAAATCTACTTTCAACAATCATGAATACAATATAACAAAGATTAGGTACTCATTTCACCTACAAAGGACAATGCCAGAATATATGAACAATATTAGCTAGTCACATCCAACAAAAAGAAAACATAATACATTGCAATCAGGAGAACATTTTTCAGGAACTTATTAATGATGCAAACACTATTTCTAATATATAGACATTGTCTACTTCCAAACCATAAAAAAGAGACAATAGATGAGGCTGATGCCAAGAAGGTAAGTGAACATCCAGGTGGGCTCAGCCTAATGAGCAATTTTCTTTACAGTTCTTGGAAAAATCATTAGGAAGAACATTTTTTTGTTGTTTCTGTCTTTTTTTTTTTACATGCAGAGTGGACTGTGAGAGAGAGAGACAGAGAGAAAGGTCTTCCTTTGCCTTTGGTTCACCCTCCAATGGCCGCCGCGGCTGGCATTGCACTGATCTGATGGCAGGAGCCAGGTGCTTCTCCTGGTTTCTGTCTTATTTTACTGGGAAAGAATTCCTCTGTAGCTTTTAAAAGATGCTGAGGTGAAGATGCACGGCAGAGAAATGAGCCTTGTTCATATTTATTTCTCACCCTTCCCTCGCCCGTAACTTAGGGACATTAGCAAATCTAACAGCCAAGCTTGACATTTACGAGCGCTCCAGCTGGTAACTGGAGTTCTGTAATTTTCTTCTGTCATACTTCTTTTCCCCTGTGCTTCATGTGTACTGACACCTTTAAGTTTTTCTTCAAAATAATTAATTTATCAGACCATACCAATTCTACCTTGATCACAGTAAAATTGGGAAATCTTACTCAATGATTGCGATGTCAGTGAGTTAATTTGCTATCCATAATAATTATAAAATGTTATAAATATGTTTGATAGATTTCATCTGATTGTTTTCAGTGACCTCTGGGTTACAAAATTGCTAATTTGGAGAACCTTCCATTTGAAAAATTAAATTACAATCAAGACATTGTCAAGGAGGAGGAAGAGTTAGCTATTTATTAATAACATTTTTCTCAAAACAAATGAGTAATTATGTTTATAAATTTCATAATATGAGGAAGTTTTAATAACAGGAAACTCTTAATGTCAACCACGATCAATCTTGATGCCTCTTATTTAAATCTGACTTTAAAAGGATTATGAGACATTTTACTTACCATGGCCAAAAGAGGAGCAATTATTTAAAGGAAATTATTTTGAATTAAGTTTCTCCAGAGAAAATAGTAAAGAGGTAAACAGCTAAAGATTATGAAGCTCATTTATTTCCCAGGTGAGTCAAAGCAATTAGAGAGTTCCTTCCTCTGTATAGTTCAAATACCTATAGGATATAACCAATTTTTCATATTATTGCTTGCTTGGAAATCAAGGATTTTTTTTGACAGGCAGAGTGGACAGTGAGAGAGAGAGATAGAGAGAAAGGTCTTCCTTTGCCATTGGTTTACCCTCCAATGGCCGCTGCGGCCAGTGCGCTGCGGCCAGCACACCGCGCTGATCGGAAGCCAGGAGCCAGGTGCTTCTCCTGGTCTCCCATGCGGGTGCAGGGCCCAAGCACTTGAGCCATCCTCCACTGCACTCCCTGGACACAGCAGAGAGCTGCCCTGGAAGAGGGGCAACCGGGACAGAATCCGGTGCCTCGATCGGGACTAGAACCCGGTGTGCTGGTGCCGCAAGGTGGAGGATTAGCCTAGTGAGCCGCGGCTTTCATTGTCGGTTTGAGAAACTCATGTTCTCTGATTTATTTATTTATTTATTTTTGGTAACAGTTTCATTTACGTTAAACAGAGGTATTTCTAATAATTAGTGCAGGAGATAATCAGGGGATTTGATGTACTCGAGCATGTTTTTTAGTGGCCACAGTGCAGTTAATAACCATAGGAAGAGAAGCAATGAATGAGGCTGGTAGCAGGCTGCTCTGGATTGTAAGCATTTCTTCTAAAGCCCAGTGGATATTTCCTTTACTGTCCTTAGACAAACCCATTAGGATCTCCTTTTGTGGTTTCTGTTTCATTTTCCCTACAAGAGAGTTCATTTGTTGGTTTCTAAAGGTTAGTAAGCTTTCTGTCTTAGGTCCATTATAGCAAAGTGATTAATGATCCCATTGTTTGCTTCTGCCTGTGTAGAGGTAACACTGGTAATGGGAACACAGTGTACCCCCTGTTCTAAGCAGTAATCCAGTCTGTTAAATATTATCTTGTATTCTTTGGTTTTTAATAAAATTGTCTTGACTTTCAATGTGATTGATAAACAGACATAAATCTATATTGTCTTAAACCTGAATCAATGCAAGCACTCATCCTTTAAGAAAACAATAAAACCTGTAGCCGAACTAAGGCTTATGAAACAGCCAGCTCTGACAACTGACTGGTTGTTTCCAGGTCTAAATCCTCAGCTTGATGAACGAATAAACTACAACTTTGATTTCTCAACCTGACTCTGATTTTCAGTAAGTATGCATGTTAGAGAGAGATATTTTGAAATGATTACTTTCTGCATCCCCTCTGGGGAGAATAAGGAAACGTTAATGTTCTCACTAAGATCCTGGAAGGCTCCTAGAGCTAAAATTCAGAAGATAATGAGATCCCTTAAACTGGAGTGGTTAGGAGCCCTTAATTTTCAAGCCACTCTACACCAAGCCTCCAGCCACTCATCAATTATATTGTAAAGAGTTCCTAATTTACTGCTTCCGAATGCCGGCTTCCGTGCTGAGCATCCACTCCTGGAAAGCCGGGATTCCCTGTATGTACCTGTCATCTCTCAATATTCAGGGCACCAATAGGCCCTATACATTTGTGACTTTTCAATTTATTTAACTTTTCCCTTGTTTTATTTTATTTTATTTTATTATTATTATTTTTTTAATTTGAGAAGTAGAGTTACAGACAGAAAGAGGGAGAGACAGAAAGGGTCTTCCATCTGCTAGTTCACTCCCCAAATGGCTGCAATGGTGGAGCTCAGCCAAAGGAAGATCCAGGAGCCAGGAGTTTCTTCTGGGTCTCCCACGTGGGTGCAGGGGCCCAGGGACTGGGGCCATCTTCTACTGCTTTCCCAGCCTTCACAGAGAGCTGGATCAGAAAAGGAGCAGCAGGGACACGAACCCGAGGCCATATGGGATGCTGGAGGTGCAGACAGAGGCTTAGCCTATGATGAGACAGCACATTCTCCTCCCTTGTTAATACAAGTCTGATGACTTTCAAAGTCTTCATATGCCAGACTGGGAAGCAAAAGTGTCTTCTTTAATCAAGGCACTAAAAAGCCAAAATCTGTCCATCATAAAGGATCATCACTACTGTATCCTAACATCTAGACCTTCTCAGCTGATAGAACTTGAAAGTATCTTTTTCTCTTTATTACAAACCAAAAATTAATATTAGTATTACAGTTCTACTCAAATAGTACACTTCATTTTATATATTTATACACACACACACACACATTTTAAACTATTTCCTAACAGTGAAAAGCTTATCACATTTACGTACCATGCGATTATTTGTTTACCTGGACAAAAAGCACTTTGCTTGGTTTCAAAATTGCTAACTCTTTAGTATCTGGCTTATTTCATTAAGCATGATAGTCTCCATTTGCATCCATTTTGTTGGAAAAGACAGGATTTCACCCTTTTATGGCTGAATAATATTCCATCATGTATATAAACCACATTTTCTTTATCCACTCATCTGGATTGGACATTTGGGTTGATTCCATATCTTAGCTATTGTGAATTCAATCATTGTAAACATTGGGTTACAGATAATTCTTTTATATAAGCCAGACCCAAAAAGAGAAATATGTTTTCTCTGAATTGCTGTTGCTCATATATACAGTACAAAAACACACTGAACATGTAAGGGTGAGATTGACATCCCAGGATTTTATTGTTGTTTTTAGCCCTTGTCTATATTGTTGTGGAAGAGCGATATTTCTACTTTTACTTGGTGGACATTATCTTTAGTAGAGCATTAAGCTTGAAATTATAAAAAAATTAGTATATGTTATCTCAAAAATTACAAGAAAAAAGAAAGGAAGGAAAAGGGAGGTAGGAAAGGAGGGAAGTACCATTATGTTATTAGCATTGTATCTATAATGAAATACATGAAATGTTTTCCCTTTATATTAATAATAAAAATTATAAAAAACATACTGAGAAGAGTAAAAGAGAAATTGCTAGCTCATGCCATTCTGATAAAAAAAAACCTACTAACAAGAGTTCAATAATTTTATTTGCCTCCTCTTGTTTTTAACATGAGAGCAGTAGTTTTAGATCTTGCATGCTTTTTGTGGTTAAGAAATTGATTTGGATCACAGTTAAGTCTTATGGTTGTTTTGATTTCTTGTTGGTTTTAGAATGCATTGAACTTTGTATTATTTCCCTATCATTTTTATTTTACACATAGACCTTGTGTGGGCATGGTTCTGAAATTCAAATTTATAAAAAGTTACACCTACAGAAGTGTGCTTCTCAGTGCCTCACTTCTGTGTTTTGCCAATTTCCACTGAATCCCCTCTTTCTCACAAATCCTCTACGTAGCCAATCTTGTAGCTTTCTGCTTTATCCTTATAGTGCTTTTTGTACAAATGAAGACTTTTTTCAGATATTTATTTCCTTTCCTTTCTTTTTTTAATTATGTGAAAAGTAGCACATTTACATAGCCTTTGGAACGTCCCCTTTTTTCATCTAATGATAAATCATGGAAATTACTGCATATTTGTTCATAAATATTTTCCTATCTCTTTTATAAGCTGCATAGTGTTTATTCAACAACTCTCCTTCATATAGACATTTAGGTTGCTTTCTCTATTATACAATAAAAGTAATGCTGTGATAAATAACACAAACAGGTTTTCTTAAAAACTTGAGTTTTGGAATTCATCCCTTATATTAGTTATATCATTATTTTGTTTTTATTTATTTAATTATTTGAATTAGTTACAGAGAGAGAGAAGGAGAGAGAGAGAGAGAGAGAGAGAGAGAGAGAGATCTTCCATCCACTGGCTCACTCCCTAAATGGATGCAGAATACCGGGGCTGGGCCAGGCTAAACCAGGAATCAGGAGCTTCTTCTGGGTTTCCCACTGTGGCGGCAGGGGACAAGGGACTTGGGCCATCTTCTGCTGCTTTTCCCAGGTGCATTGGCAAGGAGTGGGATCAGGAGCAGAGCAGCCAGGACTAGAACCATCACCCATATGGGATTCTGACACTGTTGGCCAAAGCTTAACCTGCTTTGCCAAGGGCCAGCCCCCATTATTCAATTTTTGTAATTGATTAGAAGTACTTGATTGTAAAGCACAATTCATTTTTCTGTTCTAATAATAGTTGCCATTTGTGTTATTTCAAATTATGCATATCTTCTCTGAAGGAAAGATTCCTCTCACAACCTTGGTGGCTAAAACCTGAGATGCAGCACAGCACATGTGTGCTATTGGGCTCCTAGGTCTCTTGGATTGCTGACGCATGTGTGAATTGTTCTCTTGCTGCTCCACTTTCTTTGTCATTAACTAAAAGCTTTTGGTGGCCTACTCTGTGGAGTCTGTGGAGTCATTTCAACCATACATTGTGGGGAGACAGCACGTACTTCTACACAGCAGCTGTTAGTAATATGCATACTATCAGTGAGCATGTACATATAGATTTTATATATTCCAAATTCTAAAATATAAAAGGAACTGGAAAACTTCTACCATATAGAGGAAGGATATTTCTTTGGAGGAATGTTATTTTTTCAGTTTTGATTAAGTTAACACGATGCTCAAAAGAATGAACTATTGATTTAGAATGATAATACCATTAAAGAGAATACAAGGACAATGATTGCATGAATGGGTTAAATTATATTCTATCTGCGCAAAATCAAAATGCATTAGTGAAACAACAATGACACTATATTGACCCCCAAATAGGTAAATTGGCTTTAGAAAAATAATAACATAAATCATATTGCATTCATGTCAATTTTAATATTATCATGTAATTCATAAACGCGTATTGGACTTGTGGCTGTGTAGGTGCTTTAAATTTAAGGACTTTGTACTTGATTTTATAGAAGTTCATACCTTAACAACATTCTGATAAAAATGTTAACTTCTCACTTAAGCCAGACAAATCCTCTTTTCATTAAAATATTTATTACTTTGCTCAAGTTTGAGAAGCTGCTTAAGAATGTTTACCCATTCACCACTAGGATTTTTTCCTGTTATATTTTATGAAGAACCTGGATCAAGATTTCTTCTACTCCAAATGAATACATTTGAACATTTGGGGTCATCCAGAGTAAGGAGTGAGTTTTTATCCTGACACTGTAAGATTTTTCAGAAAAAAAAAAAAACAGCATACTGTGAACTGTTTCTAATAGGATAATGACAATGTGACTCAGGCAAGGGAGAAAACAAATGATCTTGCCTGCTGGGTACATTGTGCAGAACATCCTGTGAGCTGCATACAATTAGGCCAAGATATATTTCTTTCAAATGGAATTGAAAGAGTTTATTCCTCTCCTCTGAGATTTCTTAATTTTGTACTGCAAATGGAAATTTTCTTTCAATTTGCAATTTGTTTTAGAATTCTACCACAGTAGGAGCAACAGAAACATGGTCTTGAGATGTAAAGAATAAGCTTGCATCCACTTCTGGAAAACATTTATTTAGTGTACCTTACTAAGTAAACATTTCTTTTTAAACAAGGTAACTTTTTATTTGCATAATGTTCTTAGAATTGTAGAAAAAGTGGTGCCATGTTGTAAAGACTTATGTAAATATTTCAAAGAATGGTCTTTTCACTTAATCTTGCTTGTGATTACAAACAAACTAATAAGGAAACTCAGTACTACATGAAACTATACAGATTGTCTTCTAGTCAAAGGCAAGGGATTCTTGTATATAAGAATGAAAGACAGAGGTGTCTGGAGAAACTTCTGCCCCTGGGAAAATGAAGTAGATACACTTTTTCTCTTCCTTTCCATAAGTACAATTAAATCCTGGAAAGCATGTACAAAGTGAACACAACCACTGGCTTGAACTTCTGACACTGATTTTTTTTTTGACAGGCAGAGTGGACAGTGAGAGACAGAGAGAAAGGTCTTCCTTTACCGTTGGTTCACCCTCCAATGGCCTCTGCGGCTGGCGCGTTGCGGCCCGTGCACCACGCTGATCGAAAGGCAGGAGCCAGGTGCTTCTCCTGGTCTCCCATGCAGGTGCAGGGCCCAAGCACTTGGGCCATCCTCCACTGCACTCCCGGACCACAGCAGAGAGCTGGCCTGGAACAGGGGCAACTGGGACAGAATCCGGTGCCCAGACTGGGACTAGAATCCTGATCATAGGGAAAAATCTTGAGTCTTCTACCATTAAATATGATGTTACCTGTAGTTTTTGTAGCTACTCTTTATTTGGTTGGGAAAGCTCTGACCTTCTCTCTGTTTTACCTGAGAAGATTTGTTTTAAATGTAGGGATGTTGAACTTTGCTTAACACTTTCTGCATCAAGTGACATGACCATGCAACTTTTCTTCTTCACCCTGCTAACAGGGTAGATGACACTGATTATATTTTTCAATATCTAAACCTCACTCGAATGTTCTGTGATTATGTATCTGAGTATGTTCATCGTATAAGGCACTAGTCTAAGGTGCTAGACTCCATTCTAAGAGCTAGAACTCTATATTTCAGAGGAACGCCGTTCAGCCAATAAAACAACAATGGCTATTTTCCATATGCTCCAAGTCAAAAGAAAGTTTGGGGAAAGGAAAAGAAACATAAGAGAGTCCACTCAATGGCACAAGACGGGAATCGTCCAGGGCTAACAGGCACAAAATCTGCTCAACAGCCTCCTTGGACGTGAAAGGTTACAGGAGACAATATTAACATACAAATGTATATAAGCCAATTCACTAGCAATTAACAACATGAAAATATTCACTAGCAATTAACAACATGAAAATATTCACTAGCAATTAATAACATCAAAAGAATATTAAGAAAGTTGAAAAATATAATTAAAAAAATTTCCAATTTAAAAGCCATGGAAATTTTATAATACTTAAGAATAACAGAAAAATCTGTAAAATTTGTATAGTATAAAACTTTAGCAAAAGAAATTAACATTTACAAGTAAGTGGGAAGATACCCAGTTCATGAGTCTGTTCATGGAGTTATTAGTATTATTATTACAGCAACATTTCTCAAACTGCTATACATATTCAACTTAATTGCTATCAAAATCTCAACAGGCTTTTTTAACAGAAACTGACATATTTAACCTAAATTTCATGGACAAAAATACTAGAGATTCAAAATAGCCAAATAATTTGAACAAAAACAAACTAGGAAGACTCATCTTTCATAATTTCAAAACATACTATAAATCAGTATAATACTCTATGGTACTTGACATATAGCCCGATGACAGAGAATTTAGAATTAAATCACGTATCTCTTTTATTTATGATAAATTTATTTTAAAAGTTTAACAGGTCAATTGAATGGGAGAAACAATGGTCTCTGCAACAAATGATGAAATAGAATGTATTCGGTTCCCAACTCAAATCATACTAAAAAATAATTCAAAATGAGTTATAGAGTTAAATGGAAGAAAAATCTATGAAATTCTCAGAAGAAATCATGTGCCAATATTTGTAACCCTGCATTAGGCACTGGTCTCTTAGGTATGATACCAAAAATGATGGCAGAACAATAAAAATAGGTTAACTGGACTTTATCAAAAATAAAAGTGTGAATCTTCCAAATGATACTATTAGGAAAATGAAAATACTATTCAAAAATGGGAGGAAATATTTGCAAAGCATGTACCTGACAATGAATTTTCATCTAGAAGATATAAAAAAACTCTTACAACTCAGCAAGAAAAAGAGAATCTCACCTTTAAAAATTGCATAAAGCATTTCCAAAGACAGTGAAGCAAAGAAGATATTCAATAGTCATTAAGCACATGGAAAGATGAATTTATTTCTTAATTTATTTTCAATTTTCATTTGAATGGCAAAAAGGTACTCAGAAATACAGATCTTGCATTGGTTCCCTCCACAAATGCTTGCAATGGACAGGGCTGGGCCTGGTTGAAGCCAGGAGTCAAGAACTCCCTCCAGGTGTATCACATGAGTGCCAAACGCCCAAGTACTGGAGCCATCACCTGCTGTCTCCAAGAGTGTGCATAAGCAGCAAGTAGAATGGGAAGTGCAGGAGCCAGGGCCCAAAGCAGGCACTCACATAAGGGATAAAAGAGTCCCAAGCGGTATGCAACTGCTGCACTAACGCCCACCTCAGGTACATGAAAATAAATTCAAGATCATCAGTCTTTGTGGAAATGAAAGCCAAATCCACTATAAAAATTTTTTTACAAGTATGAAGAGAACTAAAATCAAAAGGATTCATAATAAAATCAATATGCCATTTAAATGCAGAATTATGCAAACTTAAAGAAGACTCATGGATGTTGAGACCCGGGGGTGGAGGAATAAGTACTACAATTATTTCCTATCTTGAACCTAGTAGTGTTTACCCATCTATAGTGATAAAATATTTTCAAATTGTACATAACTTTACAGGTAAAGTATATGGCATGGGCATGAGAAAACAAAAAAGTAGAGTGCAAAGTCGTGTCTGGGAATTCCTGTATCCAGTGATGCCTGAGCAATCGCTCAGCTTTATGTGTGAATGTCTGGACTGTTTTGGATAGCTAAGGAGGAAGAATTTCTCTTGTTGGTTATATTGACAGTTCTTTTTCTTCTCTGAAACAGGTCTGTCTCTGTGAGATCTGTGATTCCAACACTGGGTTCTTTGGCTCACATGAAAATAGAAACTGAGAAGAGGCCAAAACACAGCACATACTTTATTGGGGACGTAGGCTCCAACAGAGGGAAACTGCATGGCAGGAAGAAGAGGCTCCACCCACTTGTTCTCCATGGGAGCTGAGCAGGTGTTTTTATCACGTGGGATGTTGTGGTGACTCTCTCACCGAGCCTTGATTTGCACCCAGGCATCCTGGCTCATCCTTGGCACGGGATGCTCTGATTTGCACCCAGCTAGATGTTCTGTCAAGTTTCCTGTTTTCACACGGTAGCTCAGAATGTCAGTCTTGCTAACTACCTCCATCCTAGGAAACTTCCATACCAGACACACTGCAATAGGCTATGCACAGGTTTGATGATCCTGGAGTACGCTGTAGGATCATTTAGGAAACTCTTTCAAGGATTGTGTAGGCTGTGTCAGGAAAGGCTTCAAAGATTATCTAAATTTCCATGGAGGTCTTAAATCATGTATAATATTTGACCGATAAGAAAGGTCGTTCATCTTTCTTGTCTTTATAAGAATAAAGTACAATGTTCTATGTTATTATTAAAAAACATGAGAAATAAATTTTCTCTCTTTCGGGAGCTTTCAAACCACAAAAAGCACCGCACATTATTTCTTAAGAGAGCAATAAGTCCATATTGCCTTGGCAAAGGTATAACCATTTTCATGCATTTTTTTTTTTTTGTATTTTGAAGGACTTCTTTGATGAAAACAAAATTGCATGACAACAAAACCTGTGTTCATGAGACAAATTCATTTTGATTATTTAAAGTGGAAACCGAAGAACTAGCATTTTGATAAACATAATGAGCACTGGAAATTTTGTAATAAATTCACAATTTTGGGGGTAGGAGTTGTTATGCAGCAGGCTAAGGTACTACGTGGGAAACCTGCATCTCATATGAGACTGCTTCAGATAAAGTTCCTCCTCCACCTTCTGATTCAGGTTCCTGCTAATGCTCCTGGGAGGCAATGAATGATGGCTCAGGTAGCCCAGTTCCTGCTACTTACAGGGAATTCTAGGCTCCTGGCTTTAGCCTAATCCAGCCCTGGTTGTTTTGGGCATTTTGGGTACGAACTAACAAATGGAAGAGTCTTAATCTAACTCTCTCTTTCTGTTTCTCTTTTCTCTCTCTTTCTCCCTTTCTGACAAAAAAAAAATGAATAAACAGACATTCAAAAAATAAATCCACACTTTTATTTTATAATATTTCCTTTAAAGCATTGAAGATAAACTTACAAATAATTAAAAGTCGAAGTATAAAGTCAGACCTTAATTTACTTGTTTGTAGAAATAAAGCACTTGAGATAAATGAATACCAAAACTACCTCCCAATACTCTTCAAGTATTTACATTTTTAGTGTACTAAAAGAGTATTCATAAAGTATATCATGTGTTTCTTTAATTTTGTGAAGGATCTAGAATGATGATGAATATTGCTTTAAACATAAATTATTATCTGTGAAATATTCAAATATTTACAATTTACAACTGCTTTCCTCTTACACACTGCAAGAGCTAGTATTCAGTTTTCCTGATGTACTTTGTGTGAGGATCAGCTCTCTCAGAAGATATTAAAATGTGTAGAACTGCTTGCTTCTGTATTGAATGTCTCCCGGGTATCAGGCTTGAGTTATAAGAAGAGACATAGTTTTTACGAAAACAACCAAGTTAGGAGCGTTACTATATAATGAAAGATGAGAAAAGTAATCCATATTGAATGTTTATAAGCAATGGAAATTGTAAATAATTTTAAATGAAGGATAAGTGTCAAATGTATGTTGTACTCTTAAAATATTTGTCATCAGTAGTAAAATGATAGTAACAACTATGGAGCTATCACAACTTTCCAAGTCCTATGCTCTTTTATTTTATAGGCATACTAGATGAAATTATCACAAAAATTTTATAGACAAATTTGATTATCAAAATTTCAATTAAATTTCTCACAAAATTCAAATTGATTATTTGTTCAACTGGCCTTGTGGTCCATGCATGCTGATTGCACAACCCACATCTTTTTCTTTTCTTTTTTTTAAATTTTTTCTACTGCTAGTACCTCTTGTGTAAGCAAGTCAGACTGTTTTGGAAACAGACAACTCAGGATGGGTAAACAAAGAGATTTAAGGAAAAACCCCAGAGTTAAGATGCTGAGAAGAAAATAAAGAAAGTCTGAAAAGACAAAAAAAATGAAGAAATGCTGATAAGGAATATGACATATGTGAAGTGGTCTTTATTATTCATTTTATATCATATTCACCACATATGATTCTTTCGTACCCTGGTCTGGTAGGTTGTGTCCCTTCAAAATTCCTGTGTTGAATTCCTAGGTCCTATGTGATGCATGAGAAGCTGGGGGCCTCGGGAGTGATCTGATCACAAGGCTGCGACTCTCACGGTAGGATCAGTATTCACAGAAAGCAAGCTGGAAAAAGAGACCTTCCCCTCTCCCACGTGGAGACACCGTAAGAAGGCATCAGCTGGGAACCAGAGAGCAGGTCCTTACCAGACATGGAGTCTGCACCTGCTCTTGGATTTCCCAGAGACCAGAACTATGATGGAAAACAGCACATTCTCTGTAAGCCAAATGTCTATCAGTACAACCTGAACAGACTAAAACACTTATCCTCTGAAGGCCCCATTCCATTTGGAAGGACATATAATAAGTAAATAATTATGCTATTTATTACTACATGAGATTATATAATATCTATATTTAGTATAGAGATTGTATCTGATTGTGGCTCCCTTGACACTGAAACCCTTGTGTACCACATCTTTAATTTCTGAATGTACAGCTTTTATTTGAAGCTAGTTGTTTGCTATTTTTATTTTGCCTACAGGGAAGTAGAGTAAAAGCGAATGTTATTTCGGTAGTGTTATCAGAAATTCAACCTTAATTTGCCCTTTTATTCAGAATGCTAAGTCCCTTAGTCACTAAACATTTGCTTTTCTATTGCTCTTTCAGATATCGATGGAACTGCTGCCTTCCCCCTCCTCTTCCTTTCTGTCTGTAATCTTTTGATTAAGTGCTGCTTACCACGAACCCTTGAGGTGAGGATATTGATTTAGAGTCTCTAATAAAGCCACAACCTAGTAAATTATATTGTTCTAACCTTTCAGGGCATGCCCAGTTTGATACCTTGAGACCTGTGGCCAAGGCTTTTTGTGCAGAGGAGCTGGGGAAAGAAGGAACACTCTGGTTGAGACAGAGACCTTCTAGCACACTGCTTTCTTTCATGATTCCCAGAGTTTTTGTTTGTTTTTTTTTTTTTGATTTTTTATATTCCTGTTTTAGTTAATTAATGTAGTTAATTTCTAGATGACCCAAGCAGTACCCTTTTTTATCTTTGGAGTGGCATTTGCTTGACAATTATTTTTTCTATTCTGATATCCAGAATATTTCTTCTCCAGATGCTTTTCATGATGGGAGCCAACAGCATGTATATGAGGATACCAGAAAAAATCTGGAAAACTGATTCAAAAGATGTTTATTATGGTGTAATAACTTATGAAGTTCATGCATTTTTTTCATAATATGCATTTTTCTACAAACTTTTTAAATCTCCGTGTACTAACCAGGAGTGGTTTCTTCTATTTTATTTTTTAAAAGAGTTATTTATTTATTTAAAAGGCAAGATTAAGAGGGAGAAAAAGAGGGAGAGGGAGAGGGGAAGACTTTTCATTTACGGGTTCACTCCCCCAAATGAATGCAAAAGCCAGTCTGGGGCAGGCTGAAGCCAGCAGGCAGGAACTCCAACTTTGTTTCCCATTTGGGCAGCAGGAGTCCAAGTACTTAGGCCATCAACTGATGCCCTCCCAGATGTATGAGCAGGAAGCTGAATTGGAAGCAAAGCATCCAGGACTTGAACCAGCACATCTATATAGGATGCTGGTGTCACAGGAGCAGCTTAAAGGCACTCGGCTACAAAAGCAGTCCACAGGATTACTTTCTTTTTTTTTTTCTATATAAAGCTTTTATTTAAAGAATATAAATTTCCAAAGTAAAGCTTATGGATTACAATGGCTTCCCCACCCATAACCTCCCTCCCACCCGCTACCCTCCCCTTTCCCACTCCCTCTCCCCTTGCATTCACATCATGATTCATTTTCAATTCTCTTTATATACAGAAGATCAGTTTAGTACATATCACGTAAAGATTTCAACAGTTTGCCCTCACATAGAGACACAAAGTGAAAATACTGTTGGAGTACTAGTTATAGTATTAATTCACAATGTATAGCACATTAAGGACAGAGATCCTACATGATTTTTTTTAAAAAAATTGATTAATTATCTATGCAATTTCCAATTTAACACTAAGATTTTTTAATCATTTGCAATTATCTTTATATACAGAAGATCGATTCAGTATGTATTAAGTGAAGATTTCTTCAGTTTGCACCCACACAGAAACACAAAGTGTAAAAATACTGTTTCAGTACTAGTCATAGCATTACTTCACATTGGATAACACATTAAGGACAGATCCCTCATGAGACATAAGTACACAGTGACTCCTGATGTTGATTTAACAATTTGACACTCTTGTTTATGGCGTCAGTAATCTCCCCAGGCTCCAGTCATGAGCTGCCGAGGCTATGGAAGTCTTTAGGTTTCGCCGACTTCGATCTTATTCCAACAGGGTCATAGTCAAAGTGGAAGTTCTCTCCTCCCTTCAGAGAAAGGTACCTCCTTCTTTGATGGCCCCGTTCTTTCCACTGAGATCTCACTCGCAGAGATCTTTCATTTAGGTCTTGTTTTTTTCCCAGAGTGTCTTAGCTTTCCATGCCTAAAATATTCTCATGGGCTCTTGAGCCAGATCCGAATGCCTTAAGGGCTGATTCTGAGGCCAGAGTGCTATTTAGGACATCTGCCATTCTACAAGTCTGCTGTGTATCTCGCTTCCCATGTTGGATCCTTCTCTCCCTTTTTGATTCTATCAGTTAGTATTAGCAGACACTAGTCTTTTTTGTGTGATGCTTTTGACTCCTATACCCATCAGTGTGATCAATTGTGAACTGAAATTGATCACTTGGACTAGTGAGATGGCCTTGGTACATGCCACCTTGATGGGATTGTATTGGAATTCCCTGGCACGATTCTAACTTTCTTGCCTTGAAACTCCTCAAATATATATGAGCAGAGCACCTCTTCATCATTACTCTCTTAGTTAAAATTAAGAATCTGTCAAGTGACTTCCTGTTTGCTTATAACTTTGTCAGTCCATGGAAATCTGGGCAGTATTATTTGTACAGTAAGTATACGTTCCATCTGTTCCAACATTTGTAATTCTTAACAACTTCCCCATATTTCCTGAGCCCTATCTCTTTTCTGCTTTTCTCTACATCCAAATTGCCTCTTTCTATTTCTTCATACAAAACATTTATTTTTCTATCAGATGATAATTATAGATACCACTTGAAGAAAGAAAACATCATTAGTCTGAAGGTAACATTTTATTCTTTCTTTTCTTACAAAAGTATGGAAGACATAATTTCAAGTTTTTGTTTTCTGTCCCTGGGCATTCATTCAATTAGTGAGTCCACATTCTCTTTAAGAAACCCCCTATGTTCATAGTCAATCTCTTTCTCCCCCTTCCCTTTACCCTCTCTGTCTCTCTCTCCCACAGTTACTTCTTTAGCATGCAGCATGCACTTTCCCCCTGCTTTGAATAAATTGTAACTTCCTTTACAAAAAAAAAAAAAAGAAAATGAAAGGATACCCCATGGTCATAGATCAACTCAGTAGTGAGGTAACACTTTCATAAGTCATTCTAAAACACAATATATCTTCTAGTTGTGGCCTTTTGTAGAGTAAATAACTTTTGTGGAAATTTTAGAATTTCACAAAGTTGTGCACACAGAGGCCACTGTTGAGAAAATTTCTTACAACTGCATAGCCCAGTTTTCATACTGGATCAGGCACTGCTATAATATGTGCCTACATGTTTCGTGGCTCTCTGCTCTCAGCAGAAGTCCAAGTGTCACAGGAAGAAAACCTGTACTCACCTTGGATCAATGTCATGGAAGTTAAATATCATGGATGAGAAACTGGCAAGGGAATATCTAGAATCAAGGCTGTGGACTTCATTCAAATATAACCTAATAACGGCCAAGGCCTATGATTGCAAACCATGCTGACCAAGCTGAATCTATTGTGGGAAACACTGATGTGGAGCCCAGTGTTCAAACTCTTCCCACTCTATGCTTATTATGCCCCTTAGAAAAATTTCCCTAGACAGGAATCACCAAAAATCACAAGAATGTGAAAAATCCATAAAATCTAGAGATGGCAAACATTTATTCTGAAGACGAGAAACGTACTATCATGGTGAAGGACTGTTATTATTCAATCAGCACTAGAATCCAGGGTGCCAGCGCCACAGGTGGAGCATTATCCTAGTGAACCAGAGCACCGGCCCAATTTTGTTTTATTTTATGTAGCTAAGAATCTATCCATTTCCTGTTGATTTTCCAATTTGTGAGAATACAGCTCTTAGTAGTGGTTTCTGTGATTATTTTTATTTCTGGGCTATCTTTTGTTATATCTCCTTTTTCATCTTTGATTTTATTGATTTGAGACTACTCTCTGTTTTTTTTTTTTTTTTTGGTTAGTTGATCAATGATGTATCAATCCTGAGAGAAAACCATCTTTTAATTTCACTGATCTTTATTTTTAGTTCACTTTTGTTTATTTCTCATCTAATTTAAATAATTTATTTACTCCTACTAATACTTTTTTTAAGATTTATTTATTTGAAAGTCAGATTAGCATAGAGAGGAGAGGCAGAGAGAGAAAGAGAGGTCTTCCATCTGCTGGTTCACTCCCCAATTGACTGCAATGGCTAGAGCTGTGCCAATCCAATGCCAGGAGCCAGGAGCTTCTTCTAGGTCTCCTAAGTGGATACAGGGGTCCAAGGACTTAGGCCATTCTCCACTGCTTTCCCAGACCACAGCAGAGAGTTGGATTAGAAGTGGAGCAGCCTGGTCTTGAACTGGTGCCCATATGGGATGCTGGCACTTCAGGCCAGGGTGTTAACCCACTGCACCACAGTGCTGGCCCCATTATTGGGTTTATTTTATTGTCATTTTTGTAAGTACTTTATTTGCATTTGCAGCTCATTTATTTGCTGTCTTTCCAATTTCTGATATTGGTAATAATTGCTATAAACTTGTATCGTAACAGTGCTTTCGCTTTATCCCATAAGTTTTGATATGTCATAATTGCATTTTCATTCATTTCAGGAATTTTTTATTTCCCTATTGATTTCTTCTATGACTCAATGTTAATTCAGGAACGTGTTGCCTGGTCTCTGTGAGTTTGCATATTTTCTAGAGATTTTTTTAAGTTGTTAATAGTCAGCTTCTGTCAATTGTGGTCAGAAAAGAAACATGGTATGGTTTCAATTTTTGTTTTAATTTGCTAAGACTTGCTTTATGTTGCAGCATATGATCTATTCTAGAAAAAATTTTATGCACTGATGAAAAGGATGTGTATTTTCAACTGTGGGAATAAATATCCTCCTCATATCAGTTAGATCCATTTGATCCATACCATCAATTATCTCTGCTCTTTATTTTTTGATTTTCAGTCAATTTGATCTGTCCATTAATGAAAGTGTGATGCTGAAATCCTCCATTACTAGTGTATTGAAATCTGTTTCTAATCATTTGTGGAAAACTTGTAGATTTTCTCCACTGATGGATTTTATTTTTGAATTATCTCTGTGGCTTAGTGGAGTGCCTGCTCCTTTAGTGACTACCCAGAGGCATGTGCTGGGTGGAAGTAGAGAGCTCTAGTCAGTGCTTATGGGTAGGGTGAGAATCCAGGGTAACACCTAAGTTGGGCCTGGTGGATTTTCTCTAGTTTTGGTAGATGGAGGATATGATCACTCATCTTGGCATAATCACAACCTCGCCTCTCTTCCAAAGTGATCAATGCCCATGATTAGCTCACAGTGGGAGCAACCCTTACCCACACTGGCACATGAACTTCACAGAGTCTGTGCATCCTCAATTTGAGCATGGAACCCTCTACAATTACCCACCCCATGTAGTCAGGGAGCTCTGAGTGTCTGGTGCCAAACACAGTGTTTGCCCAGAGACCTAGACACACTCCATATGCTATTGTGGAGTCCCATAATCCCTACAGTCACAGGGTGCAGACCATCATATCTCAGCCCCACAAGCCTGCCCTGTCCACAGAGAAACCAGAAAGGTCCCAGGGCCAGCTGGCTATGGGTAGTTTGGGCCCAAGAGCCTGTGATAGGGTAACTGGAAATGACTACCTCATGCTCTTAAGTATGTTGGGGCATGGGGAAAAAGAAATGTGTTTTTCTTTCACTGGATTAGATGGGTACCCTGCCTTCTCACTAGTGCTCCAGACTGTGCCCCAAGTCATTGCAGTCTTGCAAGGTTCTCCATCATGCAATATCACCAGTAGCATGGGCTGCCTCTGACTGCTCTCAGCATGCTTTCAGAAGCCAGTGTCTTCCAGCCCAGTGCTGCAGCAGTCGTGTGTAGTGTCCCTGCTTGCTGCTGTACATCCATTCTCTCCTTGCTGCTCCACGGCATTGTTCTTCTTCCTGTATAATTTCCACTACAAACTTCTCTCCAACTCTTCACTAGGAATTCACTTCCTCTACTTTTTGCCTGAAGCAAAACACACACACACAAGGCAATGTATCTAGTTATTTAGTGCAAGCACATCAACTAGTAAAGCCTTTCTATATGAGTCAGATTTACAAGTTTCATTTTTCAAATAATATTTAAGGTTCTGCACTGTGGTGTAGTGGGTAAAGCCGCCACCTACAGTGCCATCATTCCATATGGGCACCAGTTGGAGTCCCAGCTGCTCCACTTTTGATCCAGCTTTCTGCTATGGCCTGGAAAGCAGTAGAAGATGGCCCAAGTCCTTGGGCTCCCTACGCACATGTGGGAGACACAGAAGAAGCTTCTCCTCGCTCCTGGCTTCAGATCAGCTCAGCTTCAGCCGTTGAGGCCACTTGGGATGAACCAGAGAATGGAAGACCTCTTTCTCTCCCTCTCTGTTTCTGCCTCTCTGTAATTCTGCCTTTCAAATAAATAAATCAATCTTTTTTAGAAAAAGAACATTTATTTACTTACTCATTTAAAAGAGACAAAATATAGAAACATTTTATCTGCTGATTCATTCCTCCATTCAGCTGGGCAAGGCTGAAATCAGGAGTCCCAGAATGCAACCTATGATGGCCACATGAATGACAGGGTTAAAAGCACTTGAGCAATCATCTGATGCCTCCCAGGATTCATATGAACAGGAAGCTAGAATCAGACCTGGAGTTTTGAATCAAATCCAGGTAGTCTGCTATGAAATATGAGTACCCCAAGTTGTATAGTTATCACTGCATTAATTCTATTTTATAATTATTCAGAGAAACTTGAAAAGGATAATACTACAATTTATAATTGTTATTCATGTATCTAATATATGTACATATATATAAATGTGAATATATCAGCATATATGAATATTCACACATGTATATACATTTTAATCTTCATCACAACTCTGAGATATATCTGTATTATCCCTGTTCTACAGAAGAGAAATCAGGACATAGACAACATAAAACTCACCCAATTTTACATGGTTAATAAATATGGCCATTAGGTTCATCCATAGAAATCTTGTTCTTAATTGTGGGTGATCCCGTGAGACTGCCTGCCTAGCCCATGCAGTTAGCCTTACTGCTGGCAGGTAGCAGAAGCCCCAGGCGCATTTCCCAATCCCTGCCTTCTGCCAATCAGGTAAACTGCTCCCAGGTATGACCCAGGCCCACCTGGAAAGCTACCCTAGCTATGTGACCTTTAAGCTGATTGGAGAGGCATATTGGCGCCATTGTTGGCTCTTTCCTACAGAGTCAGTGTTGCCCTGCATTAGTTATGCTCCTGTTGCCTGCCCTTCAAAAGTGTACTTGGTTGTTAATAAAAGCGGACATGTTCACTGAAGCCTGTCCAGGCTGCTTCTTGTGGAAGAACACTGTCACCCCACTCTCCCTGAAGGTGTGGGCCTCGCAGGGCGAGTCCTCACTTAATTACTGTACATTGCTGCATTGTTTAAGGAATTGAACCATCAAAAAATAAGGTTATGACCTGATATAAACTAAAACATGCTTTTATTTTCAGAATTGCTAATATATTCAGTTGCACAAATCCTTAAGAAAAAGCAGCTATGAATAGGGAATTTCTTTAAAGTTTAAGAAGGAGTATAATGAATTTTGTGCTACTGGTAATGTGTGTTTGTGTGTGTGTGTCCATGTGTGTGTGTGTGCTACCTTTAATTTACTTTGTCCTATCATGTGCAGTTTGGAAGTTCTATCCTTGTCTCAAATTAAGTGCATTGTACTGTTGTTTGCTGCAGAGACAGACATTGTTGTGTGAAAATTCTAGCTACACTTTGTGTTTATTAACACTTCAATATTCTAAAGTCAGCAGTATGTTGTTCGCCTACTAAATAGAGATTGTGGCATTAGGAGGTCACAATATTAGCTTTCCAGTAAACTGCATATGTTAAATTTTCCTAACATGATATTTATTTTGATATTTTTATTTGAATGGAGAAATATCTTCCATATATTGTATATTTCAGAGGTGCCTGCAAAAGCCAGGAATAAACTAACGTTAAGCTAGGAGCCTAGAATTACCCTGGGTTTCTTTCATGGATGGTAGGGTTCGAAGTATTTAAACTATCATGTGCAACCTCCAAGATTTCACCTTAGTGGGAAGCTGGATTGAAATAACTGGGATAGCCAGGACTCAAGTCATGCACTCTGATATGGGATGTAGGTGTTCTTCTTGGCCACTTAACTGCCACACTGACTGCCTTCCCCAAATTTTCTAAAAATTAAACTCAACTTTCTGGGAAAAATCTCTTTCTCTGTGGTTCAAAAAAAATCAATAAACTTGCAAATGTGCTAGAGAAAGCAAGCAAAATGAAATAGATACACCCATCATCGATTTGTGCATACCATTTAATTTTATTCATTGACTGGCAACTACATTTAATAGTGCCATCAAGGTCAAGTGATCTAAACATGCTACTATTCCCCTACCTCTAAACTGTTCATTTGCCTAAGGAAAATGTTATGATAATATTTTATTGTTCCTACTTATTTATCTTGAAACTCTTTCCCCCAGAATACTATTCCCTGTGATTCTAAATAATGTTGGCTGCAAGAAAAATTCTACATGAGATTTGGAGAGTAGAAGTGAAGCAGTGGCCACACCATGCTGAAGGGGTTAGTAAGGAAAGCAAGGCCTTGCCAAGGCTCATGCATTTTGCAGCTAATTTGTTGGTGTACTTGTTGGAATGCCTCTACCTGCCATGGAACTCATTCTGCAGCGTCTCTGATCCTGCAGCTCCATGACAAAGGGCTTCGGCTTTTGCTGCAAGTCATGCGCAAAATTATAGTTGGAGGTCATAAAAGCTGGATATGAATTTCATCCTATTCTCATGATATCAGTTCAAATGATTGATCCTGGTGTGTCCTCACTTTCCTTTGCCTCATGCCTACCATTTTCCCCAACTGCCAACTGAGCTGCCTTTTTGAGTTCAAACCTTCCACCAAACATAGAGGCAAGAGCCTTCCATGGGCTTCTTCACCATCTCCCCACATTGTGGAAGCTTTAATCTCTAAAAGAAATTCATTATTCCATATGACTCATAACTGTGCATTTTCCATTTTCAAACTCTGATACTGCAATGAAAAGCAGAAATTATTCCAGAAGAACAGAACTTTAAAGACAGGCCCAGATTTTGATACGGGTCATTTGGAATTAATTTTCTGACCTGATTTTTTAAAGGCATTAATAATTCCTATACCAGTAATAAAAAGGACACTGATTTGAACCATATATGTGAGAAAAGGTATTTGTATTGCTATGTGTATGTACACATGAGTATATGAGTTTGAGGAAACTCGCTTAAACAATGCTCCACAGAACATTGAATAGCCAAGCAATTGCTGCCATAGAGCATTATTTCTGAAGATAAAGAAAATCATGGAGCAAGTTAATAGTTTCAAAGTGTTCTGAAGAACTTGGTTGAGTGTAGCATTTAAAAAATCCAGTTTTAGGGGGGCTGGCACCATGGCACAATGGGTTAATTCTCCACCTGTGGTGCTGGCATCCCATTTGGGCTCTGCTTCTAATCCTGGCTGCTCCACTTATGATCCAGCTCTCTGCTGTGGTCTGGGAGGGCAGTGGAGGATGGCCCAAGTCTTTGGGCCCCTGCACCTGTGTGGGAGACCAGGGGGAGGCACCTGGCTCCTGACTTTGGATCAGCGCAGGATCAGTGCAGCTTTGTCCGCAGCCATTTGAGCAGTGAACCAACAGAGGAAGGACATTTCTCTCTGTCTCTCCCTCTCACTGTCTATAACTCTACCTCTCAAATAAATAAATAAAACCTTTAAAAAATCCAGTCTTATATCAAAAAGTTTGTGCTACTACACTGAAACAAAAGTCCTTATCTCTTGCAGCCATAGGTCTGAAATTGATGAAATTAAACCCAAAATCTAAACCTGTAAGGAGGGTCATGCATTGTGGTCAAGGGGCATCTCTGGGTGTCTGCATCCCATGTAAGTCTGCCTTGGTTTTGAGTTCCACCTCCACTAACCCATGCAGTTTTCTGCTAATATACACCCTGGGAGAACACAGATAAATGGATCAATATTTGGGTTCCTGCCACTTACTTCAGAGTTCTGGATAGAATTCCTGAGTTTTCCCAGTCTAGGTCTGCCTGTTGTGAGCTTTTGGGGAGTGAACCAATCGATGGACACTCTTTCTGTCTGATTTCCAAGTAAATGAACTTAAATAGATCTGTGAGTAGTTAAGGCACAAGGTAAATTGAACTAACAGTAACTTACTATCACATATGTTACAGTTAGTGCAAAGACTGTAGATCAAGATGGAGATACGATTCTGAGAAATTCACAGACTTTAAAGTCCAAGATTCTACTGGGCTTCCTTTGGTGGAAGAAGCAATCATTTAAGGACTTCAGGGTCTTCTAGCCTGAGGAAACTTATGGCCTCCCCTGTGATCCTAGGCTTGAAGGGGCTGCTGACCCTGCTTAACGCTTGCCATTATTCCATGTTGGTCAGGCCCCAGGAGCTGAGAACAAAGTTCAAGTGTGTTTCATAAAAAGATGCAGCACACACGAACAGAATACTTCTGAACAGTTTCCTTCCATAGCTACACTGGTGCCATATACAGGCACTTAAAAATGTTAATAAAAACCAAACTGAAAGATAAACATAAAAATATAAACTTTATATCTCAACATCAGTTCCATCAAGTTCAAAAAATTTTATAACCAATGATACCAGCCATTTAGGCTGTCCCTAAAGAACTGAAGGTCTTGGGAATTTAAAGACAATTGAAAAATGAAGTTTTTTACATTAAGAGAAGAAGTAAAATGAATGCGCCTTAAAGAATTTTTAAGAAAAGAAAATAAGAGAGCAGTCAAATGAGGACTATAAAGTGGGTGCACAGTGATTTTCCATGAAAATCTCCCCAGATAGCACTTGTTTGATGAAAGAAATGAACCAGGAGCATTGTCATGGTGAAGAAATTTCCACACATATTTTTCTACTAAAACTTTGGCTAACTTCATCCAAACACTCTCCATTCCTAATAAACTGATGTTATCATTCCTTGGTCTTAAGAAAGAAAACAAGAAAAATCCCTTGATCATTTCCAAAACCATTTTTTTAAACTTATCTTTTTTTAAAATTTTTGTTTAATAAATATAAATTTCCAAAGTACAACTTTGGATTATAGCGGCTTTTCCCACAATAACCTCCCTCCCACCTGCAACCATCCCATCTCCCACTCCCTCTCCCATCCCATTCTTTATCAAGATTTTTTCAATTATCTTTATATAAAGATCAAATTAGCATATACTAAGTAAAGATTTCAAGAGACTGCATCCACACAGACACACAAAGTATGGAATACTGTTTTTAACAATTGACACTCTTATTTATGACATCAGTAATCACTGGAGGCTCTTGTCATGAGCTATCAAGGCTATGGAAGCCTCTTGAGTTCACAAACTCCAACATTATTTAGACAAGGCCATAGTCAAAGTGGAAGTTCTCTCCTCCCTTAAGAGAAAGGTACCTCTTTCTTTGATGGCCCGTTCTTTACACTGAGATCTCACTCACAGAGATCTTTCATTTAGGTCATTTTTTGCTGCAGTGTCTTGGCTTTCCATGCCTGAGACTCTCATTGGATTTCCAGGCAGATACAAATGCCTTAAGGGCTGATTGTGAGGCCAGAGTGCTATTTAGGATATCTGCCATTTGATAAGTCTGCTGTGTTAAACAGGGATCCCTTTTCAGTTAAATTTAAATGACTAAGAATAGCTGTGTGTTAATTAAAGAGTTCAACTAATGGTATTAAGCAGAACAAAAAATACTGAAAGAAAAAAATAGTAAGTTGTTCCTCAACAGTCAGGACAAGGGCTGATCAAGACATTTTTTCTCATAGTGTCCATCACACTTCAACAGGTTTCCTTTTAGGTGCTCAGTTAGTTGTCACCAATTAGGGAGAACATATGATATTTGTCCCTTTGGGTCTGGCTTATTTCACTCAGCATGATGTTCTCCAGATTCCTCCATTTTGTTGAAAATGACCAGATTTCAATTTTTTTAATGCTGTATAGTATTCTATAGAGTACATATCCCACAATTACTTTATCCAGTCTTCTATTGATGGACATTTAGGTTGATTCCACATCTTAGCTATTGTGAATTGAGCTGCAATAAACATTAATGTGCAGACAGCTCTTTTATTTGCCAATTCAATTTCCTTTGGGTAAATTCCAAGGAGTGGCATGGCTGGGTTGTATGGTAGGGTAATATTCAGGTTTCTGAAGAATCTCCAAACTGTCTTCCATAGTGGCTTTACCAGTTTGCATTCCCACCAACAGTGGGTTAGTGTCCCTTTTTCCCAACATCTTCATCAGCATCTGTTGTTAGTTGATTTCTGTATGAGGGCCATTCTAACCTGGGTGAGGTGAAACTTCATTGTGGTTTTGATTTGCATTTCCCTGATTGCTAGTGATCCTGAACATTTTTTCACATGTCTGTTGGCCATTTGGATTTCCTCTTTCGAAGAATGTCTATTGAAGTTCTTGGTCCATCTCTTAAGGGGGTTGTTTGTTTTGTTTTGTTGATTTTCTTGATATCTTTGTGGATTCTGGTTATTAATCCTTTGTTGGTTGAATAATTTGCAAATACTTTTTCCCATTCTGTCAATTGCCTCTTCACTTTCCTGACTGTTTCTTTGGAAGTACAGAAACTTCTCAACTTGATGTAATCCCATTGTTAAATTTGGGTTTGACTGCCTATGCCTCTGGTGACTTTTCCAAGTAGTCTTTGCCTTTGCAAACTACCTACACCACAAAGAATTTATATAAAGCAACTCAAAAACCTCAACAAGAAAGCAAACACTCTAGTTAAAAATGGACAAAGGGTATCAATCAAAAATTCTCTCAAATGAAGAAAAACATTTTTCTTCAAATGAAGAAAAACAAGTCACCAACAAATATATGAAACAACGCTTAACATCCCTAGCCACCAGGATAATGGAAAGCAAAGCCATGATAAGATACCATCTCACCTCACTCCCATCAGAACTGCTATTTTTCAAAAGACAGAGAACAAAAAATGTTGGTGAGGATGTGGAGAAAGGGGAACATTTATACACTGTTAGTGGGAATGTAAATTAGTGCAACCAATGTGGAAAATCCTATGGGTATTTCTTTAAAAACTAGAAACAGACTTTCCATATGATCCAGCAATCCAACTTCTGGGTACACAAAAGACATGAACACACTGCATGAAAGAGATACCTAAATCACCATGTTTATAGCAGCACTGTTTACAATAGCCAAAAATATGGAATCAACCATCCATCATCAGATGAATGGATACTGAAAATGTGGCATATAAATACAATGGGATACTACTCAAAATAAATGAAATTCTACCATTTGCATCAAAATGGATGCAATGGAAGGACATCATGTTGAGTGAAATAAGACAGACACAGAAAGACAAATATTGCATGTTCTCCCTTATATGTGTGAGCTAAAACTAAAAAACAAAAATTAAAAAGAAAAACAAAAAAAGAAAAAAGCATTTGTGTATCAGTATTTCTGCAGATATATTTTTGATACATTATATATATATCTCTTCCAAATCAATTATTAAGAACATTAAAACTACAACAGTTTTAATGATCTGTGATTTAAAAAAAAATTACTGTGTTTTAGGTGACATGGTCAGCTTTACAATTGATTATTATTTATAGCCCTTGCCTTTAATATCACTGATCTAGAATCTATAGGGTCTTTTTACTTTTCAATATCTTTATATGGCGGAGCATTAAGCCCTTGACTGTAATGTTAATTAAATATGTTATTTTAAAAACTAAAACAGAAAAAAAAGGAAAGAAAGAAATGGATAAAGGGAGTGATAGAAAGAGGGATGAAGAGTGGGAAGGAGGAAGGGGATATCACTATATCTTAGAATTGTATCTATTAACTACATTGGACTTGTTCTCTTTGTATTAATCTTTTTTTTTTCTGTTCTCAAGGAACTTTATTTTCAGCGACAGCAGAAGGAAAAGAGGAAAAGAAGAAGAAAAAGAAGAGGAAGAAGCAGACGAGAGAGAGAAAGAGAGACAGACGAAGTCGGGCCTAGCCCGGTCTTTTATATCTCTCCCCAGTCCCCTAGGGCAAGCAGTCCCTAGCCAATAGTCCAATCAGATTAAAGGGCACACATACCTCAGGTTGAAGGTGCATCTCCTTCCATCAGGTTGTTTTCAAGTCTTTTGTTCAGCACTTCCTTGACTTTGTTTTGCTCTGCAGGATGAGGCAGTGAAATGAGGAGGTTCCCACAGGTGGCCGGCCTGCAGGTCCCCACAGCTCCCCCTCTTTTTGCTTTGTATGGCATGGAATTGTGCCTGTCTTAGGTTCCCAGTGACGTGCCACCTGTGCACCCGTCATCGAGTCACTGGGAAGCATGTCCCATGCTCTGTCTTAGGTTGCTAGGTGCACTCGCAAGTGATTACCCGTCATTGACTACCGTTCCATCATGCTAAGCCATGCTTCCTGCTGAGGGTTGGAGCACATCATCGCAAGCATAGCCTGCTGAGCAATCAGGTTAGTGTGCTGCTGGGTCCTAATTATGTTCAAGATAATCCTGCTGACCAAGAGAAAACCTACAAGTAGCAGCATTATCAGCAAAAAATATAGGGACTAATGAAGCTAAATTGGTCAGCGGCATAGGCCAAGGCAGGGTCCTAAGCAGGCCCCAATACAATCCTTCATCTCGGCAATATATACTAGCAAGGGTTATAACAATACAAAATACTTTACACAGAAGATACATTATGGTAAATGGCAACCACAGCTAACAAATAATCAACTATTATTCCTAAAATTCCTCCAACACTGGCTAGTAGTAAAATTATCAAAAGGCAAAATAACAGTCTTTTCATCACTTATAGATGTTTCATTTGCTTCCTGTTATGGGCGAGTTTATTGTGGTATCTGCTGGACTCTGCTCATCAGGACTCTGCACAAGAAGCTGAACTATTCTTTCTGGTGTCCAGATAGGTTGAGAGGCTCCTGTGGGGAAAAAAAAAAACAAATAATAATGAATAATAATAAAATAAAATCCATATGAAGCCAAAAAAAGCAATAATTAATCTGCTAAGGGATACCTAGACTCAGTGCATATGGCCCATTCCCATCAAATTTTCACTGGATAGCGCTAACATCTATTGACAACATTTTTAAAAGATTTTTTTATTTATTTGAGATATAGAGTTAGAGACAGAGAAAGGGAGAAATAAAAAGAAAGATATTCCATCTGCTGGTTCACTCCTAAATAGCTGCTATACCTGGAGCAAAGACATTGCAAAGTCCAGAGCCAGGAGCTTCCTTCAGGTCTTCCACACATGGGTACAGTGGCCCAAGCACTTGGGCCATCTTCCACAGCCTTCTCAGGCCATAAGCAGAGAGCTGGATCAGAAGAGGAGCAGCAGAAACACGAACTGGCACTCACATTATTTGCTGGCACTACAGACAGAGGCTCAGCCCACTATATTGCAGCACTGGCCCCTACTGATGACTTTTGAGTGCAGCATTTACTAATATGATATTGAGAATTACCGATTTTATAGCTCCTCCATTCCATTTACATTATTAGAGAGTGTCTCTAAAAGTAAGAGATATCACTTTCAGAATAGGTATATATTCTGAAATGTGTTATAAAGCAATTTCACCACTGTGCTGACATCATAGAGTGCACTTACACAAACTAAGGCAACTACACTATCACTAGCACATATAACCCTATGGGACCACTGCCATACTTGTCATTGATAGAACTGTCATTATGAGGCACAAATATATGTATAAATGCACATATGTGAGTATTTGGTATAGACATATAGTCGTAGATTCTTCTTTTATCAAATACATTATTGTCTATGTGCATTTTTGTCTTTATGCATATAAATACTCAAATTGACCTAAAAGTGGCAATGAGAACCCCTTTATGCTGCTTCTCCTGTCATTTTGACTTACTCTATGTTATGATCACTTCCTTGCTCTCTGGCACAGCAGGATGTTGAAGATTCAATGAACATGAGATATCTTTTTTTCCAGCCCTACATTTAGCCTTATTGTAAGTGACCCCTTGTTCCCTCAAATGGTATACAGTATTCAGAAACATATGAGCACTAAGAGACTGGAATACAACACATTCCCCCTACTCTAGTTAGTGATTTGATTGAATTTTATCATTGAGTTTTTTTCTGATCTAATACAAACTTTGTCACTAATATGAAGAATGTGCAAATATTTTCTTTAATTGTATCTATATTTTAGACTCAGAATATCTTTCCCAATAACTAGATTATAGAGTTTCTTACTCCCACTTTCCTTTAGCACTTGTGTTCAGAATTTTAACTTAAATCTATAATCAACTCAGAATTTATTCTTATCGGTGGCATCAAAAATGAGTTTAAATTTACCTATTTCAAATGATTTTCCAATATTCTCAATATAACTTATACACAGGCAATGCCACAGCTGAGAAAGAACTTCTAAGATCAATTCCATTCACAATAGCTACAAAAACAATCAAATACCTTGGTATAAACTTAGCCAAGGGCGTCAAAGCTCTCTATGAAGAGAATTACAAAACTTTAAAGAAAGAAATGGAAGAGGATACAAAAAGATGGAAAAATCTTCCATGCTCATGGATTGAAAGAATCAACATCATCAATGTGATATCAATGTGTGATATCAATGTGATATCAATCAAAATACCAAAGACATTCCTTTCAAATCTAGAAAAAATGATGCTGAAATTCATGTGGAGGCACAGGAGATCTTGAATAGCTAAAGCAATCTTGTACAACAAAAACAAAGCTAGAGGCATCATAATACCAGATTTCAAGATATTCTACAAGGCAGTTATAATCAAAACAGCATGGTCCTGGTACAGAATCAGATGGATAGACCAATGGAAGAGAATAGAAACACCACAACTCAATCCAAACGTCTGCAGCCAACTTATATTTGATCAAGGATCTAAAACCAATTCCTGGAGCAAGGACAGTCTATTCAATAAATGGTGCTGGGAAAACTGAATTTCCACATGCAGAAGCATGAAGCAAGACCCCTACCTTACACCTTACACAAAAAAATCCTCTCAACATGGATTAAAGACTTAAATCTATGACCTGACACCATCAAATTACTAGAGACCATCGGAGGAGCCCTGCATACATATAGGCACAGGCAATCTGTGGAAGTCAGTTTGGAGATTGCTCAGAAACCTGAATATAACCCTACCATACAACCCAGTCATCCCACTCCTTGGAATTTACCCAAAGGCAATTAAATTGGCTGTATGACCTCAATGTTTATTGCAGCTCAATTCACAATAGCTAAGATGTGGAATCAACCTAAATGCCCATGAACAGAAGACTGGATAAAGTAATTGTGGGATATGTACTCTATAGAATACTATACAGCATTAAAAAAAAATTGAAATCTGGTCATTTTCAACAAAATGGAGGAATCTGGAGAACATCATGCTGAGTGAAATAAGCCAGACCCAAAGGGACAAATATCATATGTTCTCCCTAATTGGTGACAACTGACTGAGCACCTAAAAGGAAACCTGTTGAAGTGTGATAGACACTATGAGAAAAAATGTTTTGATCAGCCCTTGTCCTGACTGTTGAGGAACAACTTACTATTTTATTCCTTTCAGTATTTTTTGTTCCACTTAATACCATTAGTTGAACTCTTTAATTAACACACAGCTATTCTTAGTAGTTTAAAATTAATTGAAAAGTGATCCTTGTTAAATATAAGAGTGGGAATAAGAGAGGGAAGACATGTACAGTTCCCACATGCCCACTTTGGCTTACCCCTAATGTTAGAACTAGAAATGTGCCTGGGGATTCCAATACAATCCCATTAAGGTGGCATGTACCAATTCCATCTTACTTGCTACAGTAATCCGTTTAATTTCTTACTTGTTCAAAAAGATAGGATTAAGTGTCAAAGGGATTAGATAAATAAGACCAGTGTCTGCAAATAATAATTGATAGAATTAAAAAGGAGACAATGATCCTACATGGGAAGCGGGATACACAGCAGACTCATAGAATGGCAGATATTCTAAACAGCACTCTGGCCTCACAATTAGCCCTTAAGGCATTCGTATCTGCTTGGAAATCCAATGAGAGTCTCAGGCATAGAAAGCCAAGACACTGCAGCAAAAAATGACCTAAATGAAAGATCTCTGTGAGTGAGATCTCATTGTAAATAACGGGCCATCAAAGAGGTACCTTTCTCTTAAGGGAGGAGAGAACTTCCACTTTGACTATGGCCTTGTCTAAATAATGTTGGAGTTTGTGAACTCAAGAGGCTTCCATAGCCTTGATAGCTCATGACAAGAGCCTCCAGTGATTACTGATGTCATAAGTAAGAGTGTCAATTGTTAAATCAACAATGGGATTCACTATGCACCTGCTTCCATGTAGGACTTCTGTCCTTAATGTGTTGTACTGTGTGAATTAACGGTAAAACTACTACTAAAACAGTACTCCATACTTTGTGTGTCTGTGTGGATGCAGTCTCTTGAAATCTTTACTTAGTATATGCTAATTTGATCTTCTTTGTATAAAGATAATTGAAAAAATCTTGATAAAGAATGGGATGGGAGAGGGAGTGGGAGATGGGATGGTTGCAGGTGGGAAGGAGGTTATGGTGGGAAAAGCCACTATAATCCAAAGTTGTACTTTGGAAATTTATATTTATTAAATAAAAAATTCATCTATTTTTTATGGTTTGTATGCTGGTTCTATGTTATACTAAATTCCTCTATGTTCATATGTCTATTTCTATTTTTCGAACTCCATCCCAAACATTAGTGTGTCTAGTGAGTTGTCATATTTTACTAAGTGTAAAGGAATATTACATTTACTATAGCATGAATAAATAGTTAACACATAGTTCAATTTTGGTGTTTTTGATGATTCTTTATTTTCACCAATTCTTACATGCTTAATCTCTAATATAATTTTTTGCTCCACAGTATCAACCTCTTTTGAAAACAAAGCAGAAGAAAAAGCATTGAGGGAAAACTAAGCATTGTAAAGATTTTTATCAATCGCCAGAAAAATACATATTTTTGCACTGATAACATAAAATTCATTCACTTTGAGATGTTTCATTAATAATATTTTTAATGCAATTATATATAAAAATTGAAATCAATATGAATTTGTTAAATGCATTATTAAAATGCTAGACTAGGTACATTTTATCCACTCCTGAATTTTTAGAACCAATTTTTGCAGATACAGTGTGATCCCAGTAACAGTTGTTTACTGATCATATAAAACTATATCATTCCATACTTGAGGCATGTTTGCCCTTTAGCTCGCTAATGTTATTTTCATGACACAGTATGAATCATAATTTCTGATCATTTAACCATTCCCAGGGAAATAAAGTTATAATGCAAGGTAAGTATTAACATTACTAATCATATTCTACCTATGAACATAAAAATGCAGTTTTTAAATTGTGTGAAAATTTGTAGAATGAAGTCATTTGAAGAGAAAGCTGCTTTACAAAGAATGAGATTGGATGAGAAGTTCAATTTACCTTAAAGGTAAACCCATTATGCTGAATAGATGAAAATGCTTCAGAGTACAGGAAGTAGAACTGGCAAATTACAGTGGCGAATTGGGCACTGCAACAAAATGATCTAATAAACTGGTAATTTGCTGTATTATTATGAGCTAGCAGGGCAATTTAATAAAAACAGTTTGCTTTATATTGTTTATAGCCTGACTGTAGTTTCACAATCATCTTTTTAATAAAAAAAGGTAACAATACCTGAATCATGAGACTACATTTGTATAAATGAAAATTTATGCTGCTAAAAATGCTATTAAGTCTATGCGAGTAATGACTGTAGCTGTGAAGTCATCCAATAAGACTGGAAAGAACAAATCAAGAGTGTTATAGTCTAGTCTTGAAATCTTTCTGTATATGCTGTCTGCTTTGAAAATAGATTTTTTCTAAAATAATCAATGAAGTTACCTTCTTATTTTCTCCTCCACTGGACTTTTAAAAAAGAATCATAGTTAGAAAGCCTTTTAAAAATTTTAGTAGAATTAAATAATAAATTAAATGGAGATTTTAATGTCTTAAAATTTCTATACTGTTAATAAAAATTATTTGAAAAGCATTAGGGCAAAAATATTCTGAAGCTATTTATTCTATCCTTTCTTTTGACAATGGAGCACGTAAAGTTGTACAACATTTCACATTTCATGAAATTTTATATTTTTTTAAAGATTTATTTTTTGTTTTTAAAAATATTTTATTTATTTAGTTGAAAGGTAGAGTTAGAGAGAGAGGAAGAAAAAAACAGACATCTTCGATCTGCTGTGTCACTCCCCAGACGGCCACAGCAGCCAGATCTGGACCAGGTCAAAGCTAGGAACCAGGAGCTTCTTCCAGGTTTCCCACAGGGGTGCAGAGGCCCCAACACTGGGCCATCCTCCACTGCTTTCCCAAGCCATAAGCAGAGAGCTGAATCAGAAGAGGAGCAACCCGGACAAGAACCAGCACCCATATGGGATGCTGGCGTCACAAGCAGAGGCTTAACCTACTATGCAACAGCACCAGCTCCTAATTCATGAAATTTTAGGGTTGAACTCAAATAAACCATGAAATAACTGATGTTTGGAATAAGTTTGTTGAGTGACAGGTAAATCTTACCATGGACTCTTTCATTCCAAAATTATTAGTTCATCGTAGTCCCTTCTCAGAATATCTGCAAGAAACATACATTGTGGTGCAAAACTGAACATATGCCTTTTAGACTACTAATGAGTCAATGCTACTGCATCATTTTGTTTATATTGTGAGGAGACTATATATAGAGATTATGGTAAGACATGAGAAGGGAAAATGCCTTAAGTTCCAGAAAGGACAAGATCTGGGATGGTGGGAATGCAAAATTTTACCTCTGACATGAAAAGAAATTAACAATTATTACTCCACTGTGTACAATAAGAAAAGTTTGACAAACTGCCAACAATATTTTTTGACCTATCAGAGAACTGAGGCACTAGGGCAAACCATCACCCCAAAATTTGAAGATTTTACAGGTAAATTTAGAGAGAAACAACTGAGATAAACTTATTGGTAACAAAGACCACTGTGCCTGTAAACTAGTAGGAATTTTTAAGTGACAATTTTAAAAAATTCTGATAAGATGGAAGTGAAATCAGATTTACCATTCTGACCATTTTTAAGTGTAGAGTGTAGTGGCGTTAAATGTATTCACATTGTGCAACTATCTGTCAGCCATTTCCAGAATATTTTCCTCATGTGAAACTGATATTGCTTCATTTCCATAAAGATTAGTAGGAGATTTTATGTATGCGTGATACTAATCCTTGTGATTATGTGAGGTTGCATCTTCTCAAAGTTGCATCTTGTCTTTATAAGCTCTAACATTTTTTTTGTAATAAAAAAGTTATTTTTCATCAAATGGAAATGATTAATCATTTAATTTATTTCCAAATATCTGTTTTATTTAAGTATCTTTGCTATTCCATGATTTATGAAGATATTCTCTTAACTTGGCTTCTAAAAATTTTATAGATGTGTTTCACATTAGTGACTTTTATATCCCATTATTTTGAAGTAGCCCCTAATAATGTCTTAATATCATGCTTGTTCATACCCATGTCCAGAAATTCATAAAAGTGTTTCTTTCTGCCTTTGAAATAAATAAATAAATAAATAAGGTAAAATGAGGTAAAGATTTAACTGAACATTTCTCCAAAGAAGAGATCAAATTATCAATAAACAATGAAAGATGCTAAACCTCGTGAGTCAGCAGGGAAATGCAAAGCTTGGGATACATAAACTCTCCTACTAACCTTTATGAAATGATAAGCAACCCAGTGGGTAAAGAGGTCAAAGGTGTGCAAAGCACTCCTAGCACAGGAAACACAAGTTGTTCATAAATTAAAGAAAATATGTGTAATTTCATTAATCCAGGCAAAGCATTGTATAGCTAGAATGAGGTGAATTACCAGATCTATTAGATGGCTAAAATTCAGTCAGTCCTCGATAAACTTGACATGAGTCAATGTAAATTCTCAGTCACTATTTGCCATACTGTGTATGCTGAAATAGTGTTTTAGGGAAGTGGGTCAATTTTGATCAACTTGCCTGGGAAAAGTTTACATACCAGAAGCTCAAATCAATACTGTATATCATAGAATTGTCAGCTCCAGAAAATTATAAACATCTTGGTATATGCATAATACATCAGCATTTGTGTAAAAGAATGTCCATAAAATATTACCTGTAATAGCTGAATACTATAAATAGTACATATAGCAACTAATGTAAGAATAAACAAGCAAATTGTGACTTTTAAATAATATTGTACAACGTGAAAGGAAATGAACTACACTGATTATCACTAATTTGGATAGTTCTCAAAATATAAGGAGGAGCATAAAAATAAAGGCATGAAAAATATAGTCAATAATAATTAGTTCATTATTAATTAATATATACCTTGTTGATAAATTTTAAAACACAAAAAGCAACGAAGGATAAATAGAATATTCAGGACATGACTTTCCTCTATGGGCAAGAAAGGTCCATTTTATTGGGCCGAGTATCATATTCTAAAGAAAATTGTTTCTTAAATCCTGTGGTAAACATATAGACATTCACTTTAGTTTTATGTTATAAACTTTATTTATATGTTCTATATTTTTATACAGTAATATTTAAGTGACACAATTTTTTAAATGAGCAGAAAATCACAGTGTGAAAGCCCATTTATGGTTTGGTATTGTTTGAGCCATGTGTTGAGGGATACAGTTCCAGGTAAAATGGATTTCTTCCAGGCACTGTTAGAGGAGTATCTTTGGTAGCAATTGTCAAAAATCTTCACTTTTTCTTTTAAACAGAAACTTAGGAGTGCTTAGTAAGAGGGAGGCTGTCTTCATCATAGCAATGCAGATGGCATATAACTGTTCTTCACAAATGCCCTCAGCTTTCTTCAATCAGGCCTTGGAATTGTCATTCATGACAAAAAGAATGTGCCTCATCTGTGTATCAGACCATGGCTCCATATTGAAAGGATTAATTACATCTGAGTAATTAAAATCACTGGTAGTAGGGCTGATAGCTACTATATCTACCAGTAATGACAGTTAAGTGCCAAGCAGATATTAGACATGGTTATATTGGGTAAAATTTGCCTTCCATTTCACTTCTTCAGCAATATCATGATTGAATTTTGTCCTTTATGTAGTCTTAAAAGGTACATTTAATTTTATAGACTATAATGAAAATAGTAATAATTGGATTCATATATCTATTAAAATATTTTATTATGTCTATGAAACAATGACTTCTTTGCTCTTAAGATATTAACCATGACTACAAGGATAAAAATATGATATTTTAAAAAATATGCCTTACTGCAAAATCTTTAATCCATTGTAAAAACTTTAATTTAGTGTGCTTTAGGCTTGGCAAAAGATTTTTCTCTCTTTTATATCCATGTAAGCCTAATCGATATTCATATATGTGGAACATATAGAGAAGTTCTTACAGTCACACTTGAAATTCTACACTAAATGAGTATTATTGCTGTGTAAACTTGAAAATATTTAGCTCCTTGAGATTTAAGCAAATATCCATTGTTTTTGTTTTTAGCTTACACAAACAGAAAAGACACAATTCATTGCATTGAATTTAAAGTGAACTTCACAATAACTGATCTATGTGAAGTCTGGTGAGTAGTATAACATGATTAACAGGAAGACAAAAAAATTAAGTCCTCTTTGTGGTGTTCCATGACCTGGTAGTGAGAGAAACCTTTTCAATTCAGCTTATTCTCACAGAAACTGCTCTTGTGTAGAACACTAATGACCTCCAGCATGCTAAAATGAGTTAACATTTCATATTCACCCTCTTACTAATCTTTTTTGCCAATGTTAGACAATACTGATCATTTTCTCCTTCCTGAAAGAGAGTCTTTTTCTTTTCATGGCTCTGTTTTCAAGGTTACCATTTCTGGGGCTGGCAGTGTGGCATAACTGATTAAGCCACTGCCTGCAATGTAGGCATCTAATATGGGTGGTTCTAGACCCATCTACTCCATTTCTGATCCAGCTCTCTGCTAATGCACCTGAGAAAGCAATGAGGGAGACATGGATGAACCTCCTGGCTCCGGGCTTCTGCTTGGCCCAGCCCTAGCTGTTGAGGCCATTTAGAGAGTAAATCGGTCAATGGATGCAATTTCTCTCTCTCTCTCACTCTCTCTCTCTCTCTCTCCATCTTTACCTCTCCCTCTGTTTCTCTCTAACTCTGCTGTTCTGAAAGGAAGAAAGGAAGAAAGGAAGGAAGGAAGGAGTGAAGGACGGAAGGAAGGAAGAAACCACTTCAGAGGGAGAAAGACTTATTTTTTATCCCATCTGAAATGGCATCACTTTTTCCTTCCCTATCAAGAAAAGTTTCTTTAGTTTACCTCACATCATATTTTCAATTATGATTTTTATTATTTATTAGTTTTATTTTCACCCACCAAAAGTTTGACTCCTATAGATCATACACCATATAAATAATACACCAAATTTCATTGTTTTAACTATTCATTTATTTATTTGAAAATCAGAGTTACCTAAAGAGAGAGAGACATAAAAGGAAAGTTCCTCCATCCAGTGGTTCAATCCCCCACATGGCTGGGGCTGAGCCAAGCAGAAGCTAGGAGCCAGGAGCTTCGTCCTGGTTTCTCACATAGGTGGCAGAGTTCCAAGCACTCGGGCTATACATACACTGCTGCTTTTCTTGGGCCATTAGCAGGATGCTGGCCTGGAAGTGAACAACCAGCAAGCATACCAGCATTCTTTGCAGCATGGGGTTTTCCTTATGTCACAAAGCTGGCCCCAATCATATACTACATTGACGCACCTAATGTGTGGTAAAGTTCAGGATCTCAGAGGTTTGTCCTTGCTGATTTATTTCATTACTTTGCTGTACCAGGTATCCAGTTTATTGCCTCTCTCCTCCAAATGATTCTTTCAAGACATGCTGTGATAGTAGACAGAATCCCTTCAAGCATCTGTCTTTCAAGTAGTGTGGTGTTAAACTGCGTGAAGTAGAAGCAAGAAAGACTTTCCTTCAGTTTAAGCTGCATGTTGGGTCAGCAATGTGGATTGAAAAATATCTGAGAGATCTGATCCATTTATTCACTCAGAATCATGGCTCCGTGGTGATTTCTTAGTTTAGCCTGATGATAACTCCCTGCAACTCTCTTGATACAGAAGCTGGAGACCTGAAGGATTACTGCTTCTGTAGATCTCAATTTTTTCCTCAGATCTGCATGCAATTCAAGTGTAGCCCAGAGGGTTCTCACTCCCTCTGCTATGCTTGCTCATCATTTTCCTGTGTACTTTCTGGAAGATTGCTCCTTATATCCCCAATGACTGAAGGTAATTTCTAGCTTGAGCAAAGCTGTGAACTTTCTTTTACCCTGTAGGATAAACTATACTTCATCAAAGCTTGAACCGCCTTCCAAGGTTGACATTTCTTGGGTACTCTCTTTTAGTCCTTAGAGTACCATTTAGGGTTATTGTATGTCTTATAGTTACTTTGCAAATCATTCTTTAATAATTCCTTGTATTATTTTTTTTTTGGTTTAATTCACCCTGTGGTTTCTATCTCCTGGTTGCCTCTAGACTAATAGATTTTTTTAAAAGTCTTCTTTTATTGATGAACAATGGCATAAATTAGCATGCAATCTTCTGCAAGAAAATGAAATTTATCTCTAACTTTTATAATAGAAAGTGAATTCAAACATTTTCAGTTAGTTACATTGTAATAAAATCCTAAGCACTTGAGAACACTTACGATAGAATATATGAGAACTCATACCAACCTACAGTGTCATCAAGGTTTCAATTTTTGTTTAATTATTTATTTATTTGAAACTCAAAGTTACAGAGAGTGAGGGAAAGACAGAGATCTTCCATCTGTGGCTGAATCCCCAGATGGCTGCAATGACCAGGGCTGGGACAAACCGAAGCCAGGAGACAGGAGCTTCTTCCAGATCTCCCACATGAATAGCAGGGGCACAAACACTTGGGCCATCTTCCATTGCTTTTCCCAGGCTATTAGCAGGGATCTGGAATGGAAGTGGAGCAGCCAAGACATGAACCGGTGAGCATTAGAAATACCAGCATTACAGGTGAGGCTTTACCTACTAACCCACAACGCCAGCCATTTAATTTTGCTAGCCAATTTTATTAAAGCAATTATTGACATTTTAATTTTCATTTCACTGATTTTCTAACTTTTATTTAGTAAATATAAATTTCCAAAGTACAGCTTTTGGATTACAATGGCTTTCCCCCCACCCACAACTTCCCTCCCACCCACAACCCTCCCATCTCCCACTCCGTCTCCCATTCCATTCACCTCAAGATTCATTTTCAATTCTCTTTATACACAGAAGATAAATTTAGTATATATTAAGTAAAGATTTCAACAGTTTGCACCCACACAGAAACACAAAGTGTAAAACACTGTTTGAGTACTAGTTATAGCATTAGTTCACATTGGACAACACCTTAAGTACAGAGATCCTACATGAGGAGTAAGTGCACAGTTATTCTGGTTGTTGACTTAACAAATTGACAGTCTTGTTTATGGAGTCAATAATCACCCTAGGCTCTTGTCATGAGTTGCCAAGGCTATGGAAGCATTTTGAGTTCACGGACTCCGATCTTATTTAAATGAAGTCATAGTCAAAGCGGAAGTTCTATCCTCCCTTCAGAGAAGGGTACCTCCTTCTTTGATAGCCTGTTCTTTCCACTGGGATCTCACTCACAGAGATCTTTCATTTAGGTTTTTTTTTTTTTTTGGCCACAGTGTCTTGGCTTTCCATGCCTAAAATACTCTCATGGGCTCTTCAGCTAGATCTAAATGCCTTAAGGGCTGATTCTGAGGCCAGAGTGCTGTTCAGGACATCTGCCATTCTATGAGTCTGCTGAGTATCCTGCTTCCATGTTTGATCATTCTCTCTTTCTTAATTCTATCAGTTAGTATTAGCAGACACTAGTCTTGTTTATGTGATCTCTTTGACTCTTAGACCTATCATTATGATCAATTGTGAACTGAAATTGATCACTTGGACTAGTCAGAGAGAGGCTAATCTTTTTAGCTTTTAGTTTTTCTGTTATTACATGTGAATTTCCTAAAAGTGTTTTGTCCATTTTCATTAGATTATCAAACTTTTAAAATTTATTTTGCAAATTATCAATAATATTCTTGATATCAATTTTTGTTATGTATGACATATATAATTTCTGTTATTTATCTTTAATTTTTACAGGTTCTATTTTTAATTGATATATATGATTTTTATTTTTAAAAAATATTTTTGACTAGTGACCCATTGAGCATATTTCAAATCTATTGAATGAGATACATTTGGTAGGACACAAGCTAATTTAGCTTTTCATCTTACTCTTCTTAAACTTTCCTTATAGGAAACATATTCTTCACCCTTCTGAAATATCAAGTAGAGCTCATCTATTTGCTAATAATCATGAAGTATAAAACATTTCAATGTGAACTAATATAAAAATACAGCATAACATTTATCCTCTCTAGAAGCTTAGATCTGATTTAGGCAAGGAATCCTGCAAAAGGAGGATAAAATGTAGTGGCAGCTGTATTTTACTTTTCCCATTCTTCAACACCTCCTCCATTTTTCTATTCTTAGGAAATTCCACAATGAGATTGAAGGTGGTATGGGAATGTTAGAAGTTAAGAGAACATCTTAACTAGTTTTGAAGGCAATAAATTGGCACCAGGACAGTTTGTGTATCAGATGTCCACATTCCGGCTGGCTTCTCTTCCAGAGGACAACTTTTGTGACCTCTTTTGGGATTATTGATCATGTCCATCATAAAATAAGCTAAGCTCTTTAAAAAGTCCCTTTCTAAGCTTGTTCTTTCACCTGGAAAGCCATTCTAATCTTTATCTGCTGAGTTGATCATTTCTTTTAGTGAGTCCTTAAAACTGAATTCCTGTACAAGCATGAGTAGGTCCTTATGCTTTCAGTAGGATCACATCTGGCCATGAAAACTTACACTGTTTGAATATTATTTAGTAAAGTACAGAAAAGTTCTTATCTCAGTAATGGAAACAAATTATCCCTAACATTTATCCAGTCTCATTTAACATATCTGAAAATAAGACTGCAGAGTGAAATATACTTTCTATGAAACTAATTATATCCTATCATAAAGCTGAAGAATATTTACAAATGTACAAATATCCAGGACAATAGATTGGCAAAATCCACAATGTCTAGCACTAAATCAACAAGCATGGAGAGAAATAGGAAAACATGACCCAAAAAGAAAAGAAAATCAAACATTTGATACTCATTTTGAAAAGGGCATTAATTCAGATAGTTTGTGTTCTTTATTTTCAAAATGTTAAAATGAGCCTTTAAACTTAAAAATGTATAAAATTAAAGTTTTCAAAAAATAAAAGTCCTGTATGAAAAATTCTCAGCAAACACACTTGATCTTGAAAGACTTAAAGCTTTTTATTCTAAAATCAAGAATAAGACAAAACTCATTTGCATCTAAAATAACTCAATAGGTAGCTGCTGCTGTAAGAGTTTCTTTCCAAGTCCATGCCTCTTGGAGACCTCAGTCATTGGGTAAATTTGAAAAGGCTGATCATAGTCTTAAGAAATTTCCAAGTAAGCTTTGCCAAGAGACTCCAGAAATGTGGCTAAACTATTGCCTATTGCCCTCCTCAGAATGAGAATAGTACCCAAGACTGCCTTAAGGCTTAGTCCATATGGGATGTTATATGCAAGGCTCTTTCTTACCTCTGATATCCTCTTTGGTTCAGAGATTCAAGATCAGATAAAGTAGAATATCAACTTAGGCCAGGTGCAAATAATCTGGTAGAGTATGTTAATAAAGTTCACCCAGTGCCAGATCCTAAGACTCATGAGAAGCCTATTTCCCCAGGAGATTCAGTTTTATTGAAAACTTGGAAGGAAGGATCTCCTTCAGGCCAGCTGTGACCTAAATGGAAGGGTCTCTACCAGGTGTTATTGAGCATGCCTACCTCAGTAAAATTACAGGGCAGGCTGGGTGCATTTGTCAAAGATTAAACTTATATCTCCCAGGTCTTCACAGGACCCCTGAAAGATAAGTCTGCCTAGTCCTGTGAGCCAATTGAAGATCACAAATACCTCTTCAAAAAGCAAAAATACACAGCAGACTCATAGAATGGCAGATGTCCTAAAGAGCACTCTGGCCTCAGAATCAACCCTTAAGGCATTTGGATCTGGCTCAAGAGTCCTTGAGAATATTTTAGGCATGAAAAGCCAAGACACTCTGAAAAAAAAAAAAAAAAAGAAGAAGACCTAAATGAAAGATCTCTTCGAGTGAGATCCCAGTGGAAAGAACGGGGGCATCAAAGAAGGAGGTACCATTCTCTGAAGGGAGGAGAGAACTTCCACTTTGACTATGACCCTGTGGGAATAAGATTGAAGTCGGTGAACCCTAAAGGCTTCCAAAGCCTCGGCAACTCATGACTGGAGCCTAAGGAGATTACTGACGCCATAAACAAGAGTGTCAAATTGTTAAATCAACATCATCAGGAGTCGCTGTGTACTGACATCTCATGAGGGATCTGTCCTTAATGTGTTGTCCAATGTGAAATAATGCTATTACTAGTACTGAAACAGTATTTTTACACTTTGTGTTTCTGTGTGGGTGCAAACTGATGAAATCTTTACATAGTATATACTGAATCGATCTTCTGTATATAAAGATAATTGCAAATGATTAAAAAATCTTGGTGTTAAATTGGAAATTGCATAGATAATTAATCAATTTTTTTAAAAAAAAATCATGTAGGATCTCTGTCCTTAATGTGCTGTACATTGTGAATTAATACTATAACTAGTACTCCAACAGTATTTTCACTTTGTGTCTCTATGTGAGGGCGAACTGTTGAAATCTTTACGTAATATGTACTAAACTGATCTTCCGTATATAAAGAGAATTGAAAATGAATCTTGATGTGAATGCAAGGGGAGAGAGAGCGGGAAAGGGAAGGGTAGCGGGTGGGAGGGACGTTATGGGGGGGAAGCCATTATAATCCATAAGCTGTACTTTGGAAATTTATATTCTTTAAAAAAAAAGCTTTATATATGTATATATATATATATATATATATATAAAAGCAAAAATATAAGTAGAGCTTTTGCTTCCCATTCAAAAGAGCATCCCACTTGCAATTTGTTTTTTTCCTATTTTGCTCATAATAATTGTTAAACTTGTGTGTTTCAGAATTCAACATCAGAGAAATGATGAGTATGCAGGGAATTCAGCCATTGATAGAGGCTGAACATACTCCAGCTCATGAAAAATTCATTAGATGAGATAGGAAGAAATATCTGGACACAGGACAGGCAGAGTCTGAATCTATGATCAGCAGGAAGTAGATACAGAAGATATGAGTTTACATCCTTCAGCATCCTCTTAAGATTAAGGGTCAGAAATCTCTCAGAGGGAAATGAGGTGGGAAATGACATAGAGATTGATTAAGTTCATGAGCTGAAGGCCACACCCACCCCTCTGCTATGTGATCCTATCATCAATCAGATGACTCTTCCCCAAAATGCACCTCCCCTAACCTGGGACCTGGCAGTACTGTGTAACCAGTCCCCTTTTCAAAGCTAATAAGAAGCCTGGAGAAAGCAGGGCATATTCTCTTTGTCTCTCTCCTCACCTCATGGACCCAGGATGAGCAGAACAAGGTCTTAAATTCCCCCTTTTACCTTTCCTTGCCCACTCTCTGTAAGTGAAGCCCACATGTTCACATGCAGTCTTCTCACTATCTAAATAAATCTTTAAAAAGAGTAATATGAGAATGCTGGTTTCAATACTTTTATTCAACGTTGCACTAGGAAATCTAGCCAGAAAAATTAGAAGAAAGGAAAGGAAAGAAAGAAGAGGAGAGTGAAAGGAAAGGCCACCACAAAACACACCAAGCACTGGAGTAAGGGAAAAGGTCAAGTAGGTTAAACCCAACAGGCTGCCTCCCTGTACACAGAGAGAACAATAACCTGTACTGGGAGAATAGGTTTTATATAGCTTTGCAGAGGTAAGGAAGTGGTAGCAGCAAATCCTGATAGGGTGAGGGTGGAGCTGAGGCTTATGATTGGGCTATTCGGTCACCTGAATTCTAGTAAGCCAGGCTGGGCTTAGGAAAATGGCACCTTTTTACTAACAGAGAGGAGAGGAGAGGAGAGGGAAGGGGAGGGGAGGGGAGGGAAAAGAAGGGAAGGCATCCAAACTGGGAAGGAATAAGTAAACTAAAATTATTTCACTTTCTGGAAAATATGATTTCCTAAGCAAAAACCTAAAAGAATCTCCAAAAATATTAGAAATAATAAATGAATTCAGCAAGGTAATAGGATTGAAAGTGAGCACACAAATATTAGTTGCATTTCCGTATTCTGACAATTAACAAAAAATGAAATTATAAAAGAGATTCTTCTTACAATAGCATGAAAAGGAGCAAAATACTTAGAAATTAATGAAATGAAAGACTTAACTAAAGAAATGATACACATCCTGTATTCATGAGGTGGAAGGAATTTTTAAAATATCAATACTATCCAAAGAGATTGGCTGAGTCAATGCAATTTCCCTCAAAATCCCAATGGTATTTTTGGCAGTAATAGCAAAATTTATCCTGAAACTTATATGGAATCTCAAGGGACCTTGAATAGCCAAGCAATCTTGAAAATCAATGCTATGTAACTCACACCAACTGATTTCAAATGTTACTAGAAAGCTACAGGAAACAAAATAGGGTGGTACTGGCAAGAAGACAGATATAACACAAATGGAATGAAATAGAGAATTCAGAAATACACTCTTGAATATATGGTGAAGTGATTTTTGTCATAATGCCAAGATGAATTCACTGTGACAGTGCTTTTATATTTCACATATGCCAATCTTACAAAATACACACTTTAAATGCATAAAGTTTATTGTGTGGTTAATTGTACCTCAATACAAAAAATTGAAAGCAAAAATAAAACTAATTGGGTGAATTTTTGGTATGTAAATTATAATTAAAATTTATTGAATAAAATTGCAAAAATCTCAAGGTCTATAGATTATATATTTTAGGCACTTAAATAACACATTGGGGGCTGGCATCGTTGCTCACTTGGTTAATCCTCTGCCTACGGTGACAGCATCCCATATGGGCATCAGGTCTAGTCCCATTTGCTCCTCTTCCAGTCCAGCTCTCTGCTGTGGCCAGGGAGAGCAGTGGAGGATGGCCCAAGTGCTTGGGCTCCTGCACCCGCATGGGAGACCAGGAAGAAGCACCTGGCTCCTGGCTTCGGATCAGCACAGCGCCAGCTGTAGCAGCCATTTGGGGATTGAACCAGCGGAAGGAAGACCTTTCTGTATCTTTCTCAGTCTATATCTCTACCTGTCAAATGAAAAAAAATAACATTGGTCTTTCTTAAGATTATTTTATTTGAAATGCAGAATTACAGAGAGGAGAGACAGAGATCTCCCATCTCTTGGTTCCTGCCCCTAAATGGGTGCAATGGACAGAACTGTTCCATTTGGTAGGGAGGAACCAGGGATTTCCTTTGAGTCTTCCACTTGGGTGTGGGGGCCCAAGCACTTGGGCCATCCCCCCATGCTTTCCTAGGCACTATCAGCAGGGAGCTGGATTGGAACTGAAGCAGCCAGGACTGGAACTGGCACCTAGACGGGATGCCAGTATCATAGGTGGTGACTACCCACTACTCTACAGTTCCTGGCCTCACATTTTTTGAAATTTAATGAGTTTAATGGTGGCACAAAATCATATCCTAGAGACTGATAGTGCTGCACAGATGTAAGCAAGTTAAGGATTTTTAAATGAAGAGATTCTACTGAATTACTATGAGACCCTAAATCCTATCACAGTACCTTATGAGACTGGAATGCTGTCAGCCACCAGGAGCTGGTAGGGTCAATAACAGATTCTCCTCCAGTCTCCAGAGGGAGCTGGGGCCCTGTCAGTACCATGTTTTGGGCACAATGAAACAGATTTCTGACACTGCAGCATCAGAACTGTAATAGAATGCATTCTTATATTCATGCCATTGTTAAGCATGCACTCTCTGAATTTCTACTTCAGTATTAATCTACAGATTTCATAAAACCAAATAACTGATGATATCATGGTTGTCTCTGCACGACTGATTCTTGTACTTAAGTTTTTTTTTTTTTTTTTGACAGGCAGAGTGGACAGTGAGAGAGAGAGACAGAGAGAAAGGTCTTCCTTTGCCGTTGGTTCACCCTCCAATGGCTGCCGCGGACAGCGCGCTGCGGCCGGCGCACTGCGCTCATCTGATGGTAGGAGCCAGGTGCTAGGTGCTTTTTCCTGGTCTCCCATGGGGTGCAGGGTCCAAGCACCTGGGCCATCCTCCACTGCACTCCCGGGCCACAGCAGAGGGCTGGCCTGGAAGAGGGGCAACCGGGACAGAATCTGGTGCCCCGACCGGGACTAGAACCCGGTGTGCCGGCGCTGCAAGGCGGAGGATTAGCCTGTTGAGCCACGGCGCCGGCCATACTTAAGTTTTATACATAGAAAAATTTCCTAAGACAGAAAAATTTCCACCATAAATGGCATCGATTGTATTAGGCAATTCTCAGGAATGATGGATGAAGTAGGTTTGTTGAATGAACCGCTGACTTAGCTAAAAGTGTTTTTTATATCTAAATTAATTTGTTTTAGTTATATGAAAGAGCTTCAAAAGTTTATGGGAGATGGAATTAAAAGATAAGTTTATTTTGGTACAAAAATCATAATTCATGCAAATGAGGAGTCTTTGAAGTTTATGAGATGCTTATTATGCAAAAGCTATTTAAAGATTTCAAGAATTTTTGTGGCAAAATAAACATCTTTTATTCCATTCTCCATGAACTTTTTGAAGTGTCTTCATGCACGCTTGAGAACTTAGGTAAGTTGCAAGCTGCAGGTCAGTGGTTCATAGATTTAAGAATCAAGTGAACTTCAGAGACACAACTGTGACCAGCACTCTTGTATGCTCGTTGCTATCATTTTTTTGGACATTTGTGTTGATACTTCAATTAGTAGATTTTGAGTTAAATAGTCAGGCATTTGAAGAAATTTAAATGAAACAATATTAGTCAAAATTAATTGAACATTGTTAAAAATTAGATAGTCCGTGGGTAGCCAATAAAATCAGGAAATAAGCATGCACATAACAATATGAAAAAATAATAAAATGTAATGAACATTATAATCCGTACTTTAATGAACGCTTACTCACATATATTCACAAATACTATCAATCCATTGTTCAATTGAAAGAAAAGAATCATTATAACTTGTTTTACTGATTACTTGAATCTTCTGAGTTTTAACTGTTTTAACTAATGAGTTTTAACTAATGCGATACACTAAAACGTACGGTAAACAAGGATTACCGGCTCACACACAAGTATTTTCCAAAATCAAATGCATAAAAACATATTTCAGAGAATTCAAAGTTGAGGCCGGCACCGCGGCTCACTAGGCTAATCCTCCATCTGCGGCACCAGCACCCTGGGTTCTAATTCCCAGTCGGGACGCCGGTTCTGTCCCAGCTGCTCCTCTTCCAGTCCAGCTCTCTGCTGTGGCCTGGGAAGGTAGTGGAGGATGGCCCAAATCCTTGGGCCCTATACCCTCATAGGAGACCAGGAAGAAGCACCTGGCTCCTGGCTTCGGATCAGTGCAGCGAGCTGGCTGTAGCAGTCATTTTGGGGGTGAACCAATGGAAAAAGGAAGACCTTTCTGTCTCTCTCTCTCACTAACTCTGTCTGTTCAAAAAAAAAAAGGAAAGAAAGAAAGAAAGAAAGAAAGAAAGAAAGAAAGAAAGAAAGAAAGAAAGAAAGAAAGAAAGAAAAAGAAAATTCAAAGTTGAAAATATTTTAAAGTAAAACATTTTTAAAACATAATAGGCAAAAATAACTCAGAGAACAGGAACTCTGAGTAGCACTGTCCAACAGAAAACACACGGTAGGTGTCATCAGCTAACAATTGTCTTTATGCTCAAAACACTGTTGCTCTGGCATGAGTTCCCAGTGCCTGCTTTAATACTTCCTACTGCCTGCACAGAAATGTTTTCTATCATCTCTGCAGTGTCTATTGCTTTATTAAAAACATGCAAACATCACAGGCAATCATTTTGAAGTGATAAATATGTTTAATACTTTGACACTGGAGGCTCCTTCCAGATGCAGAGTAAATGATGCCTGGAGGCCTTTCAATATTTTTAGAGTTTAATAAAGTAGAGGAAAACAAAGAGTCTGACAACCAGTAATCTGGGAATTATTGAAACATTTACTTCACACTTTATTGTATTTTCTCTTCCCATTGCATGATGGCCTCATATTTCTCCCATGAAAGAGAGAAGATGATGTGTATGTTGCTTTGTTGAGCACAATTAATTGCATGTCTTAATTCTGTAAAACATGTTAAATAAATCTCCTATCCCAATATTTATATTGTTACATTTTCCAGTAAGGAAAATGCTACTTTGTCTCTCTTACTCTCTTACTCTCTTACTCTGTCCCCATTTAATCTCTGTCTCTGTCTCTGACTCTTCCTCTATAAGGCATGTGTCTGTGACTATACATGGATGTACTGAATACCACCAAATCCTCTTACAACTCTATCAACTTGATTAAACTAAGAGTTTACTGTAAAATACAGGAAATCTCAGTATTGCCCACAATGTGACCCTGAAATATATAACAGTCAGTAGTGATAAAAGGCCATGAGACATAACACAGTGCTTTACAGGATTGAATATGTATACAAATCACACAGGGAACTTGTTAAAATACAGATTCTGATTCAGTATGTGTCAGGGAGTTTGGATTTTTTTCAAGCTATCAAATGATGCCATGAATCACATCTAGAGTGGTTAAGACAGGACGGAAACTTCATGGAATATGGGAGATCAGAGCTCAAATCTCTGCCTGGCACTTATTGACTGTACTGTATGATTTATGCACATTTTGAACATCCCTGTTGTTCTCATTGTTGTCATCTGTAAAGGGTAAAGGAGAAACTAACACATAGGATTGTTACAGTGACAAAATGGCATCAGGTGTATAAAAGCTACTGCTGAGTAGAACCTGCAGGATGAAAGCCAAATCCCTTTCAATTTCTTTGAATGTGAGGACCACGAAAAGTTTGTGAAGAACAGGGGCATTTTACAGGTCTACAAAAATGTTTCTCAGGATGCTATATAATATTTAAGTGTCATTTTAATGCTTTTTTCAAGAAAAGAAAAGCTATTGCTCCAATAATGATTTTATTTCATCTCAACTCATGAGAAATTTGGGCAATAGTACATTCTACAAATAGCTTTAGTCTACAGAAATGGCTGGACATGGTTCCACAGAAATGTTTTATGTATATATAATAATTTTAAGAATCTAGAAAACGTTCAAATGCTATGTGACATTTAGATTAAACACATGTGCTGTCATCATTACAAAGGGATTCTGATATGCTTTATACTACTCTTCTAAAGAAGTGCCTTGTGTCAATTATCTCTTGCTTCTTCAACTCTAAATCTACCCTTTGTGGCTCTACTTACCATACCAGAGGTTTTCTCCTTTACCAGCTGGTAGGATGGCAAGCATTATTAATAGAGGGTGCTGATGGAGGACAGGAACCCTGGAGCAGGACTTTTCTTCCTGGTCCTAGTGTGCTACTGTTTTCTGGAGCAAGGTGTGGCTTCTCCCTCTGAACAGCTCTCCACCAGCCCCTATGGCTCACTAGGAAAGAGTTCTGAGACCTGCACATCCCCATCACTTCCTCTTGCCCCTCTCCAGACCTCTTAAACCACCTCAGTGAAATTTTTAACCACTTAATGGTCCAGGCCACACCCTTTCCAACAAAGTGGGGATCCTTGATCAGGGGAGGAAGTTCCTTCTTCAATAGTTTTTCTTTCCATGCAGTAGTCAGTACTTACTATTTTCATCTCCTCTTGACTTCCTTAGAGTTCTCTTTATTCATACATAGGCATATATCCCCTTTACTCCAGTACCCTATAATAGTTGACAATTCTTTATATTATTTGGTTCAAATTAACTCATAGTTTCTATTTTATGTTATAACAATGTATGATGCATGCCTCAACATCTAATTTGGATATCCTCTTATCCAACTTGGATGGTAAATGTTCATAATATCATGGTAAATATTTTTGGCAGGAATAATGATAATGCAAAAAGTAAAATACAGTCAACCCACACCAGAGATGACTGACGAAGAGCCAATTTAGTTGAATGTCTCAGCTAATATAATTTATCGATATTTAATGATGTAGCAATTGGAGAATGTCATCTTTCAAATTTAAACAGATGAATTTTATACCAGTCTTTGTGAGTCTACCTAGATTGCTGAGAGCTTTGTAGAAATAGTTTAATTTCTTGTGGTAGCTGAAATCTTTGATTTCCATTGAATAGTAGTGGTCCCAAACTTGAAATGACTGCTATTTTTTTCTAGCCTGAGGGGCAAAAGCATTTCTATATTCTTTTATGGTCAGAGTTGAAAGAAACTTAATGGGGAATCATGGCTACCTCAATACAATAGCAAATGTCTAGATGAAGATCTTTAAAATAGATACTGAATGCATCAACATGAATTCTATACATAATACCTAAGTATTGAGAATAGCAAATGAATTATATGTTCCATTTAAATAAATACTTTTTCTTTGAAGATTAGAGAATATCTTATCAGAAGCAATCAGTAAACAAAAGGACAGTAATTTGGGAGGGGGTTTGGACAGCTCATTGATTTTAACCCATTTAAATGTGTATTCTTCATATGCCCAGGGCTTAGTCATTGAATCCTTTCTCATGTCTATATCTATTCTTATTCTCATTCTGTCTTGTTTTTAAAAATACTACCTGTATAGTTATAACTTGCAAATTTGCATGTTTGATCAAGTCCTATTCCCTAAACTACATTTTAAGGGATTAAACACTATACAAATATTGGAAATTTAGAGTTGAAGAGATCATTGGTTTTATGTTGTAAAATTGTATGCTTTCCACATTTATGCTTTTCAAATTTTCATGTATGTTTCTAATAAACACCTCAAAGTGAAAATGTGCAAACTCATTGAACTGTCTTTAGCCCTACAATAAAAACTGTTTAGTATCTTTGTTCATTACTCAGTCAATGGTTTTTCTATTCTTTAACTTGTTCAGGGCAAACCCTTGGAATGATTCCTACTTGCTCTCATACTTTACATACACAATTGATGGCAGTTCATCAGCAATTGTCTAATCTTATCTCTGCCTTTAAAATAAACTAAGAATTCTTACTCTTTCGCCTCCATTGTTGTACCTTGATTCAATCCTTCATATCTTCTATAAATTGCTGAATTAGTCTTCTAATTAGTCTGCCACTTTTTGCTCCTGACCACATTAAGCCTAAGGATGCTTTAGGGAAAAATTAATATTTATTCAGTATTTTTAATTCATAATCACGAGCATTGAAAGAAGTATAAGTATCTGATCTAGATTGTTTATTTAACAAATAAGAAAACTGGGGCTCAGACTGTTTTGTATATTCTCTAGGTCCCACCTACAGCTACAAATGAGGTCAGGAAAGGCTGAAATTCAACTGAATGTCAATGTCATATGTGGTGATAAAATAGTTTCCTAGTAGAAACACGGAATTTTGCTTCTCTGTAATGTAGTCTTAAGAAAGTATCCAATGCGATCCATTTAAATCATACATTATATCAGATCACTTCTCAAAATACTCTAATAGATTTTCATTTAAAGAAAAAGAAAGAAAGAAAGAAAGAAAGAAAGAAAGAAAGAAAGAAAGAAAGAAGAAAAGAAAAAAGAAAAGAAAAGAAAAGAAAAGAAAAGAAAAGAAAAGAAAAGAAAAGAAAAGAAAAGAAAAGAAAAGAAAAGAAAAGAAAGGAGGGAGGGAGGGAGAAGAAAAGGAAGGGAAGGAATGGAGGGAGGAAAGAAGCACTTCACAGTCTCAACTTGATGTGTTCCTAGATATCAAACCAATGCACTTTTCCCACAGCATCCTATCAAATCCTCCTGATCCTTGAACATACCACTTCTCCCCATCAGGAATGATGTGCTGATTGGGACCTCTCTTAGACACTCTTCCCTCAGATAATACTACCATTAGGGTAACATTTCTTTTGAATCCTTTTTTTTTTAAAGATTCATTCATTTATTTGAAAGACAGAGTTATACAGAGAGAGAGACATACAGAGAGACACAGAAAGAGAGATCTCCCAAACCTTTTTTCGCTCCCCAGATGGCTACAATGACCAGGCAAAAGCCAGTAGCCAGGCACTTCATCCAAGTCTCCCACATAGGTTCAGAGGTCTTCTTTCTTTCCCAGGCACATTAACAGGGAGCTGGATTGGAAGTGGAACAGTCAGGATTTGAACCAGAACCCAGATGGTATGCTGGCACTACAGACAGCAGCTTAACCCACAATGCAACAGCATTGGTGCTGAGTCCTCTGTTGGTAATCTCTTTCCCTGTGAGACATTTCTTGACTAACTCTCTAAAATTTCTCAATCCTTTCCCCTGATAATGTTTACTGCCTCGGTTGACTTAGTACTTTATTCTTATTTTGAATTTCAGGGTCATTTTTATTATCTCACAGTATTATACGACATTTATGATGATAGTACAAAAAGTTTGTGGAAAATAGAATGAAAAATAAGTTTATTTTGGTGCAAAAAATAAATCCTTGCGTAATTTTCTCATAATGTGAATTTTCCATGAACATTTTTGTATCTCTCATATATCTGATGTATTTTTTTCTCCTTAGAATATAAGCTCCTGTAGAAAGGATTTTTACTGTGTTTGTTTTAGTCTATATCCCTAGCATTTATCAATGTTTCAGCACACATTGGATGCTTAATAAATACTTCTTGAATTAATAAAAAGTGCTAACTCAGTTTTAAATTCCTTCATTTTACATATGTATTTCTTTTTCACTCTTCGTTTTATAGTGGCACCATTTTCTCTCAGTGATACTTATTAATTTAGTCAAAATTTTTCTACCGCTTGTTTCCATGATCATGACAGTACCATGATGTACTATATTCCTCCCCCAACAAACTGAAACACAGTTATTGTGATCTTTGCATTCACTAAAAAAATGTTTACAGAGATTGGTTTCAGAATAATATTCAATATTTCTAATTGCCAGAGTTGAGAGAACTTGAAAGAAGTAGACATATCAAATATATTGAAAAAAATTGAACATGGCAATATTTAAGGTCTTATGAAATAAAAAAAAAATACATTAAATGACCAGTCTGTTATTGTGGAGATTTACATGCTACATTTTCTGGCATGTTCAGCTTTTCTATCTGTGTGAATGACAGCTACAAAAATAAGCATGTGAAATAAAATGTTACCCTTAAAATAAATTTTATTTCTCTTTTTATTCTGTAGCAATCCTTTGGAAAAAAGTACCATAATAGCTGAAATGTATAAAGAATAACTTTAATTTCTTTCTGTTTATATCTCTTCTAGGATCTAGGTTCAATAGAAATGAAGGCAACAATGGGCACTAAGAAAGGATTTCAATAAATTTTTGAGTATAAGAGAAAGCATTATCCATCAATGATTATCTTCTAGAAATCTAGGATATTAAATGATGACCTTTAAAATAATCAGTCCTTGATGGAATACTGAGAAAAACTTATCTTTATAAAAATGTACAGATTCGGCGCTCAGCCCTCTGCCTCTCTGCTGGGCCGCCCGCCTGACCTGGTCAGGTGTACTCCCTCTCCACTGCCCCCCCACCAGTCTCTCCAGCTCTGTCTGGAGAGGTGCACATCCGTCCATACGGATGTCCCTTCCCTAATAAACTTTGCTATTTTCACCTCCCACTATTCTCTGTCTCACGCCTGAATTCTTTCTTGCGCGAAGACAAGAACCCTGCAAATTTCTCCGGTAACATTTTTGGTGAGCCAGCCAGGAGTTTGAGAAGACATCGGAGATGGGAAACCAGCGCTCCTTACCACCACGTGACTCACCGCTAGGATGCATTCTCAGAAATTGGTCTCGGTTCGACCCAAGGGTCTTAAAGAAGAAATTGCTAGTTTCTCTGTGTAACAACGTGTGGCCACAATACAAACTAAATGATCAGAGAGTGTGGCCAGGGAATGGGACTTTAGATTCTAATACCATTTCTTGTTTATACCTATACTGCCGTGAGCACGGTAAACGGACAGAAATCTCTTATGTGCAGGTCTTCATGGCACTCAGGAAAGATCCTAAGCTTTGTCAAAGTTGCAGGCTGGACTCAGCAATGCTAACTTCATTCGAGTTATTATCAGGAGTCCATTGTAAAGCTAAGCCAAAGGAGCCACCATCTAGCGCTCCCCTAGATGCCCCAGGGCCACTGCGCTCTCAGCCCCCTGTGGAGCCAAACGCCCCACCCTGCCCAGAGGTTCCCCAGAGCCCCCGCCCCAGGCCTAGGCCGAGGCCCAGCCGGAGCACAGGCGAGAGCTCGGGTGCTGGGGTGGCGGGTGCAGGAATGTTTCCCTTACAGGAAGTGATGGGACCCAATGGCCCCACCAAGATACGGCTCCCCTTTAAAATGCAGGATTTAAATGAGATGAAAGCAGAAATGGGAAGCTTCACCGAGGACCCCACAGGTGGCTAGAGGGCTGGTGTAAGATGACCGGCATGTTTGAGCTTACTTGGAAGGATGTAGTATTTCTTCTAAACACCTCCCTAACTCCTGGGGGAAAGCAAATGGTGTCGCAGCATGCCAATGATCACGCAAATGCCTTGCATAGGCAGGATGAGGAACACCCAATCGCGGAGGCAGCAATCCCAATTAAGGAACCTTTATGGAACTATAATACCCCTGAGGGAAGGAAAAGTAGGGACTACATGCTGGCTTGTCTTTTAGCAGGTCTAAGAGCAGCCAGTAAGGCAAGACCTAAGAACTTTAATAAGCTATCAATGATAGAACAGGGACCACAGGAAAACCCAGCTGCCTTTATAGAAAGGCTCAAAGAGGGTCTTGATAAGTACACTGATTTAGATCCTGACTCTGTCGTAGGAAATGCCATGTTAGGGGATAGGTTCCTAACTCAAGCCGCCCCTGATATTAGAAGAAAGCTCCAGAATTTAGGGATGGGACCAAGCACCCCCTTGGCTGACATTATCAAGGCTGCTTCTGCTGTTTATTTTAACAGAGACCAGGAGGAGGAGGAGCGAGACAAGCAGAAGGAACAGCATAAAGATAGGTGGCAGGCCCAGCTGATAGCTGCTTTGCGTGGTAATCTGCCATCAAAGGGACCCAGCAAGGCCGGCCCACCTCCTAGTGGTAACTGCTTTCACTGCGGGAAGCCAGGACACTGGGCTAGAGGCTGCCATAGCAGTGGCCGGCTTCCAAAGAAGCTCTGTCCGCTCTGCAAAAGGCCTGGCCACTGGAAGCGAGACTGCCCCGAGAGTCGGAGAACCCCCGGGTCAGGATCGCAAAACCTGTTGGCCCTAAACTGAAGGAGCCCTTCACTCTGTCCGGCTCCCGAAGCAACCATCGCCATCGAGGGGGCAGAGCCTAGGGTCATGGTTGATGTAGCAGGTAGGACCGTAAATTTTCTCTTAGACACGGGGGCTGCCTACTCTGTACTTGTCTCATATTCCGGGCAACTCTCCTCACAGTCCAGCCAAGTAATGGGAGTCAACGGGCTGCCTTCCCTAAGAAGATTCACACCCCCTTTATGTTGTCTTTGGGGGAAGACCATATTTTCCCACCAATTCTTAGTAATGGCTGAGTGTCCCACTCCCCTATTGGGAAGGGACCTCCTAAGTAAGCTGGGAACTTCTCTGCTGTGACTTTCTCTGCACATGAGGATGGCCAGATTCCTATTATTGCCATATGCCATCCCCTGTCTTCTGACATGCCATGTGAAGAGATAGAGCTACAAGTTAACCCACAGGTATGGGCCTCAGACATACCTGGCCGGGCCTTGAAGGCCCGCCCAATCATTATTAGACTTAAAGACCCTAATAATTTTCCAAATCGGAAGCAATATCCTATAAAGCCAGAAGCTAGAGAAGGCCTTCAGCCACTAATTGACAAGTTCCTAAAGCACGGGTTGTTGACACCCTGCAATTCCCCTTGCAATACGCCCATCCTGCCGGTTAGAAAGAAAGATGGGGAGTACAGGTTAGTTCAAGACTTGCGGGTCATTAATGAGGCAGTAATACCCACTCACCCTATTGTGCCCAATCCCTATACAATACTGGGAGAAATACCTCCAGGTACTAAGTGGCTTTCAGTCTTAGACCTTAAAGATGCTTTTTTTCTGCATCCCTATTGACCCCTCCTGTCAGTTTTTGTTTGCCTCTGAATGGGTCAATAGACAGAACTTAAAGCAACAGCTAACCTGGACTGTGTTACCACAGGGGTTCTGGGATGCGCCACACCTATTTGGGCAGGCCCTATCAGAGGACCTCAAGGACCTATCTCTTGAGGGGGGTGGGAGGATACTCCAATATGTAGATGACTTGCTTATCTGTTGTCCCACTTAAGCATTTAATCAAAACCCTTAACTTCCTGGCAAAATGTGACTACCGAGTATCCAAGAAAAAGGCACAGCTAGTCTGCCAGGAAGTTAACTAGTTAGGGCTCATTCTCACTCCTGGGGAGAGGAGACTAGCCCCAGAGAGAATACAGGCCATACAGCAAATCCCTGCCCCTACCACTCTAAGGCAACTCCGAGCATTCCTCGGACTGACTGGGTATTGCAGGTTGTGGATCCCAAAATATGGAGAAGTAGCAAGGCCTCTATACCAGGCTCTAAAAGATAGCCCAGAACAAGGCCCCCTCCTCTGGGAAAAAGAGCAAACTACAGCTTTTGCTCAGCTAAAGGATGCTATGACTAAAGCCCCTGCGCTAGGACTGCCAAACCCAGAGAGACCCACCCAGCTGTACTTCACTGGGAGGCAGGGAGTCACCTTAGGAGGGTTAACTTGGGATCTGGGACCTGTTAAGCAACCTGTGGGCTACTTTTCTAAAACCTTAGACATGGTTGCACAAGGATGGCCTCACTGCCTAAGGGTGATCGCAGCAGCAGCCTTGCTGGCAAAGGAGGCTTCTAAAATTACATTTGGGCAAAATATCGCCCTTTATACCTCACATCAAATAAATTCCCTACTAGAGCAAAAGGGCTCTCACTGGCTCACAGATAGTAGGATACTAAAATATCAGGTCCTCCTTCTAGAAAATCCTCAGGTAAAAATAAGGCATTGCTCTACCCTAAACCCAGCTACTTTAATGCCAGTCCCAGGGGAAAGTGGCCCCCTCCACTCCTGTGCTGAGACTATAGACTTGATCTATGCCAGCAGAAGGGACCTAAGAGACAACCCCCTGACTAACGCAGATGAAGTTTGGTTCACAGATGGAAGCAGCTTCGTCAGGGATGGAACCCGCTTCTCAGGGTATGCAATAGTTACGGCACACCACGTTATTGAAGCTCGTGCTCTGCCCCCAGGAACCTCTGCTCAGCTAGCAGAACTGATCGCCTTGACCAGGGCTCTAGAATTGGGTAAGGACAAGAGAATTAATATATATACAGATTCAAAATATGCCTTTTTAGTCTTGCATGCTCATGCAGCAATATGGAAAGAAAGGGGATACCTGACAGCTAGAGACACCCCCATCAAGTATGGACCTCAGATCTTCAAGCTCCTTGAGGCTGTAAATCTGCCCAGAGAGATTGCAGTCATGCACTGCAGAGGCCACCAAAGAGGCTCTGACGAAGTTTCCCGAGGCAACTCTTTTGCAGACTCAGTAGCTAAAAAGGCTGCCACTACTCAGCCTAACCTCCTAGGTCCTCTAATCCCGGCAGTCTCCGGAGAGGCCCTGACTCCCTATTACACCCCAGAGGAAGAGGCCAGGGCCAAAGAACAAGGATATGCCAGAACAATAGAAGGATGGTACCAGTGGGAAGAAATAACATATCTTCCCCAGGCACTACAATGAAAAATCATAAAAGGACTTCATGACTCTTGTCATTTTGAAAGAGATAAACTTAAAAAGCTGTGTGATAAACTATTTTGTGGAAAGGGCCTAGCCAAAACCATCCACAGAGTCTGTCAAAATTGTACTCTGTGTGCTATAAATAACTCCCAGTGGTCTCGACCCCCACCTTTAATTAAACCGATGCAGTGAAAGGGAATCTGCCCCGGGGAAGACTGGCAAATAGATTTTACACAGATGCCACCCTGTCAAGGCTATAGGTACCTGCTTGTACTTATAGATACTTTTACTGGATGGGTAGAAGCCTTCCCAACCAGAACTGAGAGAGCTCAGGAAGTGGCCAAAGTCCTCGTAAAGGAAGTTATTCCACGCGTTGGTCTTCCAAAGCCTTTACAAAGTGACAATGGGTCTTCCTTCATCTCCCAGATTACACAAGGGATTTGTAAGGCCCTAGGAATAACCTGGCACCTTCATTCTGCATGGAGACCTCAGTCTTCTGGTAAGAGCCAACCAGGCTCTATGAAAAACATCACAAGTACAGGAATGTGTGCTTGGTAAGAAAGGTTAAAAAGGAAAGAGTGTTCTTGGTAAGAAAGGTTAAGAAGGAAAGAGTTTTTAATAAGAAAAGGACATGGTTTGTAAAAATGACTTTATCCTGATGGCTAGTTTACTCTAGACTGGAATGGAAATGATGGAATGTTTAAAGTAAGTTAAAGAGGGTGTGTGGAAGTCACAAAAGGTTATAAAGGAAAATATTGGACATGCTAACTGCTGCTCCAAGAGGTATCTGTGCCATGTTCCAGGAAGAATATTGTCTCTGGGTCAATCAGACCGGACAGGTACAAACCCAAATTCGTACTTTCCTGGACAAAGCCAAACACCTCCAGGACCAGGCCAAGCAAGGCTGGGACTTCTGGCGTGACATCTGGTCATGGAAATCTTGGCTATTTCCTCTCCTTGGCCCAATAACCTCTGTAATCTTGCTGCTTCTCTTTGGACCGTGTGTTTTTAATGCCCTTGTTCATTTTGTCTCTAACAGACTAAAAGCTGTCGAACTCCAAATGGTCGTCAGACAAGGCTTCCAGCCCATTCCATTTGATGACCTGAGCAGCCCTCTGGACCGAGCAGCACAGTCTTTCCAAGGCCACTGTTGCACACCATAAGACAGATAGCAAGAGGAAATACCCAAATCCCCCTCAACGCCCACATGCCAGCTTTGAAGAAGTTACAGAAAACGGAACTTCATCCATAATCCCAAAGAAGAATTTTGGGTATTACCTCTTGAGGGGGAATGTTAGGTAGGAAGTTAGTTATGAGCTTATGTGTGTGTGACATAAAGGCCTAAAGAAAAGACACCTATGTCCAGCATATGCATCTGCACCTCAGAGTCATCCCGGCAACATTCCAGGGGCAGCCCGGCCTCTGGCCTCCGCATCCTACCCTGCCCCCTTCTACCTGATAACCTGCCTGGTGGGGGTCCCTGCCCCTTCTCCCAGATGCAGCCCAGTATCTGCATTTCAAACACCCTGCTCCATTCTCCAGGGGGTCTTGCTCACCCTTCCTCCAAACCCAGGATGGCACCAGCTAGCCTTCCTCCTGTCTGATACCTTCAGGGAAAAACTCAGATAGGAGTTTTTCTATTTACATCCATAAAGCCCTTTGTTCCAAGAGGAACAGAGGTGGGGAAGCAAGACCCATCTCCTTAAAAACCCCTGGCCTCAACCAGACTGCACGCTCAGCCCTCTGCCTCTCTGCTGGGCCGCCTGCCTGACCTGGTCAGGTGTACTCTCTCTCCACTGCCCCCCCCCCCAGTCTCTCGGGCTCTGTCTGGAGAGGTGCCCATCTGTCCATACGGATGTCCCTTCCCTAATAAACTTTGCTATTTTCACCTCCCACTAAAAAATAAAAAAAAAAAATAAAATAAAAATGTACAGATTCATGGCTCATATATTACCAGAGCTGGATGGAAATTCAGAGCTCTTGGAACAAATTTTCTCTTTTCATATATAAGGAATTTCCTTACCAGAGGAGATGTAAGGATTTTCTCAAGGTCATAATTATAACCAGAAAAAGAGACATGTCAAAGGCAAAGGAAAGGTAAAATCACGCATTTCCATTTAGAATATGATAACTTAAGAGCTGTGTAGATGAATTTCCTCTTGTTCATCACCTAGAGGCTTCTCTTGGTACAGCAATTGGATCATCTCTTTCAACTAAAACATCAAATCATGTCACTTCTCTGGTGAACCTCTGAAAATGGCCAACTCTTTGAAAATGCCTATAAATCCCTCCATAATCTAGTCCCCTTTTCCCCTCCATCATCACCCAATTGTGCATGTTCCTTCTGTGAATTTTAGCTTCTAGCTGATCTTCCACCATGGTTTGTCTCTTCCTGGAATACTCTTATTCATCAATTATTCACATAAGTAACATTCACTGTAACTTTAGTTAAAATATTCAATGAATCTTGACCATTATATTTTAAACTGTATCTCCCTCCAACTAGTACTCCTAAATTTTCATGTTTTTTTCACAGCTTGTATCACCTTCTAACATCCTATAACATGTATATATTTGATATGTCTCTTTATTATTTCATTATTTATTATATTGAAAAGTTCAAAGGAGAAAGTTTGTTAGTTTTATTTTTTGGTATGTTTTAAGTATCAAGAATGATCCCAAGAACCCACTAAATATTTGATGAATGAGTAAATGCAAGAATAGAAATTTAAGTATAATTTTTTTCTTGATATAAACTTAACTTTGATAAGATGGAAGGCTGTACAGAGAGAAGTTAAACTAATATACTATTACACACTATTACACACTAAGAAGATCAAGAGAAAATGTTGTGAACAGCAAGGACCACAACTGGGCTTATCCCAGGTTCATCTCAATTCAAAGTGGAGAGATAAAGGAGTGCAAGACATACTCAAAGCAAAAGCTTTGTGCACTGTCAAGAAATAATTCAAGTCAGCTTGAAAGAGAGAATAAAAAATAAAAGCCAAAGTATCAAAAACAAACAAACAAAAAAAACACCAACCAAAACAAAAAGTGAAAACACCCTAAACCAGTTTCAGTCTGTTTTTTGATACCATCAGGAAGTATAGGGGTTGGTGTATGGGATGAGTTGGTTGAGTTTTCTAAAGGAGTGTGGCTTGGTTGAGCTTGAGTGCCAATATTTCTGTGTTCCTTTTTGGAACTACTAGAAGTATCAAGGCATTACATGCATGATGAACTGGCAACACTGGCTGCAGCAGATAGTGAGAGTTAATAGGCTTCCCTTACAACAATCAGAAACACTCATCTTGTTCACAATTCCTTTTGATATATCTTTCCATGAGAGCACTGTTGTTAATGTATGTGTAACAGCTTTCAGTAACCATCGAACATATTCCACATTGTCTGGCTGTTAGTATCCTAGAGCCAATTGCCTGTCCATGACCACTACAGCTTGGGGATCCACAGAATTGCATATTTGTTCCAGAGCCTGGCCAACAATCTACTAAATTCCCCAAGGCAAAAAGCAAGATGCTTAAAGCGGCTTCTTGGAGGTAGAAGGATTTTCTCCTTTTATGCTGGAAAGACTTACCAGGGGACTTTCCTACCAATAGAGTTTCCCATGAAAAATAAAAGTGAGCAAAATGTCAGCTTAGAGATGCAATCAATTTAATATCTTTCTCTCTCTAGGGAGAAGTTTATGGAAAAATGGAAATTTTGCGTATCTTTTTGGTATTTGAAAATAAACTTGATATTCTCAATTGTCACACAAGAGTAGGCACATTTATCCTTTGGGTGTACCTGTGAAGGCTTAAAGTGTAGAGGTTTAGTTCTTGACGGATGAAGTTACCAAGGAACTTCTTGAGGAGGAACATGATGAAGGGAGCATGTATAGCCAGTCCAAGCATTCAGGACTTGAGTATATATTCTATTTTGAACTTCAGCAAGTAGATCATTCAAGTTGTGACTTGTTTAAGTATTCACTGCACTGTGACCAAATACTTAGATTTAGGGATAATTAACCTGAGAACAGTACCTAGGGAGGATAGTAAATGCGCCAAGTAAGAGTTGGATAATCTGGCATCACCAAAAGTGTTGGGAAATGAAGACATCTTCTATGTGGCAAACCAGAGGCTAAGTAAGTTTCCAGGAGCAAAACCTGCCATCAACTCCCATTATGACACAGTTCTTTGAGATTAGAAGTCCCATGTGGGAATTCAGTGCAGAGTAAGTGCCTTCTGTACCTATAAAGAAATCAATATTCATACTTGCAACATCTTACTCCAGGGGAGGCGCCAAGGCTGCAGTGTTTATATGAGTCAAGGTCAGATCAGTCCTCAGCTAAGAACAGGGGGAACTGGGAAACCACTTCTCTCTTTGGAGCTGAAGGTGATCCTGTTTTCAGTGCCCCTCTTTTTTGACACTGAGGGCAGAAGCCAGCTGGACTGTTCAGGTGGAGACATTCCTTGCACAGGTGTCCCAGATTTCCACATCCAAAGTATTTTCTCTTGGGTTTTCAGCCATGGTCTGGTGACACATGCATTGGCCTTGGGACACAGGACATTGGTTACCGTGGCTCTTGTCATAAGAGACTGTTGCTTGGACTTTCCTTTGTCACTTTGGAGCCCCATTTCCTCGTTTGCCTTTCAAGATCTATCATTGTGTTGCTCGTTATCACATGATTGCCTTTTGCCTGAATTGATCTCTTTCTGCTCTGCTCACTTCTGCTCCTGATTCTCACTATAAAACTTACTAAGGGCAGCTATCAATACCAATACTGCTGCCTGAATATTTGCTGCTTTGAAATCTCCTCTGCCGAAAACAATCTTTAAGTTCAGACTCCCACAAACTCTCCAGAAAAGGACACAATGCATCCACATTTTTTGCCATGGTGTCACATGGGTGGTCTTTAGTCATTCACAACAGGAATCTCATTTCCATCTGAAACCTCATGAGCATGACTTTTACTGTCCACATTTTTTTACCAGTATTCCTTATTTATTTATTTATTTGACAGATAGAGTTAGACAGTGAGGAAGAGAGACAGAGAGAAAGGTCTTCCTTACTTTGGTTCATGCCCCCAATGGCCACTATGACCGGAGCTAAGCCGATCCGAAGCCAGGAGCCTAGTGTGTCTTCCTGGTCTTCCACGCGGGTGCAGGCACTCAAGCACTTGAGCCATCCTCCACTGCCTTCCTGGGCCACAACAGAGAGCTGAACTGGAAGAGGATCAACCGGGACTAGAACCTGGTGCCCATATGGGATGCTGGTGCTGCAGGCAGAGGATTAACCAAGTGAGCCATGGCACTGGCCCCTACCAGCATTCTAATCTCCTGAGATATCACTAGAATCACCTTAAACAATCATCTCACAACTCTTCTGGATGTCTCTAGATTGCTGCTCCAAAATGTTCCAGACTTTCCCAGCAACCCCCATTCCATAGTTTCCTCCACATCTTTGCGTACAGTTAATAGTCACAACCCCAATTCTCAGTGTCAGTTTTTCTGTAGTAGTTGTCCGCTTTTTGTTACTTTAACTAAAATGCCTTGGGCAAGAAAAGGATTTAATTTATATTCCAATTTGAGGTTCACTAATCAGGTGACCCCCCCCCCCTAATAGTCTGGCTATGATGGATGTTTTGGTCATGATCACATGGTAAGCCAGGAAGCAGAGAAAGTGAGAACCCAAGTTGGACATGAACTGAAATATTCAAACCTTTCACAAGAATCTCCGTCTCAGGGCACACCCAGTGACCCAAATCCTCAACCAGCCCACTTCTCAGAGGCCACAATAAGATGGTAGGAGGTGAAAGAATTGGGGCCTGAGCGACAGGGGGAGGAGACAGCTCCCTCTGAGGATGGTTCCCATGCTGGTATAGGTTGTGCTTCAGGTAGTTGAGATCTAGGTAGTGGAGAACCACTCAGCCACCTACTGTTCCTCTGAATTCTGTCTCAGGAAGCATGAGGATAACAAAGCCTGCAATTCCTCCTAAGGGTAAAGTTTTGAAAGAGAACAAAAACAAAGCTTTTTCTGTGGTCCAGCTTGGACCCTGGTGTTTTAGGTGGGATTCTTCAGGAAAGATTTTAGGCCTTACTTTTAACATTTCAACTAAGCTTAGCATGCTTGGCACTTCGGATCCATTCAGATCTATCCTTTGTATATTCAAAATATACAAAGTAGGAGCCTGATACAGTTATTAACATAATGCTGAAAGTTATAAATTGAAGGAAGGATAGAGGATTCTTGCTTTAAATAACATGGAAGAACTTTTGAATGGAGCATTCACTAGCGTGTTAATCTGTCAAGTCCTGGTGTAACAGAATGTAAAGGGGTATGGGTGATTAAGGGTGCAGTAAATCTTTTCATCATAGGCTTTAGGGTGAGTGAGCCTCATTATGCTTAATGAAACACTAGAGTCTATTAATACACTGCTTTGCCTCTTTCAGATGCCAGTCAAATAATGTTTTGTAGCATTCACCCATGAAGAACATGATGTCGTGTTTCACCGATGTTAAAATTAAGCCATCAATTCCCCTTCAGCTTATTTTTCAAGACCCTGCACTGAGGCTTGGGATTTATAAAAAAAATCCTGATATTGGGTCCACAACCAATTTCAGTGTTGCATTGTTTACTCCTGAGCTCCTATCTCAAATTCCTGACATGTTGTATTAGTCATGTTCTCCCAAGCACAGTTGTCCCTTCTGAACTTATTTTTTTAAAGATGTATGTATTTATTTGAAAGTAAGTACTCAGGGGTAAGAAGATGACAGAATATAATTGCGCTATGTAGAAAGATACTAACTGTATGAAGACCAAACCTCTCATTGTAAAGTTGGCAAAATATACAATGGAGCAAATTCATCATGAAAGAGCAAAAAGGCAAAAGAGATGTTAGATAAGGAAGTATCCCCACAACTAGAAGTTGATATAAAAAAGAGAACATCTGGACATTGTGTAGCTTGGGAGAAAGTCTCAGCAACTTTATAAACCTTCATCATGGAGGAATCTAAAGATATCTAATCTGTGAGGTGTGAACTCTCGGCTTTCCCAAATATAGCACTCACTGGAGGGAGCTGACATGGTTGTGGTAAGAGGAGTCAGTCTGTAGTGGATCAGAATGGAAGGAATGAAAGGCAGAAATAAACCAAGACCCTCAAACACAAGAGAGACGAGAGTCAGGCAATACTCATCAATCAATGTTTGGATGGTCTTCTAACTCCTACTCCAAGCAACTCAAGCCAGTTCAAGAGAGAGAAAGAAAGAATGAACAAAAAGCTAGAAAACAAAAAGACTCCAACAGAAAACCACAAGCAAGAAAAACCACTCAACAAGGTTTGGGCTGTCCTATTATACCAACTGGAGTCATAGGTGGTGGTGTCCATGGTAGGGCTTAATTGAATATTTCAAAGGGGATGGAGATTGAGCTGGACTTGAATATCACTCATTTCCTGCCCTTTATTGAAAATACTGGAGTGTCATGGCATAAGGTGTATGATGGGTTTGGAAGTGCTGGCCATGATAATTTTGTTATAATGACATTATAATGACCTAAAAGTCATCATGGGATTATATCATGTAGCAATATTGGATATTTATTCTTGGCACTGGTCCTGAATTTCCCACATTGTGAATCTTGAAGTTTCCAGTACATCAAAGCGCTTGGTGGGGGCCTGAATTGTACATAGAAAGGGAGTTGTCATGCAGGGTGAGCTAGGGTATCATATAAGCTAGGCTAGGCTGTTATAAAGGGCCAACCAAAATTGTCCCATGGTTGATGGATCCACCAGAGCTATCCCACAAGCAGTTGTACCAAGATTTCCAAAGAGCAGTCCATGCTACTGTGTTGTTTGCCCACAGATGTCATACTTCACTCCTCCCTCTAGCTAACTTCTTTCAAAATCAAATTATTCTTATTATAGCGTAACTGTATGGAATGCACGATTATCTAAGTATAATTCTTTAGAACTTGGCAATGAATAACACCATTTCACTTCTGTGTGTTGACATTACAACAAAACCATATGATTTTTGGAACAAGAACCTGTCAATGCTAATCAAATATGTCTTTAATCATTAATGTTTTACCACAAAGGCAGCTCCAAATGTTAGCATTTTAAATACAGCTGGGTAAAAATAGAAAAATTGATTTAGTATCTAGGGCTGCTAATCTTTTTCATGTAAAATGCCATTCTTCTCATATAAAAGTGGAAGTTTGGGATGTGTTTACACATGGACTATAGCATGTAATCTACATGCATTAGTATAGTAAAGATAGAAAATCCATCCTTTTATACCCACCTTGCATTTCATCCACAAAGAAATACCCAGCGTAATGCAGAGGTGCCCCTGTCAATATGCTCACCTCTGAGTTTGCCATGTGAGTTGATGGACAAATATAGTGTACAAGAAATTCTGGACTATGTCTAGTTGATACGCCTCCATAGATTAAAAACTATATATTTTTTAAATAAACCACTCAAATATTATCTCATCTGATGACATTATTGTGCTAATATTGGAGTTAGAAAATTCTGATGTACATTAGAGCATATTAGGTTGTAGCTCTCTCTGCATGTTTCTCCCATTAGAAATTGAGCTCCTGGGGCTGGTGTTGTGGTGCAGTGGGTTAAGACCCCAGCCTGAGCATTGGCATACCATACAGGTGCCGGTTAGAGTCCTGGCTGCTCCTCTTCCAATCCAGCTCTCTGCCATGGCCTGGAAAAGCAGTAGAAGATGGCCCAAGTCCTTGGGCCCCTGCACCCATGTGGTAGACCTGGAATAAGCTTCTGGTTCATAGCTTCAGATCAGCCCAGCTCTGGCTGTTGTGGTCATTTTGGGAGTGAACCAACAGAATGGAAGACCTCTCAATCTCTCTCTCTCTCTCTCTCTCTCTCTCTCTTTCTCTCTCTCTCTCTGCCTCTCTGACTTTAAAATAAATAAAATAATTCTTAAAAAATAAATTGAGCTGCTTGGAGCTGTAGATCTTCTAAGGGAAAGCACAACAGGCTTTGGAGCACAAAAAAAGTCTGAACTCAAACCACAATTCTAACACTCACTCCGTAAGTATACTTCGGTAAATTCCTGTAGCTCTCTGAACTTCAGTATTTGGAAAAAGCAAATTCTACTGATCCCATAATACTGCTATAAGAATTACAAGTTCTGTTCATATAGGATAGCTGGCCTGTTTTCTTAACAAGTCCTGATACAGTGCTTATTCATACCAGGGAATCCTTTAAGTACCTTACATGTCTTCATTTAATCCCTGTAATAACTTGATGACTTGGTGCTCTATTGACTACATTTTACAGATGAGATGATTAATTGATACATACACAGACTAAGCAGACAGTTCAACATCATACTGGCAAGAGATGACAGAATTAGGATTCAAATCCAGCCAGAAAGGCTTCAGATATGTTTATGTTAAAGCACACTTTTTGTTGAAACCAAACACGGTCTGTGTAAGCAGCATTCTCAAAGCAGAGACAAACTCAGAGTGGCACATCCTTAAGTAGTGCAATTAGAATTTTCATCCATATGTTCTTACTCCTAAATGAAAGCACAGTCTAACATGTCATTGTTCCATCAGTCAAGTGTATTTAAGAATTCATAACTCAAAGTATACTATATTAATTTAGGTTCATCCTAGCTAAGGGTTAACTCAGTCAAATACTGGTTGTTTTCTCTTTCCTCAGGAATCTTAGGGATAGCAATGTCTCCCTCCAAAAGTGAAGTGCTACCATTAAATAAGTCGACATACATCAATGTTCTTTATAAGGTAAAATGCTATTTCATTAAACATGTTCAATACTAAACTTATTCAGAGAATATCCATACCATTTTATAACAAGTAGGTTTGCAAGTCAAGGAAAATATGACTGAATTTAAGAAAAGAGGCATGAAAAATGTGTAATGTCTCTCATGGTCATAATCATCATAAAGCATTCCTAGACTATTTAAAAATATTTATGTGAGATTTCTGTACGAAAGCCAAAGCGATTTTTATTGAAGTAAATAAGCAGAAATAGGTAAGTTTTATTTTAACTTTTTTATATAAAGCTTTTATTTAAAGAATATAAATTTCCAAAGTACAGCTTATGTATTACTATGGCTTCCCTCCCCATAACTTCCCTCCCACCCACAACCCTCCCCTTTCCCTCTCCCCTTCCATTCACATCAAGATTCGTTTTCCATTCTCTTTATATACAGAAGATCAGTTTAGTACATATTACATAAAGATTTCAACAGTTTGCTCTCACATAGGGACACAAACTGAAAAATGAATTTTAACTTTAAAGTTGTTATCCAGGAAACAATTTCTTTTTTGGTCTTTGCAAAACAAACAACTGTAACATTGATTACCAGGTTTTACTTTTTTTCAACATTCGCAAGCAAGTTTGTTGGAAAATTGCAGGATATAAAACAAGCACTTGAGAATCAGCAGCATTTCTTTTTTTATTGTAAATATTTATTTATTTATTTATTTGAAAGTCAGAGTTACAGAGAGGCAGAGGCAGAGACAGAGAGAGAGGTCTTCCATCTGCTGATTCAACTCCAGATGGCCTCAATGGCAAGCTATACTGATCAAAGCCAGGAGCCAGGAGCTTCTGGGTCCCCCACGCGGTGCAGGGGCCCAAGGACTTGGACCATATTCTGCTGTGTTTCCAGGCCATAACAGAAGGCTGGATTGGAAGTGGAGCTGCCAGGATTTGAACCAGCAGGCAGAGGCTTTACCCACCTCACCACAGTGTTGGCCTCTCAACAGCATTTCTACACATGAAAAACAAACTATCCAAAAAACAAATTGAGAAAACAACCCCACTTATGGTAGCATCAAAGAATATTTAGGAATAAATCTAACCAAAACATTGAAAGTTATGGGTCTTAAATCTGTTAAAAACACTAAGGGAAGAATTCTAAGAAGATACAAATGGAAAGATATTGCATGTGCATGGATGGGAAGAATTAATACTGTCAGCACATACCCACAATCCAAAGTGGTCTACAGACTCGATGTAATCTTGACCATAATCCTTTTTTTTTTTTTGCAGAGTTATAAGGCTTTACTGGGGGATAGGGCATCCATCAGAATGGAAGGGACAGAGGGAGTGTGCCCAGTTGCTCAGACTGTTGAAGAGTGAAGTTACATGGTTGAATGGAGAGAATACACCTGGGCAGACCAGGCAGTCGGCTCAGCTGAGAGGCAGAGCTGAATGTGCAGTCTGTTTGGATTCCCTGGGTTTTAAAGGAAGTCAGTTTACCCTCCTCCCATTCTCCTCCAGGACAAAGTATGGGGAGCACTGGGGAAAGGGTGTTTTGGGTGAAAATTTGCAAATTCCTCCCCAGATTTCCTGGCACTATGCAGAGTACAGGGGCTTCCTTTAGGGCATCTGTGAAGGTTTTCCTGCCCCATGTTGTCAGGTCAGGTAACACATTTGGTCCTGAGAAGAGAGAATTCTGGGAGCTTTCCTTGGGAGAAGGGCTGGGAACACCTGGGAGGTTATGAGGGTCTGGGCAGATGCTATTCCTGGCTCCAGGCTTTGGCCAGGCCCGGCCTTGGTCAATATAAATTTCACATTGGATGGAAGCATGCTCTCTCTCTCTCTCTCTCTCTCTCTCGTTCTGTCTTTCAAATAAACAAATAAATCTTAAAAATGACAAGAAATAACAAGCATTGATGAGGTTATGGCAAAAATGGTATCCTGTTACATTGTTGGAGGGAATTCAAACCAGCACAACCACCATGGAAAAACATACAGACTCCTCAAAAAATTAAAAATAGAACCAATATATGACCAAGTAAATGCCCTTCTGGGTCTTCATCCAAAGGAAATGAACTAAATATCTCAAAGAGACATTTGCATTCCTATGTTCATTGCAACATTACTCACAATGACCAAGAAATGGAAACCACAAAAGTGCACATAAATGGATGGATGGATAAATACAATATAATACATATATTTTCATATATGCAATGGACTATCACTCAGCCTTTAAAAGGAAGGTAAACATGTAGTGAGCATTTGACACAGAAGTTAAGATGCCACTTGGCTGCCTGCATTCTGTATTGGCGCGGTTGGTTTTGAGTCCCAGGTCTGCTTCTAATGCAGATTTCTGCTAACAGGCATTCTGGGAAGCAGCAGATAGTGCCTCTGCCACTCATGTGGGAGACCTGGAATGGATTCCAGGTTTGTAGCTTTGGCCTGGCCCAGCCCCAGCTATTGTGGGCATTTGCAGAGTGAAACAGTGTGTTGGTATCAATCTCTTTCTCTTCCTTTAACAAATGAAAGAATGCAACCCTGACACTTAGAACAATGTAGCTGAATCTGGAAGACATTCTGCTAAGTGAAGAAAATCAAACACAGAAAGAAAACACTGTATGATTCAGTTACTTATGTAATCTTAAAATATCAAATTCATAGAAGCAGAGAGAACAACTGTTGCTAGGGCTGTTTGGGGAGGGGAGAAATGGGGCAAGTTAGTTAAAAGGTACAAACTTTCAGTAGTAAGATGAATGGGAAGTAATGAGCATATTAATTAATTTGATTGTAGTAGCCATTACATATGATGTATGCATATCAAATTATCGCATACACCTAAAACAGATTGAACCTTTGTCAATTAAACATTTTAATATTAAATTAGTAACTTTTAAAAAAGAAAGTCACACTTCAAGAAGAAGTAAATTTGAAGAAGAAATATGAAAAAAAAGCAGTGCCAGCACTGTGGCACAATGGATAAAGCCACAGCCTCTGTGCCAACATCTCATATGGGCACTGGTTTGAGTACCGGCTGCTCCTCTTCTAATCCAGCTCCCTGTGAATGTGCCTGAGAAAGAAGCGGAAGACAACCCAAGTCCTTGGACCTCTTCACCTATGTGGGAGACCTGGAAGAAGCTCCTGGCTTTGGATCAAACCAGCTTTGGCTATTGCAATCATTTGGGGAGTGAACCCGCAGATGGAAGACTTCTCCCTCTCTCTCTCTCTCTGACTCTCTGTAACTCTGCCTTCAAATAAATAGATAAATCTTTAAAAAAGAAAAAGAAAAAAGGCAAGCAGTAATTTTCCCTGCAGAGATTACCAGATTTTGCACAGTTGTGCAATATGGCACATAAAAGATTATGAACTTTCTTCATAAAGAGATTTTAAATACTATAATTTCCCTCTAGGAAATTTGAGGAGTTTAATTTTCTTATTAAAAATCAGTTTAGTGTCAACTTCTCTTTCATTGCTATCTTATATATTGATTTAGTATGTGACTTTTTATAATTTTCAAATTTCATAACTGGGTTTTAAGCAGGATGTTAGAAATGAGATACATTCAATCTTTAATTTTTAAGAGATGCTTCATATTTGTTTCTACTTTCCTGGGATTCAGAATCATGTGAATTTTAAAGTAGAATTAACCAAATAAACTAAAATATAACAGATATTTTATAATTTCATGTCTTAACAAATATGTGAAATAAAATCCCAAATATAAATTTTACAGGAATTAGATTAAGTTAATATTCCAAAAGACTTACTTTTTTACTTATTTCTTGTTGATTGTGGTAGTTAATCTGCACAGACTCTCACGGAAAATTCAAAATATTGTAAAATGAAGTAACAGAAAGTAATGATCACTTCAATAGTAGAGAACATTTCTGAAGAAATGTATTTGAAACTATTTTAAAAATTGGTGAAAAATGAAATTAAAATACAAATTTTTATGCAAAATTTTTGAAATTCATGCATATCTGAGGTATCCAAAATGTTTATAAAAATATAGACTATAAAAAACTATGCAGGGGATGGTGCTGTGGCACAGCGGGTTAAAGCCCTGTTCCTCAGTGCTGGCATCCCATATGGGTACCAGTTCAAGTCCCAGTTGCTGCATTTATGATCCAGCTTTCTGCTAATGCATCTGGGAAAGCAGCAGAAGATGGCTGAAGGCCATGGGCCTCTGTACTCACATGGGAGACTCTGAAGAAACTCCAGGCTCCTGGCTTCAAATTGGCCCAGCTCTGGCCACTGCAGCCATTTGGGGAGTGAAGCTACAGACCGAAGACCTGTCTTTCTGTCTCTTGCTTTCTGTAATTCTGTCTTTGAAATAAATCAAACACATCTTAAAAAAATGCATGAATTTCAAAACTTTTTGTGCCCAAATAAACTTACCTTTTAATTCATTTTCCATGAACTTTCAAAAACATCTAATTATTTTTTTTTATTTATTTGAAACACAGACCCTGAGAGAGTAGAGAGAGAGAAAGAGAGAGAGAGAGAGAGAGAGAGAGAGAGAGAGAGAGAGAGAGAGACTAGCTTCTATCCCCTTGTTCACTCTTCAAATGCCCACAATAATTGTAATGGGACCGGACTAAAGCCAGGATCCCAGAACTCATTCTGGGTCTCCCATATGTCTGGAAGGAACCAAGAACTTGAGACAACATCTGCTTCCTCTCAGGGTGTGCATTAGCAAGAAGCTGGAATTGCAAACAGAGCAAGCTCAGTCTCTCTGAAATGGAATATGGACTATGGACATCCCAAGCCACGGATTAACCCTTGTCCCAAACTCCTCATACATTTTAATGAACTTTTGAATATCCTCAAACATAGTTTTAAACATATTTAAGGGAATAGCAGAGATCTACCAACTGACTAGTTTATAATAGACTGTGGTTTCAACACTAGTTACGAGTTTACTGACAATTATCAGAAAACTTATAGTGGGAAATTTGGAGAATCTGTTGGATGAGAATTTCTCCTCCTCCTGTCCGTGGTTGATAAAGCTGATCAAGGCAGGAAATGAAGTCTGACCTGGAACTTGCTTCAGCAGTTAGTAGATCAAGTGAGATCTAATGTAGTTTCCAGAGCAATCTGCATGAAGTGAGAAATTAAGACCAAGATCTCTCTTCTAGTTCTCTGGGCACTGGCTTGGTGATGTGTATCAGACACAAACTTTATGAGCTTTTGTAGATACCCTGTAATACCACTTCCTTTCACAAATTTCTATATTCCACCACCAGCATTGCCTAAATCCCCGGTGGACATGTGACACAGCACAAGCTACAGCTGTTACTGCCTGCCATCTCTTTGTAAATCTTACCCAGTGAGCTGCAATTACCAGCTACATGAGATTAATATTCTGAAGCAACATAGCCCAAAGCCCTCTTCAGAATCTCTTTATCACCCTGTAAGTAGTTTTGAATGAAATACCACTATGCATTTGCTTGAGATTCAGCATCCCTGAGCATGTTTGCAGAGGGACTAAAATTTATCTCAGAAGTGTGAGGGTGAATGTCAACTGATTGGAAGCAAAAATCAGAGAAAACCCAGCAGGAAAAAATTTCCTTCCTTTCTTTCTTTGGCCTATGCCAAAATGTACTTCCTCCTTGTAGTTCTTCCAAAGACATTTTGGATATCCAGCAAGCAAAAATACCAAGAAAACAATCTAACTTTAGTGATATCACAATAGTAACAGGAAGTTCTTAATTAAATGTCCAAACATTTTTATAACGTATTTTGAGTTTTCCAGATTTTAATGTCAAGCTTATTGGAATATATTTTCTGAAATGCACATGTGTATCTTTCAATGTGCAAGCAAATAAAGTACACTTGTAACTTGATTAACAAATTATTAAAGTAGAAAAATGATGTACTTTGGGAAGGCTTATTCCTTTGGCAGCTTATATTTAGGGTCCTGTTACCTCTTTTATCTATCTTCATTTCTTGAAGTTTTCCATTGATCTATTATTTGACCAGTAATAACTGTAAATATTGTCAGAAGAACCCTGTCATATCATTTTATGGGAGCCGAGTCTTGAAATAATTCAGTTCCACGTATCTTAACTCCAACACTCTAAATAATTTTTGGAATATTCTTTGGATACATGAAATAAGAAGTTTATCTTTATGGGTTAATTATATATCATTTAACCTTTGTAATGTCAGAGGAAGAAGAAAGGAATTCAAAAATTAATGTGTTTATCATGTGCCAGATGATCTACAATAATTTTAATTTAATTAATTTTAAGATGATGAAAAAATTTGCTGGGTGACTGATATTCAAACTAATGTTATTTGAATATATATCTCCTATCTCAATGAACATATTGTCTTAGAAAAACTTTTTAGTAGTTCAAGAATCAATTCTTTTTTTCAATTATTTTGAGAATGTGTGATTGCTCATGTGAATAACTGGAACAGATTGTGAATAGTAAGTGCAGTGATATTAACACTATGTTTTGAACATTAAGTCAATTAGTTGATGAGTAATTACTTATGAATAATAAGAACATACCATCTAATAAAAGATAATACATGTTACAGTAGGTCAGGTCTAAAATAAATTACAGAACATCCTATTCAATCTCTTTATTTTTAGAAAAGTAGATGGAACATAAGAAAACAGTATGTTTTTTAAGTTCACATAATTGATAAGTAAAAAGAACTAGACTGGAAACTAACTATATTGTCTTAGACTATTAATCTAAAGGGTTTGCACCAAATCATGACAATTATCATTGGTAATAGCATTTGTTCTTGGGCAAAAAAAAAAAATAACCTTTCATTTGCCTGCCACTTACCTTGTCTAAAAGGCATTCCTACAAATGTAATGTAATGAATATGAAGCCTGAAGTAGAATTCAAATTTATTGTCTGCTATTTCCAGTTAATAGGATTTCAGGCAGGTTACTTAAAGATGGAGATATATTGTAATGATATAGAAATAAAAAAGCAAAGGAAGCCCCCACAGTGATTTTTTGGTAAATTTTTACCTAGAAATATTTTATTTAAGGAATACAAACTTCATACATTTCATGTATACAAATTTAACATGGCCAATCAGCATTAAGACTTGATAGGTGTGCAGAGATAAATGGAGATTTATTACAGGAATTGGTTTACATGATCACAGTAGCTGAGATCTCTTCAGGTTGTCTACAGGCTGGAGGTCCCGGCATGCTGCTGGGATTGCCAAGTCCATATCCAGGGGCTTTAGAACCAGGGAAACTAAGGGTGTAACTTTCAGTTAAAGGTCCTAAGCCTAATCCAGCAGCAGGACTTCTGGTGTAAATCCTGGAATCCAAGGGCCAGGAAGCTTGGAGTTGTTCTGAGTCCAAGGCAGGAGTTGAGTGTGTTCCCCTTTGGGAATTGAGTAGCTCCCCAGATTTAGGGTCCAATTTGCCTTCTGTATTCTTTCTTTCCAGACTCTCAGTCAATTGATGGGGCCTACTTAACTTTAGGAAAGGCTTTCCCTACCTAGTCCACCCAGACTCATGTTAATCTTATTTGGACATACCCCCAACCAATACCCTCAAAGGAATACCGTCCCAGATTCTAGGTACTCCTTTACCCAGTCAAATTGACGCCTAATGTTAAGCATTACTTGAGTATCTATCTCCTCTCCTTGTCTATTTCTATAATTTGCTTTCCATTTATCTGTATTGGCTTCTTAGAGCTGCCATAGAAAAGTGTCACAAGCTTGATGGCTTTAAAGATGATTTTCTTGCAGTGTTGGGGACCAAAGGCCCATGATGAAGGTGTTATCAGGGTCATGCTCTCTCTGAGACCTCCAGAGGAGAATCTGTTTCACATCTCCCTGCAGAAAAAAACAGCATCCCTGAATGCTATTTAAAATCAGGAAAGAAAAAGATGTCAGAAGAAATTAACCAGATCTGTGAACTGGATGCCTAAAGAATTTTCATTGCAACTCCCACAAAATAAGCCTTGGCAAATGGGCATGAGCATCGTCATGATGATGGATTTCCTGGTGAAGCTCCCTCACACATTTTTCTTCTGAGACTTTGACTTTCTCAAAATGCTCTCAGAGCCAGAAGATGTAATTTTTCTTGTCCTCCAGAAAGTCAGCAAGTGAATTTCCTTGGGCATCTGTCAAAATTGTGGCCATGACTTTTACTCTCGACCAATCCACTTTTGCCTAAATCAGATCACTTCCACCTCTTGGTAGTCATGGGTTTGTGCTTTGTCTTAATAACTGTGCCAGTGGAGGCAGGCATTTAGGGTAGTGGTTAAATTGCTACTAGGGATGTTTGCATCCAATATTAGAGTGCCTGGTTCTAGTATTGGCTACTCCATTTCAAGCCCAGCTCTTTGCTAATGGACACTCTGGGAAGCAGCAGGTGATACCTTAAATGTTTGACTCCCTGCCACCCAAATGGGAGACGTAGATTGAATTAAGTTCCAGACTCTTAGCTTTGGTACAGTCTAGCCCTGACTGTTGTGATAAAGTTCTCTCTCTCTCTCTCTCTCTCTCTCTCTCTGCCAAATATCAATTTTTACAAAGAATTATATGATAAATCCATGTTGTTTTTCAAGAAATACTTTAGGATCTTGATTCTACTTGTTTAAAATTTTCATTGAAATCTCTGTTCTTGCCTGCAGCTGGCCTGGATGGAAAAATTTTAGAATTCAATTAAGCAGAAAGTTTGCTCCACTTTAATTTTAAGGAAATTGTAAGCTGAATCAATTGATAAGCCCATGGTGTTGGCTATTGTGTCTGTTGTTAATAATAGGTCCTCTTAAGTTAGGGCATGAACAAGATTTTTTTTCTCCTCATAGATTGATGTAAAAGGTCGGATGCCACAGTCTGGCCCCCAACATCATCTTGTCTCTTCTTAAAATATGTTATCCATTTGTAAATTGCTGAATTCCTTCGTGTATACACTACATAAAGTTATTGCAAAATATAAATAATTTCACCGTATTCCCACCTAAGTTGCACACTAAATTTCTTGTTTGTTTTTGGTTAGGTCCTAACAGAATCCATGTTGTTTGAATTGGCAGTTTTTCAAACTGATGTCTTATCTTTCTTAGTGCTTCCAACCAGATTCTATTCAAACAAGTTATAATAAGTTGGTATGAGCTTGTTTTGATGCAAAAAATTTGAAATTCATGAGCAGATGTTTAGACAACATGCACATTCTGTAAGATTTCTGAAGATTCCTCAGGTATAAGATGCCCTCAGGTCATAAAACAGAGATGTGATGGATGTAAATAAAGTGGACTAGGTATTGTCACAATTAACTAATGATGCAAATTCAAGAGTGTCTCAGTTGAGCATTTATAATTCAATTTAATTTGCTTCTGGAGAGAGATGGCTTAATACATTTTGTTTGTCTTGAATTATAGTTTACAGCACTTAGAAACCATAAGAACTTAAATTGCCATCAACCACACTGCAAATGAATTTAAATTTTCAACATCTGTATTTTTTTCAAAAATTCTCACTTAGCTAAGAAAAGTGATGTGACCCAGTTGCTCAATTTCAAAACTGTTTTAAATATTAAGGAAAATGTTACATTGTGCAAAAGAATATGTTTTTCTTGTGAAAGATTGACATACTCCATCTTGAATATATAATTACACATTATGACTATTTTGAAACAAACAAAAAACACTGCTAAATGATATGGAAAATGAAAGCAAAGAAACAACTGTCAAATGAGTTTGGAAAAGCTGCAGCCATGAGTGTAGCATACTATTAATAGTTTAATAAAGGTGTTTCTATTCACACTATTAATACTTTAATATGGGTGTTTCTTTTACTATTAATTAATATAATATGAATGTTTCTTGTTGCTTATTGCACAAGTACAATGATTTCTTAAAAAATTAAGAGACATGCTTACTTTCTTGTGGACCCTAATATCTGCATGCCAAATTCCTAAACTTACATAAAACAAGTAAACAAAACAAAAATCTTTGCCAAATAAAGACATGTCTAATTAAAACTGAATCAAGAAAATAATTTTATCTGTAGCTTAAGCTCTAAAATAACTCTAGTCCAAATGACTATATCCCTTTTCATAATTTTCCTTATTTTTAGTTGAATGTTGGCATTCATATTCATATTCAATTTGCCTATGCCACTTGTTGTACTTACTTGATGTCAGAAGATAATTATCTTCCTTAAAGTTGAGATAATATTATTAACCACTCAAAGGCAGCGGATCTTCACTGATTTTTCTGTGTCTCTTCTCTTTTATGTATTTATAGATTAGCTACTCTTTCCCTTAGGTGTTTCACCTTAGAATCATTCATCCCTATTGATCACTTTCCAGTCAAATGTGAAGTCATAGCATTTCTAACACATTCAGTTTCACTTTTGCTGCTATCTTTCCAATTTAAACTCGAATATTATTGCTGAGATTCTTGGTATCTCCCTAAACTTTTAGATTTTCTCTGCAATTTCTGGCTCTACTTGGGGATCAAATGGATGTTAGTAGGGTATTATTTTTTTTCTTTTTTTTTCTTTTTTTTTTATAGCTTTTATTTAAAGAATATAAATTTCCAAAGTACAGCTTATGGATTACAATGGTTCCCCCCCCGAACTTCCCTCCCTCCCGCTACCCTCCCCTTTCCCGCTCCCTCTCCCCTTCCATTCACGTCAGGATTCATTTTCAATTCTATTTATACACAGAAGATCAGATTAGTATATATTAAGTAAAGATTTCAACAGTTTTCCCTCACATAGAGACACAAAGTGAAAATACTGTTGGAGTACTAGTTATAGTATTAATTCACAATGTACAGTACATTAAGGACAGAGATCCTACATGATTTTTTTTAAAGAATTGATTAATTATCTATGCAATTTCCAATTTAACACCAAGATTTTTTAATCATTTGCAATTATCTTTATATACAGAAGATCAATTCAGTATATACTATGTAAAGATTTCATCAGTTTGCACCCACACAGAAACACAAAGTGTAAAAATACTGTTTCAGTACTAGTAATAGCATTACTTCACATTGAACATTACTTAACCTTTCTCTGAAGGGAGGAGAGAACTTCCACTTTGACTATGACCCTGTCGGAATAAGATCGAAGTAGGCGAACCCTAAAGGCTTCCATAGCCTCGGCAACTCATGACTAGAGCCTAGGGAGATTACTGACGCCATAAACAAGAGTGTCAAATTGTTAAATCAACATCAGGAGTCACTGTGTACTTACGTCTCAGTAGGGTATTATTTTTAAACAGTTTTTTTTTCTTTTTTTTTTCTCACAGTTCCTGAGGCTAGAAGTCCAAGATTGAAATGCTCTGAGGTTTGATTTCTTGTGAGGTGTCACTTTCTAGCTTATGGACTGCTGCTTTCTCATTGTGTCCTCATGCAGCCTCCTCTCTGTACAGAGAAGAAAGAGAAATCTCTGTTGTTTCCTAGTCATCTTACAGGAATATTAGACAATCAGACTAACACACTACCCTTATGATCATAGTTAACCCTACTTACTTCCCTAATGCCCCTGTTTCCAAGCACATTGAGGATTAGAACTTCAATATATGACCTAGGTGGGGTGTGTGAGGTATGTCACATGAGTTAGTCCTTAACAGTTCCTGGCCCCCAGCTTCAGCCTGACTCAAGCCTGCCTGCCTGGCCATATGGAGAGTGAGACAGTGGATGGAAGATCACTCTCACTCTCTCTTTGACGCTCTTTTTTCTCTTCTTCCCTGCCTTTCATATAAACAAATATTTAAATCACTGAGGCATGGTAGAAACCAATTCAGTGTTAGTTGTCAGAAAAAAAACAAGAACGTTTTTTGTCTTTCATAAAAGTGAAAATAGAATTGGATATGAAATTCTAGATTTATTTTCTCTCAGTGCTAAGGAAGTTGAGTTAAACTCTGACAAATTAACATTTTATAGTGAAATATGAAAATTGATAACTTCCTTTGCATTGTTGACTGGCAATCATGCCCCCCCTTCTTTTTAAAGCTTTTTAATTTATTTATATATGTTTGAAAGGCAGAATGATAGAGGTATGGATAAAGATAGAGATAGAGAGCTATAGACAGAGAGAGGGAAAGCTTTTCTTACATCAACTGGTTCACACCTGAGATGGCTTTTATAGTCATGATTGGACCAGGCCAAAGTCAGGAGCCCAGAACTCTATGCAGGTCTCCCATGTGGGTGACAGGAACTACTGCCTGCCCCATTGTTGCATATTAGAAAGAAATTAGCAAGAAGCTGGATCAGAAATAAAGGCAGAACTTGACCTCAGGCACTTTGATATTGATGGCTTAACCTGCTGTACGACACTTACCTCCCACCCCAATTTATTTTTTTTCTTTCTAGTTTCTACAATATTTTTAAAAAACTCTTTGAAATTTTTCTGCTATTGTAAAAAATAATACAGAATGATTTGATCCCATATACTTTCCTCTCATTTCATTCTAATGGTGATGTTTTATTTTTTTTTATTTAATAAATGTGAATTTACAAAGTGCTACTTTTGTATTATTGTGGATTCCCCCCCCCCTCAACCTCCCTCCCTCCCGCGGCCCTCCCCTCTCCCATTCCTTCTCCCATCCCGCCCTTCATCAAGTTTCATTTTCAATTACCTTCATATACTGAAGATCAACTTAGTATATACTAAGCAAGGATTTCAACAGGCTGCACTCACACAACTGCACAAGGTATAGGGTATTGTTCGACTAGTAGTGTTGTTTTTAAGTTTCATAGTAAAACACATTAAGGACAGAGATCCTACATGGGGAGCATGTACCTAGTGACTCCCGTTGTTGATTTAACAGTTGGCACTCTTATTTATGACGTCAGCAATCACCCGAGACTCCCTATGAGCTGTCTAGGCTATGGAAGCCCCTTGAGTTCACCAACTCTGAACTTGTTTAGTCAAGGCTGTATCACAGTGGAGGTTCCTTCCTCCCTTTAGAGAAAGGTATCTCCCTCCTTGATGGCCTGTTCCTTCTGCTGGGGTCTTGTTCACCAAGATCTTTCATTTAGATTTTTTTTTGCCACCGTGTAATGGCTTTCCATGCCTGTGAGACTCTCATGGACCTTTTAGCCAGATCTGAATGTCCCAAGGGTTGATTCTGAGGCAGGAGTGCTGTTTTGGGTGTTTGCCATTCTATGAGTGTGCTGTGTGTCCTGCTTCCTCCGCAGGATCATTCTCTCCCTTTTAATTCTATCCTTCATTATTTGCTTACACTGGTCTTATTTGTGAAATCTCTTCTACACATACTAATGGTGATGTTTTATATAATCATGGTGTAACATCAGAATGGGAAATTGACAATGATACAGTCAATCAGCCTTATTGAAATTTCTGCTATTTTAGATGTGCTTACTTGCATGTGAATGCATGTGCGAATGTTTATTTGTTCTGTTCAATTTTTTTTTTTTTTTTTACGGGCAGAGTGGACAGTGAGAGAGAGAGACAGAGAGAAAGGTCTTCCTTTGCTGTTGGTTCCCCCTCCAATGGCCGCCGCAGCCGGTGCGCTGTGTCCAACGCACCGCGCTGATCCGAAGGCAGAAGCCAAGTGCTTCTCCTGGTCTCCCATGGGGTGCAGGGCCCAAGCACTTGGGCCATCCTCCACTGCACTCCCAGACCACAGCAGAGAGTTGGACTGGCAGAGGGGCAACCGGGACAGAATCCAGTGCCCTGACCAGGACTAGAACCCGGTGTGCCGGCGCCTCAAGGCGGAGGATTAGCCTATTGAGCCGTGGTGCCATCTTGTTCTGTTCAATTTTAAAATCAGTGAAGTTCATACAAAACAACACTGTCATGGTATTGGACAATTTCTTAACAAAGATCCTACACCACACCATTCACTACCCAAATTCATCGCCCCTACCTTGCAGCTGTTATTCTCTGTTAGACTCCCAAGCTCCATAATTGTGTCATCTTAAGAATGTCATATAAGTAGAATCATACATCACCTGTTGAGGAGAGAGAGAGAGAGAGAGAGAGAGAGATCTTGCATCCACTGGTCCTCTCCTAAATGGACACAATGGCTGTGTCTTGGGAGGCTGAAACCTAGACCTCAGTCTTCTATGTGGGTGACAGGATCCCAAGCACATGGGCCATATTCCACTACCCAGGAACATTAGCAGGAAAGTGTATTGGAAGCAGAGCAGCCGAGCACTCCAATATTAGACGGCAGTGTTGAAAGCAATAACTTAATCCACTGTGTCACACTGCTGGCTCCTGCAGTGTTCTTTAAATATTCGCAAAAGAATGACTTTTTAGGTCTCAATTACGTTGCATAAAAAGTCATAATTTCACAGGTGCAAAAACGGGGGCTCCAAGGAGTTACATTACTTATTCAAGGTTAGAAAACTAGCAGTTATTGGAAATTATATTTGAATTTGGGATTATCTATGGTACTCGAGCTCTTAATCACTGTCCGTCTACTTTTATATAGACTAGATAGCACAGCATGTTCTTGAATTTTGTGATGCTTTTTTTGGCTTATTGCATGTGTGAGCTGTTACAGTTCTTTTAATTTATTTACATTTTCTTTTAACAGTTTGCCACATAGCTGGCGCCATGGCTCAATAGGCTAATCCTCCGCCTTGCGGCACTGGCACACTGGGTTCTAATCCCGGTCGGGGGCTGGATTCTGTCCCGGCTGCCCCTCTTCCAGGCCAGCTCTCTGCTGTGGCCCGGGAATGCAGTGGAGGATGGCCCAAGTGCTTGGACCCTGCACCCCACGGGAGACCAGGAGAAGCACCTGGCTCCTGCCTTCGGATCAGCACGGTGTGGCAGCCACAGCACGCTGACTGCGGCGGCCATTGGAGGGTGAACCAATGGCAAAGGAAGATCTTTCTGTCTCTCTCTCTCACTGTTCACTCTGTCTGTCAAAAGAAAAAAAAAAACAGTTTGCCACATTCACTTAACATTTAGACTCTGTTGGCATTTTGACACAGTGGATTAAGCCACCGCCTGTAACACTGGCCTCCTATATGAATAGAGATTTGTGTCCTGGCTGCTCCTCTCATGATCCAGCTCTCTGCTAATATGCCCAAGAATCATCTAAAGATATTCCTATACCTGAGCCCCCACACCAATGTGGAAGACACAGATAAAGCTCCCGATTCCTGGCTTTGGACTGGCCTCAACCTGACAGTTGAAGCCACATGGAGAGTTAACCAGCACATGGAATCTCTCTCTCTCTCTCTCTCTCACCATAATTCTGTCTTTCAAATAAACAAATCTTTTAACAGTTTAGATATTATAATATATACACACAAACATAATATTTTCCTTGACAACAAAGACATTATTATCATAGTCTATAAGATTCAGGTCAATGATCATAACATGGGAAAAGAAGACTGTATTGTCATTTACATGGGATGATTCAGTGAAGCAATATTGATAACTAAACACGCAATGGTATGACATGAAATAATCACTTCTTGGCCTTTTGGCTAAGATCAAGAGTGATATGATATGACACCCACACAATTTTTGTACTCAGTATATATGCATACACACACACACACAAATACACATGTAATAAACACTTTCTTTGGCATATACATACATATATATTTAAAACTTCCGCAAATATTATAAAATATGTGAAATTTGTATTTCTGGGTTTGACTATTTTACTTTCTGTAATGATGTCTAATTCCATTCATTTTGTTGCAAATGTCAGGATTTCATTATTTTTATGGCTGTGTGATGGTCCATCATTTAAATATACACCATATTTTCTTTATCTAGTCATCAAGTGATGGTCCATCATTTAAATATACACCACATTTTCTTTATCTAGTCATCAAGTGATGTACAACTAGATTGGTTGTTGTGATGGTCCATCATTTAAATATACACCATATTTTCTTTATCTAGTCATCAAGTGATGTACAACTAGATTGGTTGTTGTGATGGTCCATCATTTAAATATACACCATATTTTCTTTATCTAGTCATCAAGTGATGTACAACTAGATTGGTTGTTGTGATGGTCCATCATTTAAATATACACCATATTTTCTTTATCTAGTCATCAAGTGATGTACAACTAGATTGGTTGTTGTGATGGTCCATCATTTAAATATACACCATATTTTCTTTATCTAGTCATCAAGTGATGTACAACTAGATTGGTTGTTGTGATGGTCCATCATTTAAATATACACCATATTTTCTTTATCTAGTCATCAAGTGATGTACAACTAGATTGGTTGTATATCTTCACTGTTGTGAATTGAGCTGCTATAAATATTGGAGTACAGTTACTCTTTCATATATTATTTCATTTTTTGCATATATTTCCAAAAGTGGGTTAGCTGAGTCATGTGGTATATTTTTAGTTTTCTGAGGAATCTCCATACTGTTTTCCACAACAATTGTACCAATTTGCATCCCAATAAGAGTGTATTAGGGTACCTATTCTAAAGCCACACCAGCATTTGCTATTTTTTTTTTTTTTTTTGGATAAGAGTAGCCATTCCAACTGGAGTGAGATATGGTACCTCTTTATAGTTTTTATTTGCATTTCCCTGATGGCTAGTGATCCTGAACCCTTTTTCATGTGTCTGTTTGAAATTTTTATTTCCTCTTATGGAATATACCTGTTGGTATCCTTAGTTCATTTCTGAACAGGATTGCATGGCTTGTTGCTGTTGTGGAGTTTCTTGAGCTCTATATACTCTCTGGATATAAATCATTTATTTGATACAAGGTTTGCAAATATTTTCTCACATTCTGTTAGTTTCATCTTGATTTTGTTAATTGTTTCATTTGCTCTGCAGAAGCTTCTTAATTTAGTGAAGTTCCACTTAACTAATTTTGATTTTATTGCCTGTGCTTATAGTGTCTTATTCAAGAAGTCTTTGTCTTAGTTAATACCTTGCAGTGTTTCCCTATGATTTACTATAGGAATTTGAGGGCTTCAGATCTTAAATTTAGCCCCTTGATCCATGGTGTATTGATTTTTTATATTGGATATAAGGTAGGGGTTTCATTTCAAATCTCAACATGTGGAAATCTATTTTTCCAAACATGATTTGTTGAAGAGATTGGCGCTTCTCCAAAGAATAGTTTTAGCTCCTTTGTCAAAGATTGGTTGTCTGTAAATGTATTGCTTAATTTCTGAGACATCTGTTCTGTCCCACTCATCTACATGTCCGTTTTTATGCCAATACAAGAGTTATCTGCTAATGACAACCTTGTATTGTATCTTGAACTCTGGTATTGTGATACCTCCAGCTTTGTTTTTATGGTTTATGATTGTTTTGACTATTTGAGGTCATTTCTGTTTCCATATGAATTTTAAGATGGCTTTTATTAGTTCTGTGAAGAATGTACTTGGATTTTTGATTAGGCTTCCATTGAATCTATAAACTGCTTGGGGTAGTATGGACATTTTGAAAATATAAATTCTTCTAAGCCAAAAATAAGGAAGATATTTCCATTTTTTGTGTGTATTCTATTTCTTTCATCTATGTTTTATAATCTTAATTGTAGATTGAATGGGACTGATCTTTTAAGTTTTTCTCAGCCAGAATGCTGTTGGTGTATAAAAATGCTATTGATTTTTGCAGGTTTTCTTTATATCCTGTAAATTTTTCAAATTTTCTTGCAAGTTTTTTTTTCTTTTTGACAGGCACAGTGGAGAGTGAGAGAGAAAGAGAGAGACAGAGAGAAAGGTCTTCCTTTTGCCGTTGGTTCACCCTCCAATGGCCACCACAGTCAGCACACTGCCGCTGGCCCACTGCACTGATCCGAAGGCAGGAGCCAAGTGCTTCTCCTGGTATCCCATGCGGGTGCAGGGCCCAGGCACTTGGGTCATCCTCCACTGCACTCCCTGGCCACAGCAGAGAGCTGGCCTGGAAGAGGGGCAACCGGGACAGAATCCAGCGTCCCGACCAGGAGTAGAACCTGGTGTGCCAGCGCCGCAAGGCAGAGGATTAGCCTAGTGAGCCACGGCGCCGGCCTAAAATTTTCTTGCAAGTTTTAATAGTCTTCTAGTGGAATCTATTTGTTCTCTTATATAAAGAATTATGCAGTCTACAATCAGGGATAATTTTACTTACTCCTTTTCAATTTGTTTTCTTTGATTTATTTTTCTTGCCTAATGGATATAGCTAAAACTCCCAGAAATGTGATGAATGATAGTGCTGAGAGTGGTCAGATTTATCTGTTTCTGGATCTTGGTGGAAATGATTCCCACTTTTCTCCATTCAATATTATCGTGGATGTGAGTTTGTCATACATTGTCTTCATTGTGTTGAGGTATGTTCCTTCTAAGTCCAATTTTTAAAAGGTTATTTGCCAGGAAAGGATGCTCTATTTTATAAAATGCTTTCTCTGTATCTAGTGAGATAATCGTGATTTTTATCTTTTATTTTGTAAGTGTGATGCATCATGTTTATTGATTTCTATATGTTGAGCCATCTCTGCATTGCTAAATAAATCTCTCTTGTCCCGTTCTGATTTTTTTATGTTGTTAGATTTAATTTGCTAATATTTTATATGTCCATCAGGGATATTGGTCTTCAATTCTATTTTTTGTTTTATCCTTGTATAATTTTGAATTAAGGCGATGCTGACCTCATAGAATGTGTGTGGGAGTTTTATCTTCATTTCTGTTATTTTGAGTAGTTTAAGAATAATTGGAATTAGTTCTTCCTTATAAGTTTGGTAGAATTCAGCATTGAGGCTCTCCAGTCTTTGACTTTTCTTTGTTAGAAGGCTCTTTATTACTGATTCAGTCTCAGTTTTTGTTATTTAAGCATTATGGTTTATATATTTTATGTAACTATAAATATAAATATACGGTTATATAAGCATTCAGGTTTTTTATATTTTTATACCTCAAGTTTTAGTAAATTGTATGTGTCTAGAAATCCATCCATTTCTTCTAAATTTTCCACTTTATTCTAAATATTCTAAATATTCCACTTTATTCTAAATATTCCACTTCATTGCTGAATTACTTATCCATGTCATGTACTGTTTTCCTAGTTTTTTTTTTTTTTAACTATTTCACTCTATTTTTGGTAACCATACAATCAATCTTTTAAATTTTTTTTTCAAGCATTTTGTCAATCTCACCTTCTTCATAGTCTACATTATTGTGGGAGCCAATGCTGTGGCACAGCGGGTAATAGTCACTGCCTGCAGTGCTGGCATCCCATACGGGTGCCGGTTTGAGACCTGGCTGTTCCTTTCCTGATGCAGCTCTCTGCTATGGCCAGGGGAAAGCAGTGGAACATGGCTCAAGTCCTTGGGCCCTTCACCCACGTTGGAGAACTGGGAGAAGCTCCTGGCTCTTGCCTTCAGATCAGTGCAGCTCTGGCCATTGCGGCCATCAGGGGAATGAACCAGCAGATGGAATACCTCTCTCTCTCTCTGCCTCTCCTCTCTCTGTGTAACTCTTATTTTCAAATAAAAAATAAATCTTTAAAAAATAATAATACTTAAATACATTATTGTGTTCTTTTGGGGAGTCATCTGGATTTCCTTGTTCATATTTCTTGGATTTCTTCATTGATTTTTGAAGATTTGGGTGATCTCTTGTCTCTCTTTCTTCTGGAGGATTGCTTTTATTTTGAATGAAAGCTCTATTCCTGAAAATATATCTTTGGGGTTCAGTAGATCACCTGACTTATGCTTGAGCTCCACTGGTGTTTGTTGTGTGGGGCCAGTTAATTCAGGCCTCCTCTTTTGGTAGAGGGGCAAGAGTCCATAATGACAACCAAGTTGGGTGTTGTGGAACAGCTCTTGCTATAGTGGGGGGATGGGAAGTTAGAACCAATTTCTGTGCCTGGTAAGCTACCTGATTCATAGCTCAGATTAAGCCCAAAATGCCAGTACAGCCCATCCATCAGGTGTGTGAACTTTTTAGAGCACCAACTCTCCTCTGGAGTATGATCCCACAGAAAGATCTATTCCAAGTATGCAGGGAGCTCTGAGCCTACACAGCCAGGTATTGTGAATACATGAGAACCCATCCATGATCCATGAATTTCCCAACTTTGGGGCTTATGCTAAGAACTCCCACAGCCAAAGGGCACAGGGGGTTTGTTTTTCACCCTGCAAAATTCTCTTTCTCTGGCTTTGAAGCCCCTAGAAATAGCAGGAAGGCTTTTTAATCCACCGAGTCAGAACAGAGTCTGCCAGCCACTCTTCCACACCAAACTGAGTCTGACATTTTGATGGAGGGAGGAAAAGGAGGTAATGTGTCTTCCCTTGGAGACTAAAATAATATCCCCCAGTTAGACTTGTTAGTGTCAGTGTGTGGCACCTGCTTCCTACTTTCTCATAGCAAGAGGGGAATTCCCAGCTGTGAGCCAGTCACATGGATGCCAGGGTTTCAGTCAGCATAGGCTATGTTGTAGCTGGCTGTAGTGGTGTCTCTGTCCTCTTTCTTTGCTGCCTCAAAGAGCTTCTGCCCTGTTCTATCACATCTCCATTGAATATCTATCTCATTAAGGCCCATTGGAATGGACTGACATCTTTCTCTAACTGAAGTCTATGCAGTTTCCCACTATTTAGCCACCTTGGATCTCCTGATATTGACTTTTAATCATTCATCTAATGAAAGTCATTTTGATTTTTTTTCTATTTTTTGACTATTACAAATAAAGTTACTATATGCACCTATATATAGGAATTTGTGTGAACCTAAGTCTTCAATTCAGTAGGATAAATGTTCAAGAGTGCAATTACTAGGCCATAATATTAAGTTCATGTTTATTTTTTTAAAATTTCCAGTTTTGTCTTGAGTGTCTGAAATATTTTTATCTTTCATATTTCTCGTATTTTTGCTTTCATTGTTGCTTATAAGATTGTCGCTATACCTTTATTATCTTCACTTCATAATCTGTACTTCCTTTTTGATTATTAATTTTTTCCATGTGTAATTATGATATAATGTTTGAGTGAACTTATATTTATTTTATTTAAGAATCATTTTACTTCCTCCATATCATGTGTACTATCAATTCTGGAAAATTTGTGGCCAATTCATGTCTAACACTCTTCTCTTAAATCTGTTAGACGTCTACTTACCTTAATATCTGTTACAGAGTGCTCTGCATCACCTAGTTTCTTCCAAGGACATAACATTGTTTATTTCTTGTCTGCTAATAGCAAAATGCATAATTTAAAACACTAAATTCTCTAGTGACCCTTTTTCACAATATTTGCTGTTAAAAGACTCAAGAAGTTTAAAGCAGTTCCTGACACATTCGACAAAGGTGACACAGTGTTGTTAATCACTTGGCTTTAAAAGAGCTTAGTCATCAGGTCAAAAAGGGAAATCAGCAGAAAACTAAGGACACGAAAGTTGGAGCCATAAAGAAAAGAAAATGTCTCTAGAGTTTTGACAAGTACATATCTTGATGCATTTCCATGAGTTTCTGCATCCTGGAAGTGAAAGACAATGAATTTTCATTTTCTCTCTTTGATCAGCTGTAATATTTTGATGCTAGATTGCTCCAATTTCATGTTTATTACAAGTCTTTGCCCATAAAGCTTAATAAGTTTTGCATTTTTTGCAAATAAAATGTTTGACATTTTGTGTTTCTTTAACATACCTCCTCTTTAAATTTGAACTTTTCTGTTTTGCTGAATTATCTCTCATGCCTGAACTAACAAATTATGGCTCATTTAAGAACCACTTACATTCTGTGCACATATATTCTTGGGTATTTTTCAAATATAGAGTCGTATAAAATCCAACCCTAAGTAACTAAATTATTATTTGAATGTGAACAAATTTGTGAAATATGTGATTTAAGAACCAATTTCTTAGAAGATAATAAACTCCAGAGCTTTGAAAAAAATCTTGATATTATGTTCATGGAATACAGAGGAAAAGTCAGCAATATATTGCTTATAAGTGATTGATTGGCAATTGGAATGGACTGGATGAAGATGTAAGCAGGCTCCAAATGAAACAATTGTCTTCCTTCTTGTAAGCTAGAACTCCTGGATTCAGCTCTGCCTCAGGAAAACACTGTTCTCTCATGCTGCAAGAGAAGAGAGGTATGTGGGTGTTGACTTTGTGGCATTGTTCATAGGGCTGTGGTAGCCCCAAACATGTCTTCCTCTAATGCTCTCCTTTCATGTTTCTAGTGTAACAGAGGTGAATCTGCAAAATAAGATTCTTATGTGCTTCTAGCTATGAGCTAGCCCCATTCAAGGATGGAATTTGTAGAACAGAAAAATTGTGCATTGCCCCATCTCTTAGGATTAAAGAATTAGGAAGAAGAGCCATCATTCAGTACACATTCATGGAAATAGAAAGAATGTTACCATTAAGTGCTTTAAGTATCTACCACCTTCATCACTGCAGAGAACTTTCTTGAGAATCTGATGAATTTCTATGGCTAGATGAAATGAATTCTTGAGCCTTATCGTTGCAATTCATTATAATTTATCATTGAAGTATTTATGATTATCAGTGCATTTTGTATCTAAATTGTGTTGACATGTTAATCTTTTCTGAACAGACTAGAAATAATACCTCAAAAAGTATTTCAAGCTTCATCATAATATGAATTTAGGTACATAATACTTGGATATGCATTTCATTTGAAGGAAACTAAGAAAAATCTAATATGGGATCATAAACTGAGAGACATTGTAAGCAAGTTTTAGATAATTTAACATAAAAATTATGGAACAATCTTTTGACACAAACAACTGTAAAGGATATTAAGATTAATGGAAATAATAAACGGAGTAGCACATATCTTTACTGGTGACAAATCAAATGAGAATTTATTATTAATGAGCAATAGGGAAATGTTTTACTATTTAAATTGTTCTATTTAAACAGTACATTACTGGCCGGCGCCATGGCTAATACGCTAATCCTCCACCTGCTGCGCTGACACCCCAGGTTCTAGTTTCTAGTTCTGGTCCGGGCGCCGGATTCTGTCCCGGTTGCTCCTTTTCCAGTCCAGCTCTCTGCTGAGACCTGGGAAGGCAGTGGAGGATGGCCCAAGTCCTTGGGCCCTATACCTACATGGGAAACCAGGAGAAGCACCTGGCTCCTGGCTTCGGATCAGCATGGTGCGCCAGCAGCGGCGGCCATTAAGGGGTGAACCAATGGAAAAGGAAGACCTTTCTTTCTGACTCTCTCTCTCACTGTCCACTCTGCCTGTCAAAAACAAAACAAAACAAAACAAAACAATACATTACTATTGAAAATTATTCTGGAATAGAATGGGTAAGCCAGAAAGAAATCCACACATTTATAGCCAAATTTCAACAAATGCGCCACAAACACACAATGGGGAAAGATGGTCTCATCAACAAAATGTGTGGGAAAGCTTGGTATGCACACACAGAAGAATGAAGTCAGATCCTTATCTCATATTCTGATGTTATCTGCTCACTTGACTAGATAACAGAATAACTATAAACGTGGTAAAATTTTTATCTTTCAATGTATCCATGAAGACATTTCCAAATATTATCTTGTGATCTTGACTACTAAATGTTCCAGTATTCCAGTTGGGGAAAATTTGCCCTCAATGTAGGCAAGTACCATCTAACCAGTGGATGTGCTGAAGGAAATAACAGAGAAAAGGTGTAAGTATCCATCTATGTCTAAGAGATGAGATTCCCTCTTTTCTGAACTTGGACCTTAAAATTCCAGTTTTCAATTTTTGGACTCTGAACTTTCACCAGTAGCCTCCAGATTATTAAGCCTTGGGCCCCACACTTAGAGTTAAACCATCAACTTCCCCGATTCTGTTATTCTGAGGCTTTTGGACTTGGCCCAAGCCATTCTTTAATTCTTTCTCTCTCTCTCTCTCATTATCTCTCTCTCTTTCTGTATCTCAAATACAGACACACACACACACACAAAACATACACACACACACACACCAATTTATCAGGGGAATCGACTTACAAATTTTGCATGTTGTATATAATTTACATGTGAGAGGAGATTATTAGGGAAATATTATTAGAAAATTATATTATTATATAGGATTCATAAATGTATATTTAAATTATATAATTTGTGTCTTAAAAGATCTCTAATTAATACACATTGTGTTACCAGGAGTGGTTTTTTTCAGGATTATAATTTTAAGAATGAGTTTCAGTGATTCATCTTGGGGTTTCTGTAATTGACTTTCTAATGTGATTAGACTTAAATATTCTTCTAACAGTACAGATAGTACTGACGGTCTGTAGTATGAACTGTTTATAAAAATTCACAAACTCAATTCATTTGAGACTCCTAATTCACTGCTTATGAAAGGAATGGAATTTGGTGTCTCTATAATACCTTCATACGTTAGTGGAAAAATACAGGATATAATTATATTGTAGGTTGTTCTTAGCTTTGCTGGACAATGTGAGAAAAGAAATCAGTTCGGTATATGTTATTTTAATCTCTGAGTTTCAGCTCTGCATAAATGACCTAATAGACTCTAAGTGAGACCTGGTTATAATCTTTCCTGTAGTCTCAGGGCTGAAATTGCACAAAATCAAACTTAAGCCCTCCAGGTACTTGGCTAGATTACATCAGAAGAAGAACTCTCAGCCTCCTAGGTGTCTAGTGTTGAAGTGAGGGTATTGGTTGGGAAATAATGGAATTCTGCAAGCTGGGAGGTGACAAGCAGGATGACCCTGATGAGGCTGGGGATACGCTCTGTTTAAACCAGAAGTGGTGTCACCATGGGATAACGATGGAAGGAGCACAAAGCTGGGTCAGGTTGAATGTATTGGTACATGCCCACAAAGCAATGCTGATCTTAGTGCTGCAGCAAAGGGAGCAAGGAAAGCTGTTAACAGTTTATTGGATTGTTTGCTTGAGACATAGACCAAATAATGGCCCACTGGGAGCAAGCGGGAGATATCTGATCTGTTGGTCTAGTGTAGAGGAAAGGATGCAAAGACTCAAGAAGATTCGAATGCTGGAGTGGATTTTTCATATAGTGTGACAAGTACTTATTCACACTGGGAAGGTCAAGGGGTTGTCTCTCTCCCCTTTACTTTGAAAAATAGACTTGTGAGAGCTACCTCGGAATCCTGAAATAGCTCTGCGATTGCTGTTTCCTTGGGCTAGATGGTAGCGTGGGAGCCTCAGTCATTAAATTGGGAAACTCAAATGCACTGGAAACAATCAGATCCCACAGGGGCAGAGGCTCAGTAGCGACACTCAGTCATCAAAATTGAGATGGACATGTCTGTAGTGGACAGCCAAAACAAAGCAACAAGCTGAGTGGTCTGATTTGTGCCAGTCTGTGGTTGGCTAGTGGAGAAAGTTGCTCCCAGACACAAAATAGATGGGAAGTCTACTAACTTCTTACTTGTTCTGTGTGGATAGAAAATTTTCATGTCAGGGGAACTGAAGTATAACTCATCATAAAAACAGAATCTCTGTCCAATATTCAAGTCTTACTCTTGATCTAGTTTGCAAACCAAGGATGCTTCGAATGAAGGGAAGGCCAGTTGTCCATGACAGTAGTACACTACTGAAAATAGTATATGCATATGAAAATGCTCAGGACAGGGGAGGGATTCCAGAGTGCTGTGTTTAGAAAAATTAAAATTAAAATAACGATTGAAGGTATACTTCACTCAGAGAATGTGACATCTGTTACAATACTTACAGGAAGTGAATTTTAAAAAACATCTTGAGTGTGTTATTCCTTTCCTAGGACATGCATGCTACATTATTTCCAGTTAAATCAGGATTACAAACTCCTTTTATAAAGAATACTACAACCTCAGGACCTACTAAAATGTCCTGCTGAAAACAGTTGCCCAAATTTATTCACAGAAATCATTTGAGAAAATATCCCTGTATATTTTCCCAAATATATTTAGAATTCAAACCCACACTACAAAGGTAAAGTGACACAGCAAATAAAAGTTGTAAACTTTCAAGACTAAGACTTAACAATGATCTGTCAAGGGGTCTTACCAATTGCTTATTTAATAACATTAACCAGAACATTAACAGCAGGAGTTATTTTTTCTAGAATGCAATAATAAATCATAATCAAGTGGTTTAGGATTATAATTCTAGGGTTTTTAATTGTAGTCAAAACAGTAGTCAAATGGGAATTTGAAGTGCATTTGATTACTCTTTTCTAATTTATGATAATGTCAGCCTACTCAGCACAGAGACTTTACTAACTAAAACATCCTATTTTCATTCATGCCAGAAATACACTCTTAAGTTCTGAGTCAGTGAGTGTGTTTTTAAGACAGTTTATTTTGGCACAATTTTTAACAGAAAATTTTAGCAGATAGTATATAGTTTTCACACACCCCTTTCCATATCATCTGTTTTACATTCAAGATTTCTGTATGTTTTCTCATGACTTAATCGCTCACTTATTTTTAATGTTGTATTATTTGATGGTGTAGTGGTAGCAGTTTTGGCAATTACAATTAAGGCTGCTACATATGTTCATTTGTATATGTCAGTGTTGACTTGTTTTCAACTCATCATTTTGTCAAATACCTAGGCGTGTGACTGCTAGATAGTGTGATAAACTAAAAGTGCTTTTGTAAGAAGCTGCCAGACTATCTTCCAGTGTGGCTGTATAGTTGTATATGCAATAATGTATCAGAGTTCCTGTAGTTCTACATCATGTTGGTAGTTAATATGGCCAGAGTTTTGGATCTTAGCTATTTTAATAAGTGAATAGTGGTATATTATTGATTAAAAAAATCTATTTATTTGAAAAAACAGCAGAGACAGAGACAGGGACAGAGACAAAGAAAAAGAAAGATCTTCCATTCACTGCTTCACTCTCCAAATGGCCCCAGGTGCTAAGACTGGCCCAGGCCAAAGCCAGAATACCAAAGTTCCACATGAATCTCACTTGTGGATGGCAGGGGGCCAAGTAATTGGACCATCTTTCACTGTTTTCTTTGGCTCATTAACAGGGAGTTGTATCCGAAGCAAACCAGCAGGCATCCTAAGCAGTGGCATCCCAAACATTGGTTTAACTTGCTGTGATACAACACCGGCCCCGACGTGATTTTTCTTTTTAATCTTAATTTATAGGCATTGTGTTGAGCTTGGATTCCTGTGTCTATTTGCCATCTTCATACCTCTTTTGATGAAGCATCTGCTTAGTGCCTTTGCCTATTTTAAAATTAGGTTCTCGTGTTCTTACTGTGTTTTAAGAATTAGTTATGTAGTTTAGATATCAGTCTTATTCCAGATCAGTGTTTACAGATATTTTATACAGTTATGTTGCTTGCCTTTTCACTCCTAATGAGGAATTTTAATCAAGTCCAACTTGTCAGCTTTTTCTTCATGGGTCTTTTCTTACTAGGATTGTATCTAAAAACTCATCACCAAACCCAAGGATGCCTAGATTTTTTAAAATGTTATTTTCTAGCATTTTATGATTTGAATTTTATGTTAAGTTCTATAACACATTTTGTGCTAATTTCTGTGAAAGATGTAATCTCTGTATCAAGATTCATTTTCTTTTTTTTTGTTTTTCAAGAGGGCATCCAATTGCTCCACCATACTCATAACATCTAGCAATTCAACCTTTAGGTTACTGAGATAAATAAAAACATATGTTCACACAAAGGTTGGAACAAGAACATTTATAAAAAATTATTGATATTAAATAAAACTGAGGTCTTACTCCTATTATCTGGTAACTTAAGAAACAATTAGGGGTTGCTGTTGTGACATAATGGGTTAAGCTGATGCCTGCAATGCCAGCATTCCTCATGGGTACCAATTTGGGTCCCAGCTGCTCTGCTTTTGATCCAACCCCCTGTTAGTCCTCCTGGGAAATCAGCATAGGATGGCTCAAGTGTTTGGACCTCTGCCACCCATTTGGGAAACACAGAGTTCTGGGACTGTAGCTTTGGCCTGATCCATCTGTGATTATTGTGGTCATTTGGGAAATGAATCAGTTGATGTAAGATCTGACTCTGTATCTGTTTCTGTGTCATTCTTCCTTTCAAATAAATAAATACATTTTTTAAAAAATGGAGGAGATAAGCATTGTGGTGCAGCAGGCTATGCCACTGCTATGAATGTCTGCATTCAGTATTGGAGAGCCTTTCTCTAGGTCTAGTTATTCTATGCTCTCTATCCAGCTTTCTGAAGATGCACTGGGGAGGCAGTAGATAATGCCCCAAGTACTTGGGATCCTTCCATGCACATAGCAGACCAGTATGGAGTTCCTGGCTCATGTTATCAGCCTGACCCAGGCTGGCCATTGTAAGCGTTTAGGCAATGAACCTACATGGAAGTTCTTTCTCTACCCGTCCTTCTCTCTGTGTCACTCTGCCTTTCAAATAAATAAATGCATCCTTTCTTTATAAAAAAAGAAGAGGATCTAACCATGTGATAACATACTACTCAGTACCATAAAAGAATGAACACTGAATCATGCATAAAACATGACTGAACATTAAAAGTATGGCTTAAGAAAGGAACTCACACAAAATATTACACGCTATAATATTATCTATATGTGAAATTTATGGAAGAGGCAGAATAATAGAGACATGGCACATTAGTAGTTGCTTGGAACTGGAGATAGATATGAAAATTTACTGAAAATCACCCACAGAAAAATTTTAGCAATGATAAAGATGTGTTAAAATTGAATTGGGTGATCAGAATGCCTGGTTTAAGTCCTGAGTACTCCACTTCCAACCATACTCTCTGCTAAGGCACACACTGGGAGCCAGCAGATGTTTGCTTAAGTACTTGAAACTCTGTCACCCACATGGGAGACCAAGTTTGAGCTATACCCTACAGACCAGAGCTAGCCCAGCTGTGGTTTTGTGGGCATTTGGGGGAGAAACCTGGCAAATGGAAGATCTCTCTCTCTCTTTCTTCAAAATAAAAATAAAGAAATAATTTTTAGGCCGGCGCCGTGGCTCAACAGGCTAATCCTCCACCTTGCGGCGCCGGCACACCGGGTTCTAGTCCCGGTCGGGGCGCCGGATTCTGTCCCGGTTGCCCCTCTTCCAGGCCAGCCCTCTGCTGTGGCCTGGGAGTGCAGTGGAGGATGGCCCAGGTGCTTGGGCCCTGCACCCCATGGGGAGACCAGGAAAAGCACCTGGCTCCTGGCTCCTGCCATCGGACGAGCGCGGTGCGCCGGCCGCAGCGCGCCGTCCACGGTGGCCATTGGAGGGTGAACCAATGGCAACGGAAGACCTTTCTCTCTGTATCTCTCTCTCTCTCACTGTCCACTCAGCCTGTCAAAAAAAAAAAAAAGAAATAATTTTTAAAAATTAGATTTGGTGCATATATAATCTGATGAAACTCCTTTAAAGTCTTTTTTTAAAGATTTATTTATTTATTTGAAAGTCATAGTTACACAGAGAGAGGAGAGGCAGGGAAAGAGGACCTCCATCCAATGGTTCACTCCCCAGTTGGCCACAACAGCTGGAGCTGCGCCAATCCAGGAGCCAGGTCCTTCTTCATTGTCTCCCATGCAGGTGCAGGGGCCCAAGGACTTGAGTCATCTTCTACTGCTTTCCCAGGCCATAGCAGAGAGCTGGATTGGAAAAGGAGCAGCTGGGATTAGAACCGGCCCCCATATGGGATGCTGGCACTTCAGCCCAGGGCATCAACCCACTGTGCCATAGCACTGGCCTCTAAAATCTTAAAATAAGTAAACTTTGTTACATGTTAATTAAACCTCAATAAGTCTACAACAAAAGTAATAAACCATTAAATGATGTGCAGGAGGTAGATCTCTATGAAAATTCCATTTAGTGATGAATCAAAATTCATTATAGTAATTTGCTCTGAAGGGGAAACGAAGGGCAATGAAATCATGAGATGATAGATTTTGTTAAATATTGCTATGATGAGTAGTACTTTTTTAAAAATTCTATTTATTTGAAAAAAAGTGATAGAAAGAGATGGAGATCTTATTTCTATCTTATGGCCTTGTTGAAATGAGATCAAAGTCGGCGAGCTCAGGGGGTTTCCATGGCCTTTGCAACTCATGACTAAAGCCTGGGGAGATTGCTGATGCCTTAAACAAAAGTATCAATTTGTTAAGTCAACAACAGGAGTCACTGTGCACTTACTCCTAATGTAGGATCTGTGTCCTTAATGTGTAGTTCAATGTGAATTAATGAAATGACTAGTGCTCAAACGGTATTTTGCACTTTGTGTTCTGTGTGGGGGCAAACTGATGAAATCTTTACTTAAAATATACTAAATTGATCTTCTGTATATAAAGATAATTGAGAATGAATCTTGATGTGAATGAAATGGGAGAGGGAGCAAGAGATGGGAGGGGTGTGGGTGGGAGGGAAGTTATTGGGGGTGGAGCCATTGTAATCCATAAACTGTACTTTGGAAATTTATATCTACTAAATAAAAGTTAAAAAAGAAAGAGATGGAGAGATGGGCGAACAGAGAGAGAGAGAGAGAGAGAGAGAGAGAGAGAGATGTTCCGTTGGCTGTTTCACTCCCCAAAAAGCTTTAATGTCCTGGAATTCAGGTCTCCTATGTGAGTGTGAGGGGTCCAGGCAAATCTGCCATCATCTGATGCATTTCCAGATATACTAGCAGAGAGCTTGATTGAAAGTAGAGCAGTTGGGATTCAAAATCCACTCTAATATAGGAGTCCAGCATTAAGCAGTAGCTTAACACACTGCAGCACAATGCTGGCCCCAAATTGTACTTCTCAACCTGGTTGAAGAGTGGGTTGTATAACTTTTTTAAAAGTGTGTGTCAATAAAGGCAATTTATGACAAACTCATGGCCAGCATCCTATTGAATGGAGAAAAGCTGGAAGCATTCACCCTAATTTCCAGAACCAGACAAGGATGCGCACTTTCACCATTGCTACCCAGAAGAGCCCTGGATATTTTAGCCACAGCCATTAGGCAAGAAAAAAATATCAAAGGGATACAATTGGAAAAAAGGAAGTCAAACTTTCCCTATTTGTAGAAGACATGATTTATGTATATGGGGGATCCAAAAGACTCCACTGAGAGACTGAGAGACTATGGGAACTCATAAAAACTTTGGTTAAGTGGCAGGATATAAAATCAACACAGAAAAATCAATAGCCCTTGTATGCGTAGACAATGCCATGGTTTAGAAAGAGCTTTTAGACCAATCCCATTCACAATAGCTACACAAAGAATTAACTACCTTGGAATAAATTTAACCAAGGATGTCAAAGATCTCTATGATGAAAATTTAAAAAAAAATTGAAGAAAGAAACAAAGACATTAAAAATGGAAAAATGAGAAACAGTGACTTGATCAGCCTTTGTCATCACTGTTGATGTACAACTTAATACTTTATCCATTTTAGTATTTTTTTTTGTTCTACTTAATACTATTGGTTGAACTCTTTAATTAACACAATTATTCTTAGGTGTTCAAATTTTAACTGAAAAGTGATCCCTATTAAATGTAAGAGTGGGAATAAGAGAGGGAGGAGATGTACAATTTGGGACATGCTCAATCGTACTTGCCCCAAGCGATGGAGGTAGAAACGTGCCAGGGGATTCCAATACAATCCCATCAAGATTGCATGTACCAATGCCATCTCACTAGTCCAAGTGATCAATTTCAGTTCACAATTGATCACACTGATAGGTCTAAGAGTCAAAGGGATCACACAAACAAGACCAGTGTCTGCTAATACTAACTGATAGAAAAAAGAGGGAGAGAAAAATCCAGCATGGGAAGTGGGATACACAGCAGACTCATAGAATGGCAGATGTCCTAAATAGCACTCTGGCCTCAGAATCAGCCCTTAAGGCATTTGGATCTGGCTCAAGAGCCCATGAGAATATTTTAGGCATGGAAAGCCAAGACAGTCTGAAAAACAAAAAAAAAAAAAAAAAAGAAGACCTAAATGACAGATCTCTGTGAGTGAGATCCGAGTGGAAAGAATGGGCCATCAAAGAAGGAGGTGCCTTTCTCTGAAGGGAGGAGAGAACTTCCACTTTGACTATGACCCTGTCGGAATAAGATCGAAGTCGGCGAACCCTAAAGGCTTCCATAGCCTCGGCAACTCATGACTAGAGCCTAGGGAGATTACTGGCACCATAAACAAGAGTGTCAAATTGTTAAATCAACATCAGGAGTCACTGTGTACTTATGTCTCATGAGGGATCTGTCCTTAATGTGTTATCCAATGTGAAGTAATGCTATAACTAGTACTGAAACAGTATTTTTACACTTTGTGTTTTTGTGTGGGTGCAAACTGATGAAATCTTTATTTAGTATATACTGAATCAATCTTCTGTATATAAAGATAATTGAAAATGAAAAAAAAAAATCCTTGGTGTTAAATTGGAAATTGCATAGAAAATTAATCAATTTTTAAAAAAATCTCATGTAGGATCTCTGTCCTTAATGTGCTGTACATTGTGAATTAATACTATAACTAGTACTCCAACAGTATTTTTCACTCTGTTTTGCTATGTGAGGGCAAACTGTTGAAATCTTTAAGTAATACATACTAAACTGATCTTCTGTATATAAAGAGAATTGAAAATGAATCTTGATGTGAATGGAAGGGGAAAAGGACCGGGAAAGGGGAGGGTAGCGGGTGGGAGGGAAGTTATGGGGGGAGAAGCCATTGTAATCCATAAGCTGTACTTTGGAAATTTATTTTCTTTAAATAAAAGCTTTAAAAAAAGAAAAGAAACAGACAAAGACATTAAAAAAGGAAGAATATTCCATATTCATGGGCTGGAAGAATTAATATCATCAAAATGTCCATATTACCTAAAGCAATTTATAGATTCACTGTGATGCAAATCAAAATAAAAATGACATTCTTTACAGATATCGAAAAAATGATGCTAAAATTCATATGGAAACTCACAAAAAATATAGCTAAAGCAATGTTATACAATAAGAACAAAGTTGGAGACTGCACAAAATTTCAAGACATCCTGCCAGGCAGTTATAATCAAAACAGTATAGTACTGTCAAAAAAATAGAGGAACCGGTCAATGGAACAGAATGGAAACTCCAGAAAGCAATTCATGCATCTAAAACTAACTTATCTTTGAAAAGGAGGTAAAATTGATTCCTAGAGCAAGGACATTCCTTCAACAAATGTTGCTGGGTAAACTGGACCTCTGAGTGCATGCAGAAGAATGAAACTATATCCCTACCTTACATCTTACACAAAAACCCACCCAAAATAGATAAAAAACGAAATCATGTGATACTATTAAATTACTAGAGAACATTGGGGAAACCCTGTAAAACGTTGGAATACGCAAAGATTTCTTGGGAAAGACCCCATAAGTACAGGCAGTCAAAGCCAAAACTGACAAATGGCATTGCATCAAGCTGAGAAGCTTCTGTATTGCAAAATAAACACTCAGCAAAGTGAAGAGACAACCAACAAAATGGGAAAAAATATGTGCAAATGACACATCTATTAAAGGGTTAACATGCAGAAACTATAAAGAGTTCAAGAAATTCAAAAGCTGCAAAACAACATTCCTGGTAAGAAATGGGCAAAGGATTTGAACAGGCTAACTTTTAGACTGTTGGTGAAAATGTAAATTGGAGCAGCCACTGTAGAAGACAGTATGGAGATACCTCAGAAATATGAATATAGACCTACCATATGATCCAGCCATAGCATTCCTGGCAATTTACCCAAACCAAAAGAAAGCATTTGAGAGTTATCTGTATCCCCGTGTTCATTCAGGCACAATTCACAATAGCTAAGATATGGAATCAACTCAGATGTGCGTCAGCTGTTGACTGGATAAAGCAATGATGGCAGGTTGGCGCCGTGTCTCAACAGGCTAATCCTCCGCCTTGCGGCGCCGGCACACCGGGTTCTAGTCCCGGTCGGGGCGCCGGATAATGTCCCATTTGCCCCTCTTCCAGTCCAGCTCTCTGCTGTGACCAGGGAGTGCAGTGGAGGATGGCCCAAGTGCTTGGGCCCTGCACCCCATGGGAGACCAGGAGAAGCACCTGGCTCCTGCCTTCGGATAGGCACAGTACACTGGCCACAGCGTGCCAGCCACAGCAGCCATTGGAGGGTGAACCAACGGCAAAGGAAGACCTTTCTCTCTGTCTCTCTCTCTCACTGTCCACTCTGCCTATCAAAAAAAGATAAAGAAATGATGTCATATATACAATATGGAGTACTTTTCAGCTATAAAAAATGAAATCCTGTCTTTTGCAATAAGATGGAGACAACTGGAAACCATTATACTTAGTGAAATGAGTCCCAATAAGACAAATATTATGTTTTCTCTGATCTGAGGTGACTTATAGAGTACCTAGTATGTAATGTGCTGGAATGAAATGGACATTTTGAGGTTTGATGTTTGTTTATAGCCCTTGTCTCTTCTGTTGCAGAACAGTGTTCTGAATTTTTCATACTATTTGTTGAATGTTTTACTTAGTGTAGGGTTAACTTTATGATCATTAAGTAACCTGAAAATAATCTTTGTAAAAAAATTTAAGAGTAGGGATGGGAGAGTCAGGAGATAGAAGGGTTGGAGCATTGTGGGAGGGAGGGTGTGGGGAAGAAGTGTCACTATACTCCTAAATATGTATATATGAAATACATGAAGCTTGTATAACTTAAATAAAATTTTAAAAAGTGTATGTGTACTTCAAAATCTATATATAGTATATTTCACTTATTAGCACACTAAATTATCCTCCAAATTATAAGTCATGTATATATAAACTGTTTTTTATGATTTATTTATGTATTTATTTGAAAGTCAGAGTTATAGAGAAGGAGAGAGAGAGAGGTCTTCCATGCACTGATTCACTGCCCAAATGGCCACAATGGCCAGGGCTGGGCCAGGCTGAAGCCAGGAACCATATGCTTCATCTGGGTCTCCCTCATGGGTGCAGGGGCCCAACTAATGGGCATCTTCCTATGGTTTCCCAGTTGCATTATCAGGGAGCCAGATCAAAAGTAGGGAAGCTGGGACTCAATCCAGTACCCACATGGGATGCCAGCCCTGCAGCTGACACCTTTACCTGTGATGCCACAGCTCTGGCCCCTACACACTTCTTTTGAAACTCCAAGATTAAAAATAGCTACCTCTTCTTAAGATATATGAGAATTTAGGTTGATTCATTTCTTGTGAAAATATATTTATGATATGTGATATTTTTCACACAACATGGATTCTCTAGTATCATTTCCAAGCAATTTGTCATTTAATAGATGACAAAATGTTTATCTTTCAGTATCTGAAATCAGAACATGAAAAGTAATAAAGCTATAGAATTTTGTTGCATCACAATTTCTGAAAGGTTTGTTCTGCATTGTATTAGTTTTGTCAAACATTAATTGATTAGTTAACAATTAATAAAGAGCAACAAGCATCAACAGGTTTCCTCCCTCTTCTTTTCTCCTTCCTCCTCTGGTTGACCTTTTGGGCCCCATACAATCCATCTGGTTCCATCGTGTCCCTGAAACAGGAAGATGGGAACCCCATGAAGAAGACTTATAAAGAGAAGGAGGACATGCAGAAGAAATAAGGTGCTTTTTCCGAGAAGGCAAAGGTTATCTGATCTTGGGACAAACTTCTACAGCCTAAGTAGGGGCTAAGAAATGGGAAAGACTAGAATGAGGCAAAGCTGCAGACTTTCTTTTCTGCTTGTCAGAAATGAGGGAGATATGTCTTCTCTTTTTGAAAAACAAAGTCCCCAAATTGGTTAGGCTGAGCGTTGCGAATAGCATGTCAGGTTTAACATCTCAAAATTGATGAGACACGGTTAGATGTAGTGGATTAGATGAGACGTGCTATCTGTGCTTTTGGGTGTTTTGTTTCTTCAGCTGTCATTGCTTCGTGTTTCCACTGTAGCAGGTTAAGATAATCCTCAAAATTTTTGCTGTCTTAAACTAAAGTGCCCACTTACGGGACCTCTTCTATTTAGTACCTCCTGCATGTTTTTCCTGGCTCTAATATAGTATAATGTTTGATGGGACTGCTGCAGTTTGGACATGGTTTGAGTGTTATCCAAAACTTCTTCTATTGAAGCCTGGTTCCCTGGTGGAAGCACTGTGATATTACGTGAGTTTTGGAAGGTGGGGCTCAATAGGGGGTCTTTACACAACTAGGGTATGATACAAAAGGAATTTGGTATTTCTTGTGATTAATTCCGATTAGTTCTCTGGACAGAATATTTGTGAAAGTCTGAGCCTGAACTCATCCACTCTCTCTCTGGATTTCTGTTTCAAAAAGTTTTCTTCTTCCTGAACCTGTTTCTAGCACCTAACATCAGGCCTTTGCTAGAGCTGGTGCTATGTTGTTTCGACTTTCGTCCTCCAAAACTATGAGCTAAATAAACCCATTTTATTTATAAAGCTATCTTGTCTCGAGTTATTTGTTATAGCAAATTAAAAAACTGATTAATACAATCATTCAGATAAAAATAGGTACATTCTCTCTTTCTTCCAGCTTGTTGTAATTGAGAGCATCGTGATATAGAGAAACCTCAATGGTCTAGTTGGCAAGATTTCTGGGTTTTTGATGAACTCAGTCTCAGTAGTGCTCATGCATAACCTTGATCAAATCTCTTTTCCCCTCTGAATTGCTATTTCTTCATCTGTGAAATAGAATTGAGTCTACAAGATTGATTCTGAAATCCTATAAATTCCAGCAGAAAAAATTCACACTGTTCATTGTAACACTGCAAGTGAGGAAGTTCCATGAGCAAGTCTCTGCTCTGTAATGCTAAAAGGCATATGCCAGAAGGAAGACCGTGGAAGTCCATATGAGGGAGAGGAAGCTGAGTGCTGGGAGTTGTAAAACAATGCAAGAAAGAACACAGATATCATGTCTTGAGAGTATAGAAAAAAGGTTTTCGTGAGACCAGTCAGGGAAATTCCTTGCCATTGACTCCTACTTTCCTGACTACATCTGCACTGAGATCTAACAAAAGGCAGAAAGGAAGAAAAGGGACAGGCTGAGCTCATGTGCCCAGGGGTTTAGAACTGTGAGCTGGAGTAGCAGATTCACAGGTGAGGGCTTACCTTGAAGGAAACTGGGGAAAGTGGTTACAGAAGGATGGAAGGAAAACCAGGAGACAGAGAAAACTCTGTCCCAAGAGATAGGTAACAGAGCTCTTGCGCAGAATAGGAAGCACATGGCAATGCTGATTCATGAACAGATAGAGGACGGGGGTAGCAGAGGAACACCATATTCAGTCTAGCTATTTCCAGCCAGGTCTTAATCTTATTGAATGCAACTTGTTAACTATGACAGTGAGAACAGTGTTCAAAAGTACACGGTTCTGTAATCCTGTCTTGCCATCTCATTTTACAAATTCTGTTATGCTAAATATTTGGATCTTGGAAAACGACTGAAGAACGTATTGATGGGCATGTGGAGAGGATGGGGTTTAGATATACTCCTCTCCTGGCCACTTTTCAGGCTGTCATTCAGATTGGATATCAAAAGTTGGTGAGGAAGAAATTAAGAGACCATAATCCTTGCACTTCCTGGCTCAAAACTCCTTGAATGTGACATTTAATTGGGTATACTTTTTGTGTTCTTAATCCATTTCTTCTTGCTGTCATTCTTAATCTAAAATCCACACATGAAGGAGAACATGCTGAGCATCCTTGTATGTTTCCTCAATTGCTCTAGCCATGTTGTCTATAGATGTTTAAAGTTATACAACATGTGAAAAACATATTGAAGAAGATTAAATAAATTATTTTTCTCTAAAAGTTCTTAGAGACTACACTAAATAAATGTATAATAATAATAAAAAAGAGGCATGGGACAGCAAGTTTGACTTGAAAACGTATCTATCTATGCAAGTTATTTACAGGAAAATCACAAATGCTCTCAAAACGTATATTGAGATAACTTCATCTTATGAGGTCACATTGATTGTACTCTCCCAGTTTTTAATATTGATGTTTCAATAATCTCTATTACTATTAATTGATATAATAATAGAAAAAATAATCTCCAACTGTCAGGTCTATAAAAGTTCTCTTTAAATACTTATTTTCAATTTAGTTTTCCTTCTGAGTAAGTTAGTAAATACATTCATTATTGATGTTCTTATTTTACTTCTGATTTGCCAAAATGCAGATATAACTTGAAGCTTGTATGTATCATTACTAACAATTTTAATGATGGTTTATTCACTATGACCTAAAATCCAAGATAATAGCCAATAGCTATACTATTAGACTAGAGATTTTATTTGAGTAATATCTCTAAACATGAAAATAATCACTCCAACCTAGATATAAATATTTTTTAAAATTATCTGATGGGTTGATCTAGACTAGGCTTACTCTGGTTGATATTTTATTAATAGGCCTGCATTTTCCCAAACCCAAGGCTATCATCCAGCTGAAAATGCAGACACATTTATGAACACACATGAAACACAACTTATTCTTTTTGCATTCTCAATACATCCTCAGAACAAGATCATTATGTGTTTTCATATGTCTTCTTATTAGTGTTCATTTGGCTGGAAATGCACTGAAGTTTGTAACACAAATACTACATTGAAAAGTGTTTTGTGCATATGTTACCATGATAAACCTTAAAAAACTATGACCACTAAAGTCACATAATTAACAACTCAGTACAGATTCTTTTAAGGAATATTTCTGCTTCTGAAAGGTACAACTTAACACAAAACAAAATTCTTATTTACACTGAGATATTTAGACATGCTTTCTGTTCCTCAGTTTTTGACAAATTTCTTACACATTAGATAGTAAGCACCCAATTTTCTAATTCTAAATTGCTTGGGCAAATTGCCAAATAGACTGCTAGGGCTCACTCTGATGGAAGAGTGTATTCTGAACGGCTTTCTGCAAAGCTTCTAAGTGATTTTTGCATGAATTATGTCTACTCTAATTTGAATCTCAATCAAATAGAAAATATTATATTGAATTTGAATAGCATTAGGCTAAATTCAGCTGTGATGGATTCTAGAACTAATGATTTAACTACCAAGTAATTCTGAAGGTGGACATCAATTATTTATAGTTGGGATAGGTGTTGTGGCGCAACAGTTTAAGCTACTGCCTGCAATGCCAGCATCTCTTAGGAACACCATTTTGAGTCCCACTTGTTTGACTTCTGATCCAGCTCTCTGATAATGTGCCTGGGAAAGCATCAGAAGATAGCTCAAGTATTCAGGAGCCTGCCACCCAAGTGGGCGACCGGATGGATTTCTAGACTCCTGAATTCAGCATGGTCCAACCATACCAACCTAGAGGAAAAAATGGGGCACATTTCTCTCTCCCTGTTCCCCCTGACAATGACACCCCAGAAACTGGTTGAGAGATGACAGGCACCATCTAGGACATAATGAAACAGCTATGCCAGCTTGTGTCTCTGTGTCCAGCAACAAGCTGAGAAGAGATGCCTGAGTCTGGATGGGAAGATTGATAGGGGGCTGGGCACCCATGTAGAACTGTGAGGTGTTCCCATCCTCCCAACACATCACAGGCTCTGGTACTGAAACTGCCTAGGTGGAGCACCATCAGGCAGCTGGCCCTATGAATGTGTCCATCTTTCTGCACATAGGACAGATTAACGGGATGGGGCAGATCATCAATATCCTGTGATTGTGGGAGTCATGTATTCTAAGAATATGGGAACACTGTGACTGCATGAGAGGGTACAGGGTGTAGCTGGGTCTCTGGGCAATCGCTGTGAGTGGCTACACACAGAACTCCCTGATTGCCTGGGGTTGGTCATTACAATGGAATCCAAGGTCACAGATCCTTTGTGCATGACACATAGTCATCAAACTTTCAACAGTAAAGCATAAAGAAAATGTTCTAAAATGTACACAAGATAAATGCCAGATTACTTTCAGAGGATCCCCAATTAGAACCACAGCTGACTTCTATTCAGAAACCATTCAGGCTAGGAGAGGATGGTGAGATATAATGCAATCTTAAGAGAAAAAAAAGAAACTGTCAATCCAGAATTCTGTATCCTGCAAAGCTCTCATTTATGAATGAAGGTGAAATAAAGACTTTCCATAATAAATAGAAATTGAAAAAATGTGTCACACACAGAAACACAGAAACATGGACATCACTATGAAAGAATGTGAAGGCAGAAAACCTCCTAGTAAAAGTACAAAGGAAATGATAAGTAAACAATAGAAATATTTATGAAAAAATGGTGGGGCCAAGATGTGACTTTTCAGTAGTAATATAGAATAAATATGGCCTAAATTCTCCAGTTAAAAGATACAGACTGGCTGAACACATTAAAAACTAGACCCATGTATTTACTACCTATAAGAAACACACCTCACCAACAAAGATACTCACACACTAAAAGTGAAAGGATAGAAAATATATTCATGGTACCAGAAAGCAAAGAAGAGCTGGTATTGCCATCCTAATATCAGAAAAAATAGACTTTAAAACAAAAACTGTTAAAAGAGGCAAAGAAGGGCATTATGTAATGATTAAGGGAACAATTCAGCAGGAAGATATGATGATAATAAATGTATTTGCACCCAATTACAGGGCACCTGGCTATTTAAAAGAAATTTTAGTGTATATAAAAGGAGACATAGAATCTAATACAATAATAATGGATGACTTAAATACCCCACTTTCAGAAATGGACAGATCAACCAGACAGGAAATCAACAAAGAATCAACAGTACTAATCAACAGTATGGACCAAACCTACCTAAATGATATCTAAATTACTTTTCATATAGCAGTTGTAGGATACACACTAGTGTATTCTTCTCACCAGTGCTTGATACTTTCTCTAAGATACACCACATGCTAGGCCATAAAACAAGTCTCAGCAAATTCAAAAAAGGTTGAAATGCTATGTATCTTCTCTGACCGAATGGAATGAAGCTAAAAATCAACAACTGAAGAATTTCTAGAACATAAAATACATGCAGACTGAACAACATGCTTCTGAATGAACAGTTGATCATAGAAAAAATTGAAAGAGAAATAAAAAAAACTGAAAACAAATGAACGTGACAATACAACATATCAACACTTATGAGATAGAACAAAAGTAATGTTAAGTGGGAAATTTATAGAAATTGTTTCCTACATCAAGAAATTGGAAAGGCAGCAAATAAATGAGCCATAAATGCATATCAAGGACCTAGAAAATGCAAATAATCCAAAACCAAATTACTAGAAGAAAATATACAATTAAATTGGAGAAGAAATAAACAAAATTGAAACAAAAAAAATACAAAAAATGGTGAAATAAAGACCTGGATATTTGAAAAAATAAACAAAACTGATGCACCATTAGTTCAACTAACCATAAAAGTAGAAGACTCAAATCAATAAAATCAGAGATGAAAAAGAAAATGTAACAACAGACACCACAGAAGTAAAAAGAATCACCAGGAATTACTACTGTATACCAAAAAATTGGACATCCTAGAAGAAATGGATAGATTCCTGGACACATACAAGCTACCAAAATTAAACCATAAAGACATAGAAAACCTAAACATACCAATAACCAAGACAAAGACTGACTCAATCATAAAGACACTCCAAACAAGGAAAAGCCCAGAACAAGAGTGTTTCACTGCTGAAATCTATCAGACATTTCAAGAAGGACTAATTTCAATTCTTCTCAAGATACTCAGATCAACTGAAATGGAAGGAATCCTCCCAATCTTCTTCTATGAAGCATCTAAACCAGAACTATAGACCAATACCCCAGATGAACAGAGATACAAAATCATCAACAACGTACTAGCCAATAACTCTTCAGAGTGATCATTGACCTAGAACACATATTTATACCCGGTATTCAGGGATGTTTCAACATTTGCAAATCAATAAATGTTATACATCGCATTTACAAACTGAAAAACAAAAACTATTATCTCAATAGATGCAGAGAAAGCATTGGATAAAATACAACATCATTTAATGATGAAAAGCCTTAAGCAAATTAGGTATAGAAGGAACAATCCTCAACACAATGGAGATGATCCATGACAAACCAACAGCCAGCATCTTATTGAATGGGGAAAGTAGGAAGCTTTCCCACTAAGATCTGGAACCAGACAAGGATGCCCACTCTCACCATCACTATTCAATATAGTCCTGAAAATTTTAGTCAGCGCCATTAGTCAATAAAAAGGAATCAAAGGGATACAAATTGGGAAGGAGGAAGTCAAATTATCCCTATTTGCTGATGCTAAGATTCTATGTACAGGGGATCCAAAAGAGACCACTGAGAGATTATTGGAACTCATAAAAGTGTTTGGTAGGCACTGGTGCTGTGATGTAGTGGGTAAAGCTACCACCTTCAGGAGTGGCATCCCATATGGGCACCAGTTATAGTCCCAGCTGCTCCACTTCTGATCCAGCTCTCTGCTATGGCCTGTGAAAGCAGTAGAGGATGTCCCACATCCTTGGGGCTGGTGCTGTGGCAAAGTAGGTTAATCCTCTGCCTGCTGCACCAGCATCCCATATGGGCACTGGTTGTAGTCCCAGCTGCTCCTCTTCCAGTCCAACTCTTTGCTATCACCTGGAAAATCAGTATAAGATGGCTCAAGTGCTTGGGCCCCTGCACCCACAAGGGAGACTGGCAAGAAGCTCCAGGCTCCTGGCTTCAGTTCAGTGCAGCTCTGGCTATTGCGGCCATTTGGGGAATGAACCAGCAAGAGGAAGTCCTTTCTCTGTCTCTCCCTCTCATTGTATTTAACTCTTCCTCCCAAATGAAATAAATCTTTTTTAAAGAAAAAGATGGCCCACTTCCTTGGGCCCCTGCACCTGCATGGGAGACCTGGAAGAAGCTCCTGGATCCTAGCTTCGGATCAGCCCAGCTCCAGCCATTGTGGCCATCTGGGGAGTGAATCAGCAGATGGAAGACCTCTCTCTCTCTCTCTCTCTCTCTCTCTCTCTCTCTCTCTCTGCTTCTGCCACTATGTAAATAAATAAATAAACACATCTTAAAATAATTTTTAAAGTGTTTGGTAAAGTAGCAGAATATAAAATTAATTCAGAAATCAATAGTCCTTTTGTACACCAATAATACCAAGGCTGAGAAAGAACTTCCAAGATCAATCTGATTCACTATAGCTACCAAAATAATCCGTAAATATATTGGAATAAATTTAAATAAATTTTCAAAGATATCCACAATGAAAATTATCAACATTAAAGAAAAAAATACAAAAAGACACAAAAAATGGAAAAATCTTTCATGTTCATGGATTGTAAGTATCAATATCATCAAAAGGTCCATGCTACATAAAGTAATTTATAGATTCAATGTGATCCCAATCAAAATACCAATGACATTCTTCTTATATCTAGAAAAAACAATGCTATTATTCTTATGGAAACACAAGAGACTCCAGATAGCTAATGCAATCTCATACAACAAGCCACCACCCGCAGTGCCAGCATACCATGTAGGAGTTGGTTCAAGTCCCAGCTGCTCCACTTCCAATCCAGCTCTCTTCTAATGGCCTGAGAAAGCAGTAGAACATCACCCAATCCTTGGGCCCCTCCACCCACGTGGGGGACCCGGAAGAAATTCCTGGCTCCTGGCTTCAGATCAGCACAGCTTTGGCCATTTCGGCCAACTGGAAAGTGAACCATTGGATGGAAGAACTCTCTCTCTCTCTTTCTTGCTTTCTTTCTGCCTCTCCTTCTCTCTCTGTGTAACTCAAATAAATCAATAAATAAATCTTTGAAAAAAACAAATTATGAAATAAGTATAGATACACTAGGGAATAACATACAGTAGCAGAGAATGCAATCTTGCCATTTTCAAAAACTTGATTTGGGACTGGCGCCTTGGCGCAGTAGGTTAATCCTCCGCCTGTGGCGCTGGCATCCCATGTGGGCGCCACTTCTAGTCCCAGCTGCTCCTCTTCCAGTCCAGCTCTCTGCTATCACCTGGAAAGCAGTAGAAGATGGCCCAAGTGCTTGGGCCTCTGCACCCACATGGGAGACCAGGAAGAAGCGCCTGGCTCCTGGCATCGGATTGGCGTAGTTCTGTCAGTTGCAGCCATTTGAAAAGTGAACCAACGGAAAGAAGACCTTTCTCTCTGTCTCTTCCTCTCACTGTCTGTAACTGTAACTCTCAAATAAAATAAATAAAAATATTTTTAAAAAATTTGATTCAACTGGAAACCATTTTACTTAGTGAAGTAATCCTGTCCCATAAAGATCAATACTGTATGTTCTCCCTGATCAATGGTAGCTAATAGAGTGTATAAAACGTAGTCTATAGAAGTGAAATGGCACTTTTTAAAAGGGATTTGTTTATTTATTTGAAAGGAGGAGTTAGAAGAGAGAGAGAGAGAGAGAGAGGTCTTTCATCCGCTGTTTACTCCCTAAATGGAGGCTATGGCTGTAGCTGTGCCAATCTGAAGCCAGGAGGCTGGAGCTTCTGGTGTTCCATGCAGGAGCAGGGACTCAAGGACTTGGGCCATCCTCTACTGCTTTCCCAGGCAATAACAGAGAGCTGGATCAGAAGTGGAGCAGCAGGGACTTAAACTAGTACCCATAAGGGATGCCAGAATTGCAGTTGGTGGCTTTGCTTACTAAACCTCATCAATAGTCCTGGAAATGACATTTTGAGATGCTATGATTATGAACAACCCTTGTCTCAACTGTTGAGAAATAGTGTTTTTTATATACTATTTGTTCAACTGTTTACTTAGTGTAAGGTTAACCTTATGAGTATAAAAGGTAACTGAAAATAGATCTCTGTAAAAATAAGAATGGGAATAGGAGAGGGAGGAGGAAAAAGGGTGAGTGTGCGGGTGGCATGGAGGGCAGGGTGGGAAGAATAACCACATTCCTAAAATTATGTGTATGAAACATATGAAGATTTTAACTTAAATGAAAGGTTTCTAGCTAAAAAAAAGAAAAGAAAAAGAAAGGAAGAAAAAGAGAGAGAGAAAGAAAGAGAAGAATAAGCAAGTGGGGGAGAGGTGAGGGAGAAAGGAATACCATTGTATTAGAATTTTATCTGTGGGCCAGTGCCGTGGCTCAATAGGCTAATCCTCTGCCTTGTGGCGCAGGCACACTGGGTTCTAGTCCCAGTTGGGGCGCCGGATTCTGTCCTGGTTGCCCCTCTTCCAGGCCAGCTCTCTGCTGTGGCCAGGGAATGCAGTGGAGGATGGCCTAAGTGCTTGGGCCCTGCACCCACATGGGAGACTAGGAGAAGCACCTGAATCCTGCCATCAGATCTGCGCGGTGCACTGGCCACAGTGCGCTGGCCATGGTGGCCATTGGAGGGTGAACCAATGGCAAAGGAAGACCTCTCTCTCTGTCTCTCTCCCTCTCACTATCCACTCTGCCTCTCAAAAAAAAAATTGTATCTGTGAACTATATTGAATATGGTAAAAATAAAAAATTAAAAATAAACTTATAAATGATTGTCAAGATGTCCACATCATTTATCAGATAGCCTGGGTTTTATACTCCTGATTCCAGCTTTCTGCTAATGTGAACCCTAAGATGCAGCCATGATGCTCCAAGTAATTGGGCCCCTGCCATCCATTTGGGAGACCTGTATTGGGTAATCTGGCCTGGATCAGCCGTATGGGGTGTAACCAGCATGCTGAGTGCTCTCTCTCTCTTTCCTTTTTTGTCTTCCTGCCTCTAAAATAAATCAATAAATAAAAAACTAAAAACCAAAGCAAAAATAAACACCTTTGTTTAATACAAACTTCTTTATATTCCTTTAAGCTTACTTCCTAATCAAGAGAGGTGAGCAGACATTTAAGAATACTGGTATGAAAGCATCATGTCTCTTGTGTATAATATTCATGATTATAAATTGTACTTTTTATAAAATTTTACATTTATAGGAAAATATACTTATTTGAAGCTGAACTATTTTTACCTTTCTTTTCCTTGCTTAAACACCTGTGGGATTATCTATTTACCTCTCAAAAATTTATTCCTTTTCTGTGGAATTCATATAATCTAAGCACAATTTTACAGTTGAGTCAAAGTTAGAATAAGAAGCAGTAGTAAAGTTTTTGATGTAAGAACTTTGTGAATATTTTTGCTTGAATATATTTGATTTTATTAACTCAGTCATGTATATTCCTCTTTCTTTCAGAATGTAAACAGAAAAATGTCACTCTGATAGAATAAGAATAGAAAAGGACTGTTGATAAGATTTAAGGATGGATTTATGACTTTCATTTCTAGGGACATAATAAGCAAAAGAACCACAAAATAAATTCCTTTCTTAGTGAAATTTCTTTACTAAGAAGTAAGTATACTTTTGAATACCCATTAAAAAACATTGGAGTCAAAGTCACGGACTCCCATGCAGGAATTACGTTACAGATCACTTAACTAAATCCATTAAAGTGGCTTTACCAGTTCCTATGATAATATAAGCCCTGCAAAACCTTCTACTCCCGAAGTGATACTCTCATGTAGAAAGGATCCTTGCCCAACATTTTACAACAACATTTTAATTTCAAACAATTTGTGAAATAAATGCTTTGTAGAGTAGAGATAGTGACCTAGGCATTCACTAAAACACAGCAATTATTTAGTCTACCGTGTCACAGGACAAATTTATATTTACATCCTGGACTATCTTCCTTTCTTTGTTTTTTAAAAGATTTATTTATTTGAAAGGCAGAGTTATAGAGAAAGATAAATGCCATCCACTTGTTCACTCCCCAGTGGCCACAATGCAACATGGCCTGGTCTGAGCAAGATCAAAGCCAGGAGCTGAGAGCTTCTTCCAGGTCTCCCACTTGGGTGCAGAGGCCCATGGACTTGAGCCATCTTCTACTGCCTTCCAGGCGTATTAGCAGGGAGCTGGATTGGAAGTAGAGCAGCTGGACTGGCACTTGTGTGGCATCCAGTGCTGAAGGCAGAGGCCTTACCTACATATCCACAGTGAAACTCCGAAGTCTGGTGTATTTTAATGTACAAAAAGGTCGCTGTAATGAAAGAAAAAAAAAATGGTCATTTGGGTTACATGTTTGTTTAGGGTAAGAGTCATCCTGTTGCATGCTGAAAGCATCCAGTATGTTCACAGGTAAATCAAATATCTTAGGAAAAATAAATTCTTTCTAGACTGTTATCAAAGATAAAGAGGTCTTTTTTTCTGCAGTGTCTACAAAATGTGCCTTTAGTACTAAGAAAGAAAAATCTTACACTGGAATTGATAGGGATGAATCAAATCTCTGTCCTTTGACTTTCTCTTCCTAAACACCAGAGGAAAAGAGATGCTCAGAGGAACAGGTGTGGCCAGCCAGGTTCACAAGTCCCTATGAGGTACATTTACACTGGAAACTGTGAACATCTGAACTGGACTGTCGGGGGTGCTGATAATTTATAGAATGAGATTGGCTGAGAGAAAAATCTGAACCCCATGCGGGAATTGCTGTAAGTTTCTTCCATAAAGAAAGAAACCATATTTTTCTCAGTGTTTGGAGTTTCTTGTGTTGAATAGCATAATGTGAACAGGCATTCTGCATTACAGCAACTCTGAATTTGAAATTCATCCCATGCCTCATATCATACACACCTCATTATGTTCCACATCTTTTCTTTTCCTCCCTATCTCTCATAGCATGCTTCTTTTTCCTTTTCTTCTTTTTTTCTTTAAGTTTGAGCATGTATTACTATTTGTCAAATACATTCTTAAATTTTTGCAACTTTCCTTTAGACCTAATGTTATCCAGTTTCCTTAATCGTTCTTCTTTCTCTGAATTCACCCATTGGACTGAATGACTACCTTCCAACATAACAGAAACACTGTCTGCAGCTATTTTTTTTTATTCTTTTCAGGACACAATGCAAGATTCTCCATTTGCATGTGCTAGTACTGCAGAAATCTGGGTTTTGAGGTTACACAATTTGTGTTAATACTTTTGTTGAAAAACAATCATGAAGCCCTGATACCTCATCTTTGTGATTGGCACCATTACCCACCCATTTCCTTCAACCAGATTCACTCCTTCTTCCTCTAGGTAACTCATTTGCAACAAATAAATTACTTTTTTTAAAAAAGAATTAAAAAAGAATTAATTAACAGTTCCCTCATCATGGCAACACTGTGCCCTCTACAGTTTAAGAAACTGTTACATTCCCTATGTCCTGTTTCAAATCCCCCTCTTTCCAGCTTTCATCCAGTGGTCTTCCTAAGAGATCTCTCTGTCTCCCTCTTCTCTTGTTATTTTCTCTGTATTCATCTCCCATGGGTCTTTTAAAAATTACTCCAATGACTATTATATCACATAATTTCTGAGAGTCATGAATTGAGGAGTAGAGTATGTAGATACATATAACTCAAGGTTTCTCCTGAGACTGCAATCAATCCATTGTCCAAGAATGTACTCACTCAAGACAAAACTGGGGCTGAACATAATGCTTCCAGTTTCACTCACATGGATGATGGTGTGAGATCTTCATGCCTCCACAAATGAATATCTTATGGAATGTTTCTGGCACAGCTTTCCCACAGCAAGCCACCCAAGAGAAAGGCACAGCAAAAACTCGAGTTGAAACTCATTCATCACTTTTTCCTAAAGCTCTTGATCACACGGACCAACTTTAGCATGGTTGTGGAAAGGAGGTATACAAACAATGGACTCTAAGGCCGTGGATTTTTGAGATGTTAGAAGCTACTACTACATTCTCCTAGAATATTCCTTTCAAAATTATTAATTTATTTTAGTTCAGAAAGAGAGAGGGAGAGGGAGGCTTTCAGCTGCAGGTTCCCTCCCCAACTCCACAAATGCCTGAAGCAACTGTGACTGGACCAGCCTAAAGCTGGGAGTCATGAGATTAATGCAGTTCTTCCATAAGGGTGACAGCAACACAGTAATTTGGGCCATCACAAATACTTCCCAGGATCTGCATTAGCAGGAAGCTGGAGTCAGGGGCCAGGGCTGGGCTTCAAACCTGAACACTCAGAAATATGATGCAGGTATGTTTTTTAAAAAGATTTACTTATTTATTTGAGAGGCAGAGTTCCAGACAGAGAGAGGTCTTCCATCCGCTGGTCCACTCCCCAAATGACCACAATGTCCAGAGCTAGGCCAAACTGAAGCCAGAAGCCAGGAGCATTCTCCAGTTCCCCTACATGGGTATGGGAACCCAAACACATGGGCCATTTTCCACCACTTTTTCAGGCCACCAGCAGAGAGCTGTATTGGAAGAAGAGCAGCTGGAACATGAACTGGCACCCATATAGGATGCATGCACTACAGGCAGAGTCTTAATCTACCGCACCACAGCCCCAGTACAAGGTAAATGCCTATCCTGGCACATTATTTCATGATTGTGACAGCATCCATTGTTATACACTAATCTGTCTCTTACTAGTTATCAATTATTGATGTTTTATTCACTACATTCTTAAAATTATTCTTGCTGAATACACATCTATTAAATACTATGTTATGTGAATGCATATATATGTATATATCATGTTCAAGATATCAGTTACTTATGACATTTTATAAGAAAATTGAAGTCATGAGTATGATTTTCTTTGAGTGCTAGTGAGTCTTATGCTGATTGTAAGTATTACCTATATTTTTATACTTGGAAATGTATTCCGAATGTCTGTCAAGACTAGCAATATAGGATTGTGAAAGATTTGGGTGGCTTTAATTTAATTCTGTCACCATTGCTAAAAATTTGCTAAGGCCATATTTCATCAACCTACTGATCTCTATGGGATATGTGTACTTGATTTATAGGGAGAACAGTGTTACATGGCAGGAAAAATGTTAATCTTGTGGTTTCAAAGGATTTACTCCAAGATAAGCTCATGTTTTGACCCTGAGACAAGTCCACTCCAACTCTAGAATCTAGATAATTTTTTTTTTACTGAATTACTACAACTTCTAATGAAAGTTAGAAGACATAGCACATGTAAAATGCAATGATGATACATTTATCCTACCTAGTACAAAGTAAATCTCAGGGATTATATATTGATCTCCTGAGATATTGTTAGGTGAAGAAGTTGACTTCACCATCTCTCTTCTCCATACTCAATCTTCCATGAATATCCCCTTATTATGTGACATCTACTTTAATAAATATAAGCTATTCTATTGAAAATATAGATCTTATTTGGAAACCAACAGGGTAATTGAGGGTAAGATACTTTCATGATGATTAATAAGTGCTACTGCTTTCATCCAGGGAACTTTTCTACACATTGAGGTGACCAAGCAGAATTTAAAAATACAATTTCAATTTTCCTTAGTACCAGCTGAATCTGATTTCTAGACATGATGTGAGAAGGCAGGTAAATGAGGGAGGAATTGAAGTCTGACAGCCCCAGTGGAGCCAACATTGTACAGGTCCTCCAGGCATCATAGCAGTGCCATTTACTGGTGAACAGTCCCAGCCAATCCACACAAACTTACAATGAACAGCTCCAGGCAATTCATGCTTTGACTCGAAACCTGCCATTGGACAGCTAGAGCTGGCCTCTGCATGATGGTCCAAGCCTGGGCCAGAGACAGTCACCTTTCTGTGTACCACCGCACTTCCCTTTCTTTTCTCGGCACCATCCTAGCCTCTCTTCCTGTGCAGTCCAGACTCACCCTCCATGCACCTCCAATCTACCCCACTTTTCTGTATAATGAAAATTGCAAATTCTGCAAGCTGCAAACGTAGAACAAGTGCCAGATAGAAACATCCAAAATGGATAAAGGATGTGTCTCCTCATGACCTTTAGGTCATTATAATATTATTATCACAAAAATGCCATTAGAGGCTCTCAGTCACCCTTTCTGCACCTGACACCTTCAGACTTCACATAATTGCAAAATGGCACAGAAATGGGAGATATTCAAGTCCTGTCCAAACTCTGCTCCTTTTTGAAAGCTCAGTTAATCCACACTCCAGACTTCACCAGCTACGCCGCCTGACAGCATCAAGGATCACCTAAACTTTGTGAAGCTTTCCTCTCTCTCCTTTTGTTCTTTGTTGAGATTGTTCTTGGTTGTTTTTTTTTTTTTTATGTTTTGGCTGTTCATTCATCTCTCTCTCTCTCTCTCTCTCTCTCTCTTTCTGCTCTCTCTCTCTCTCCCTCTCTCCTTCCCAGCATGCTTGTATGACTTATTTCTCATGTGTGCACTTATGCTTTGCTCCAAGGGAATCCCGCCTTCCAGTACACCTTTATGTATCCAACTTAAATTGTTCCATTGTGCAAATAAGAACTTGGAATAATCCTAATGGAGGACTCCACAGCCCACAACAGAAGCAGGCCCCTAAAATCACCATTTTACAAGAGTCCATGGTGAGTACTATTATCCATTCACTGCTAAGAATCACTGGGGGCTTAAATCTGGAATGGAAAGCAAAACTATCTCAGAAACATGCAAAAAGACTTATAATTTCATTTTCTGCTCAGCAAGTTGAGGAATTATAATTATTCCAATATAAAAAAAAGAAAACTAGATTGAGTTCTGCAAATGAAATGTTCTCATCTAGAATAGCAAATTCAAAATCATAATATTCTTTTACTCATGATTTTAGTATCAATGTTTCCATATTTTAAAAAGATATAATTGAAAGTATATGATTCATTTTCTGAGTAGTTTGTCTTATTATTTTTTTTCCATACAGGAAAAAGGAAGTCATACTCTTTTCTTTGGCAACAAATAACAAAATAAACAGTATATCTGGAATTCTAATTCATGTGTCAAGATTTATAGCTCTTTTTTTTTTCTTTCACTAAATTGCAGTATAGTCAGTATATCAACTTGAAATATAATATTTGCAATGTGTTCAGTATGGAGGTCAAACAACATCATTTTCTTGTGAGTACAGTACAGTCACTCAAGGCAGTTCCCATGATTCAGTGGATTCCTATGATTAACTCTTTCAGGGGACTGCTCTTAGGCTAAGCTAACTCCTGGGATTTTCTCAGCTTCAAATGTAACCATTTTGATATCATGCCTTCTGAAAAATCAGGTTCAATTTGTATCAATTGAAAGAAGGAAAGGAAAGATTACCTGTAATCTTGTTAAAGAGCATACTTTTAGTATTCTTAAGTGATACTTCTGATTAGTAAAACATAATCTAGAGAAAACCTGATTTATGTCTTAAGTCTCATCTACTATGAACAATAATTATATATTTATGTTTATATATTCATAGATAATTGACCTTAAGCTATAAATAAAAAAACAAATGGTATTTAAAAGTTGAATATTCTTGGAGAAAATATGAACCTCTAAGAAAGCATGACCTTAATATCAAATGGCAAGCCTTTGACACCATCTAAATTGCCACTCTCATTAAAATGTTAAAGTTTGATGCATCACAAAGATGAAAGACAAATTTCTTTTCATTACTAAAACCCTGTTGGGTACTATTGAGTGTTTAGGAAATTATCTTTCCATCATCGCATTTGATGTTTTTAAATTAAGTTACCTTCTATAAGTGAGGTAGATGAAAAATTAATTTCATGAAAATTAATGCTCTTCATCACCTTTCACATATGAACCTAGTCTTACACAATATATTCAGATAATGTTTTTATGTTTAATCTCTTTTGTAGTAAGTAGAATATCATTGAATAAATATTGAGACACACTTTGAAGTGAACCCAATTTGCTCTTACAATTTGGAAAACTAGAATATATTATATATCCTTGGGCAAGTTTCTTGTGCACTAGTGTGTGGTTTTTTATTATGTTTTCCTGTTTTGTCATGAGAAAATATTTTCAGGGAATATTCCAAGTAGAAAGAATGTGTGACTTTTTGAATATAAACGTGTATGCAGTAAAGTTTTGGGGACTCTGTCCTGGGAGTCTAATTCTCCCCCCAGGTCTGGCTATGGGAAGCTCCTCAACCTCACTTTTTACAATTAGTACCCTAGATCCTCCTCAGTAAATTTTTGCTGCATTTAGATTTAGGACATTAGAAATATATGGTGAGGTTTTTCGTTTTCTTCCAACTGTGAAATTATGCAAAGGGAGTAATTTAATACTCATGTTAAATTCCAATACCTATCCCATGGGAGTCGGTTGCCTAGACTCATCAGTAGTTCAAAACATAACACTATTGAGCTCATGTGTTTTGTTTAAACTATTTATACTGGATCTTCATTAAATTTTTTCAGAGATAATTGTAGTTGGCTTGATTATGCTACTTTGATGACATGTAGGGATCATTGGTCCAATTAATGTAACATGTGGACATATTTCTATATGAACTTGGGAGCTAAAATTTATGAGATGGACACAGGTGTCCGCACAACACACGCACACACACACACACACACACACACACCAGTTTGATCTTATTCGTTTTAGAATTATGAGCTGATTGTGGAGGCAAGTCAACTGATTTATCTACTTTAGATTTTAAAATGTTCTTTTGCAGACTGCTACAGATTCTGTGTAGTTGACTCAGAAAGGAAGAATGTGATGATGAATAAAACTTTACTCTTTTATTGGACTCAATTTACAACTTCATATTTAAAAGACATATACATTTATTATGATAGAAAAATTGTAGTGACAGGATCATAAATACTATCAAACTCATTGTTACTATTGTTTCAGCCTGGTATTCTAGATAGAGGATGATTCATTCCCATAGAAGTGTGAATTGCATAACGCTCAAGTTAATATTCCATATTCAATAATGATGTAGAGGTTTTTAGATTCCCCTGAAATATCGATATTCATCTATTAGTAAGGATTCATCTTTAGATGGTAGAAAATATTCTAAGCCTTTGAGTCACAAAGCATATTTTGCAGATATTGGAAGAGTCATGGAAGCAGGTTACAGGATGGATTTTTTCTTCAGAATGCATTCACAGAGCAGCTCTGGGAACTGGGCTACTCAGAGAACGGCACAATCAGAAAGCTGGGTCAGGGAAGCTGCAGCACTTTTTGCTGGCTCCCCATTAGAATACTTTAGCTAAGATTCTAAGAAAAAATTGCGGTCACCAGAGCTACTGACATCCTGCAAACAAGGAAACCTCATCTCCCACGCCCAGGCCCAGGCTAGGATGTTGGATCAAGGAAAACACATATAGGTAGTGGATTCAAAAATTTTTAGGCACATAGATTTCAATTTCCCAGTCACTAATACACCAGAATGTAACAAGATGGCAAAACATAAGTATTGTAATCTAATCTACTACATATACCACAATAAAATATAATGTTTTAATAATAATTTATACAGAAAACCATTCCAAAGTAATCATGAAATATTCAACTTTGCTTTGAGAAAATATGCAATGTGATTTCTTTTCCATTTATTTTATTTTTATTTGTATTATAACCATCATGAGAATAATCCTAACACTTTTTTTTTTTTTGACAGGCAGAGTGGACAGTGAGAGAGAGAGACAGAGAGAAAGGTCTTCCTTTTCCGTTGGTTCACCCTCCAATGGCCGCCGTGGTCGGCGCGCTGCGGCCGGCGCACCGCGCTCATCTGATGGCAGGAGCCAGGTGCCAGGTGATTTTCCTGGTCTCCCCATGGGGTGCAGGGCCCAAGCACCTGGGCCATCCTCCACTGCACTCCCGGGCCACAGCAGAGAGCTGGCCTGGAAGAGGGGCAACCGGAATCCTAACACTTTTTAAGGAAATTATTTTCAATGTCTGTTGTACAACATATATCATTATAAATGGCATATTACCATTAGCATTATATATGTTATTATATCATTAATGTTCACAAAATCTGGAAAAATTTTCCTATGAGAATATGATCAATTTTTCAGACATGAATTCTTTTTTTTTTTTTTTTTTGACAGGCAGAGCTAGACCGTGAGAGAGAGGGAGTGAAAGGTCTTCCTTTTTCCATTGGTTCACCCCCCAAATGGCCACTACATGAATTCTTTTAAAAGTGGCAGTTAGTTGGCCGGCGCCGTGGCTCACTTGGCGAATCCTCCATCTGTGGTGCCGGCACCCGGGGTCTAGTCCCGGTTTGGGCGCTGGTTCTGTCCCAGTTGTTCCTCTTCCAGTCCAGCTCTCTGCTGTGGCCTGGGAGTGCAGTGGAGAATGGCGCAGGTCCTTGGGCCCTGCACTCATGTGGGAGACCAGGAGGAAGCACCTGGCTCCTGGCTTCGCAGTGCACTGGCCGCAGCGTGCTGGCTGCAGCGACCACTTAGGGGGTGGAGCAATGGAAAAGGAAAACTTTTCTCTCTGCCTTTCTCTATCTCTCACTGTCTAACTTTGCCTGTCAAAAAGAAAAATGGCAGTTAGCTAATGTATATGATTCTACACAAATAGAAATCTTTAATAATTATTACAATATAACTCGGAGAATTTGGCAACAAGTTGCAAAGTGATATTGTTTTCAGGAGCTCAAATAGTAATTGCATTACCATGACTTCCCCTAAATAAGCTTAGATTTTCAAAGCATAAACAATTCAGTGTCTTATTAGGATGCGAATCTGTTATTATGCAAACTTCCTCAATGCAGAATACCAATGAAAAATAAGAAAATGCACTTTGATTGTCATTTTGGAAAACTAAATGAGCAGATGAAATAGATTATTGAATATGAATGAAAAATTATCTATTGTTAGAGTTTTTATAATGAAAATAACGTCAATAAATCTAGAATTTTGAATAGTTCTCGAGAGATGACAAAAATATATTGTTTCTCTTGATATTTTCTACCTCACAGATTTCTAAATACCTAGGTAACAAAACAAAAGATCATTTGCATACCCTGTTACAAAAATATGGACTCAGATAAAAATTTTTACCGTTTACTGAAATAAACAAGTTTCCAGGATTTTCAAAATGTGCATTTTATGTGCAGCCTGCAGAATCAGGTGTAAGTAGGAGTCAGATTTTTTTATGACATCAAACAAAATACACGCCAACAGCAAGGGAAGGTTAACAAATATACTGAAGAAATCCATGACTGAACTAACAAAGAAAATATCGTTTCATGATAAAAGGTACAGTACATCTGTTTTATATTACATTCAGTCAACTGATAGAGAAAGAGAGCTGTGATTTCTAAGTACCACAAATCAGAAATTATGTTAATAAACAACACTTTACACTAATGGAAGTAAGTAGATGTTAAATGTTCTCCAATCCATAACCTATGCATACTGTTCCAACAAAGAGATATGAATCAGACTGAAAATGCATAGTCAATTTAAGTTGCTTAACAAAAAGATCATAGACTGGCCAGTTTGCACACAAGAGGAATTTACTTCTCACAGTTCTGGAAGTTTGAGAATTTCAAGATCAAGATGTTGGCAGATTTTACATCTGGTAAAGTCTAACTTTCTGTTTTACAGACAAGGCCTCACATGGTGAAAAGGACAGATCAGCTCTCTTGAGTCTCTTTTATAAAGGCACTAATCTCATGCATGAAGACTCTATCCTGCAGCCCTAAGTATTTCTCCAAAGGCCCCTGCTCATAATACTTGATAACACGATTTCAAAATATGAATTTGAGGCAGGGGAGAGACACAAACATCCAGGCAATAGCACTTGTCAGGATAAGAGAAATTTTAGAACTCAGTCAAAAGAGCAACTTCTCAAAATTAGAACTTTGAAAATGGGAACTCATTACATAATGAAATGCTAATCTTTACTGATATGTTAATACATTATGTGATTACATAAAGGACATACTGGGCTAGATAATTTTATAGTATCATCCCAGTATTCTGAGATATCAGCTTTGATTATCCAATAAATGACCTACTTGTTTTGTCTGAGAAAAGATACAGCAGCTATTTTCTCTGCTGTCAAAAGTCTGCACCATACCCCGAGCCAAAAATAAAGTAAAACTAGTGTCCTTTCTATTACTGTGACTTTTTTTATCCTGGCTTAGATAATTATACAACTATTTTGTTAACACCAAGGGAAATTGGTAGAAAATAGATGAGACTACTCTGTACTGCTTTCACAACTCAGCTGTAAGCTCATATTTATTTCAAAATAAAAGTTAGAAAAAAGTTTTCTCCCAAATTAAATATACTTAATGACAACCCAGAAGATTCTTTACTTTACAAAGTCAGTTGGATTAATGCCTAAGTTATTATTTAGTTTTCATCTGTATCATTGTATCCACGTATGTGTTTCACAATAGATTATCATTACAGATGATTATTTTCTTTATCACCTTATAAATAGTTCCCCAATCATTTCTTAAGCTACAATACCCTCATACATTGAAGGAAACAGGAAATTAGACATCCATCTATAGGACATTGCATTTTCTTTGAGCTTCCCAATAAAAGACAAACATCTATTAATATATTTCTTCCTGAGCCCTATTAGGAAAGGTATGAGAATGGGGTGGGAGGGCATGCTTCATTCTTGATTGTTGGTGGCTAGACACAGAGGGATTTGCGGGGGGCACCTGTCACCATCACAGTATCCCAATCCTGCTTTTAATAGCTTTAGGTTCTCTGAAAAAATAGGGACCAGCGCTGTGGTGTAGTGGGTGGGGCTAACACCTGCAGTGCCAGCATCCCATATAAGTTCCAGTTTCAGTCCCCGCTGCTCCACTTTTGATTTGGCTCTCTGTTATGGCCTGGGAGGGAAGTAGAGGATGGCCCGGGTCCTTGGGCCCCTGCACCCAGATGGGAGAACTGTAGGAAGCTCCTGGCTCCTGGCTATGGCAGTTGAGGCCCTTTGGGGAGTGGCCCAGAGTATGGAATACCTCTCTCTCTGTCTCTGTCTTTCTGTAACTCTGCATTTCAGATAAATAAATAAATAAATCTTTCAAAAATAACAAAATCCAGATTTGTACAAAAAGAGGGAAATATTTTGGGGAACAAAACCTGTGGGAGGTAAAAGACATAGGGCTGGACAAGGTGGAAATTGAGCCAAAAATGATGCAGTTGCAACAGAGGTCCCAGAACTGGGACTTCCTTCAAATTTGCATTCAATTGGGCTTGGCATTTACTTCATATTGATCATGCATTGCATATGCATGCACACAAGAGAGGTGCAAGGGTCTTAGATTTATTTAGCTGAGTGCCCTGTGAGAAGGACTGGGTGAGATGTGTCAGCAACTGCTCTTCATTGGCTTGATTTTCCACCATCTGCAGTACATGCTTATAGCCAAGGCCTCTAGCACACTTGCCACTTCTTATTCATCTGATAGGATTGACATGATGCCATCGACAGAATAGTCTAGAAGGAAGCTGTGGTGGTTAAAGATCCTCCTGACTATACAATAACAGAGCATGAGAGAGTTAACATATTCCTCGAGCAAGATGATAAATCTGCTATCCTGTCTGTGTGAGTGCAAATGAATACCAGTCTCCTTGGGATGTTCACATAGAAATGTGAGCAGAGAAATCAAACTAACCTGAATCTGCTTATAACGACCTAGTAAGTCATGAGGAATAATGACAAACATGAGTAGTTTATTTATTTATATGTGCATTTATATATATATATATAATATATACATGTATTATGATTTTGAATAACATATCAATCAACATGTGCATATATGTGTATTTTGTATGTATATATGAACAATAGCATCTTATAGTAATGACTATAAAGTATTTATTTGAATCAGAATCATTTAGTGTTTATTTAAGTTGAAGTTTTTTAGAGATTTATTTATTTATTTGAAATAGTTACATAGAAGGAGAAGGGGGGGAGAGAGAGAGAGAGAGAGAGAGAGAGATCTTCCATCCGCTGGTTCACTCCCCAATTGACCTCAACAGCCAGAGCTGCACCAAACAAAAGCCCGGAGCCAGGAGCTTCTTCCAGGTTTTCCCACACAGGTGCAGGGTCCCAAGGATTGTACCATCTTCCACTGCTTTCCCATGCCATAGCAGAGAGCTAGATCAGAAGTGGAGCAGCCAAGACATGAAGCAGCACCCATATGGTATGCCAGTACGGCAGGTGGAGGCTTTATCCACTGCACCACAGTGCCAGCCCCTAAACTGAATTTTCTAAAGCTCTGTCCTAACTGGCACAAAATGTTCTTTGCTTTCTTTGTGATGGTGGGACTTTAATTCTAATTCATTATTCATAGTAATTACAATGATTCTGATGAATCTCACTTTAGAAGAATTCCTAAAATTCTCATGAATAAACATTCCCTTTTTTTTTGCCTCACTAAGGCAATATGTTTATTACTATTTCATGGTAAATCAATGGTAATCAATCAAAAATATATGAACAAATGTACTTAATTTAAAAAACTCAGAATCTTTTCAAAAGAACCTAAAGTATGAGAACATTGAATAATCAACCGACTTAATGTCACATAATGACTTTCATAATGTTCAGGATACAGTCGCATCTTAGTCAACCTCAACTCAATGAACTTCATTTAAACAATATGGGTGGGGAGGAGACAAATTATGAACACAGCAGAAAAATGCTCAATGCTGAATTCTAAGTCCAGCCAAGACTGGATTATTATTATTCAACAATAATGACATTTTCAGATTGAAAAGAAAAGCAGCTAAGTGCAACCTGCCTACTTACCCTATAGGACAGAAGGACTAACACTTCTCTGTGAAAGGCAGATGCAAATGGAAGGTGAACATAAAAAGTCAGCTATTTCTTTTTATAGAATTTAAATGACTACATTAAACAAAATAACATCTCTTTAACATGAGACTCTGAATCTTTGTAATATATGTAACACTGCTAGCCCAAAGGACATTAGCTTAATAAATAAAATTATATTGAATTTTTTTTTACCTTCATAGGATGTGAAATAGTATAATATTAATTCAAAGTTAACTGGGATGTGTTAAGAGGTATTCTGTGTACTTCTTAAGTTATAAATAATAAAAAAAGATATTGAGGCCATCTGGGGGATGAACCTGAAGATGGAAGATCTTTCTTTCTCTCTGTATCTCCTTCTCCCTTTGTATCTCTCACTTTCAAATACATAAATAAATCTTTAAAAACAAATCCAGCCAGCACCTTGGCTCACTAGGCTAATCCTCCACCTGTGACGCCGGCACCTCGGGCTTTTGTCCTGGTCGGGGCGCCGGATTCTGTCCTGGTTGCTCCTCTTCCAATACAGCTCCCTGCTGTGGCCCAGGAAGGCAGTGGATGATGGCCCAAGTTCTTGGACCCTGCACCTACATGAGAGACCAGGAGGAAGCACCTGGCTACTGGCTTTGGATCGGCGTAGCACGCCGGCTGTAGCGGCCATTGGGGAGTGAACCAATGGAAAAAGGAAAACCTTTCTCCCTGTCTTTCTCTCTCTCACTAAGTTTGCCTGTCAAAAAAAAAAATCCAACAGAATAGCAAATTAAACAATATATGTTGAAATTAAGTAATAAATGAAAGCATATACCTTTGATATAAAATAATTATAGTAGCTAATCAAATAAGACAAATTAATTCTCTGTATAGATTTATTCATTGATTACTCCCAAGAAAAATTCATCAATTGACCATACTCAGATTATTATTATTACTTTAATATCTTAGTATAAACAAAAGGATACGCAAGCCCTGAAGTATTATTTTGGAGGCTGTAAGAAGAGGTCCTGGCTGATCTCTCTGCCTTTATATTTCTAGTACCAGTTTCATTTACTAGTTCCTCATTAACAGTCCAATGTGTTTCTGAATGTTTCAAGTCTTGTTAATCTGATGAAGGGGAATTACATTCCCTGTCTAGAATAAAATAGTATTTATGATAATGTCTTATCACATTAAACATAGCATATATACACATGCTACAAACACAAAGTTTTCTGGACTGAAATTTGTTTATCACAACTTCAAAGAGGGGAAAGAATTAGTGCTTGTAGTATGCTTCTGGATCTATTTTACAGATGCAATAATAGTGGAGGAATCAATTTACCCTTTGTTTACTTTAGGAAAATATGAAATGTAACTTAAGTGCCCAGTTGAAGATGGTGGAATAGGAAGGGAGCACACTGATAGTCTGGGGAGAGACAGTTTAATAAAAGTGGAGATACTGCAGGTTCAAGGAAGAGTAGGGGAAGAAACAGCAGAGAAAACTCTTCTGGAACTAGTGATTCACAGTGGACCTTCGAGGAGAGCGTGGGAGCCCACAGTTCGGGACACCAGCAGCAGACTCAACGCACCAGCACTGGAACGCGGGGTGAGCCGAACCTCAATAGCCCGAGACACCAGCAGGGAAGCAGAAAGAGGAGACTAGAGCGAAAAAGGCTTGAAACCCTGTGGGTAAAAGTTCACCAGGCTAACTAGAAGAGAGAGAGAGAGAGAAAAGTGACCGATACGGACACGAGTTTCTCTCTCTCTGCTCACCTCTCAAAGGTGAGCAAGACAAAGAGCAGGCACCATTTTGGACATACGTCATAAGCAGGGCAACCTCAGGTCTGCTCCGGCCCTGAGCCTAACAGAAAAACCTGACTCTGGGCGTGAAGGTGAAATAACAGGAGATTAGAACCTAATGAATGTGTGGTGCTAATGAACTGAGACTGTGAAAAAAGAGACTGTGGCGGGGAGGGGGGGAGAACTCGGAATTCACCATGTGAGTAGTCTGCAGAGACGCTACAGTTCGGTAGCCTTGGTAGCCCAGTGGTGAGACTGCAGAAGAATTTGAACCCACACTGAAGTCCGCAGAGATTCCCTCTGTGGTCCTTGGGAAAGAGCTTTCGATCTCTGGATCCTGTGGGTATATCAGTTGCCTGCTAACCAAACCAATTCCATTCAGCTGTGTGGAATTACTTCCCTTTTGAATCAAAAATAAAGAAAGAAACAGAGAGAGATTTACCACGCCTAACCTGGGAGTGTCACCTTTGGCACACCCTCAACCTTGAGGAACCAAACAGAGCTATCAGGCCACACCCATCTCAAGCCTCTAAGGCTCCATTGAAAGCAGACAGTCCACTTATGTAGAGTCATAGTATAACAGGAAAAACACCACAGTGAAGAAACCAATATGCCAAACAACAAACGCAAAAACCGAGGTAACAAGAACAAGGAAAACACTATGACACCCCCAAATGAAAAAGACACCCAATTCAAGACTACGAAGATGATGAGATAGAAGAAATGCAAGAAGCAGATCTCAAAAAATTGATAAGAACACTAAGAAGTACTCAAAAACAAATTCTTGAACTACAGAAATCCTTAATGGACAAGGTAGAAAATCTCTCTCGTGAAAATGAAATATTAAGGAGGAATCAAGCTGAAATGAAACAACTAGTAGAACATGAAACTGTGATAGTGACGAGAAATCATAATGAAGTGAAGAATTCAATAGATCAAATGAAAAACACATTAGAGAGCCTTACAAACAGAATGGGTGAGGCAGAAGAGAGAATATCGGACTTAGAAGACAGAGCACAGGAAAATATACAGTCAAACCAAAGACAAGAAGAGGAAATTAGAAATCTAAAAAATATTGTTGGGAATCTACAGGATACTATTAAAAAACCCAACATTCGAGTTCTAGGAGTTCCTGAAGGCATGGAGAGGGAGAAAGGATTAGAAGGCCTTTTTAGTGAGATAATAGCAGAAAATTTCCCAGTTTTGGAGAAGGACAGAGACATCCTAGTACAGGAAGCTCATAGAACCCCTAGGAAACATGACCAAAAGAGATCCTCATCACGACACATTGTAATTAAAGTCACCACAGTGAAACAGAAAGAAAAGATCCTAAAATGTGCAAGAGAGAAACGTCAGATTACTCTCAGAGGATCTCCAATTAGACTCACAGCAGACTTCTCATCAGAAATCCTACAAGCTAGAAGGGAATGGCGAGATATAGCCCAGGTACTTAGAGAGAAAAATTGCGAGCCCAGAATATTATATCCTGCAAAGCTCTCATTTGTGAATGATGGTGAAATAAAGACCTTTCATTGCAAACAGAAATTGAAAGAATTTGTTGCCACTCGTCCAGCCCTGCAAAAGATGCTTAAAGATGTGTTACACACAGAAACACAGAAACACGGCCATCAACATGAAAGAAGGTAAACGAAGGGAACCTCACAGCAAAAGATCACAGGGAATTCAAAGCATACATTTGGATAAAGAAATTATGGGACATGTACTCTATAGAATACTATACAGCAGTCAAAAACAATGAAATCTGGTCATTTGCAACAAGATGGAGGAATCTGGAAAGCATCATGCAGAGTGAATTAAGCCAGTTCCAAAGGGGCAAATATCATATGTTCTCCCTGATCGGTGACAACTAATTGAGCACCAAAGGGGAAACCTGTTGAAGTGAAATGGACACTATGAGAAACAGTGACTTGATCAGCTCTTATGCTGACTGTTGTTGTACAATGTAATACTTTATCCATGTTAGTATCTTTTTATTCTAATACTATTGATTGAACTCTGTAATTAACAAACAATTATTCTTAGGTGTTTAAATTTTAACTGAAAAGTGATCCCTATTAAATGTAAGAGTGGGAATAAGAGAGGGAGGAGATGTACAATTTGGGACATGCTCAATCAGTTGTGCCCCAAATGATGGAGTTAGAAACAGGCCAGGGAATTCCAATACAATCCCATCAAGGTGGCATGTACCAAGGCCATCTCACTAGTCCAAGTGATCAATTTCAGTTCACAGTTGATCACACTGATAGGTCTAAGAGTCAAAGGGATCACACAAACAAGACTAGTGTCTGCTAATACTAACTGACAGAATCTAAACGGGAGAGAATGATCCAACATGGGAAGCAAGATACACAGCAGACTCATAGAATGGCAGATGTCCTAAATAGCACTCTGGCCTCTGAATCAGCCCATAAGGCATTCAGATCTGGCTCAAGAGCCCAGGAGAATGTTTTAGGCATGGAAAGCCAAGACACTCTGGAAAAAAAGAAGACCTAAATGAAAAATCTCTGTGAGTGAGATCCCAGTGGAAAGAATGGGGCCATCAAAGAAGGAGGTACCTTTCTCAGAAGGGAGGAGAGAACCTCCACTTTGACTATGACCCTGTCAGAATAAGATCGAAGTCGGCGAACCCTAAAGGCTTCCATAGCCTCAGCAACTCATGACTAGACCCTAGGGAGATTACTGACGCCATAAATAAGAGTGTTAAATTGTTAAATCAACTTCAGGATTCACTATGTACTTACGTCTCATGTGGGATCTGTCCTTAATGTGTTGTCCAATGTGAAGTAATGCTATAACTAGTACTGAAACAGTATTTTACACTTTGTATTTCTGTGTGGGTGCAAACTGATGAAATCTTTACTTAGTATATACTGAATCAATCTTCTGTATATAAAGATAATTGCAAATGATTAAAAAATCTTGGTGTTAAATTGGAAATTGCATAGAAAATTAATCAATTAAAAATATATCATGTAGGATCTCTGTCCTTAATGTGCTATACATTGTGAATTAATACTATAACTAGTATTCCGACAGTATTTTTCACTTTGTGTTGCTATGTGAGGGCAAACTGTTGAAATCTTTACTTAATATATACTAAACTGATCTTCTGTATATAAAGAGAATTGAAAATGAATCTTGATGTGAACGGAAGGGGAGAGGGAGTGGGAAAGGGGAGGGTTGCGGGTGAGAGGGAAGTTGCGGGGGGAGCCATTGTAATCTATAAGCTGTATTTTGGAAATTTACATTCTTTAAATAAAAGCGTTTTATATATATATATATATATATATATATATATATATATATACATATAAAGAGGCTCACTTGGCACCTGCAGATAACACCCTTCAGTAGGGAGAGGCTTCCACAACAGTCCCCAGCATGACAGCAGGAAGCCCTAAAGCCAGAGCCAACTGGTCTCCATCTGTGGCTTTATAGTGCTCTGAAGGGCTCTGTCACATAGATCCTTTCTGTTGTGTGGGAAGTAAACCTGAAGCTCTCCCTTTGCTCTGAGTAGTGTCTGTTCTCCTGACGTCCCATGCTGTTATGCTCACAGACTGGACAGCATTTGTGTCTGGGGTGTCCCTGCAGCTGCCCACTGGAAGTAAAGGTGTATCTTGGGCTGTCTCACTTCCCTTCTTGCAGTTCCTGAGGTCCATGCCCAGGGGGTACCACGCATGCTCTTCAATGTAGGCGCAGCTCTGCTTCTCAACTTTCTGGCAGTTCTTAGAGCTTTGCCTTGTGCCTTGCCTTGAGTCTCCCAGTCCTCAGCTGGGCTTTTTCATGGCCTCTTGTCCATCTGCACTGGTAGATGCTTCCTCATCTGCTACGTGCTTCGTGTTTTCCTGAGCGAAGTCCTTGCACATCCCCAGCTGAATTCCAGTCCCTGGGTCTGCAGGTCCTGCTGCTGTCTCTGCACCCGGCCTCCTTGCCCTCTCCCTCCAGCTGTTTCCCTCTTTACCCTTTATCATTATCTTGAGTCTCTTGGAAAGTCTCCTGTGTTCTCCCTAGCCCAAAAAGGAGAAGTTTATTTTATGTGGTTCTGTTCTTTTCCTGAACTAATATATGAAATCAGCTAACCTCCTATGAATCCCTAATTCCTGTAAGCAGGGAATAGCAATACAGAATAAATTTATGTAATTTCCAATAAGTACTTGGTATAGTTAAAGAGAATGCCAAAAAAGCTTTTTTAAATCATTGTGTTCAGAAAGGCTTAGAAAATTGTATGTTTCTGTAAATATTCCTAGGGTTGTTCCTGTAAGATGTATATGTTTGACTGTATGCAAGTTACACTACAAATTTTAAAACACCACAGTAGGTATACAAATTTAAAAGTTTGGTAAATGCTGGCAAATTGATGTTGGTATTTTCATTTTAACTAGCCTCCTATTACCTCCAAATAAGTTTTTATTTATTAATTATTTTTAAATTTCAATAACATTAGTGTATCTTTTTATATATTAAGATGACAAATACATTTTCAAATTTGAGTTTAAATGTATCTGAAAGACATAAGCTTACCAGTATTAGAGTGGATGTGGGAAAAATGAGGCCCTTGCACATTGCTGGTGTGGACATAAGTTAGAACTACTGTGAATGATAGCAACAGGGGCTGCCTCAAAAAATTAATAGAACAACCGTGATACAGCAATCCCTGTACTGGGTATATATGTAAAGTTAGTTATCAGACTGTTGCAGAGATGCCTGTACCCCATGTTTTCTGTAGCCAAGATATGAAATCAAGCAAGGTGTCCATCAACAGATGAATGGATAAAGAACATGTGGCAGACACCAGTGCTGTGGTGCAGCAGGTTAAAGCCCTGACCTGCAGTACCAGCATCCCATATGGGCACCAGTTCAAGTCCCAGCTACTCCACTTCCCATCCATCTCCCTGATAATACACTGGGAAAAGCAGCAGAAGATAGCCCAAGTCTTTGGGCCCACCACCCATGTGGGAAGCTCCCAGCTCCTGGCTTCTGATCAGATCAGCTCCAGGTGTTGTGGCCATTTGGAAAGTGAACCAGCAGATAGAAGACCTCTTTCTCTGTCTCTACTTTTCTCTGTAACTCTTACAAATATATAAAATAAATCTATTTTTTAATGTGGCATATAAAAAAAAATGTACCTTAAGTTAAGTTACACATACTTTTACATTTTACACATACTTTTTTAAAACTTTTATTTAATGAATATAAATTTTCAAAGTACAGCTTATGGATTACAATGGCTTTTCCCCCCATAATTTCCCTCCCACCCGCAACCCTCCCATCTCCCACTCCCTCTCCCATTCCACTCACATCAAGATTCATTTTCAATTCTCTTTATATACAGAAGATCGATTTAGTATATTAAGTAAAGATTTCAAGAGTTTTTACCCACACAGAGACACAAAGTGAAAAATACTGTTTGAGTACTAGTTATAGCATTAAATCACAATGTACAGCACAGTAAGGACAGAGATCCTACATGAGGAGTAAGTGCACAGTGACTCCTGTTGTTGACTTAACAAACTGACACTCTTGTTTATGGCATCAGTAATCACCCTAGGATCTTGCCATGAGTTGCCAAGGCTATGGAAGCCTTTTGAGTTCACCGACTCTGATCATATTTAGACAAGGTTGTACTCAAAGTGGAAGTTCTTTCCTCCCTTCAGAGAAAGGTACCTCCTTCTTTGATGGCCCCATTCATTCTACTGGGATCTCACTCGCAGAGATCTTTCATTTAGGTCTTCTTTTTTTTTTTTTTCCAGAGTGTCTTGGCTTTCCATGCCTGAAATACTCTCATGGGCTTTTCAGCCAGATCCGAATTCCTGAAGGGCTGATTGTGAGGCCAGAGTGCTATTTAGGGCATCTGCCTTTCTATGAGTCCGTTGTGTATTCCACTTCCCATGTTGGATCGTTCTCTCCCTTTTTTATTCTATTGGTTAGTATTAGCAGACACTAGTCTTGTTTATGTGGTCCATTTGACTCTTAGTCCTATCATTATGATCAACTGTGAACAGAATTTGATCACTTGTACTAGTGAGATGGCATTGGTACATGCCACCTTGATGGGATTGAATTGGAATCTGCTGGTATGTTTCTAACTCTACCGTTTGGGGAAAGTCAGCTTGAGCATGTACCAAATTGTACATCCCTTCCCTCTCTTATTCCCACTCTTATATTTAACAGGGATCACTTTTCAGTTAAGTTTCAACATATTTTACACATACTTTTAAAATTTAGGTATATGTGTTGGTTACAGATGGAGGATGTAGTAAGTAATCTATGCAAACACAGGGGATCACACTTTTTTTAAAAAGTACAAATGAGAACACAAGTCATCTCTATGATGGTTCACCTTTTGTCTGCATTCATTAGAAATAAACAGAGTCATGTAGCTACTAAGTGCCTGGAACTACAAACACAAAGTTCTTCAAAAGATCCTCACAGTATAGTGCTCACTGCCATCATATGCAGTGTTATTACAAATGTATTTTAGGGAATTTGTAATATATGTTTATATATTTTTTTCATTTATCAAAGATTTTAGCATGCATAGTTATATTTCTGATAGTTTCTAATAAGAAAATTCTGACTGGAAATGGTGATGATAAGAAAGGAAGAAAGGCATGAGACATGGCCTGGGGAAAAATAAATCAGCCTAACAGTAATAATAAGCTAAACATGTTGTGAGCATCATCTCATTTCTGTTCTAACAAGAACCTAAGATGCTTCTCTTATTATGATCATACAGATGATGAGATTGTCATATCCCTATTAAGAGTTAAGAGTCAGATTTGGAAATCATCCTTTTCTAATTCTTGAGAATGAGAACCTAGCCATTAAAAAGGTCTTGCTCTTTGCAACTCAATTACAAATTGTACTTTTCAATTTTATTGTAAATTATAAGCCTAACATGAGTTGAAAGTTTTAGAAGCTATATTATCTCTTAGGGACAGACAGGAATTGGAAAATTACAGGCTACTTAATTAATCTAAACAATCTAGGACTGATTTTAAGTAGTATCTGTGAGGATGATTGTATAGTCTAGTGCAAACTAAGACATAAGCAATTCTGAAAAGTCAGGCATTCCTAAAGCTAGTATGGTTCTTTTTTTTTCTGTATGGTTCTTTTTATTTGGGAATCCCAAGGCCTCTGTTTTATATCCCTCAATTTCCTTGGAAACTCTAAGAGCTATAGCTCAGAGACTACAAAACTAAATAGATTATTAGCTTATGAAACCCACAGGTTATAATTGCCTTATCTAATGGCAATTGTTCTTTCTAGTAATCAGGCATTGAAATGTGCGTATAGTACTTGATTTAAAATGGGTTGTTGAATATGTAAGACAGATATCAGGCAGAGTTAGGATAATTTATTTCTTTTTATGGGTTCATTGTATTGATTTTATTTTTTAACTTTTATTTAATAAATATAAATTTTCAAAGTACAGCTTATGGATTACAATGGCTTTTCCCCCCATAATTTCCCTCCCACCCGCAACCCTCCCATCTCCCACTCCCTCTCCCATTCCACTCACATCAAGATTCATTTTCAATTCTCTTTATATACAGAAGATCGATTTAGTATATTAAGTAAAGATTTCAAGAGTTTTTACCCACACAGAGACACAAAGTGAAAAATACTGTTTGAGTACTAGTTATAGCATTAAATCACAATGTACAGCACAGTAAGGAGAGAGATTCTACATGAGGAGTAAGTGCACAGTGACTCCTGTTGTTGACTTAACAAACTGACACTCTTGTTTATGGTGTCAGTAATCACCCTAGGATCTTGTCATGAGTTGCCAAGGCTATGGAAGCATTTTGAGTTCGCTGACCCTGATCTTATTTAAATGAGGTCATAGTCAAAGTGGAAGTTCTTTCCTCCCTTCAGAGAAAGGTACCTCCTTCTTTGATGGCCCCATTCTTTCCACTGGGATCTCGCAGAGATTTTTCATTTACGCATTCTTTTTTTTTTCTTTTGCCAGAGTGTCTTGGCTTTCCATGCCTAAAATACTCTCCTGGGCTCTTCAGGCAGAAGAGCCTTAAGGGCTGATTGTGAGGCCAGAGTGCTATTTAGGACATCTACCATTCTATGAGTCTGCTGTGTATTCTGCTTCCCATGTTGGATCGTTCTCTCCTTTTTTAGTTCTATCAGTTAGTATTAGCAGACACTAGTCTTGTTTATGTGGTCCATTTGACTCTTAGTCCTACCATTATGATCAATTGTGAACTGAAATTGATCACTTGAACTGGTACATACCACCTTGATGGGATTGTATTGGAATCCCCTGGAATGTTTCTAACTCTACCTTTTGGGGCAAGTCAGCTTGAGCTTGTCCCAAATTGTACATCTCTTCCCTCTCTTATTCCCACCCTTACATTTAACAGAAATCACTTTTCAGTTAAATTTAAACACCTAAGAATAATTTTGTGTTAATTAAAGAGGTCAACCAATAATATTAAGTAGAACAAAAAAAATACTAGAAGGGATAAAGTATTAAGTTGTACATCAACAGTGATGACAAGGGCTGATCAAGTCACTGTTTCTCATAGTGTCCATTTCACTTCGACAGGTTTCCTTTTTGGTGCTCTGTTAGTTGTCACCGATCAGGGAGAACATATGATTTTTGCCCCTTTGGGACTGGCTTATTTCACTCAGCATGATGTTTTCCAGATTCCTCTATTTTGTGGCAAATGACCGGATTTCATTGTTTTTGACTGCTGTCTAGTATTCTATAGAGTACATGTCCCATGACATAGCTTCTCCATACCCAATTCCTCCTATCTCAGAAAGTGGCATGTGTGGCATGGCCAAGTACAGAGATTTGGAGTCAGGGAGATCTCAGCTGGAAATTGCCCATGTTGCAGAGGAATCTGCCTGCAAGGTAACTATAGAAATCATCTTTCTTTCACCTGTTTTCATAATTGCTAAATTAGCAGTGCAGAGCTAACATTAGTGCTCCCATTTCCACTTCTGCAAGCATAAGTGTATTAAACCAACTTGCATCAAAATTCTTTAGAGAGGGGCCAGTGATGTGGTGTAGGGGCTAAAGACCCCGAATGTAGTGCCTGCTTCCCATATGGGTGCCGATTCGAGTCCCAGATGCTTCACTTTCAATCCAGGTCTCTATGGTCCAGAAAAGCAGTAGAAGATGGCCCAAGTCCTTGGTCTCCTGCCCTCAATGTGGGAGACCTGGAAGAAGCTCCTTGCTTTGGATCAGTGTAGCTCTGGCTGTTAAGGCCATCTGGGGAGTGAACCAGCAGATGGAAAACCTCCCTTTCTCTCTCTGTCTCTGCCTCTTTGTAACTCTGCCTTTCAAACAAATAAACAAATCTTTAAAAAATTCTCTAAAGAATAATATATTTTTCTGTTACTGCAGAGAATTGTTTCCTCCAAATACCTTCTCTATTGTGCCTTGTACTCTCATGCTCTCTCTTCTCTGATTGTTAGAAATATGGATAAATATTCTATTTTGGTGGCCAGTTGTAATGGTACAGTGCATCTTGCCGTTGTTACATTATAGGTGTATATCATCGGCTATAATATGCAATTCCCTCTGTCTTGCGCTCTCTTTACCAGACCATTTCCAAAATTTGTAAAATTTTAGGTCTCCTTCTAAATACCCTCTAAAGATATTGAAAATTATATTCCAGAAAGAGCAGCCCAGTTTTAGGTAATGTTTCACACTTTGAATATGTTTTGTATTATTTTCATACACAAATTATTTAAAAGTATATATGTACATATATATATATATATATATATATATGATTTTAGTTATTTTTCTAACTCCCAGAAATAGAGAAGCATAAAAATTTCCATAGGTGATTATGAAATTATACTGCCTGCCACTGTTGACTGAGAGTTGATAAATGTTGTCACAGAGGAATTGGCAAGTAAAATGACTGCATACATGAGTGATTACTTTTTAATTTAGACGTTAAGCCTGAAATGTTCTTCATTCCAACAGTGTTTTAAAACACTATGCTTACCAGCAACCCAGCATGCAGAATAATTGCTGATTGTTATAGATCAATAACATCCAATTTAGAGGGATTGAGAACTGAGGATTTCATAGCTATACTTTTCTAAAACATTTTTGAGGGAAGCAAAATGTTGGGAGTAACTAATGAATTAAAACTCAAACAGCAGGCCAGCGCCGTGGCTCTGTAGGCTAATCCTCTGCCTAGCGGCGCCGGCACACCAAGTTCTAGTCCTGGTCCGGGTACCAGATTCTGTCCCGATTGCCCCTCTTCCAGGCCAGCTCTCTGCTGTGGCCCAGGAGTGCAGTGGAGGATGGCCCAAGCGCTTGGGCCCTGCACTCGCATGGGAGACCAGGAGAAGCACCTGGCTCCTGGCTTCGGATCAGCGCGGTGTGCCGGCTTCAGCGCACTGGCTGCGGTGGCCATTGGAGGGTGAACCAGCGGCAATGGAAGACCTTTCTTTCTCTCTCTCACTGTCCACTCTGCCTGTCAAAAAAAAAAAAAAAAAAGCAAGATAGCAGAAATAAGAAATAAGTAAGAAAGTAAGATGGGTTTAAGGTTTGAGCTGAATACACGCAGAAAATGATGCAAATGGGGTCTGAATTAGGAGGCATTGGGCTGGCGCTGTGGTTTAGCAGGTTAAGCTGCTGCCTCCAGTTCCAACATTCTATAAAGGCGCTGGTTCTAGTCCTGGCTGCTCCTCTTCTGATCCAGGTTTCTGCTGTGGCCTGGGAAAGCAATGCAAGATGGCCTAGATGCTTGGGCCCCTGCACTCATGTGGGAGACCCTGAAGAAACTTCTGATTCCTGGTTCCTGGTTTCAGATTGGCCCAGCTCTGGTCCATTTGGGGAGGGAACCAACAGATAGAAGACCTCTTTTTTTCTCTACCTCTGCCTCTGTCTCTGGCTCTTTGTAACTTGGCCTTTCAAATAAATAAATAAATCTTAAATAAAAAAGAATTAGGAGGCACTGGAGTGATACTTGTGAGTGAGCCTTTCTCCTTGAAATCTCTTGCATTATCTAACTACATAAAGCTCAGTAACTATTTAAAGCTTAGAAATGACATAGCAAATATCTTGCATTTTCCCATTTAAATGATTTTCTAAAAAACAAGTTGGTTTTTCTGTGTCTTTCAGTTCATCCTGCATTATATATTTGGGATGATTTTGCAGGTTTAGGTGTAAATATATTTCCCATTTCATGAGTCTTCCCTAACAATCAAGATTCTTTGCCCACACTTATTGCAATTTCCCATAAAAATTGTCATAAAATTTCTCTTCTTAACTAAAATTCTTTATTTACCATCTCTTTTTAAGATTTATTTATTTATTTGAAAGTCAGAGTTACCAATAAAGGGAGAGAGGGAGAAAGAATCTACCATCTGGTTCACTCCACAGATGGTTGCAATAGCCAGCACTGGGCCAGGCTGAAGCCAGGAGCCAGGAACCTCATCTGGTTCTCCCGCATATGTGGCAGGGCCCAAACACTTATACTTCTAGATAGTTTCTAGTAAGAAAAATCTTACTGGGATTGGTGATGATAAGAGAGGAAGAAAGACATGCAACATGGCCTTGGGGAAAATCTATCCTCCTTACAGTATGTGCTAAATCTTTTGAGAGCGTCATCTCATATCTGTTCTAACAGGAACTTAAGGTGTACTTTTATGATTCTGATCATACAGCTGAAGAAATTGTCACATGCCTACTCTGCTGCTTTCCCAAGGCCATTAGCAGGGAGCTGGACCAGAAATGGGATGCCTGGGTTAAGAACCAGAGCCCATATAGTCTGCTGGCATTGCAGGTGGTGGCTTTACCTGCCATTCCACAATGCTAGCCCTTGTTTTCATTTTTAAATAGTGAAATATGTGATTCTCCTAATTATCCTGGAAAGTAAGTAGATATAGCCAAGGAAGACTATTTGAAACATTTGGAGTCTGTATAATAGGATGGTGGTGTTATTTGTAGGCAGATGCCCAAATTATACAGCTTTTATTATTAATTTAAGCTTTTATTATTAATTAATCGCCTGAGTAGAGGGAAAAATTCAGAAAGGCTAGGGAGAAAATTAGCATGACTTGATACATTGTATATTTTTAGATATTCTACTTATTTTTCTTCATGGTCACAAATGAGACAGAAAGTGGTACAAAAATTTTTTAAAAATTGTTAAAAATATACAAAAACCAAGAAGGATTTCAAGACATTTAATGTGATAATAGAGAAGGTTCCAGAAGTCATCAGTAAAATTTGGAGTGATTAATAAAAAGGTTATAATACAGATTGTTACTATGTAACTCTACAGCCAAAATCCCAAGAGCAAATTTTCATATGCTCTGCAACTGATTCTATTTATACTATGAGATTTGAGCTAGAAAGACAGTGGTGTATTCCTTTAGCCATACGATATCTCAAAGATATGATCAATTAATGCCAGAAAGTTAAAGAGGAAGTCTTTCTTTTTTTAAGATTTATTTATTTATTTGAAAGTCAGAGTTACACAGAAAGGAGAGGCAGAGAGAGAGAGAGAGAGAGAGAGAGAGAGAGAGAGAGAGAGAGAGGTCTTTCATCTGCTGGTTCGCTCTCCAGTTGGCTACAATGGCTGGAAGTGCACCTATCCAAAGCCAGGATCCAGGAGCTTCTTCAGGGTCTCCCAAACGGGTGCATGGGCCCAAGCACTTTGTCCGTCTTCTACTGCTCTCTCAGGCCATAGTAGAGAGCTGATCAGAAGAGGAGCAGCCAAGACTCAAACCAGTGCCTATATTGGATGCCAGGACTGCGGGCAGCAGCCCCACCCACTAAGCCACAGTGTTGGGCCTGAGAAAGCCTTTCTTATTCACCTAAATATTTTCTGAAGGATTTCATAGAGGAGAGTTTTAGATGGGATGTAAGGAAATTCTGGGCTCCTGTTTCTGCTCCCTGAGAGTCTGTAAGGATTCCTGGGTACACAAAAATGCCAGTTATTGAATTGACAGATTACAATTGAATACAATAGCCCTCAGGAAAAAAGTAAGCAGATACAGCACAGAACAAGCAATACAAATCGTACGTTCACAGCATCATTAGTACAAAATTACATTTAATGTGCTTCCTAAGTGGATTAATCGCCTGGAGTTAAATCATGTGACTGCCAGAGACCATGCTTATACTCGTGGAGATTAAGAGACTGAGACAGATTCAATTTCTCATGCTTAAAATATGATTACAAGTCGGCTGCATGCTGAGTATATATCAAAAATGCATTTTAGTCAATCTCCTTAGGAAGTTATCAAAAATATTTAATAGTTGTCATTTTTGGACAATCTGATTCTTTTTTTTTTTTTTTTTTGACAGGCAGAGTGAACAGTGAGAGAGACAGAGAGAAAGGTCTTCCTTTACCGTTGGTTCACCCCCCAATGGCCGCTGCAGCTGGCACACTATGGCCTGCGCACTGCGTCGATCCGAAGCCAGGTGCTTCTCCTGGTCTCCCATGCAGGTGCAGGGCCCAAGCACTTGGGCCATCCTCCAGTGCCCTCCCAGGCCACAGCAGAGAGCTGGACTGGAAGAGGAGCAACAGGGACAGAATCCGGCGCCCCGAATGGGACTAGAACCCGGGGTACCGGCGCCGCAGGAGGAGGATTAGCCTATTGAGTCACAGCACTGGCCGGACAATTTGCTTCTTAAGTACTATCCCAGATAATTTTTAATCATTGAGTTATGCAACTTTATATAACTTATTTTTCAAAAACTTTCATTAATAATTTCTGATACTGAGTTGAAGGGAAATCTTCTCAAGTTGAAATTAGATAATAAAAGCTGAAGAGTGAAACCATGCCCAGCTGAGACATTAATATTTTTGAAGATATATCAGATCGATGGTTTCCCATGCTGATGAGAGATTTTTTTTTAAAAAGTCTAGGTATATATGGAAAATGATATTTAGTCTTCTCAATTTACCTATTGCTGCACGCATATAGTTAAGGATATGTGCACACTGATTCAAATTTTAAAACTGATGACTCTTACATGTAGATTACCTTAGACTGCAAATACAAGTACATCATTTTCATTTCAATGCATAATTAATACACATGGCAACTAAACTATTGTATTAAAAGTGCCCTGTTAGGATGCTGCCTCTATAAAAACAAAGAACATTGTGTCACAAAAAAGCAGAAGTCAGTAATACTATACATATTATTTATTTCCAAATGTTAGTCCGTGGATGCTAACTGGCTACATACGTCTCATGAAGGCAACTTATTTAGAACATGAGGTGCCTAGTTCCACTGTGAGACTTCTGAAATTTCTAGGCTGTAATGGGGTCCTGAGGCTTTGCTATTCTAGACGTGGCCCTGCACAGGCAGGTGGATGTCACCTCATAGCAAATGAATAAGCAAAATCTCTAGCTCCATCCCACTCCATACCTGCATTTTAAAAGATCTTAAGGTAAGTCATGCCCACGTGAACATTTGAGGAACACAGGCTGGGATACTGACTTTTTTTTTTCCAAAACACAAGTTGATCGAAGATTTCAGAAGTGCCGATCTAACATCCAGTTTTTAAAGGAGATTTCTGATCTTCAAAGACAAGGAGATCAAATGCCATTATTTTCATAGACCACTGGAAGCATGGCAGCAGAGGATCCAAATAGTTTTAGTTGCCAGGGAGTTTTGGTGTTTTCTTGCTTACTCTATCAGTGCTTTGCCTTTAAAACTCTTGCAGAATGTGAAGTAGGAAGAAGCCAATTGAGTACATAGGTGTTCCGTGATGAATCTTGACAGAACACCCAGCATTGCTGTACAGAGTAAGATGCTGTGTAAATCAAGGACTGGAGCTTATAACTAGATAGTTTTTAAGGAAATCATGCACAAAAAGGCAATTTTAGATTTCTGAGAGGAAAACATGTTATTTTTGAGTCAACAGACCTAGGAAAACACATGCATTGCCCTCAACATGTGGAGAATTATTCTGAAGGCCATAATTAATGCAAATGGCTTGGACTTTGTGGCAGATGAGTGTGTGCCTACAGTAATGGTAAGGCTGACTGTAAAGAAATCAGTCCTGGCTATGAAACACCAGGTGGTGACTTTCCACTAATGCTCTTTAAGTGTTAAATCACTCCATCACTGCTGTGCTTACTAAGCATCTACTGATGGTGTTAATTTTTCTTTTGAAACCATTAGGTTTTTTTCCTGCTTTCTGGATTTCTTGTTGTCGGTGAGCAAAGAGTAAAGGTTCATTGAAGTTTTCTAAGGCATTTTCTGGACATGACAGGCAGACAAACTATTCTTAGTATTTCTATTCTGTTCAAAGAAATTTAAAGCATTTTACCTAACTTTTCAGGAGCAGGACTGCAGAATATAAAGACAAACAGAATCTGCAGTAATTTCTGGGATAATAAAGGAACTAAGTAGACTGGGAAGAGAACTCCGAAGCAACAATGAGGTGGACTATAGTTCACTGTGTGCACTTTGGGAGAGCTCACTGGGAAACACTGAATGAAAGTGAGACCCCTGTGTCAGGGCAAAGAAATAATGGGCCAGGGGCAAGCACACTGCAGGAAGTGCCAACTGGAGTCTGCAAAATTGGGGTGACTTCTAGACACATAGTAACAGAGATAACAATGCAGCCGAATGACTTTATGTTTTCATATTAGGTCTTACTGAATAAATTTTATAGTTTTGTAAGACAATATTATCATACAGAGGATATACTCATGGCTCTGCATGTCTATGCAGAGTATTAAATAGCTCATGAAAATGCATTTTAAGAAAAAATACATGGATTTCAAATTATTTTGCACCAAAATTAAAATTATCTTTTAATTTTATTTTCCAGGAACTTTTTGAAATGTCCCTATGTGTGCCTTCATGTAAGATAGATATGTAAGTAGAAAATTGTGGGAGGGGCTGGCGCTGTGGTCCAGTGGGTTAAAGCCCTGGCCTGAAGCACCAGCAATCCCATATGGGCTGCTCCTCTTCTGATCAAGCTCTCTGCTATGGCCTGGGATAACAGTAGAAGATGGCCCAAGTCCTTCAGCTCCTGCATCCACATAGGAGACCCGGAAAAAGCTCCTGGCTCCTGGCTCCTGGCTTCAGATTGGTGTAGTTCCAACTGTTGTGGCCATCTGGGGAGTAAACCAGTGGATGGGAGACCTCTCTCTCTGTCTCTACCTCTCTCTGTAACTTTGTCTTTCAAATAAATAAAACAAATATTAAAAAAAGAAAAGAAAATTGTGGGACTTTTTTTTTATCTACATGGCTTTATTGGGGTAACTCATAGGTGTTTATCATCAATAATGTACCAGATGAGGAATGAGACAATGGGAATCAAATGCAAATGATATACACTCCTTGCCATTAGATAATTACATTTTCACAGAGGGTGAATTCTGAAGATAGCTTGAGTACAGAGATTGGGGGCTGCATATGGAGGTAAATCAGGCTTTGGGTTGATAGGGAGTTGAGCAGCATGTAAGAAAAACTTTGTATAGGACTGTTCAAAGATGAGAAAGATGGGGCTATTACTGTGGTGTAGCATCTTAAGCTGCAACCTGCAGCAAGGGCATCCCATATGTGTGCTAGTTCAAGTCCTGGCTATTCCAGTTTCAAAGCAGCTCTCTGACCGTGTGCATGACAAAGCAGTGGAATATGACCCATGTGGAAGACTCAGATGAAGCTCAGGGCTCCTGGCTTTGTACTAGACCAGCCTTGGTTGTTGCAGCCATTTAGGGAGTGAATCAGCAGATGGAAGACTTCTCTCTGCCTCTGCCTCTCCCTCTCTGTAACTCCACCTTTCAAAGATGAGAAGTTTCTATCCAGAACACCAGAGAGCAGGAATAGGCAGGCCCAGACCAGCAGAGAAAATTCCACAGGCCAGAGAGTCGGGAAAGTTAATGCCCTTATATACCAAATGTGCAAGAAAAGTTGTTTTTAATGTCAAGATACAGCTTGTTACAATCTAAGAGGAAGACTTTCCAGACCTGTGAGCTTTTCTCATTATAATAAATAAATAAATAAATAACAAAAATCTTTACACAGTTTGACTTCTCTTTCTTCAGATAAGGAAGAGAAAGGTCATCCCGTCAATAAACAGAAAAGCTAGACAGGCCTTCCTGCCATGGCCCATTTTTCTTTAGTCTCTCACAATTTCTCAGGCAACCAGCTCTAACTGGTGTCTCTACGGTAGCTTCCTGCAACTCATGTGTGGTTAATGTTGGTGGTATTAATGGACAAGTAGCTAACACAGAGAGAAGTATGATAAAATGAAAGTTTTTGTCAAATGTTGTGCAGGGTCTTTGAAAAACCACTTAAAGAAATGGTTTACTTTATTTCTCCCAGGATATGAGTTGGAATTGAAGCAGGCCTGCTGATTCTCCCAGGAGATAAATTTTTCTAAGTCTTTGGTTCAGCTAAGTCAGGGCGATTATCTCCTGTCAAACAAAGAAGCAGCCTGTTCACAGTCATGCTGGGTAAGAAAGATGTTCTTTGTGCTGCCAGTGGATTCCAAATAAGTAAGGAGGGTAATCATGTTCTCACCATTTGTGAAATATTTCTGTCATTCTAAAGGAAAAGAATTGGATAAAGGCATCAAATAACACTTTCACTCAAAATGTCTTAGATACAGCTAGATCACCCTGTCCGGGGAGTAGAAACGTTTGGCAGAAGAATATTACTTTTTAAAAAATGGATCAACAAAGACAACTGAGATAAAAAAACACCGGGCAATAATTAAGATATAAAATCTTTCTGGATGAGCAACAAAATTCACCCCTCTCCCACTAGCAGTACTGAAAAGCCAGAGACATTACACCAAATACAATGGTCTTGTTCCTCAAAGCATGTCGATTCTACCGTCAACCACAGAGGGAAGGAAGAAAAATTAAATACGTTTGAAATTTTAATTCTTGGGGATATTCTCATTGCAATACCAGAATAACGACTGAAATATCAGAGTAACAAGGATGTCTCACTCAATGTTTTGTATTTCTTTGACAACAGAAAAGTTTTTTGACAAGAGGTCACCAAAAGAAATATTTTCCTAAACCAGGAAGACCCTTACACCATAAACACCATTTTCCTTAGAGAGCAGTTTTTGTTCAGTATGTTATTGTCAGGTTGAGCCATTTCCTGGAAAGAGTTTAATGCAATAGATATTTCTGTATTTGCTATATAACATGTGATTTATATACATAACAGTTTTTTATTAAAAGTAAAATAACCTTTTGAATAGTTCTTTTTGAAGTTCAATGTATTTGTGGCAGAGAAAACAAAATTGGCATAATTATGTTGCTCAACATCACAGGAGCATGAATTCATTTCCTTTCAGAAGGAGTAGGCACTATCATTTTACATTTACTAATCTACTAGTATGCTTAATCTCTGGAGTAGTTTAAGGAAATGATAGCTCATTGTTCAGCCAGTCTGTGAGTTTTAATCTGCCATCACTCTAAAACCATTTTTACAAAGAAAATGTTAAGGACCGCTCTGAAATAAGAAAATATTTCTTTTTCTGTCATTGTGACCCTTCTGGGTCACTTAGCTATCACACCATTTGAAGCATTCATATTAATACCACAGACATCAATATTTTCTTGCTATGGGATACTGCTAAAGTCCTTGGAAAATGGAATTAAAAGCATAAGTTTACTTTAGTGTTAAAAATTTTTAAGTGCAAAAATTTTTTTCACATTGCCTGGAAAATAAATACTATAAAAAAAATACATGGGGGCCGGCTCCGTGGCACAATAGGTTAATCCTCCTCCTGTGGCACCAGCATCCCACAGGGAGCAGGTGGCTGGAAGACCATGCGCCTGGTGGGCCATGCGCCCAGTAGTCACCTGCAGCAAGGGCAACAAAGGGAGGGGCCCACAATGTCCAAGGTCTTTTATCCACCTCCAAAGGGGAGTGGTTATGTAGTCTGATTGGCAAGGTGAGCATACAGGTGGGGTCAGGAAGGGGCATGAGATCACACAGGGGTGTGGTTGAGGGCATTTACATCCAGCTCACAAATCTGACCAATTTATCCTATCTGCCTGCCTACGTCGCCTTTATATACTCTTTCAACTTTTCACAGTTCTGAGGTGATCATTTGTAGTCAGAATTATTGGAAGAATTACTATTTGTAATACACAAAACAGAGTACAAATAAATCTGGTTCCTTTTTATTGGAAAAACAGTAATGATTTCAAGTGTCATGCCACCTAAATTCTCTCTCATTGGCAAGTATAATCCATTTTCATTACTGGTATTTGATTGGTGGTAAGAGCGAGTACCTAGAGTCTAGAGACCTAAGTAAATTCCCTTCTTTACTTTTCATTTCTGTGGCTTGGCTATATCACTCAAAAGCAAAAAATGAGATTATTTGTAAGATTGCTTTAGACTCTCAAAATCTACGCCGCTATGATCATTCACATTGCTGCTGTTGTTTGAAAGTCCTGACCTTCTTTGAATGATGTATTTTTGGAAGGCAAACTGGACATGATCCCCCAAATTTAGAAAACTGTTATACAACATCTGTGATACCTTTAGAAAGAGACAGATGATCTCTTAACTGAAATTGCAGCCTTAACTTCAGCTATAAAATGATACTTGAGCTCCTAAACTGGAGATTAAGGTCTTTTTTTTTTTTAATTTCTAACATGTGAGGATTAATTCAGAGAAGAACATTGGAGACATGGCAATAAATCATGGGTGTTGCAGTAAAGGTGGCAGCATAAAGAAGAGAATTGTTGATCATCAGCAATATGAATTCCATTGTGTTGTGTGTTTTAAACATTTGGGATTTTACTGAAAGACTTTAATGAAAGTGTAACAAGATCTCTTCTCTAGGAAAAAAGCAGCATTTTATAATTACCTTATACCTAAAGGTTAACTTTGCATAACTATACCAAAGGGTCTATTTTCCAGACAAAATTACTAATTACAGCTAACACACAAAAGTGCCCATGTTAGGCTACTGGGGCCACCATAGTAAAGGATCACACACTGCATGGTCTAAGACATAAGCATTTGTTTCCTCCTAGTCCTGGAGGCTGAAAGTCTGAGATCAAGGTGTTGGCAAAAATGGTTTCTCCTAAGGACTGTGAGATAATCTGCTCTAGAAATCCTTCCTTTGATTTTAGTCGGCCATCTTCCTTCTCTGTATGCACATCACCTCCCCTCTTTACGTGCCACAATCCAAATTTCTTCTTATTCATTCTTAATGAATGAATGGCCTTATTGTAGTTTTATTACCTCTTTAAAGAAAATAGCTTCAAATTCAGACATATTCTCAGGCACTGAGATTAGCACTTTAGCGTAGGAACTCTGGGGTGGTGATAAGCAATTCAGCTTTCAACATTGCCCCATGGGTACAAAGAACTGCTCAAAGACACTTATGTATGTTAACTTGTTTAATTTTCACAATAATCTTACAGATTCTATTATTACCCAAAAAAGTTATTTGATTTGCTCAGCAGCGAAGTTAAAAGATAAAGTTTCTAACTCAGGCTAACTGGCTCCAAATTATTTAACCAAAATTTGATAGAAATTAGTTAACAGTTCCCAATTTCCTCTTTCTCGGTACAAAGAAATTCCTTTTTGCTTTTTCCCTTGCAGCTTGTTTGAGACCATGTGACAAAAGTTTGGTCAGTAGAACGTGACCTCAAATGACAAATGCTACCCTTAGACTTGAGGCCCTAACCAATCCAGGTAATCTTCCTTGTTCTTTTACTTTAATCTCAGTCTAATAAGCACAGCAAAGTGGAGGAATCCAAAGAATCCCAGGAATATGGTGGTCCAAGGTGGAAGGATCTGGGAACACAGAATCACTCCACAGAGAGCTAATTCAACAATCCAGTGTTTGGTAATATGAATGAGAAATACAGCATTGTTGTACTGAGTAATTAAAATTCTGGGATTAGGCCTGCACCATGGCTCAAGAGGCTAATCCTCCGCCTTGCGGCGCCGGCACACCAGGTTCTAGTCCCGGTCGGGGCGCCGGATTCTGTCCCGGTTGCCCCTCTTCCAGGCCAGCCCTCTGCTGTGGCCTGAGAGGGCAGTGGAGGATGGATCAAGTGCTTGGGCCCTGCACTCCATGGGAGACCAGGAAAAAGCACCTAGTACCTGGCTCCTGCCATAGGATGAGCGCGGTGCGCCAGCCGCAGTGCGCCGGCCGCGGCAGCCATTGGAGGGTGAACCAATGGCAAAGGAAGACCTTTCTCTCTGTCTCTCTCTCTCACTGTCCACTCTGCCTGTCAAAAAAAAAAAAAAAAAAAAAAAGAGGCTAATCCTCCGCCTGCTGCGCCGGAACCCTGGTTTCTGGTCCCGGTTGGAGCCCTGGATTCTGTCCTGGTTGCTCCTCTTCCAGTCTACCTCTCTGCTGTGGCCTGGGAGGGCACAGGAGGATGGCCCAAGTGCTTGGGCCCTGAACCCACATGGGAGACCAGGAAAAGCACCTGGCTCCTGGCTTCGGATCAGCGCAGTACGCTGGCCGCAGCTCACCAGCCGTAGTGGCCATTGGAGGGTGAACCAATGGAAAAGGAAGACCTTTCTCTCTGTATCTCTCTCTCACTGTCCATTCTGCCTGTCAAAAAAAAATTCTGGGATTAATTTTTATTTTAACTAAATTCTATTATCCTGGATAATAAACATAAAAACAAGGACTACTGTGATTTGGAAGAAATCCAATGTGATGATGGCTTCTCATCTCGGAAAAGGACAAAAAAGCTAAACTTCAGAAAAGTAAAGCAAGTTTTTCAATTGTGATATTTAAATTGTATCCTGATAAATAAAAATTAGAATTAAAATATATTACCACTACAAGGATGGATATCTGTAGGAAACCTACTACATTTTGAGCATCTCTAATCCAAAAGACCAAAATCTAAAACATTTTGAGTACTGATATGATACTTTAGGGCAACATCTTCACATCTGACCTCATGTGATGGGTCACAGTCAAAATACAGGTGCACTAAGAATGCTTTATAAAAACATCTTCAGATGCTATGTGTAAGGTGGATATGAAGCATAAACAAATTTTGTGTTTATATTTAGGTGTCATTGCTATGTATATACAAATATTTCAAAATATGAATAAAAATTTGAAATCTGAAGTACTTCTGGTTCCAAGTATTTTGGGTAAAGCATCCTCCACTTATGAATCATTTTTCATTCCAATTTTACTGTCAATGCAATTATTCTTCAAGAAAACTTTTGATTTTGCCATGTAAGATTTTAATATGTGGCTATAGAGGTAATAGACTCTTTGACTATTTTGATTCCTTTAACTTTTTTTTAAGATTTTATTTATTCATTTGACAGAAAGTTACAGACAGTGAGAGGGAGAGACAGAGAGAAGAGCCTTCCTTCTGTTGTCTCACTCCCCAAATAGCCGCCATGGCCAGAGCTACACCGATCTGAAGCCAGGAGCCAGGAGCTTCTTCCAGGTCTCCCATGCTGGTGCAGGGACCCAAGGACTTGGGCCAACTTCTACTGCTTTCCCAGGCCATAGCAGAGAGCTGGATTGGAAAAGGAGCAGCTGGGACTAGAACCGGTGCCCACATATAATGCCGGCACCACAGGTGGAGGATTAACATACTACGCCATGGCACCAGCCCCTCCTTTAACATTTTTTAAATTACCAAACTGAAGCCTAACTCAAGCATGCGAGGCAGATATTTGGCACAGTGAAACACCACTTGGAACATCCGCCTCACAAGTCATTGTGCCTGGGTTGAAGTCCTGGCTATTTTCCAACAAATGTGCACCATGGGAAACAGCATGAGATGACTTGCACAGTTGTGTCTCTGCCACCCATTGGCATACCCAAGTTCCTGCCACATGGCTTCAACCTGACCCCATCCTGGCTATTGAATATTTGGTGAGTGAACCAGTAGATGGGGCATCTGTTTGTCTTTAAATTAAAATAAATGACAACAATTTTATGCAGCAAAATTGAGCTGTTTAAAATCAAACACTAAAACCAAGCATTAAGTTCAGTGATGAAACTTTTGATATTTGAGAGATAATTATATACAGAGAGGTATAAAATTAAGAGAGGAGAAAAATTGGAAAAGCAACAACAGTTTTCATTGCCATGGCATTATTGTATTCCTGAAAAGTGTGTAAATAACTGTTTTATTTGAAGAAATACTTTTCTAAGAACAGAGAACTCTGACCCTTTACTATTTAGAAACAAGAACCAGTCTGGAAATAATCTGTAGGAGGAGTAATAGTTGAGCTGGTATCTGGAACAACCTCTCCTTCTCTCTACAAACTGGAAAAATCTGATATCTCATAAATATATAAATATTTCAAATCAGAGGAATAGAAGCTCATAGGAGTGTATTAGAATTCTAGCAGAGCTGTGCAAATGTGACGCCAGAGCTATGCAAATGTGTCAGCTTCCATGGGGGGCTTTCTAGTGCTGTATGCAAGTTAAATATATTCTATTATATTCTGTTGTGATGAATATATATCTTCTTAGGTTGATTTAATAAGCAGTATCTTAATACTGCAAAAATATACATAGCATCTGAGTCTTGCACATGAGGTTGTTTTGACTTGTTTCTTAGGATTTGAAACAAGTTGGCTTTGTACCATTTTGGAACACATTTCTGTTACCCAGATACCTTGGCTGGTGCACATTTTTGTAACCAGAAGTGAAAAGGAAAGTGTCCTATCAGAGTTCAGGCTACTAGATATTTTGTTCATGCTATTTCATAACCTCTTTATAATGGAAGTATGTAAATAAACCAAGCTCTTAATGATTCATTAATCTGGATCATCATTGTATGCACTTTTACTTTTTTACTCCCCATTACAGGTGTTTGCAAATTTTTACTATTAAAATTATCCTGAGATGATTAGAGCACTTTCTGCTTCATATATAGCTGTCTTTCCATGTATTTCGAAAGTGGAAATTTGCTTAACACTCCAAGAAATAGTTAAGAAAAACTGTTTGCAATCTGTCTCACCTTTCTATTTGTCGTCTCCGACATCATTTGTTGAGTTTACATATATTTCGTTATCTAGGCTAATGAAATTCCATTCTATACCTAGTTTTCTTAGAATGTTTACTAAATTTTATCAAATTTCTATGCTGCTGTTATATGATCATACTTTTTTCTTTTTCTGTTGATATGACAAATTATATTGGTCAATTAATCACTGTTAAACCAACATTGCATTCCTGAGAGTGAATGCCACTTGCTCGTGATGAATTATCCCTTCCATACATTGATGGATTCATCTAGCTAATACTGTTCTATGGAATTCTGTGTCTATTTTGATGAGAAAGATAGAGGTACACATTTCTTCACTTGCAATCCTTTTGATATAATGGTGATGCTGTGCTCTTAATGAGTTGTTTTCTCTGCTTATGTTTTCTGGAAGAGATTGTAGGTAAATTGTATTATTTTTGCCTTAATTTTTCAGTGAAATTCACTAATGATACAAGGCAGGCATGGGACTTTTTGGTTTGCAAGGTTTTGAATTATTGATTCCATTTCTTTAATATGTATATGTCTTGTTAGGTATGTTTTTCTCCTAGGTGACAATTGTAGAATGTATCTTTCAAGGATTTGGTTAATATCACTGAAAATCTCAAATTTGTAATAAGTAAGTTGCATATATGCCTGGAGTATTTCCTACTTATCCTTTTAGAATTCAAAACATCACCCCAGCCTGGTGTCCTTCCCCTTTTTACCCCCTTACTTTTCTCTTCAGTCAACTCATACCTGCAGTTTTGGCTTTCACCCTCACCAGTGACCAAAGACTGGATCATTCAAAGTCCAGCTCCCAAGAACACTGCTCCAAGGGGATACCAGTGTGATTGAAGGTGGATTAAATGTCATTCTGACTTTTTAGCTACATATAAATGGCAAGGAAGTTGGCAGCATCATTAGAAATAAAGAGGAATCTGTTGAGATCTGCAAGGTGAGTGGTGCATATATCAACATCTCAGAAGGGATTTGTCCTGAGAGAATTATCACTTTGGCTAGACCCACTAATGTTATCTTCTGAGCCTTTGCGATGATCACTCACAAACTGGAAGAGGACATCAGCAGCTCTATGACGACTAATAGCACAGCTGCCAGTAGACCTCTGGTTACCCCGAGGCTGGTGGCTCCTGCTAGTCAATGTGGTGCTCTCGTTAGAAAAGGTGATTACAAGAGCAAGGAAATCTGAGAGTACAGGGGCTCAGGTGCAGATGGCAGGGCATACGCTCCCCAATTTAACTGAGTGGGCCATAACTAGTGCTGGCATCCTGCATACGCTCCCCAACTTAACTGAGTGGGCCGTAACTATTGCTGGCATCCTGCAATCCATCGAGTTTGTCAAACAGATCTGCATGGTCATGCGGGTGATGCTCTCCCAGTCCTCTTTTTCCTCCAAGGGTGTGACCATCTCATACCTCCCCAAACCCTCCAGTACTCCAGTCATCTGTGCAGGTGGTCAGGCCAATACCATTCAAGGATAGTATGGAATTTCACAGACAGATTTGACCATGCTGCACCAGTTGGCTCATTTTCCCATGGCACATGGCAACACCAGATTCCGTGAAGGTCTGGATGCATATGCTCCGACCCCTGCTCTTGAGCTCACCGTTCCAAATTATTTTATTGGCTGCATAATCAGGGCTCAGGGCACCAAAATCAATGAGATTTGTCAGATGTCTGGGACACAGATCAAAACTGGGAACCCAGAAGGATTTGCTGATAGGCAAGTTACCATCATTGGATCTGCTGCCAGCATTAGCCTGGCTCGATATCTAATGAATGTCAGGATTTCCTCAGAGACGGGTGGTGTGGGGAACAGCTACAACAATGCAGACTCATCCATAATCCCTTTCTGCTGCTTATCACCACCCATGATCCATCCGTGTAGTTTAGGAACAGTGATTCAGGTTAAAAATAGTTTGTAAATTTTCAGTTTCTAAATACTTTATCACCCACTCATGGTTTCTTTTTTTTTTTTTTTAATTAAAAGCTTTTTAATTGCCGGCGCCGCGGCTCAACAGGCTAATCCTCCACCTTGTGGCACCGGCACACCGGGTTCTAGTCCCGGTTGGGCACCGGATTCTGTCCTGGTTTCCCCTCTTCCAGGCCAGCTCTTTGCTGTGGCCCGGGAGTGCAGTGGAGGATGGCCCAGGTGCTTGGTCCCTGCACCCCATGGGAGACCAGGAGAAGCACCTGGCTCCTGGCATCGGATCAGCGCGATGCGCCGGCCGCGGGGGCCATTAGAGGGTGAACCAATGGCAAAGGAAGACCTTTCTCTCTGTCTCTCTCTCTCACTGTCCACTCTGCCTGTCAAAAAAATTTTAAAAAAAAGCTTTTTAATTTAAGTCTCTGTTTAGCTGTTAATACTGAAATCCATATTTAGTTTAATAACCTTCTCCCTATATATTCCCTATATTTTGGGGGGGGGGGAATTTTGGCTCATGAATTTTTCTGTTTGTCATGGCAATGTAAGGGTGGAATATTAACACATTTCAGTTCAGGAATTTTTCCAAATAATCAAAAGATGGACTGCCGCATAAAGGAATTCAGAACATCATTAGTCCCTCCTTAATTTCTGACATTGATACTGCACATCTCTGTCTTTAAGTTTTGATGAGCTTGACTGTAAGTCTAGCATTGTATTGATACTTTGAAATGCCTTGTTTTGGTTTTGGTTTATACTGCTCTCCCTTGTGTTCGCTTTTCTTCTGATTTTTTGCATTTCCTTTATTCTAGTTTTTTTTTTTAAGTTTTATTGGATGCTATTTAGTTTCTTCAGGTAAAAACTCATGTTATTGATTTATAGACTCTTTTCCTTTTCTAATATATGTATCATCTTAAAGGTTTGCTGTAAGCACTGCTTTAGCAGCAGCCCCCATTTAAAATTGTTTAATGTGCACATATTAAGGGATTTTTCTAGATATCTGTTACTGATATGCAGTTTAATTCCATCATGATCTAAGACTAAGTTAGGTAGCTTTTATTATTTTAAATATGTTAACGAGTTTTGTGGACAAGAAATTGTTTACCTTGTTGAATGATAAACCTCAGCATGTCCTTTGGTTTTGAATGGAGTATTTTCTAAATGTCAACAAGATCAATTTGATTGATTTGATTAATTGATTATTCAAATCATTTATATCCTTTCCTATTTTCTGCCTAGTTGATTTTTCAGTTGTTGACAGAAGTGCATTGAATCCCTTAATTATAATAGTGGATTTTTGTATTTTTCTAGTAAATTTCATCTCAAAATTAAAATAATTTTGAAACCTAAGTTTAGTGATTGCTGTAAGCAGAGAGACCAGAGAATATAATTTTTCTAGTGTACTTGTTTTAAACTCTCTTTGCCCTGAGTCCCCCCTAAACACTTTTTAGAGAGAATCTATGCTTGCCGTTCTTACATTTGTTATCCAGAGTTCATTCATTTTATCCCTTGTTGGTGATGTGCACAGCAAAAGATGCACAGTGTTCATTAAGTTTCCATTTAGTGTCACTGACTTAGCAGGCCTGTGTCTCAGTCTGTAATCTTCTCCAGTGTTTCCATTTCTCCTGCTATTCTTAGCCTTGCCTCCTGCTTCCTTCCCTAAGTAGAGCATTTTTATCTGTTTCCTTCAGTGCTTGAACCCACTGCTAAAGCCCTTCCAGGCCCTAATGTAAGAAAGAAAAGCAGGAGGAGAGAAGTAGGGAGGAGTGTTGCGTCTCCATCTAGGATAAGGTTTGGAATTGTACTTGTCCTTTTCCCTGGAAAACAGGTCCTGTTGGAGCCTGCAGTAAATTAATCCTCTGCCTGTGGAGCCAGCATCCCATATGGGCACCAGTTTGAGTCCCGGCTGCTCCTCTTCCAATCCAGCTCTCTGCTATGGCCTGGGAAAGCAGTAGAGAATGGCCCAACTCTTTGGGCCCCTATATGCACATTGGCTCCTGGCTTTAGATTAGCTCAACTCTGGCCACTAAGACCATTTGAAGAGTGAACCAGCAGATGGAAAACTCTGTGTGCGTGTGTGTGTGTGTGTGTCTCCTTCTCTTTCTCTATAACTCTGCCTTTCAAATAAATAAATAAAATAAATAAATAAACCTTTTAAAATAATCCTGGCTTTAAAAAGATCCTGGCTCCTGGCACAACGCTGGCCACTGTGGTCATTTGGAGAGGACCATTGAATGGAAGATCTCTCTCTGTGTCTCTTCTTCTCTCCCTGTTAGCCTAACTTTCAAAATAAATAAAGAGGTCTTAAAGAAAAAGGATAAAAGCTGTTTTTTCTAAGTTTGGAAATTATCTAAAAGGTTCACTTTCATCTATAGAGATAGTCAACTATATATCACCAAATATGTAAATTAGGTTTAACTGGATCTTTAATAAGGTACTAACTTTCAATTATGTCTCTAGTACTGTAAAATATTTTATTCAGAAAATAGTACTATTCAAACTGTGTGGACAGACATTGGTTTATTTTCTTCAATTGACAGAATACAACATAATGTAATGAGATTTTCTATTACAGCACCATATTTTTAAAAATGAAACATATTACTAGAAACATGTATGCATTAATGCCATAAATCCTTATGTTTTGTGCTTTCCATTGGTAATTGGATATTAAGCCATGCATTCATGTGACTGAGACCAAACCAGAGTCTGCAAAGTCAGATGAATCATTTCTTTAAAAATATATTACAATTGTAAAAGTAATATAGCAAGAAAGACTGGCAAAAACTACATTTCAAATTCCCTACAAATGTGTAACAAGATAATTGCTCATAGTTTGTAATCATTAAAAATATTTTTCATCCAATATTGTTTCAAATAGAATTATAAAATATGCTATAATTCCTTTGTGTATTATTATAGCATATGCTTATGTAATTAATATTAATATATGTCTATATATACAACTAAAGGACTAAATATTTTATAATTTATATAGCTATCCTGCATTGCTAGTCATCTAGAATATTTGCAGTGTTTTGCTAGGCTTTGTTCACATTTATTAATACATAAAGGAAACATATATTTGTTAAGATATATGTATACGTCACATATGCATATATGTTTGTTTATCTGAGAGGTAGAAGAACAAGAGAAAGGGACAGGTTGAGGGAAGAAAGAGCTTCCATATGCTGATTTACTCCCCAGATGCCTGCAATAGCCATGGACCAAAGCCTGGAGCCAGGAATTTAGCCCAGGCCTCCAACATGCATGTCCGGAACCCAATTACTTGAGCTGCTTCCCTTGGTCTGAGTGGGAATCATTACTCAGACACAAAATAGACATGTAGAACAATGGAACAAAAACTAAAACCCAGAACTCAATCCATGCATTTACAACCAACTAATCTTTGACAAAGAAGCTAAACTGAAACCCTGGAAAAAGGAAAGTTTTGTGTTAGAAAAATTCAATATCCTCATGCAGAAGTATAAAACAAAACTCCTACCTTACATGTTATACAAAATCAATGCACAATTGGTCAAGGATCTAAATCTATGATCTACTACTATCCAGTTACTGGAGGAGAACATTGGGGAAACTCTGCAGCCAATGGCATGGACAAAGTCATCTTGGAAAAGACCTCAGAGGCAAAATGATAAAAGCAAAAATAGACAACTGGGATTACCTAAAACTAAGAAACTTCTGCACTGCAAATGAAACACTAAACAGAGTGAAGAGGCAACCAATAGGGAGAACATATCCGCAAACTTTGCAACTGATAAAAGATTGATATCCAGAATATATAATGAGCTCAAGAAATTCAGCAGTGACAAAGCAAGCAATCCTGTTAAGAAACTGGTAAAGGGTGTCAAAAGGTATTTTTCAAAGGATGAGATACAAATGGCAAACAGACATATAAAAAATGCTCGGAATCACTAGCCATCAGGGAAATGCAAATCAAAATCAAATGAGGTTTTGCCTCACCTCAGTTAAAATGGCTCTCATACAGATATCAAAAAAACAGTAAATGTTGGTAAGGATATAGGGGAATAGGTACCCTAACCTATTGTTGGAGAGAATGTAAACTAGTACAGCCATTGTGGAGGACAGTATGGCAATTCCTCAGAAATCTAAAATAGATCTACCATATGACCCAACCATCCCACATTTGAAAATTTAGCCAAATGAAGTGAAATCAGCATATGAAAGAGTTCTCTGTACCCTCACGTTTCTTGCAGCTTAATTCAAAATAGCGAAGACATGGGATCAGCCCAGATGTCCTTTAAATGCTAACAGGATGAAGAAATCTTTTTATACTTACACTACGGAATTTTATTTACCTATACAAAAGAATGAAATCCTGTCTTTTGCAACAAAATGGTTGCAACTGAATACTATTATACTTAGTGAAAGAAGCCAGGCCCCAAAAGTCAAATCTCATATGTTTTTCCCAGTCTGTGGTAACTGAGTACTAAACATGAAATATATGGGCACAAAATTGACATTTTGAGATTTGATTATTATTTACAGCCTTTGTCTATACTGTTAAAGATCATTGGGACTTTTTTTCTTCTTACTACTTGTTGAGTTATTTACTTAGTGGGGAGTTAAGCTTATGACTTAAAATGAACTGAATATATTTCACTGTAAAAATTAAAGGAAAGAAATAAGAAAGGAAGGAGGAGGGAGGGTAGGAGATTGGGTGATAGGGAAGGTATGGTGGGAAGTATCACCATGCCCCTAAATCTGCATTTATAAGATAAATAAAATGTGTTCATCTTATATTTTATTATACATATTTGTGTGTTAAATAAAAAAGGAATATTTAGTAGTGTCTCTTGTGTACAAAAGCTCACCTCAAGTATTTCAAAACTCTTGTGTTTGCATTTATTTCAGGTAGATTTCTTTCTGATTGATACTCCTGTCCAGCTTTATTTTGAAACTCCTGCACCACAAAATACAGGCATTTGGTTTGTTTTTATTTGTCTTGGCACCTGGAATCCATGACTGCATTGAGCATCCCAATAATAACAAAGCTTGCCAAGTTATTTTCTAGGAAGTTGTCTACATTAACTCATTTAATGCTTAAGACAACCTAATAAACTGATACCTATTTTGTATTAGTTGGGGAACTAGAACCTGATAATAAGTAGTATCAAAGATGATGTCCAAGATATTAATAAAATATTTTTAAATGTCATGTTAAAAGGAAATTATAGATTTTAATGTGATCAATTAAGAATCTCACCACTGGCTTGATAACATAATTTCTACAGTATCTTATAAATTCCATAAATGCAGTATCTTATGAATTCCATACATGAAATTTATTTGCTCCACCCCTCTGTATTCTACTCTTATTAATATCAAATTGTCTCTTATTCTTCAAACTTGGCTATAAAGTACCATATTGTCTATGTTTCATTTTGACTTAATTAAAATTCCATCTCCCATTTGTCTCCAAAAATAAAAATCATAAAGTATGACAAATACTTTAAAAGGGATTGTTACTAATATCACCCACTACAGGATATTTATTTTCAACTCTCTTTTGTTTAGTCCAATTTTGAAGTCCAATTCAGTAATTTGGTAGTTGTTATTAGAATATAATAAAACACAATTGAAATCTGATGTTCTGATGCCTCTGGCTTTATTTTTATTGTCAAGATTTCTTTGGCTATTCAATTTTTTTGGTTCACATAAAAACTTTTTAAAAAGATCTTATTTATTTGAGAGGCAGAATTGCAAACAGAGAGAGGGAGAGACAGAGGGAAAAGTCTTCCATCTGCTGGTTCACTCCCTAAATGACCACATTGGCCAGAGCTTGGGCAGTCCAAAGCCAGGAGCCAAGAACTTCTTCCAGGTGTCCTAAGTGGGCACAGGGGCTCAAGGACTTGGACTATCTTCCATTATTTTCCCAGACCATAGCAGAGAGCAGTATTCAAAGAGGAGCAGCCAGGATAGGAACTGGAGCCCATATGGGATTTTGGCACCACAGGCAGAAACTTAACTTACTACACCACAGTGTCAGCCCTTGCATGTGCATTTTAAGGTTGTTTTTTTCTAAGTCTATGAGACTGTCCTTGTAATTTTGATTGGGATCACACTGAATTTGAAAATTGCTTTGGATAATATGGACATTTGAATTATATTAATTCTTCAATTCTATGAACATGGAAGTTTTCTACCCACATTTTTGTTTTCTTCTATTTCTTTTGTTAATGTTATGCAATTTTCATTTTAGAGATCTTTCATATCATTGGTTAAATTTATGACCAAGTATGTAAGTTTTTGTAACCATTGTGAATTGGGCAATTACTGTTAATAAAAAAGCATTCTATTGATTTTTGTCTGTTGATTTTACATCTTGAAACTTTGCTGATTTCTCTTATCACTTATAATAGTTTCTTAGTAGAGTCTTTAATAATCATGTCATCTACAAACAGGTAAAATTTGACTTCCTCCTTTCCAATTTGTATACATTTGATTTATTTTCTTGCCTAATAACTGGCTAAAACTTCCAAAATTGTATTAAATAGTTATGGTAAAAATGGATATTCTTGTCTGGTTCTGGATCTCAGTGAAAATTCCCACTTTACTCAGTATGATGCTTGCTATGTGTTTGTCATCTATTGCCTTTATTGTGTTGGATTGTGTTCCTTTTATATCCAATTTTTTAAGATTTTTATTAAGAAGCGCATTGCATTTTGTTAAGTGCTTTCTGCATCAATTGAAGTCATCGCATGATTTTTATAATTTTTAACTTTATATTTCACATTTATTATTGGCATATGGCATACCATCTTTGCATCCTTGTTGTAAATCCCACTTGGTCACTGTGGGTATTTTTGATGTGTTGTTGCATTCAGTTTGCAAGCATTTTCTTTTTTTTTTATTTTTTTATTTTTGACAGGCAGAGTGGACAGTGAGAGAGAGAGAGAGACAGAAAGAAAGGTCTTCCTTTGCCGTTGGTTGACCCTCCAATGGCCGCCGTGGCCGGCGCGCTGCGGCTGGCGCACCGCGCTCATCTGATGGCAGGAGCCAGGTGCCGGGTGCTTTTTCCTGGTCTTATATGGGGTGCAGGGCCCAAGGACTTGGGCCATCCTCCACTGCACTCCTGGGCCACAGCAGAGAGCTGGCCTGGAAGAGGGGCAACCGGGACAGAATCCGGTGCCCTGACCAGGACTAAAACCTGGTGTGCCAGTGGCGCAAGGCGGAGGATTAGCCTGTTGAGCCACGGCGCCAGCCTGCAAGCATTTTGTAGAAGAGTTTTGCATCTATGTTCATCAGGTATAGTGGTCTAGAGTTCTCTTTTTTTTGTTGTATCTTTGCTTTGTTTCAGAATTCAGATAATGCTGATTGAGTTTGGAAGGCTTCCCTGACTTTCCATTGTTGAATAGTTTGAGATGCATTATTATATTATTTATTTATACCTTTTCAATTTTCAACCTAGGCACTTATTACCTATTTACCTTTTTAACATACTTCTGTTGTATCCAATAAGCTTTGATTGCATTTGTTATATTTCCATTAGTTTCAAGGAAATTTTTTTATTTTCCTTATGATCCAATGTTCATGTCATGTTGTTCAATTTTCTCATGTTTGTATAACTTCTAGTTTCTCTTTCTGTTAATTTCCAGATCATTCTATTACAGTCAGAAAAAATACATGATGTGATTTAATTTTTTGAGTTCATTTAGACTTATTTCATGGCTTAGTATTTGATCTATCCTATACAATGTTCCTTGTGTTGATGAAAATAATGTTCATTCTGTTGCTTTGGGAAGAATATTATGTAGATATTTATTAATTTTATTTCATCTATTCTGTAGATTAGCTCTGCTGTTTTTTTTCTTTATTGATTTTTTTTGTGTCATTGGTTTGTTCACTGATGAGAGTCAGGTGTTGAAGTCCCCCAACATTATTGTGTGGGAGCATATGACTTTCCTTAAATTTGTCAACACATTTTTTATAAAACTGGGTGCCCTACTAAGGGATTCAAATATATTTACAACAGTCACATCTTCTTCTTGTGTTGATCCCTTAAACCCTTTCTGTGGTTTAAAAGTTTTTGTTTTAAAGTCTATTTTGTCCACTTATATTTAAGATTATTATTTATATGTAATGATGTGGTCTTACAAATATCTATAAAGTTCCTATTGCTTGTTTTGAACCTCCTTTGTTCTTTTACTTGGAGTTTTCCTACCTTCACATTCTTTCATGATGCTGATTGTCCTTCTGTTTCTGTATATAATTTATCTTTAATTTCATTTGTGAGGATGGCCAGATGGTGACAAATTCTTTCAATTTTTGCTTGTTTTGGAAAGTCTATGAAGGAAAGCTTTTCTAGAAAAGTATTCTGGGTTGGGAGTTCTTTTAGAATTTGGACTATGTGTCTTCACTCTATGATGGCCTATAGGATACCTGTTGAGAAATACACCATGAATCTGATTGAAGCTCCTTAATATTATCTGGCATTCCTCTCTTGCAAATTTTATGATATTACCTTTATGTTTTACTTTTGAAAATTTGACTATACTGTGCCGTGGTGCAGCTGTTTTCTGATCATGCCTATTTGGGTTCAAACGCATTTTATGTATTCAAATGTCCATATATTTCTCCAAATTGAGAAAATATCCTGCTATTTTCATTGGACAGATTTGTAAAGCTATCCTTTTATCCATTTCTTCAGGTATTCCTAAGAGTCATATACCTGATCATTGGATTGTATCCCATGGGTTCCCAAATACTGTTTTTATTGTGATTTTTTTCTTTTTCTTATGTCTGATTAAGTTATTTCCAAAGGTCTAACATCTAATTCAGATACTCCTTCCACTGCTTCACCTAGTCTGTTGTTAAAACTTTCCATTGTGTTTTATGCAACTCACTGAGTACTTCATTTCTACTATTTCTGCTTGATTTTTTCAATATCCTTATCTCTTTGCTGAATTTCTCAACCATGTCATGTAGTGAATCACATTTTCATTGAACTGTTTCTCTGTATTTTTTAGTAACCTTATAATTATTCAATTGAATTTTTTCAGGCATTTCATCAATCTCACATTCTTCACAGTCCAAAATGAATGTGTTACTGTGTTCCTTTTGGAGGTATCATATTACCTTCCTAGTTCATATTTCTTGTGTTTCTACATTAAATTTCCTGCATCTCTTATTTCTATCATTTCTGGAGGATGGTTTATTTGACTGAGGGCTTCATCCCTGGAGATGTACCTCTGGTTGTTGGTTTGGTAGGGTTCTTTATCTTTTGTTCCAGTTAGATTTTGTAATGTAGTCTCCCTATACCTTTCCTTGCTATAGTAGATGATAGCGATACCAGCGAACTGGGCTGTTCCTGTGGATCAGTGTGGCCACTGAGATTCCTCTTACAAAGGTTCCCAGTCATCTTTTGAGGGAAGGACTGGTGGGATGCGCTTCTTACTTCTTGGGTGTTAGGAGCAGAAATTGTTGGTTTTGTGGGTATGCTGGGCACATAGATTCCAAGCTAGTATCCAAGTCAGACACTGAATCTGTGAGTCAGTGCTGGCTGTAGGTCCAAGGTGAACTCAGAGACTCCTATCTGCTTCCCAGAGGAGGCATCCTACCCCATCTGAGAGTATAGCCGGATGTGTGAGAGTGTCTGTGGCTCTGTAACAGCAGGACTAGCTTTTCTGGGATGCAATCTGTTTTCTGTTACTTGTTTGGTTTATTAGCAGCTGACTTAGTCCTAGGCATTCAGTAAGGAACATTAGCTAAACTCTGTAAGGTCCCATGGAAGGGGCTAGAGCCCAGGGCCAGGAGCCCCATGCTAGACCTTGGCCATGTATGGATATTGTGGGCCAGAGATCCCAGCAATCCATTGTATCACATTGTGTTAGGCTCACTACAAGGGCCCAGTTCTGAATCCCAATGAGTGAGGTGTGGATGGACTTGTTGGAGCACCTAAGGACTACATCTGGGCTGCAGATACATGTGCTGGGTCGGGTCAGGGAACTCAGATCACATTTTATCGGTAAAACAAGAGTCCAGTATGACACCTCAGATGGACATGGTGGAGCACTTCTGGCTACTGTCAGTGGGGAGGGAATGTTGTATCTAACTGGTGTTTTCAGAGTTTCTTCACCCACTAAGACATATGCAGTATCCAGAGAATTCACACTTAGTATTGTGTCCCTTGACCCTACTGTGAGATCTATACACAGGATTCAGAACTATCTGAATATGATTTTTTTTCTTTTTTAAGTTTTATTTTTGCATTTGAAAGGCAGATTTACAGAGAGGCAGAGACAGAGAGAGAAAGAGAAAGAGAGAGAGGTCTTCCAACCACTGGTTCACTCCTCAGATGGCTGCAACAGCCGGAACTGTGCCTATCTGAAACCAGGAGCCAGAAGCTTCTTCCAGGTCTCTCACATGGGTGCTGGGGCCCAAGGACTTGGGCCGTCTTCTACTGCTTTCCCAGCCCACAGCAGAGAGCTGGATTGGAAGTGGAGCAGAAAGGACTCGAAACAGTGTCCATATGGGATGCTGGCGCTGCAGGCAGCAACTTTACCCTCTACACCACAGTGAAGGCCCCTTAACCTGTTTTGTAAGCCTGAGCAGGTGCAATTTTTCAAGTAGTCTGGGAATGGGAAGCAGTGGTGGAGAGTATAGTACCCAACTTTCTATGGGCAGGCCTCCTTGTTTTCAGAGTACAGTGGGCTATCTCTCCCAGGAGCCCTGTCCCTGCTGTTCATTGCACAGTGGTGAGTGCTGCATGGACTTGGGCTCTGAGGCTGCTGCTGCCCTGGAGAGCCCAGTTAGAGTAGTGGGGCTCAGTATGCCTATCTATAACGCAGGAAGGCCTTTCTATGTTGGACTTAAATCCTGCATGGACGGTGGAATTCTCCTGCAGCCAGGGCCACTTGTCCATATTGTTGATGGAGTTGCTGTACCTACTTATGTATTTATTTATTTTCCTGCAAGACAGCATTCCTAGACAGGAGCAAGTGAGGTAGGAGATGCAGCTGCTGGCACCAGTGGCTGCAGCAACATGCTTATCTTCTCTCTCGACTGGTTTATAGAATTTATGTGCTGTTCTGTCATTTCTTTACTGGCTTCCTTAGCTCTTTCAAGGGTGAATTGTTGTATGAATAGTTGTTCGAATTTGTGTCTGTGGGGAGATCACCGTTGCTTCTTATTCAGCCAACTTCTTGCCACCACTTCTAGAAATTAGTTTCTACCAAGATAGATTGCATTGTTGGACCTTAATAACTTTCATGAATCAAGGTCCCTTGCACTTTAGCTCTAGTCCCTGAACACTCTGACTTATGGCTAGTTTAGATGAATTCTTTGTGCAGTGGATGTGGTAACAGCAGAGGTCTGAATTTACTTGCCTATGAGTGCTTTCTCTTTTGGATTCCTGCCAGTACCAGGTGCATTTGGGAAATAAACCAACAGATGAAAAAATCCTTCCCTCTGTCTTGATTCCTGTCTGTGTCTCACTGTCTTTCTCTGTCTCTCTTTCAGATTAATCAGTGAATCAACCAATAAATCCAAATACTGAGTAAAATGACATGGCAAAGATGTCAAACAATAATAATCTATCACTCTTTCAGAGCAATTTGTAGTTAAGTTTTTCCTTATGAAAATAATTGTTCATCTCTTAAGCATTACTTTTATTTACAGTTCTACTTGAAAGGAGAAAGATCCATTATGGGTTTCATAGTTTGTGTGTGCTAATATGTTAGTAACTGAGCTATTCCTCTTACAACACTTTCTACATATTAGTTAGAATCACAGTTTCAGATATTCTGTGGGGTTTTGTTGTTCATCTGAAAAGATTTAAAACTCAAGAGAAGCTTCTATTAAATATTTTTTTAATGAGAAGGGAACAGTAAAAAGGATATTTTGTAGACTGTCATGAGACCATACACAAATTGTGCTGTAAAGTTAGTAAGTCACTTTATGCATTTCTCCAGAATCCTGACAGTAGAATGACAAAATAAGTGGGATGTTGTCACAAATGCAAAGTGAACAAGAACAAGAAACACACAAATGATAAAATCCATCCCTATCTTTGCTTCAGAGGAGACTACCCAGCTACATGAGTATCATCAGAAACACTGGAAGCACTGGCAGTTTTTCAGAAATTACAGGAGGAGAGATGCTCGTTGCTCATCGTTATCCATTACACCCTCTTTTTTGTTTGCGTTTTTTCTTTGTTTTGTTGTGAAGGAGTTTAAAGGAGTGTCAGTTTAATAAAACAAAAACTACTGTGAGAGCAATGCAAAGAAGCCCTCATTCTCCACTGTGTGTTTTTCAGTAGACACAGTGAGCTGACACAGACTAAATATGATGTGGAGAGCACTCTTAAAATACATTGCAAACATAAAGCTATTGTGAAAAAATATATAAATAAATTTGTCAAATCATTAAGATAAATACAACCCAATAGAAAAATGATGAAAAAACTAATTTAAAAGATAAATTATTTAAATGATCAATCAATATATAGAAGCATGCCTCTTGGTAATAATCCAATGCATTTAGAAAGAAAAATATAGTATAATGCTTTATTCATTTAATAAGTCACACACCTAACTTTGAATGGGCTTCAGGAACCTGGCGCTGGCCAAATGTAAGGAGGCAAAGCCACTAGGAAGGTAATGTGAAAGTTGCTTAAAATTAAAAATGAGCATATTCCATTATTCCAGAATTCCTCTCCTTCCCCTAGGGAAACATTTCCGTCTTTTCAGAGGAAGGTATATGTAAGAGTTGACTTTATTATTGCACATTATTATCACTAGAGATTGCCCAATTTATCACTAGAGAGATGGACAACTTAAACTGCAAGGTCCATATCATTGGATTCCATTTACAAGGAAAAAAAAAAAAAGACTGAAGCAGATTTCCCATTAATCAAAATAGAAAAGATAAATAACACATATTGTTGTATAAAGAGGAAGATTCTGTACTGTTGTATATGGTAGGCACTTTAATCTAGAAAAAGAAAAACTCTGAGTATAGAAGACTTAGAAATGATGGATGAGTTACTACAATCTCATTTAAATGCAAAACAGAGTTCCAAAGAGAGTGAATTAAATCTCTTGGGCAAAACCAAAACCAAAACTAAGCAAAAGAAAACAAATTAGGAACAAAAGCAAACAAAGAAAATAAATTTATACAGAAAATGTGATTTTAACTGATGAACTTTTGGATATGAACAAGCAAAAGCCTTGCATTTAAAGGCCAGGCAGGGAACACAAAGAGAAACTTGAGACGATGATTCTTAAATGCAATCTTCACATAAATGCAAGCTGCACAAAGAAAAATATCCTCATAAAATGTGTTCTCAGAAAAATTTCTTTCAATAAGGAAAGAACCTAATTGTTTAAAAGCAGTCCTGGATGACAGGAATAAAGTCTCCTTTTAGGAATGATAACATTGGACGTGCATGAACAAGAATTTAGCCCAAATATATACTACCTACCTGGTCTGTGAAACACTAAACTACCAAATTAAATTGGTGAGAGTTTGGCAATAGCCCACTCACCAACAAATCCTCTCTATGCAGATCCCCAAAACTCAATCTATCATGATAAATAACAAAACCAAAAATACCACCGTCAGTGAGAGCCAGCAGAGAACACTGTGGCACACAACAGGCCTGCTGTGGCCCAGGATGGTAAACTTCTCCCTTGCAGCACCTGCAGTCTGTACCCAGTGTCAGCTGCTCTGCTTCTAAGACTGCTCCCTGCTAACCCACCCTGAAAGCAGCAGATGAGGACCAGGTATTGGGCTCTGCTGCCCGTGTGAGAGACCCCGAAGGAATGACAGGCTGCTGGAGTCCGCTTAGAAGAACCGCTGCCACGGTGAACATTTTGAGAGTGAAACAGCAGATGGAAGCTTCTCTCTCTCTCTCTCCTTTTCTCTCACTCCTTCAAATAAATAAAATGAAACCTTGAAATATATTTATAGCATAAAATAAAAATTTTACTGATAACTTCCTTCTCAACAGCAAGAGAGGAAAACAAAAAACATTGGATAACACTTGAAAGTATTAAGAGGTCATAATTGTTTACCTAGAAAAACTATCTTTCTACAAGATATTTCAAAACACAATTTCGTGTTTATCTACCATCATACCTTCTGTAAAAGATACAATCTGGGGGACAGCTAACAACAGAATAAATATGAACAGTAGAAGAATAACTAGTTGAAAAAAGTACTGGTAATCATGTTAGCAAGTCTAAGCAAATATTAATCAAATATAGGTGGTCCCTGACACCATACATAAGTGTCAACTGTTAAATTAACAACAGGAGTCACAGGGCACTAACACCTCATGCAGGACCTCTGTGCTCAGTTGAGTTGTATTGAGAGTTAACTGCAAAATGAGTTCTCAGGTTTCATGTGTGTGTGCGTGTGTGTGTGTGTGTGTGTGTGAAAATTGTTGAAATCTTTACGTAGCATAAAGTTGGTATTCTGTGTACATTGTTAATTGATTGAAAAAGAATTCTAATGGAGAATGGGACTGGCAAGGGGAGAGGGAGGAGCAGGGTGAGAGTAAGGGACAGGGCTGGTATGGTGGGAAGAATGATTTTATTCCTAAAGTTGAATTTATGAAATGTGTATTCCTCAAAAAATAAAAAAGTAATAGTAACATTTAATTCAATGAGAATGAATTATGTGAAAATAAAATGTTAGAAAACAGTAATTTGTTATTTTAGGTGAGATATAACCAGAGCTAAAATGCAAATTTATTATGATATTTAAGAAGAATGTAAATGTAAGAATTAAAATTATTATGAGACTAAATATGCTGATTAACTTTTTAACTTCTTTGCTACAAATTCAAGTCACTTAACAGGGGAGTGCACCTAAAGTCTCCAGCTACAAAACTGTTGTTCATTTTTCAATTAATAACTTGAAATTTCCCTTGTCGTCTCATTCCATTCCTTTCTATTATAAACAACATTTTTTCTCTTATGCATAGATTAGCAAGATTGGTTCAATACGAATTATCTACAAATTTTCTAATCAGGTAGTATGACAACAAATGTCCTCCAATCTCCATAGAAACAATCTCACCTGAATGAAAGTGCTGACAATTGAATAAGGCTTCCCTATTTCCTTACTTCATTTACGTGAAAAGGATACCTCATGTTAAGGAAGAGATAAAAATTGAACAAATACTTAGGGGTTTCCTCTTTAAGATCATGTCATCTATAAGTTGTAAGAATTTGACTTCTTCCTTCTGAATCGGATGCCTTTTATTTGTTTCAGGTGCTTAATTATTCTAGTTAGGACTCCCACTATATCATCAAATAAAGATGATGAATGTAGGCATCCTTGACTTGTTCCCTATCTTGGAAAGAGTCTTCAGCCTTTCCCCATTCAATATGATGTTAGGTAGTAGCCTGTTACTTATGGTCTTTATTTTGTTGATTTAGGTTCATCTATATCTAATATGGTCAGAGTTCTTATGAAGTGGTGTTGATTTTTATATGCCTTTTATGTATCTATTGAGATGATCATATAATTTTTGTCCTGCATTCTACTGATGTGCTGTATCACATTTACTATTCTATATGTTGAAATACCTTTGCATCCCTGGAATGTATCCCACTTGTTCATGAATGATCTTTTTAGCATGCTATTGGACTCAGTTTGCTAGTATTTTTTGTAGATTTTTAAAAATTTATTTAACAGATAGAGTTAGACAGTGAGAGAGAGAGAGAGACAGAGAGAAAAGTCTTCCTTCCATTAGTTCACCCCCTGAATGGCCGCCACAGCCAGAGCTATGCTGATCCAAAGCCAGGAGCCAGGTACTTCTTCTTGGTCTCCCAAGTGGGTGCAGGGGCCTTTCTGGGCCACAGCAAAGAGCTGCACTGGAAGAGGAGCAACCAGGCTAGAACCCCGCACCCATATGGGATGCTGGCGCCGCAGTCGGAGGATTAACCAAGTGAGCGAGGGTGCCGGCCCTGCGATTATATTTTTTGAAGTAATGAAAAAAAATTTTGTGTTGAATTTTTTTTAACATTTTGATATAATTCAGAAATGACATTATCTAGTCCTGTCTAGCCCTAGGCTTTTATTCATGGAGGTTTAGTTTTTTTCTATTTTTTTTCTGATTCAATCTCATGACTCATTGTCTATGATTCAATCTTGGTAAGGTATATTTGTCTAAGAATTTATCTATTTCTTCTAGGCTATCAGATTTATTTCCATATAATTGTTTTAGTAATTTCAAACAACTCTTCGTGTTTATTTTGTGTCAGTCTAGTTGTCTCCATTTTCATCTCTGATTCTGTGTATTAAATCTTCTCTCTCTCTCTTTTTTTTTTTTTTTTTGCTTGGGTATTACAGTGTTCGGTTTATCAATTCCCTTTATCTTTTCAAATAATTATCTCTTCATTGATTATTGAAATTTTGAGTCATTATATCATTTATTTTTAGTGACCAGAATCATTTTTAACATTCAAAATTCTGCCTAAAATTAATTCTGTTATTACAAAAATTTCAATTTTCATTCTGTGTGGAAATAAGTTGTTTTCTTAAAAAATATTATTCTACTAAATCAATCCACTGATATAATAAGTTTATATAAATCTAGCTTGAATTAGTTTTCGCTTAATTCCTAAGCTCATTGAATCACCCTACTTTTTTTAGTTCCCGTTGTAACAGGAACAATGCACAAGCACTGTTGAAAGGGATCTGTAGGTACAATCATTGTTTTAGAAAAAAAAGTCCAGTTTATTACAATAAACATAAGATTCTGGAAAGCCTCTGATTCTACCATTTCATTACTATTGTCTTTCATAATTTTTTTTTTTTTATGGCTATTTCCACATTTTTATTCAATTATATTATTTAGGATATTTCCAATTTTTATACTTTACTTTATATAATCTTTATAATCCCCTAAAATTACCATATACAGAAATAGTAATTAGGTTATCTCATGAAATCTAATAATGACCTAAATTATTCATGAAAATGTAAAGCTCCAAAATTTATTTAATCAATAAACATTTGTTAATTACCTTCAACATAATTGTTATTGGAGAAGAATTTCTCTGGAAGAGATGTTTTTTAAGAGTAAGAAGCAGTTTAAATATAATTTCTCTTTTTGAAAAAAAATGTTTGTTAATACTATATCTATAGTGAATCCAAAGTTGTCTCTCTTTGAAATGTAAAAATCAACTATATAAAAAATGATTATAAGTTTAATATTTCATTTGGCTTTATAATTAAAATATTATAATGCTTAAGGTGTGTTTTTGCAAAGAATACAATATACAATTAACATAAAAAATATCTACCAAATGTTCCATTATGTTACCATTATTTTGCAGATAGAGCTGAATATTGCCAAATTATTGTGCTCAAGAGTAAAAGGTGGCATGTTAATTTAAGCAATTATTCTGAATTCCTTGACTGATGAGAGGCTGGCCTTGTGGTGCAGTGGGTGAAGCTGCCACTGTCATGCCAGCATTCCCGTATGGGTGTTTGTTTGTGTCCTGGTTGCTCCACTTCTGCACCAGCTCCTTGGAAATGGCCTGGGAAACACAGTTGAAGATGGCTCAAGTATTTGAGCCCCTGCCATCTCTATGGGAGACCCAGATGAAATTCCTAGTTCCTGGCTTCAGCCTGGCCCAGCCCTGGCCATTCTGGTCATTGTGGCAAACTCTCTCTCGCTCTCTCTCTCGCTCCTGACTTTCAATTAAATAAATAAATTAAAATTTAATAAATAAATTTCATGATTGATGAAATTAGAATAAATAATTTTAATGTGTTTATATTTTCTATTTTTGTAACTTGTGAGGGTAGAATAAAACTAAAGCATTTCTAAAAATAATAAAATATTCATATTTGAGATGTAGTTTCGTTGCAGTCCATATATTTGTAGCTATCAATGATATTACAAGAATAATTAAATTTTGTCTTGTGTTGGTTTGGGTTGCCTAAATGTATTAGATAACAGGGAGCTCATGGAATACAATGACTCAAGCACATGTAAGCTCATTCTTGAACACAGAATAAATAGTAACTGTTGGTAAGCAGATCTGACAGCTGACGGGGAGGTGTCAGTGGGCTGGAGGTGCTACTCCATACAATACGTCAGGCTGAGTTAGGCTGTTCAATTTTCTTCTTAGGAGTTCCTACCTTGCAAGAGACTGTCTTAGGGATCAGCAGTCAGAAGGGAGGAACATCTCAGGGAAATTTATGGAATAGCCTGGAAGCAATGCATATTCCGTTGAATAGAATTAAGCCACCTGCTTCAAGAAGCTGAAGGAGATGGTGTGTAAACTTCCTGTCAAGTGATCTTTTATCAAAAATGACTATGTGCTTGGAAAGGAGGACTTGGAATTTTTAGTGGACAATTAGGTTTTTTTGTTATATCTTCTATTTTAAAAATTATTTTCTGAAACTGAAACGATGGAGTTACTCAGCAGTTTCTAAGACTAAAGGTGAGGGAATGATTGTTCAGTGAGTGGTTAGAACACCACTTGGCCATCCATATCCCATATCAGAGAACCTGGTTCAAGTCCTGGTTACAACCCTTCAATTCATTACTCCTAACATGCACCCTTGGAAGCAGCAGATAATGGTTTAAGTGCCTGCCACCTACATGGGAAATCGAGATAGAATTCTGAGCTCCTGGCTTCAACGTAACCCAGCCCCAGCTGTTGCTGACCTTCATGGAGTGAACCAGCAGAAGGAAGATACCACGCTCCATGTTTCAAATATGTAAATAAAAGCTTAAAACTTAAAAGTGGTAATAATTATTAATATTTTCATAACTTCTTGATCAATAAGTTTCTAATATTTTATCAAGAGTCAGTTCATTTCTTAAAATGTGTCCTAAGCAATTTAAGTTGGAAAGACTCAACAGCTGTCTATGAAGGGAAAGCAGACATGTGGTGGGTGACTCAGACTGTTTCTATTGCTGAAACTTGACAGGAAGAAAGTGTTGTGGGTTAAGTCAGCCTAAAAATCAATATTTTAGGCTCCTGTCTTTCACTTAGAGGAGAATTCTAAGCACAGGCTCAAACACAGCATGCAGCATGGTAAAGCTCAGAGTTTACTTAGAAAGTAAGGAGAACACACAGAAACAGGCTTTATTAGGAGAGAGTAGACCAAGGAGGGTAAATGGGGACCTTCATACTAGATAATGCAGAGGTCCATCAGGAGAGAGGGAGCAAGCCAGAAAGCATGAAGAGGTGAGAGCTAGCAAGTGAGAGAGGGTGGGCCCAGTGCTCTCCAGGCTTCTGACTCACTTCAAAAGGGGAGTGGCTACATAGACTGATTGAAAGGTGGGTGGATACAGGTGAGATTACATGAAGTCAAGGGGGATGTGGTTTCCAGCTCATGCATCTAATGTATCTTCCTGACTCATTCCACATCGTTTCCCCTCAGAGATTCCTAACCTTTAATCTTAAGGGGATGCTGAATGGTGTAGACTCATCATATCTTCTGTATCTACTTTCTTCTGATCACAGATGAAGGCTCTGCCTATCCTGGGTCCAGAAATCTCATCTAATGAATGCATTTTATGAGCTGGAGAATTTTCAGTCACTGCTAATGGCTGTGTGTCCCACATGGTCATCATTAGTCTTGGAAGTTGCTGAATACTGAAGCACATAAATTTATCAAAACATGTAAGTTTAGCAAAACAATAACCAAACAAATTGCAAGTAGAGTGCCCTTTAAGATGGAAAAAATATATTTTATTGATTCCCAGATAATGGGTGGTAATACGCTATCCTTATGCAGCTTATAAAACCATTTAGCCTAAGTGTAGAGATTTTTAATGTCTCATTAAGTAAACATGCTATTGTTGGAGTAGAAGTGGTAGATTTCATCAATCACTGCACATATTCCTCCTTCTCCTATTAATATATGTTCCAAGGCTTGTTGATTGTCCATAACTACCTTGGGCAGTGTCCACAGACATAAATACTTGCTGTAAAAGTTGGCATGAAGTGTAAGCCAGATTGACTAAAGCAATAGTCGGGTTTTTAAAATTAGCTTCATGTGGTTCACCAGGATCATCTATTATTATAATAAAAGAAACCACCCACGTGTTTTCCTGCCAATAACAGCTCCCAGAAAGAATCATACAACATAACTACCTTAAAGTACAGCAGTTTTGATGTGACAAAAGCAAATCTTTATTTATGTTTTTGATTTTTGAAGAAGTATTTGAGATTTTTAATTGGCTCATAACAGTAGGCAGACTTATATTTTCAGCTCACCTGTGAAAACTCAAAAAATAGAAGTTTAATCCTTTACAAATGTACCCAACGTGGGATGCTCTGTAATTTCATTGAGTTAGGGGTCCTCAGTAGTACATGGTAAGGGACCCTTCCATTTAAGCTGCAACTGGTCTAAAGGAGATTCTTCCTTCCAAGTTTTTAATAAAACTAAATCTTCTGGAGAAATATGATGCTCAGAGTCTTAGTACCCAGCACTAGGAGAACTTTAGTAAAATATTCCATCAGAGCTTACTGTACCTGGCCTAAATTGATAATATACTTTATCTGATTTTGAATCTCTGAATCAAAGAGGGTGTCAGCGTTGAGGAAGGGCCTTTCATATAACACCTCATGTAGAGTAAGTTTTAAGGCTGTCTTGGGTGCTATTCTCATCCTGAAAGGAGCAATAGACAATAGTTTAAACCACGTTTCTGAGGTCTCTTGGCAAAACTTAGCTAGAATTTTCTGAAGACTATGAATTGCCTTTTCAACTTCATCCAATGATTGAGGTCTCCAAGAAGCAGGGAGATGATGAGAAATTCCTAGAGCAGCAGCTACCTATTGAGATATTTTAGTATGGTACTACAAAGATATTATTCAGCTGTATAATTATGCATACATTCCTACAGACTTACTTCTAAGAGAGAGAATGATCCAACATGGGAAGCGACATACACAGCAGACTCATAGAAGGGCAGATGTCCTAAATAGCACTCTGGCCTCAGAATCAGCCCTTAAGGCATTTGGATCTGGCTCAAGAGCCCATGAGAATATTTTAGGCATGGAAAGCAAAGACACTCTGGAAAAAAAGAAGACCTAAATGAAAGATCTCTGCGAGTGGGATCCCAGTGGAAAGAACAGGGCCATCAAAGAAGGAGGTACCTTTCTTTGAAGGGAGGAGAGAACTTCCACTTTGACTATGACCCTGTCAGAATAAGATCAAAGTCGGCGAACCCTAAAGGCTTCCATAGCCTTGGCAACTCATGACTAGAGCCTAGGAAGATTACTGATGCCTTAAACAAGAGTGTCAAATTGTTAAATCAACTTCAGGAGTCACTGTGTACTTGTGTCTCATGAGGGATCTGTCCTTAATGTGTTGTCCAATGTGAAGTAATGCTATAACTAGTACTGAAACAGTATTTTTACACTTTGTGATTCTGTGTGGGTGCAAACTGATGAAATCTTTACATAGTATATACTGAATCTATCTTGTATATATAAAGATAATTGAAAATGATTAAAAAATCTTGGTGTTAAATTGGAAATTGCATAATTAATCAATTAAAAAAAATCATGTAGGATCTCTGTCCTTAATGTGCTGTACATTGTGAATTAATACTATAACTAGTACTCCAATAGTATTTTCACTTTGTGTCTCTATGTGAGGGCAAACTGTTGATTGAAATCTTTACATAATATGTACTAAACTGATCTTCTGTATATAAAGAGAATTGAAAATGAATCTTGATGTGAATGCAAGGGGAGAGCGAGCGGGAAAGGGGAGGGTTGTGGGTGGGAGGGAAGTTATGGCGGGGTGGGGAAGCCATTGTGATCCATAAGCTGTTCTTTGGAAATTTATATTCTTTAAATAAAAGCTTTATATATATAAAAAAAAAAGAATTTGAAAAATTCTCATGGAATCACAAATTTACTTGAGCAGGATGGTAAAACTAACATTTTAATTGTTTGGTAATAATATAGATAGGGTTGAAGAGGAAAAATGCCTCAACACGGAAAGCAGTCCACACAGCAGACTCATAGAATGACAATCGCTGTAAATATCATGAAGTGACCTCAGATTCAGTGCGTAAGGCATTCTGGTCTAGCTGAAAAGCCCAATGAAGGGCCATTGTCACTCTGTAGTGACTGCGGGAGTCCAAGGCATGTCACAATGTCTTTCAGCAAGGGTTTGGATACCTCTTGTGCCTTTTATGTTCTAGTTGGGTAAGCTTCTATCCATCCTGTGAAAGTATCAATAAAAACAGGAGATATTTGTAATTATTCATTGGAGACGCATTAGTAAAATCAATCTGCCAATCTTCACATGAGTGTGTTCCTCTCCTTTGCACAGGATTCAGCAAAGAAGGTGGTTTTACATGACCACCAGGGTTATTTTGTAAACAACAGGGACAAGAATGGGTTACTTCTCTTATGACACACTTAGTCCTTTTCCTCCAAACACTTGAGAAAGACTATTTGTATTAAAGCTTCTCTTCCCAAATGGTTAGTCATGTATTTCTTTAATAATTTTCCACTGAGAGGCCATTGGAAGCATAACTTTATGATTTAAAATCCACTATCCACTAGTATTTTTAGTATAACCCTGTTGTTGGGTCCATTTAATCTCCGACTCAGTATAGCGAGACTCTTTAGCCATTATTATAGGCTGAGATATTAGAGCCATTTCCAGAACTTCCTGTGCAGCAGCTCATTTGCTGCTTTATCTACAAGCACATTCCCCTTGATAACATGACTGTCTTCCTTCTGATGTCCCTTACAGTGAATGACAGCTCCTTCTGATGGTTCTAGTACTGCCTGAAATAGAACTAATATCTCCATTCCTATTTAACAGAGGAATTCTTTGCAGACAATAAGCCTCTTTCTCTCCAACTGCTTCATTTGCATGTAACACAAGGAAAGCATATTTGCAGTCTGTATATATGCTAACTCACTGGCCTTTTCCTATTTGCAAGGCTCTCCTTCAATCAATAAGTTCAGTCTTTCGAGATGAAGTATTACCTGGCAATGCTTGAGCTTATATCACCTGGGTATGATCCATTATGGCATATACTTTCCTTCATGCAGTTGTTTCCATCAGTAAACCACTCAACATCTGGATTCTATAGAGACTCACCTTGTAGGTCAGGCCTGCTAGAATACACTGGTTCTATAGTTTCCACACAAGAGTGAGTTAACTCTTCAGAATCCTCAGGTGGCAAGAATTGCTGGGTTGAGGATTTGGCATACATTAGGAGTTATCTCAGGCAAGTCTAACAATAAGGCCTGCTATTTTGTAAGATCTCCTCCTGTTAGCCACTGATGTCCTTTAATTTCTAAGACCTCTTGTACCTGGTGTAGAGTTTAAATTTCAATTGGCTGACCCAAAGTTTTCTTGGTGACAACATCCACCAAGAATGCTTGTAGCAGCAACAGCCTTTAAGCATGCAGGCCACCCTGTAGCCACTGAATCTAGCTATTTAGAAAAATAGCCCACTGGTCATGAAAGGGCATCCAATGTTCGAGGCCATACTCCTAGAGATCAACCCCTGCTTTTCTGCTATAAACAGGGTGAATGGTTTACTCAAGGTGGGGATTCCTATTGCTGGGGCTTCTGTTAAAAACTGTTTAATTCTTTGGAATGCCTTTTGTAGTTCCCCTGTCTAGCAGAGTGGGTCTGTGCCAGGGCCTTTTAAAAATTCATACAAAGACATGGTAATTAACCCAAGTTCTAAATCCATATTCTACAGAATTGTGTCATTCTCAGAAATTTTCTTAACTGCTTTTTCATGTGGTGAGCCTATACATAGAATATCTTCCTTTCTCCTGATTTAAAGAGAACAATTTCTGGGGCCAGAATATATCCCAGGTCATCTATCTTTTGTTTAGAAACCTGAGCTTTTGTTGGGGAAACTCTGTATCCTCATTTTGTTAGATTCTGGGTTTAATGGGATTCAAAAGAAAACATTCTTTAGATAAGGGCTTAACACAATAGGATGCATTGAAACAACTGTCTCATTAATAGCCCTGAGGTCAAAAAAACATTCTGTACTCTACATTTGATCTTAAAACATACAAGACTGGTGTATTATAGGGAGACTACCACAGATTCAAGAATCTATGACTGAGAAAATTAATTAACTTTAAAGAAGCACCTGAGGATGATAACAAATCTTTTACAAGCAATGGAGTTGGACATTTAGGCATAACTAAAACTTTTAAGACTATTCACCAACAGACTAAAACAGAGTAAATTCTCTAGAGCTAATTTTACCATTAACTCTAATACAACTCTTCGAGGACAGAGGTCTAGCATGGTAAATTAATACAATTAGCACTCTTAGGTATGACATCAGTGATCACCTCAGGTTCTTGACATGAAATGCCTAGGCTGTGGAAGCCTCTTTTATCCTCAAACCCATCAGTCTTCAGACAAAGCCATGAGCCTCCTTTCAGAGAAAAGTACATCCTTTTTTGATGACCACTTCTTTCGACTGGGGACTGGACCACAGAGGTCCTTCAAGGAGGGACACTTGTTAGACCAGTGTCCTGGCTTTCCATGCATAAAATGTTCTCATGGGCTTTTCATCTAGACCAGAATGCCTTACGCACTGAATCTGAGGTCACTTCGTGATATTTATAGCGATTGTCATTCTATGAGTCTGCTGTGTGGACTGCTTTCCATGTTGAGGCATTTTTCCTCTTCAACCCTATTTATATTATTACCAAACACTTAAAATGTTAGTTTTACCATCCTGCTCAAGGAAATTTGTGATTCCATGAGAATTTTTCAAACTCTAACCTTAGAAGTAAGTCTGTAGGAATGTATGCATAATTATACAATGAATAATCTCTTTGTAGTACCTGAGAAGATGAAAACAGACATGGCTATTCATGAGCTTAATTGTCCTTAAGCATGTGACTTGGATACATTACATTAGCTATAATTTTGACAACTTACAGTATCCATTTGTACACAAAATAGCATCCACTATTGTAACCAACCCATAAAGGGAGCTTTCAAGTTATCTTTTTTCTTTCTTTCTTATCTTTTTAAACAACATAAGGCCAAAATACACTACCAAAGAAAAAGGAAAACACCACTTACTCTAAGAAAGACCATTCCATACTGCCACATAATTCTTGGTGTATTGAACCTTAAGGGCCCCACAAATGCTGATACAAAGCCAAAAAAAAGACTAAAATAAAAAAAAAATGGAAATCAAAGAAGTCCACAACTGACATGAAGCCAAAAAAATTTAAACATACTGAATAAAATGAAAAACTTAAATAAAAAGTCATTCTGCTAATCAGGCATAGGAGCATGTGACCAGCCACGAGGCACGTTTCTAACTCCATCATTTGGGGCAAGTCCAATTGAGCATGTCCCAAATTGTACATCTCCTCCCTCTCTTATTCCCATTCTTATATTTAACAGGGATCACTTTTCAGTTAAAATTTAAACACCTAAGAATAATTGTGTGTTAATTACAGAGTTCAACAACTAGTACTAGAATAAAAAAATACTAAAATGGATAAAGTATTACATTGTACAACAACAGTCAGCACAAGAGCTGATCAAGTCACTGTTTCTCATAGTGTCCATTTCATTTCAATAGGTTTCCCCTTTGGTGCTCAGTTAGTTGTCGCTGATCAGGGAGAACATCTGATATTTGTCCCTTTGGGACTGGCTTAATTCACTCAGAATGTTTTCCAGATTCCTCCATCTTGTTGCAAATGACTCGATTTCATTGTTTTTGACCACTGTATTCTATAGAATACATGTCCCATAAATTCTTTATCCAGTCTACTGTTGACGGGCATTTGGGTTGGTTCCAGGTCTTAGCTATTGTGAATTCAGCTGCAATAAACATTAAAGTGCAGATGGCATTTTTGTTTCCCAATTTAATTTCCTTTGGGTAAATTCCAAGGAGTGGGATGGCTGGGTTGTATGGTAGGGTTATATTCAGGTTTCTGAGGAATCTCCAGACTGACTTCCATAGTGGCTTCACCAGTTTGTATTCCCACCAACAGTGGGTTAGTGTCCCTTTTTCCCCACATCTTCGCCAGTATCTGTTGTTGGTAGATTTCTGAATGTGAGCCATTGTCACCGGGATGAGGTGAAACCTCATTGTGGTTTTGATTTGCATTTCCCTGATTGCTATTGATCTTAAACATTTTTTCATGTGTCTGTTGGCCATTTGGATTTCCTCTTTGGAAAAATGTCTATTGAGGTCCTTGGCCCATCTCTTAAGTGAGTTGTTTGTTCTGATGTTGTAGAGTTTCTTGATTTCTTTGTAGATTCTGGTTATCAACCCTTTATCTGTTGCATAGTTTGCAAATATTTTTTCCCATTCTGTCGGTTGCCTCTTCACTTTCCTGACTGTTTATTTTGCAGTACAGACACTTTTCAATTTGATGCAATACCAATAGTTAATTTTGGCTTGAACTGCCTGCGCCTCCAATGTCCTTTCTAGGAAGTCTTTGCCGGTACCTATATCTTGCAGGGTTTCTCCAATGTTCTCTAGTAATTTGATGGTGTCAGGTCATAGATTTAAGTCTTTCATCCATGTTGAGTGAATTTTTGTGTAAGGTGAAAGATAGGGGTCTTGCTTCATGATTCTGCACATGGAAATCCAATTTTCCCAGCACCATTTACTGAACAGACTGCCCTTACTCCAGGGATTGGTTTTAGATCCTTAATCAAACATAAGTTGGCTGTAGATGTTTGGATTGATTTCTGGTGTTTCTCTTAGGTTCCATTGGTCTATCTGTACCAGTACCATGCTGTTTCTGTACCAGTACCATGCTGTTGTGATAACTACTGCCCTGTAGTACGTCCTAAATTCTTGTATTTTGATGCATCTGTCTTTGTTTTTGTTGTACAAGATTGCTTTAGCTTTTTGAGGTCTCTTGTGTCTCCATATGAATTTCAGCATCATTTTTTCCAGATCTGAGAAGAATGCCTTTGGCATTTTGATTGATAATTCATTGAATCTGTGAATAGCTTTTAGGAGAATGGACATTTTGATGATTTTGATTCTTCCAATCCATGAGCATGGAAGATTTTTCCATTTTTGGTAACCTCTTCTATTTCTTTCTTTAAGGTTTTGTAATTTTCATCGTAGAGATCTTTAACGTCCTTGGTTAAGTTTATTCCAAGGTATTTGATTGTTTTTGTAGCTATTGTGAATGGGATTGATCTTAGAAGTTCTTCCTCAGCCGTGGCATTGCCTGTGTATACAAAGGCTGTTGATTTTTGTGCATTGATTTTGTATCCTGCTACTTTACCATACTCTTCTATGAGTTCCAATAGTCTCTTAGTAGAATTCTCTGGATCCCTTAAATAAAGAATCATATCATCTGCAAAGAGGGATAGTTTGATTTCTTCCTTCCCAATTTGATTCCCTTTGATTTCTTTTTCTTGCCTAATAGCTCTGGCTAAAACTTGCAGAACTTTATTGAATAGCAGTGGTGATAGTGGGCATCCCTGTCTGGTACCAGACCTCAGTGGAAATGCTTCCAACTTTTCCCCATTCAATAGGATGTTGGCCACGTGTTTTTCATAAATTGCTTTTGTTGTATTGAGAAATGTTCCTTCCATACCCAGTTTGCTTAGAATTTTCATCATGAAAGGGTGTTATATTTTATCAAATGCTTTCTCTGCGTCTATTGAGCTAATCATATGGTTTTTCTTCTGCAGTCTGTTAATGTGGTGTATCATGTTGTTTGTTTTGCAAACATTGAACCATCCCTGAATACCAGGGATAAATCCCACTTGGTCTGGGTGGAGACCAACATCTCTGATGAACATAGATTCCAAAATCCTCAATAAAATTCTGGTCAATAGTTTTTACTAAATATTTTAGATTGAACCAAAAAACACAACCGTAGTATGGGAAAATTATATGTACTCGAATACTTATGTATATACCACCTGCATAAAATCATTTCATTGATATCCCCAGATGTTCTTACTAGAAACTCTGATCTCTCTCTTCTACTCTCAGGTATATAATCCCTAATTCTTCCACTAACACAACCTATGTGTTAATAGTCCCAAGTCATATTTCCTAGTCTGATAATTACAGAGCAATCATTCCATTAGAATTGTTTAGGTCAAACTGAAATAAAATTGTGAATTATTTTTTTTTAATTAGAAGTAGGTCTTTCTAATAAATCTGAATCTAGTCCTACCATACGGCCTCAGAATTTACCCAAAGGAATTAAAATCAGCAAATAGAAGAGTCATAGGTACCTCCATGTTTATTACAGCTCAATTCACAATAGCCAAGACATGGAATCATCCTAAATGCCCATCAACGGAAGACTGGATAAAAAACTATGGGATATGTACTCTATGGAATACTATACAGCAGTTAAAAATAAAATCCAGTCTTTCAGAGATAAATCGATGAATCTGGAAAATTTCATACTTAGTGAATTAAGCCAGTCCCAACGGGACAAATATCATACATTCTACCTGATCTGTGACAACTAAAAGAGCACCTAAAAAGAAACTTGTAAATGTGAAACTGATACTATGAGAAGCACTTACTTGAATAGCCCTTGTCTTGACTGTCAAGGAACAGTTTATTATTTGATTTTATGTATTTATTTTTATTCTTTTTTTCTCTACTTAATACCATTGGTTGAACTCATTAATTAAAATAGAATTTATCAAAGATGTATTAAGTCATTTGATAATAGATCCTAGTTAAAAATAAGAGTGGGAATGAGAGAAGGAGAAACTTTACAGATCAGCACACATTCCAACAGACTTAGCCTTAAGGGTAAAGCTAAAAACTTGCCATGAGACTCCAAATTCCTTTTATCTGGGTGGCACTAATCCCATCTTATATTATAAAGTAATCATATTAAGTATGGATTTGATCATATAGATAGGATTAAGTGTCAAAGGAATCACATAAATAAGACCAAGTGTCTTTTAATAAAAATAGATAGAATTACAAAGGAGAGAAAGTTCCAACATGGAAAGCAGTCCACGCAGCAGACTCACTTAATGACAAATGCCCTAAATAGCTCTATGACCTCAGAATCAGCACCTAAGGCATTCAGATCTGACTGAAAATACCATGAGAACATTTAGGGCATGAGAACCAAGACATAGTGGCAAAAATGGCTCTGCATGAAAGATCTCTGTGAGTGAGACCCTAATGGAAAGAAGGGGTCATCAAAGAAAGATGCACTTTTCTCTAAAGGGAGGAGAGAACTTCCAATTCGCATATGCCTCTATCTAAAAGCTGATGGAGCTGGTGAACTCAAAAGGCTTCCATAGCCTTCACATCTCGTGACAAGAGCCTCAGGTGATCATTGCTGTCATAAATGAGTGTCACTTGTTAAATCAACAACAGAAATCACTATGCACTTGCTCCCCATGTTGTACCTCTGTTCTTAATGAGATGTACTATGAGAATAATTGTCTTCAAACTGTGCTTTATACTTTGTGTGCCTGTGTGGGTGCAAATAGGTGAAATCTCTACTTAGTATAGAGTTGGTCTTCTGTATATAAAGTCAATTAAAATGAATCTTAATGGAAAATGGAATGGAAGAGGGAGTGGGAGGTGGGTTGGGAGTGAGGTGGGAGGGAGGGAATGGGGGGAAAGAAGCACTATATCCCTAAAATATGTACATATGAAATTTGTATTCATTAAATAAAAAATGAGTTAAGAGGGAATCTTCAAAAGTTTGGTGTTTTTGTTCCCTTTTAACAATGAAATATTGCAAAGACTTATGAAGTAAATTCTTAAACAATTTCTCTCAGTTCCATGCCCCTGAAGCACCTCATGCTAAAAATTGGTGTATATCATTCCATAGACTTATCTTGTTCTCATACAAATATGTCAGCACATGCACACACACACACACACACACACACACCACTTATTTGTTGCTTGATTGTTGCTCAAACTATTGCAATGTTGCTATCTGCAGAAATATCATATAGAAATAGGTGCTGCAATCATGCTTATTGAAGTGGCCATGGGATTAGATAGTTGAGGAAGGAAGATACATGAAGACAGTGAAATGAATGATGAGAGAATGAAAAGTGCCAGAGACAGCATTGTTGCAGTATTACTTCTAACAGAAATAATGGGAGAAAGTGAGTAAAGCTGTTAAGGAAATAAAGCCATTTGAATAAGCTCATAGGAGTGACTAAAGTAGTTCTTACATAGCTGTGGAGAGGCAGTTAAATACTATGGAAACACACTGAGTCCTGTACCTGATAAACAGTGAGTTTATCATTTTACATATCTGTCTTTGTGTACTTTTTTAGATCACCAAGTTTTTTTAAGTTACTTTTGTGAAATCTTTGTAAGGTAATTTGCAGATTTCCATTTCTTCTTGAGTTTACATACTAACTTGATTTGACATAATCTGAAAAATTGTTGAATCTCTGTTCCATTTTGCCAGAGTAACATAAAACTCATATAATTTAATCATACAATTAAAACAATAGGACTGCTGAAAGTAAATGACAAACTTAGGGCTTAGAAAATGAAACACCTAATTTTCATTTTCAACTTTATGCTAAATATATCAATGTTAACCACTTGAGGGAAGTTAATAACCTAACTTATACAATCATTTGATACTGTTTTGTTTAAACAAATCACATTCTAGCAATTGTATTGAAAACTTCATTAAAAAGGAATTAAGTTTTAATCCAAACCTAGATAAATCCCATATGTCTTCCCGAAAATACCAAACCAATATTTTAACTACAGGAAGAAGCTGTTATATTTGGATAACAGCTTTTCAGTTTAGTGTTCAATATAACTGGTGTATTGGTGCCAAACAATTTAAGGTGTTTTTGTCATTACAAATGTAATATACAAATGAAGAGAGATCTTCCACCTGCTGATTTACTCCCCAAATGGCCACAACAGCCAGGGCTGGGTCAGGCCATTCAGGAGCCAGGAGTCAGGACATCTGAGTCTCCCACATAGTTTCAGGGGCCCAAAAACTTGGGCCATTAACCACTGCCCTACCAGGTACATGAGTAGAGATCAGCCTTGGCTCAAATTGGAGCCCATATTGGATGTAGGATTTTCTGGATGCTCTCTCTTCATCTGATCTTAATCATTTCACAAAGGCACCACCTCTAAACACCATGATTGTGTTAAGTTTCCATCCTCTTCTTACTATTAACTTAGGACATTAGAGTTCAAAGTCTGACATGAATTCTGGAGGCAAATCATATTCTAGTCACAGCAAAAAAATCCCCCCCCCCCCAAAAAAAAATGCATCCTTCTGGCATTCAGTTCATAATGCCTCTCCCTTGAAACTATTCTTTTCCGAGACTCTTGATCTGTGGTTGGCGAAGACTAGTCTGTCTCCAAAATGCTTTCAGTCTTTTTCCCGATATCTTGGCCAGTCTGTCCTTACTAACCCCTTACCAAACAGTCCCCCCACTGTCACTTTTCTCCCCCGAAAACACTTTTATTCCCTACCACATGGTCAGGGTAAAAATTGTCCAATTTTTTCCACTCTCTTTCCTTTTAATAATAAGTTCAGTTCTCTGTTTAAATCATCCCTTCACTCTTTCATTGTACTGTGTCCGGTTAAAAGTAGCTGTGCAATAGCCTGAATGCTTTGCTGCTTTGAAATCTCCTTCACCAGATAAATTAGTTCATAACACTTTCTGTCTGAAATGCAGTTTAATGAAATTTCAATTTGAATAAAAGATTAGACTTTTAAGCAAAACATTTCTCTCACTGCTAAGGAGCAATAACCCAAATATTCCATGAAGAAAATGACAAGCCCACATTTCTTGATGCATTCCGAGAAGTACAACATTAATTTTCTCTGGAAGAATCAAACAGGAAGACACTCATTACTGTGTCTGGGATGTGCAAGTGGAAGAATGGCAGCACATAAGTGAGGCATACCCTGGATCCAGGGGCTTCAGAGGCTCTCATAGTCCAGAGGTGAGCACAGCCAGACAACTAAGAGGGGAACTGGGCTGCTTTAGGACAGCAGGCCCATTCCCAGGGAGACCAGTAAGGTGTGGCTACTGGCTTGCTTGCAAGTCTGCAAATTTCGTTGTGATGTCACCTTCATAAATTCTTCCTGGGAATGCAGCATCTTTTCTTCTGAGTTACCTCTTCTTTTGAGCATTAATTTGAGATGCACAAAGAGAAAAGGAGAGAACTTCCATCTGCGAGTTCACTCCTCAAATGCCTGACACAACCGGAATTGGGGTAAGGCTGGGAACTCAGTTCAGGTGTCTAACAAGTGTGGCAAGATCTCAACTACTCCAGCCATCACTGCTGCCTTGCAGGGGCTGCATTAGCTGAGTACCAAACCAAGGTGCCCTAATTTGACATGCGGGAGTCTTAACTAGCATCTTAGCCATTAGGCTCACTGCCTGCTCCATTTCTTCTTTAAAAAAAAAATTATTTATTTATTTTCCTTTTATTTGAAAGGAAGAGAGACAGAGAGACAGAGACACAGACAGAGAGATAGTCCATCCACCTATTCACTCCCCAAATGCCTACAATAGCATGCTGGGCTATACTGAAGCCAGGATCCAGGAACTCAACCCAGGTTTTCCACATGTGGGTAGAAGGGATTCAAGTATTTGAGTCACCCCCTGATGCCTCCCAGGATATGCAATAGCAGGAATCTAGAATCAGAAGCAGAGCCAGAACTCAAATACAGGTACCCCAAAATGGAATGTGACTGTCCAAACATGCATTTTAATTTTTGCAAAATGCCCACCCCCAGTTCATCATTTTTAATTCACTCTCCCTTAACAGCTTAGGGGAAGGATACAGTGAGGCTAACTGCCATTCTATTATGTAACTTGAATTACCTTTAGTCCAAACTTGAATAGAATTCTTACCTGTAGCTAAGACCTCATCAACACAGACTTTCTATCAATCTACCATTCTATACATCTATGTATGTGTGCGTGTGTGTGCGTGTGTGTGTGTGTGTGTGTGTGAGAGAGAGAGAGAGAGAGAGAGAGAGAGCATAGTGGAAGCGATCTCTAACTCTTTCCAAATTTTTATTCTGAGTCCTCCCAAGTATTTTATCTAACTCTTTATTTGCAGCATTATAGATTTTCTGTAGCCTTCTCTAACTTTTCCATCCTCTGGAAGAAACCTAATTACAAAACTGGCTTCATATTTTTAGCTATGGCTTATAACAATCCTGATTTTGTTGACAATGTTCTGTATTAGCTTTCTTTTTTACTCCAATTAAATATCTAAGGCAGGCTTACATTATAAAGAAAAAGGATTTAGTTTGGCTCACAATTCTGGAGGTTCATAGTTCAAGACTAGACAGAATCCATTGATTTATACTCTGACTACATCATTCTTGTTAGCGAATTCACAAAATGGCACAGAGCACCATACAACAAGAGATAGGGAGCATATGTGTCCATTAATTTCTCTGTTATCATCTCTCAAGTATAAAGTCCCCAGGATACAATCACAGAGTCTGTATCCTAATGACTCAATCTAATCTTAATCACTTCCCAAAGGCCACACATTTAAATAACATAATTTGATTAAATTTTCACTATTATAATAACACTGACATATCATTTTGGAGTTCAAAATCCTGCATGGATTTAGGGGCCAACTTGTATTCAAAACACAGGAATATCATCCCACTCCCATGAGGTCCATAAGATTTTTGTAAAATATTCAGTGGAAATCTTATGAGAATATTTGTTTTTCTCTTGCTGTTTCAATATTCTCTTTTAGTTTTATTACAATGTGTTGCTGCTGGTTGAAGTCCATTAAGCTTTCTAGATTCAGATGTCCATTTCCTTCTTCAGATTCGTGAAGTCTTAGGAAATTATTTCTTCCCATGTGTTCTCTGTCTCTCTCCTTACTTCCACTGATACGATCATAATGCATATTTTGAATAACTTAATGATTTCCAATAAATCCCTTTTACTTTCTTCATATTTCTTCATACCATTTTCATTTTTTCTCTTCTGACAGGTAATTTCTACTGACATATTTTCAAGTATGCTGGTATTTTCTTCTTTATCCAGTCTGCTTTTTAGCACTTCCAGTGTTTTTTTTTTTCTTTCATTTACTGTATTCTTTAGCTCCATGATTTCTATTTAGTTTTTTATTATTGATTCTTTTTCATTTATGATGTTCTTATTTGGTTAATAATGTGTTTTCCTGATTTTACATATCTGTCTTTGTGTACTCTTTGAGATAACCAAGTTTTTTTTAAGTTACTTTTGTGAAATCTTTGTAAGGTAATTTGTAGATTTACATTTCTTTTTGGTAAATTTCTGGAGGTTTATCTTTTTCATTTGATTTACCAAACTTTCCTTATTTCTTCATGTTCTTTGTGTTTTGGTTTTGTTTTTTAGCTAGGCTTTGAGCATTTGCATTTTTATAGTTTGAATTCATAAAAAAAAAAAAAAACATTTTCACCAATAAACCAAACTAAAAATTTAGGAGGATCCTTGACCTTTTCTGGGAATGTATCTTCTTTTGCCCTGTGGCTCTAAGTTTCCAAGTAGAGAGGCTGGGAAGAGCAGGGTGACTTCTTTTTCTAGGATCCCATATTCTCTTCATCATTCATGTCTGTCTGCTATATCCTGAGTTTTCCGGCAATTCAGGAGGACCCATTTACCTCATTTGCAACTAGTATCATCCATGCACTGAAAGTATGCCAGCTTTCAATCAGAGCTCTAAGTCATTAAAATAGAGACCGGACCTTGGACAGGCACCCAAAAGTAGGATATTAGATGCATGATATACTTCTCTATCTCAACAGAAGTTTTCAGTGACATGTTTTCACTAATTTCTCTGACTTATACTAGATTATCTTAAAGGCTACTGTAGGAAAAATACAACAACTTTTCTTATCATATAAATAAAACTCTTCCTGGTTTTGTGATTGGTTGATGTGTTACAACTTCTTAATTCCTTTCTGGAATTATCCAAAGGCTTTTATGGCATATATTGCTAATTCAGAGGATGACTTTCCATATTCCTATGTGGAGAAAGTAACAAGAACTTCAAAAAATATCAGCTGCCTGTTCATAAAGCTTAACTCAATGTGTACCCAGAATTATATTTTATTTTATTTTATTATTTTTATAAAGCTTTTATTTAAAGAATATAAATTTCCAAAGCACAGCTTATGGATTACAATGGCTTCCCTCCCACCCGCTAACCTCCCCTTTCCCTCTCCCTCTCCCCTTCCATTCACATCAAGATTCATTTTCAATTCTCTTTATACACAAAATATCAGTTTAGTACATATTACGTAAAGATTTCAACAGTTTGCCCTCACATAGAGACACAAAGTGAAAATACTGTTGGAGTACTAGTTATAGTATTAATTCACAATGTACAGCACATTAAGGACAGAGATCCTACATGATATTTTTTTTAAAAATTGATTAATTATCTATGCAATTTCCAATTTAACACCAAGATTTTTTATCATTTTCAATTATCTTTATATACAGAAGATTGATTCGGTACACAGAAACACAAAGTGTAAAATACTGTTTCAGTACTAGTTACAGCATTACTTCACATTGGATAACACATTAAAGACCAATCCCTTATGAGATGTAAGTACACAGTGACTCCTAATGTTGATTTAACAATTTGGCACTCTTGTTTATGGCATCAGTAATCTCCCTAGGCTCTAGTCATGAGTTGCCGAGGCTATGGAAACCTTTAGGGTTCACTGACTTCGATCTTATTCCAACAGGGTCATAGTCAAAGTGGAAGTTCTCTCCTCCCTTCAGAGAAAGGTACCTACTTCTTTGATGGCCACATTTGTTCCACTGGGATCCCACTCACAGAGATCTTTCTTTTAGGTCTTCTTTTTTTTTTTTTTTTTTTTTCAGAGTGTCTTGGCTTTCCATGCCTAAAATATTCTCATGGGCTCTTGAGCCAGATCCGAATGCCTTAAGGGCTGATTCTGAGGCCAGAGTGCTATTTAGGACATCTGTCATTCTATGAGTCTGCTGTGTATCCCGCTTCCCATGTTGGATCATTCTCTCCCTTTTTCATTCTATCAGTTAGTATTAGCAGACACTAGTCTTGTTTGTGTGATCCCTTTGACTCTTAGATTTGATTTTATTATAAGTATGTTTGATTTCCTTTTATATCAGCCAACTTAAATAGCATAATGTGTTAATTTAAAAATTATCGTTGAAATAAAATTAACTGATGAATTTTTAAATTACCAAGCTAAAAATCTCATCATCAAGGAGGGTTCAATTTTCTATTATATTTTAATGAGCTTAAATTGTACTAGGTTATACCATTAGCAAGAACAGAATATACTATAAACAGTCTGTATATAATACAAAGAATATGATAATCATTAGCTTTGACTTCACTTTTTTGTTATAAATGTATATCATTACAGTATTGGAAAGAAATCTTGGTGGTCATCAACACTTGGAAGTCAACACACAAGAGAAGTCTCGGTAGAGGGAAGATTTTGTATTTTAATTCTGTTAAATCAGGGATGATTGATCAATACAGGCTACCAGCTGAAATGAATCTTCCTAACTAAGAGAAAGAAAGCATGAATAATCTGTACATACTCCATTTTAATTGAATTCCACAGGAAGCCCTAGGCTTTAACAGAATAGCTACCTTATCTATTTCACTAACTTTTGAAAGAATCAATTAAGATACTAAAATAACACTGGATCCGGATGTTTTATATAAATGCCATGCTAGAATGCCTGCTTTCATGCCCCACCTCCACTTCTGATCCAGCTTCCTGCTAATATGCACTCTGGAAGCCAGCAAATTATGGTACAAGGGCTTAGGCCCCTGCCCCACATGTGAAAGACCCAGATGGGGTTCTGGAATCCAGCCTTAAGCCTGGAAGAGCCACAATTATTGAGGGTATTTGGAAAGAAAATCAATGGATAGAGATTTGTCTCACTTTCTCTTGCTCTTCTTTTCATCATATTTTTATTTTATTTTATTATTTTATTTATATTTCTCAAAATATAAATTATAGCATTTATAAATTTTTGGCAAGTGAAAAACAAACTTTATAAACTGAATGTATCTTATAATGTAAGTTTTTTTTATAAGTCTATGAACAGATTCTATGGTCTTCAATTAAAGGAAATCCAGATAAAATGAAAATGACCTCATTCTATACTGCTTATCAGATAAAAGTAATGTACATGTGCCAAGAAATTATTTGATTTATCAAAAACCTGAATTCACAAGGAGGAGTTTTTTTTTTATTTTTTATTTTATTTTATTTTTTTTTTTATTTTTGACAGGCAGAGTGGACAGGTGCACAATGCTCATCCGATGGCAGGAGCCAGGTGCCAGGTGCTTTTCCTGGTCTCCCATGGGGTGCAGGGCCCAAGCACTTGGGCCATCCTCCACTGCACTCCCCGACCACAGCAGAGAGCTGGCCTGGAAGAGGGGCAACCGGGACAGAATCCGGCGCCCCAACTGGGACTAGAACCCGGTGTGCCGGCGCCGCAAGGCGGAGGATTAGCCTGTTGAGCCACGGAGCCGGCCAGGGAGGAATTTTATCTAGGAGAATAAAAAGGATAATCATGCTTGCCACAGCTATTTTACAACTGATATTTCTGATAACAAAAGAAATCATTTCTGCAGTCTCTAGTTCTTTGAGGCAAATATTCTCTGTAGCTAAGTCAACAATGTTATCCTATTCTTACGAATCAGCCTTTATTTCTTTTCTTTTTATTGTAATTCAATTTTTAAACATTTTTGACAACTATGTAGGACATGTTGCTAGTGTCAACTACCATGATTAGGAAAGTTTGAGTCACCAAGTTCAACACAAAAAATAGAACTGCTATTTTAAAATAATCTCTAAGGCTTCCATGCTTTTGGCCAAATAAAATCCTAATATTTGAATTAGAAATCATTACTTAAATTTCTTTTTCACTCTAAATAGATATTTATTGTCTTAATTGGAACAAAAATGTAAATTAAAATGTGTGTTTAAATGATACTATCAAAAATCTTTCATTTCTAAATATCATACAGTTCAAGCTTCCATAAAAAATCTGTAGACTCAGTGATTTAAACAACAAGCATTTATTTCTTAGAGTGCTCAAAATCAGAGTGCAGGTTGATTCTGCCACTGGTGAGAGGTAATGGGTAGTTGGATGCCTTCTCATTGCATTTCACAAAGCAGAAAGAGAATGAAAAATGAGCTATCTCTTGTCTTTCCTTATAAGGGCACAGATTCCATCAAGAGGGCCTCGGTTTCATGACTTAATTCCAAATATTTGGGACTAAGGTTTCAGCCTGTAGATTCAGTCCACTGAAACAACACTCAGAAAGACTACAGTATAACTGAGCAGATTCAACTCGGGGGAAGGTATTGTTATTCATTTGTCAATTGTCTGATATTTCATGGTTTGCTTCTAATATGAAACATAATGGGATGTTATATTCAAGACTGGGTAATAAAATATTGTGGTTTCTTTCTAATTTTTCATGCTTCCTATAAGTAGGCATGATTCATGCTGTGAGTTGTTTTGTTTTGTTTTGTTTTTGATAAGTCCACATGAGAAGAAATTCAGAGTCAAGGAGCTCTGAGTAGCAGTCAGAAAAGAACCAAGGTGCTAAGTTCACTGGGCGTTGAGGACCTTAACCATATCTGAGTTTGGAAACAGATCCTTTCCCAGCAAGCCTTCAGAGAAGATAACAGATCCAGCCACCACCACCTTGATTTAGTTCAGTAAGAAAACTTGAAGTACAGGAACTAACATGAACAGCTAGTTATACACAAATCTGCCTTTGGAAGATCCAAGTGAGAGATGAACTGATTGACTTCAGTATAAAAAAAAGATGAATTGAAGAAGGCAAGAAGGATAGAGTTGTCCATATTAAACCCTCACCAACACCAAGCAACACAACATGGAGAAAGACATTCTCCCACCAGGGATAGAGAAAGGGAATGAGGTCTGGTCCATAATATGAAGCCCAGTACCAGGTTTGACACACTGAAATGCAAGACTGGACGAAGTCCCATGGTCCCAATTCCCAAGCCAACATCTGAGGATTAAGCCTATGGAATCACATTTAGTTTAACAATCAAGGGAGTTTCTCCGCAAGCCCCAGGCAGAATAGTGTGTGGCAACACCACTAGCTCAGTTGTGGTACAGGAAAGTGGGTGCAGGACAGCATGTTGCTAAACAAAGGAATACAGGGTGGCCTTATGAAGGAGGGAAGTAAACACATATCTGACATTCTGTGTCTTGGTATCAACCCTGAAACAAAGACACTTTGCTCAGTGGGGAAAGGTTAAGCAGGAGAACACCTGAGGCATTCACTGCTGGAGAATCCTGAGGTCTTCACCGGCCCTGACTCCAGCTTAAGGAACTGACAGGTTAGCACATTGCATTTCCCTAGAGAAACAGCCCAGTCCACGCTGTGTCCTTTCACCCAGGCTTTGGCTACAGAATGACACCCTGAAATTCCACCCATGTGGAGCTGAACCCTTTGAAGGAGCTGAGCAGCTCAGCTTAGTAGTTCCCCTGACTCAGCCTTGTGACCAGCCCATCCCCAACATTGCCCCCAGGAAGTATTTGAGCAGCATATACTCAATGGTTCTACCTGCAGAGGCCCCCAGAAAAGATAGGAAGCCCTGCTCACACAATGTTGGCCTCAGGAATCATCCAGGAAGTCCAGCCAATCCTCCTCCTACTGCCTTGGAAACAACAAGGTGGTCCAAGCTGGTAAGCTGCAGACTCTTGGTCTGGGGAAGCAAATGAACCGAAGCTGTGAGTGACTTGTCCCACAAAGGCACAAGGAAGTAAATGTACTAGTCCTTGCCATCCACTCAGAACCCCCAGGAAGCTGAGAAGACGGCTTTCCTGAGGTCTCTAGGAAGTGACCCTGCCCACCCTCTCATGGCCCCAAACAGCTGCTGAGTATCCCATTCGCAGAAACTCACTGAATACCCGAGAAGCACAGACTCAGGCCAAACTAGTCCCTTCAGCCTCAGAAAACATCTGGACCACTCTATGATCAGATCAGTTCCAGGGTTCCCTGGCAAGTTACCTTGAGACCCTCAGAGACTGACAAGTGTCCCCTCTGTGTATACTGGTGTGTCCTGGCCATTGCACAGTTTTCAGACCCTGAGAGGCATCCTACAATGCTATTGGATATATTACTCCACAGTCATCTGGGCACATTTACAAATGACCAACAGAAAATTTGGGGTATCTTACACTCTAAGATGGTGCATTATGCCAAGAGCTGCAATAGAAGCAACCCGGTCTACAGGAGCTTTATTCCAGCTGATTGTACAAGCTCACAACCCCTGCAGCATGGTTCACTGAGACCCATAGACACCAGTAACTTTGATTTCAGCATCTAGAACTAGGAAACTACAGGAATATACTATAGTGTAGAGCTGCAACCAAAGCCAAAAAAAGTATGTTCAATTGACACTCAAAAAGTCTTTTACTATAAGGCTACCCTATAAAATTGGTAGAAACAACTGATCTACCAGTTGCTCAGTAAACAACATAGAGACTCAAGAAGCATTTAGAAAAATATGCCTACAAGGGAACACAATAAATCTCTAGCAACAGTCAACAATGAAATGGAAATTGACAAATTGCTTGACAATATTCGAAAGCATGACTTCAAAAAAATTAGAGATACAAGCAAGATAATACAAACACAATTTAATGAAATTTAAAAAGATTAATCATGATTTGAATGAGAGATTCAGCAAAGAGATAAAGATAATAAAAAAGAGCTAATTAAAAAACTTGGATTTAAAGAACGTAAGAAACAAAGTTAATCCTCCCCCTGTAGTGCCAGCATCCCACATGGGCATAGCTTTTAGTCCCAGTTGCTCCTGTTCCAGTTCAGCTCTCTGTTGTGGCCTGGGAAAGCAGTGGAGGATGGTCCAAGTGCTTGGGCCCCTGCAACTGCGTGGAAGAACAGAAAGAGGCACCTGGTTCCTGGCTTTGGATCCATTGTGGCCATTTTGGGAGGTGAACGAACCAACGGAAGGAGGACCTTTCTTTCTGTCTCTCTCTCTCTCACTGTCTCACTGTCTGTAAATATATCTGTCAAATAAATTTTTAAAAAAAGTATTGTTGAGAGCCTCAATAGCCGAAATGTGCAGGAAGAGAAAAATAATGTCTTAGATAGAAGATGGATGTTTTGATACAACCCAACAACCTAGACACCACCATGCTCATTCTGCTCTCACAAAAAGAGAAATTTAAAAGAGCAAATAAAGTATTTGAGATCAATAAATAAATAAATTACTGCATCAAAAGTATTATAGAAAGAGAAAGATTGGGGAGGATTGCTTAGGGGGTAAGGCATAGAATACCTATTCAGTGAAAAATTGTTGAAGACTTTCTCAATCTTGAGAAAGATAGGACTATCTAATTCCCAGAAAGCTGAAGAGATTCTTTTAATATTTGCAAAAAACTCTTCTCCAAGTCGTATTATAGTCAAGCTTTCAAAAGTAATAAACAAAGAAAATTCTAAGAACAAGAAAAAAGAATTAAGTCACTTATAAGGGAACCCTCTTTAGATTATTGGCAGACATTTTGGCTGAAAACTTACAAAGAGATTGCAATGAAAAATGCAAGGCTTAAAAAAAGTTCTAGTTATTACTACTATATGCTACAATATTATCCTTACAAACTGAAGGAAATATAAAGATTTTCCATGACAACAAAAACTGAAGGAATTTTTCATCACCAGACAGCCCAACAGCAAGTATTTATTGGAGTTCTATATTAGAAATGAAAGAATAACTACCCTCCTGAGAAGATGTGAAAGCACATTTCTCAAAAGTACAGTATATACAAAAAAGAAAATATAGAAGAAAGTTACAATGATTCAATTATTATTTTTACTTTATGTGATCTAATTTACTATGCATTTAGTAAAGAAATTTTCATCTTATCAACTAGGATTTTGGTCCTATAACTCTTTGGTACTCATTAGACTTTAATATGATTATGTTGAACTCCTTATATAAATTGGGGAGCATATGACTCTTCAGTATTTTTTAAAAAAACATTATCTTTCTTATGCCATCTTTAAATGTTTAGTAGAATTCATTAGTGAAACTATTTAGACTTTATTATCAATTATTATTTTGTAAGTAATTTATAAGTATTTCAAGGGGGAAGTTTTTGAAATTTAACTTCTTAAATATATTTAGGACTATTAAATTTTTTCTTTCCATGGCATTTTTCCGAACTTGTATTTCTGAAGAAATATGTACAACTCAACAAAAATAAGCTGCCAAAATTCTTAGCATAAAATTACTTAACCTCCTTAAAATTGCTTAAAATCCAGAAATCTCTCTGCTGGGTATGTATCAAAGGAAGTGAAAGCAGTGTGTCTAGGGACATGTGTTTATTACAAGTGTTATTCACAACAGGCTGGGCTATGGAGTAAATTTAAATGTCTATTAACAGGGGCTAGTGCTCTGGCATAGAAGATAAAGCTGCCATTTTCAATGCTGGCATTTTGTATGGGCACCGGTTCAAGACCCAGCTGTCCACTTCCAATCCAGCTCTCTGCAACGGCCTGGGAAAGCTGTAGAAGATAGCCCAAGTCCTTGGATCCCTGTACCCACTTGGGAGACCTGGCTTCAGATTGGCTCAGCTCTGCTGTTGTGGCCATTTGGGGAATGAATCAGTTGATGCAAGACTTCTCTCTTTCTCTGCCTCTCTGTAACTTTCTTTCAAATAAATAAATAAATCTTTAAAAAATTCTGTTAACAGATGAATAAAGAAAATATGGTGTATATACACACAATATATTACTGCTCATCTGCAAAAAAAAAAAAGGATGAAATCATGTCATTTGCAAAAGCACGGATGAACATTGAGTACATTGTTAGGTGAAATAAGTCATATGCAGAAAGACAAGTACTGCATGATTTCACTCATATTTGGACTCTAATAAAGGTTGATCCATGGAGGCTGAGGAAAGAACATTAGTTTCCAGAGGTTGGAGAAGGCTGAGAGTGGAAAGTGGTAGAAGTTATTCAACATACACAATGGTATAGTTATTTAGGAGGATCAAGATCTATTGTTCTATGAAACAGTATGATAATCATACTTAAAAATAATGTATTGTGTATTTCAAAATATCTAGAATAGAGGATGATTAATGTTCTCAGTATAAACAAATGATAAATATTTAGTGCTAGATATAGTAATTACTTTAATAATCCCATCCTGTATACAAGGGCATTTCAAAAAGTTCATGGAAGTAGAATTAAAAGATGTTTATTTTTGTCCCAACATTTTTGAAAGCAATACATGCTTTCTTCATACAATACTCTTTCAATGAAACTTTTGGAGAACCCTCATAAATGTAGAAAATACTGCAATGAACCTCATAAATATGTATAATTATATGTTAATCAAAAATAAAACTAAAAGGGAAAAAGGAAAGAAATTTACTTCTGACGATTCTGGAAGCTTGAAAAACCAAGATCAAGGAACCAGGAGGTTTGGTGTTTGATGAGTGCCCATTTCTTCATAGGCAGCTCCCTTTGACTGTGTCCTTACAAATGCAGGACTAAGACAGCTTTCTGAGGTCTCTTTGCTCACAAGAACTCCATACTTCTGAGCTCATCAATTTCCAAAGGCCCCATTTCATAATAACATCACCTGAAGGGGTCAGGATTTCAACATATCAACTTGAGAGGGTACAAACACTCAGGCTATGTTGTGAGATAACTAGCACATATTGTTTTAAGATGCTCATTCTAGGCTGGCACCATGGCTCAATAGGCTAATCCTCCGCCTTGCGGTACTGGCATACCGGGTTCTAGTCCCAGTCGGGGCGCCGGACTCTGTCCTGGCTGCCCCTCTTCCAGGCCAGCTCTCTGCTGTGGCCCGAGAGTGCAGTGGAGGATGGCCCCAGTGCTTGGGCCCTGTACCCCATGGGAGACCAGGCGCAGCACGCTGGCCGTGGCGGCCATTGGAGGGTGAACCAATGGCAAAAGGAAGACCTTTCTCTCTGTCTCTCTCTCTCACTGTCCACTCTGCCTGTCAAAAAGAAAAGAAAAGATGCTCATTTTAATAGTTTATTATGTACCAATAGATATCTAGAACTAGCATGGAAATTAAAAATGTAAATGAGATGGTAGGAAGAAATCCAAATGTACCATTAGTCACAGTAAATATTACACAATAAGCTAATTTACAAAGAAAAAAGCAGAAGTTAAAAGTCAGCTTTATGAAGTTCCAGAAAATAAACTTCAAAAAAAAGAATGTTTAAAGTAAAGGAGAAAAATGCTATAGCAACCATTATACACAGAAACACTAAACAAAAGAAAATTATGTCTGAATTGCCTGTCAGATACTATAGTAGTCAAAATGTACTTAAATCAAGATGGGACTTCTTTTAGTAAACTTTGCATTGCTCTTAAAAAGCAGCTGAAGCTCTGTAAAAAGATTTAATCAGCTCACAATGCTGGAAGTTCAAGAATATGGTGCTGGCATGTACTTTTGAGAGCCTCCATGCTAAATTATAGCACAGTGGAAGCGACAAAAAGGTGAGAGTGCAAGGAAGAGGATGGTGCAAGACTGTGCAAGAGAATGTGGATGTGGGAGATTACATAGGGTACAAGAAGCCCAAGAGATTTGGAGGTCCAGGCTTACACATTTTTTACCATCCTGCTCATTGAAACTAACCAGGATCCAGGCAAAGACTACATTAATCTCTTGAGTACAGCATACCCAGGAACTTGATCACCTTTTTCTGGGCTTCTTCTCTGAAAGATGAACTCACAAACATTTGGGGAACACACTCCAACTGTATACAAGCCATGGCAGACCCTGAACAACAACAAAATCAGCAATCCATTAAAAAGTTAAAATAGTCAATAAAATAACATCATGGATAAAACATATAAAGCAAACATCAGTCAATAGACGTGGGGTGATGTTCATATACTGAGATTCCAAGAAGTCAATTCGGCAAAACTATCACATAGAAGCTGGTCTGGCTTTCTGTTGGTTATAGACAGTTTCATGAAGCAGCCACACCCTTCCTTCCTCCCTCCCTCCCTCCCTCTCTCCCTCCCTCCCTCCCTCTCTCCCTTCCTTCCTTCCTTCTTTCCCCTCTCTCTCTCTCTCTCTCTCTCTCTCTCTCACTCCCCCCCCGAACTCTGCCTTTCAAAAAAATAATAGATGTTTTAAAAATAAATAAATAAACGTTGGAAATATCCACAAAATAAATAGTAATTGGATCATCTGAGCTCTCTAATAAAACTTGCCTATCAAATCTAATCTACTTCCAATAAGAAAAATTTTATGAGGTACTGATGTATGCATTATGAATTAATAACTTTTAACTTGATCAACTTTGACTTCTCTCTTGATTAATAGTGAAAACATTGCCATTTTTAACATTCTGCAAAGCATGTTAGAGATACTGACCATAACTAATTCCAAATCAATTAATTTGGGGAATTACCCAAAGTTTTCAGTTTCTATTTCCCTTGTATTTGCTATTCCCTTGTATTGTTTCATTTCTCAACCTTCTCACTCCACAAATATTTGACCAGCATAATAAATGGCATGACATCTGTCCTTCTTTATACAAATTGACTTTTAATTTTAAAATTTAAAGCAAAATCTGTATTAAGTGAATTAAATATATGACTGAGACATTCTGGCAGTAACATAGATATGATTTTGTAGACATTAATATGTATTTATTAGTTCACTTCAAAAATAGTTACTTTCAGAATTTTTTCCAATCATTCAAAATATTAAAATATATAATTGGGATTCTAAATTTGACAACCAAACTTGCTACATATTACTCTATATCAATTTATATTTAGTTTAAAAATTTTTACTATATTAAATTTAACAAATAATATATGAGTTTTCTTATACTGATATATATCCTCAGCATAAAATAATGCATTAGGCTGGCGCTCTGGAGTAGTGGGTAAAGCCACTGCCTATAGTGCCAGCATTCCATATAGATACTGGTTTGAGTCCTGGCTGCTCCACTTCTGATCTAACTCTCTGCTATAGCCTGAGCAATCACTAGAAGATGGCCCAAGTCCTTGGGTCCCTGCACTAGCATGGGAAGACCCAGAGGGAGCTAAGGGCTTCTGGCTTCAGATTGACACAGCTCCTGCCATTGTGGCCAATTGGGGAGTGAACCAGCAGATGGAAGACCTCTCTCTCTCTCTGCCTCTCCTTCTCTCTCTGTGTAACTCTGACTTTAAAATAAATCAATAAATCTTAAATCCATTGTGGTATAACATGACATGCAATTCTAAGTATTTCTGTTTGCTGTAAACTCAGTAATAAAACTTTGGGAAGTACAAGGAAAAATGGTATTAGGAGCATAACACTCAAAGGTATTGTGATACACACACATATATATGAAAATAATAAACACAGTTGTACAATTTTACATATTAAACTGTTACGAATATATAAATATTATAGTAAATATGATACTCTACCTGGAAAAAGATGGGAAGTGAGTGTTCAAAGGACTATAGATCATGAATTTTGGTGAAAGAGCAGAGGGATGTTCTCTAAAATCAATGGAAATTCCTAACTCTAGATGTGGGTGGGTATGACTCAAAATATTTGCAGGCCGGCGCCATGGCTCAACAGGCTAATCCTCCACATTGCAGCGCCGGCACACCGGGTTCTAGTCCCGGTCGGGGCACCAGATTCTGTCCCGGTTGCCCCTCTTCCAGGCCAGCCCTCTGGTGTGGCCCGGGAGTGCAGTGGAGGATGGCCCAAGTGCTTGGGCCCTGCACCCCATGGGAGACCAGGAAAAGCACCTGGCACCTGGCTCCCGCCATCGGATGAGCGCGGTGCACCGGCCGCAGCGCGCTGGCCGCGGTGGCCATTGGAGAGTGAACCAACGGCAAAGGAAGACCTTTCTCTCTGTCTCTCTCTCTCACTGTCCACTCTGCCTGTCAAAAATAATAATAAAAAAAAGATTTGCAATAAATAAGGTAGCTGGTGGATGTTTGTACATACTGCGTTTCACATTTAACTACGGCATTGGATTCATCTGAGTAGCTGTCTGGTTCTTCTAGTGCTTCCTGCAGATGAAATCCTGCACAATCAAACCAAATTTGTGTTGTGCTCAAATTGTTCTGTAATCAGAGTCAGATTGGAACACATTTATTTTCAAAATAGAAATTCAGGTAAAATTCGCTTTAATCTCTTTCCATTTGAATTTCAGAACCATAAAGCTTGGAAGCGAATGAAAACCTCCACCTTTCAGTTCATTTCTCATTTAAATTTCTATCATGACTCATCCTGCAAGTGAAGAGCATTTCCAATCTTTCCAAAATTTAAGCTCTGATGATATAATAGATCTGAGTTCAACTGCCAAGCACTTTTGTCACCATATTTCTCTGACCTTGAACTTCCTGCCTTGCTCCTAAATATGTTTCACCTAATACACAGTTTCAGTAATGATTCCTTTCTCAACATAGCGGCAGCCAGAGCCTCGGCTCACTAGGCTAATCCTCCCCCTTGCGGCGCTGGCACACAGGGTTCTAGTCCCGGTCGGGGCACCAGATTCTGTCCCGGTTGCCCCTCTTCCTGGCCAGCTCTCTGCTGTGGCCCAGGAGTGCAGTGGAGGATGGTCCAAGTGCTTGGGCCCTGCACCTGCATGGGAAACCAGGATAAGCGCCTGGCTCCTGCCTTCGGATCGGCATGGTGCACCAGTTGCGGCGGCCATTGGAGGGTGAACCAATGGCAAAAGGAAGACCTTTCTCTCTGTCTCTCTCCCTCTCACTGTCCACTCTGAATGCAAAACAAAACAAAACAAAACAACATAGTGGCAGTGAGGATTTTCCTGGGTAAGAAACATCTCCAGACAGGTTAGATGCAAGTCTACTGGAGTAAAAGGGGCAGACTGTCTGAATGAGACAGATGTGAATCTCCATTAGTATAGATAACAGAATATTAACTGTAGGAAAATTTAAATCACTTATCATACAATAAAGATGGAATTTCCCTACAAAAAAAGAAATATGTCCCTGTAGTCTAATTAGTACAGGCCCTAAGTATTCTGGATCGATTCTAGTTAAAGCATCCCATCATTGTTGGTAGCACTACTCTAAAATATGCTAATAATCTGTGTGTATTTTACTGAGGTTAAGGTTTCTCTAAAGAAACAGAAAAAGGCTATAAGACTAGAACGAAATATTTTTTAAAAAATTAGCAATATTTACACTGAGTTGATCTATGCGAGTTTATTTTTTTGAATTTTCTAATTTAATTTTGGCTTTTTCATTTATCTCTATCATATATCACTTACACTTAAAAACAACAAAAATATTTGGTTAATTTATGCTTTTTGTATCTTTCTTAATATTTAAAGCATGCAATGCTCATCATTGTTGGCTGATTAGTTTCGCACCACCACTGTTTTGATTCAATGGCTCTCTATCAGCACCCCTCTTCAGAACACTGAAGTGGAAAGTCTTTCTCTATCTATCATGGATTCCACCGGGTAGAAATTCAAAAAGTCAGAGCTCACAGGGACTTAGATGAGAATCTGGAAAAGCTATTTCCAGGTGGTCCTTTTTTTTTTTTTTTTTTTTTTTTGACAGGCAGAGTGGACAGAGAGAGAGACAGAGAGAAAGGTCTTCCTTTGCCGCTGGTTCACCCTCCAATGGCCGCTGCGGGTGATGTGCTGCACCCAGCACACTGCACTGATCCGATGGCAGGAGCCAGGTGCTTCTCCTGGTCTCCCATGGGGTGCAGGGCCCAAGCACTTGGGCCATCCTCCACTGCACTCCCTGGCCACAGCAAAGAGCTGGCCTGGAAGAGGGGCAACCAGGACAGAACCAGCGCCCCGACTGGGACTTGAACCTGGTGTGCCAGCGCTGCAAGGTGGAGGATTAGCCTAATGAGCTGGGGCGCCCGCCTCCAGGTGGTTCTTTGATGAGGTCTCTAAGTAAGCATGGTGAACATATAATGATACATCAGGTCACACTCAATGGCATTCTTTGAGGATGCTAATTGTAAAATTCTTTATAATTTCATAACTTTTGCCACAGTGTATAAATCTTTCAGTGGTTCCTCCTGAGAAGCAATAGTTTCCCCATTATAATATTGTGTATGTGCACAATTAGTTTTAATTCTCCGTAATATTCACACTTGGATTTTGAACTCTACATCTTGAAACATGTATGCTAACTGGGTTTTATAAAGATATAATATTCTAAGTTTTATCCATTTTATACTTATTTTTAATCTCCATAGCTTTTGCATGAGACAAATGCAATACTTGATAAAGAAAAGTTCATTATATCTTACTGAATATTACATCATACTGAATATCATTCCTAATTAATTTTGGGAGCCTTCATAAGTCATGTAACAAAAATCTTCACTTGAGAAACTATATAATGAATCAAGGAAATAGCTTCAGTTCATTAATGAGAATCAAATCAGTTCTTTCCCTTAGAAAAACACCATTGATTCTGCTTTTCAACAATCTTTTTTTTAAAATTTTTTCATATGATATTTGATGTCCAAAATGTCCCCTCTCATTTTGATGCCATCGCAGTCAAGAAGGACATGCTGGGAGACAGCCAATAATAAAAGGTAAGAGCAAAAGGTATTTCTTTAGTATTCTGAAACCCAAAAACTCTTTCAAAAATCTGGGTTCACAGCTTTTCAGATATAATAAGGTTTGACAAAAGAAAAATCATTTTGTAATCTTTATTATTGTGTAAAAATACCATGAAGGGAAGCAGGAAATTGATGAATCAACCTAAAAAATTAGGAAATTAGGAATGATTTATCATCAATGTTTTCTCCAGATGACTATGATAAATGATAATGAGGCTGCAAGCTGCAAATGAGATAATACAACACCACTAGAATTTTACAATACTGAGAAAAAAGGAGGCATCCAAGGAATCAAATTATATAAGCAATATATAATTATATAATTATTTGTATAAAAACCATATATGATAAATATATAAATTATATATAAATATGTATTATAAATATATAATATATTGTTTATTATATAACTATATATTATATTATATATAAATATATATACCACCTGTACTATCTTTTTTTCCTTATGATTACGTTTTAATTGAGAATTAGAACTCTAAGCTCCAACAGCATTCTACATTACTAGGCTCTGCAAGTGTAAAGAAAGAAAATTAAGAAATTCTTCAAAGAAATATTTTACAATAAAGGAGAAAAAAATAAGCTTTGGAAAATGAAAAAAGAGAAACAAAAAACATTGACAAAAATAATGAAAATGGCATAGAGTAAGTCAGGCCATGTCACCTGCGTTGAATTTTTAGTTAATTGGCCCATTTGATTTCATCTTTGCCTGGAAAAACCATCCACAATGGCACTATTTCAAAATTGTAGTTTACAAAAAACCAAACTGGTTAATGGACTAGAAGTTGAAACCACTTACAGAGTACAAATATACCAGCCTACTTCCAAAAATCTGTGGAAATTAAAACTAACTTAAGTATGTATTTTGTGTAGTAATATATTAAAATCTATGCGTACTCTTACTAGTTCATTCCATTGCTTTGCATCCTCAAGAGTCTGAAAGCTTAGATTTCAGCCAATTTTCCCAGGATTATGAGCATTTTCTGAACAACTCTCTCCTGGGGAAAAATTAGTAATCTCTACACAACAGTGAGAAAACTAGGTTAGATTCAGGAATCACCATAGTGAAAAATATTAAATTTAAATAAGTGGGTCAGTTTGTTTGTCTGTTCTCCATTGTGGTTTCAGAAAAAACAGTATATGAGAACCAAATCTAAAGGAGGAAGTTACCAAAGGACTGCAGACAGAAGACAAATCCAAGATCACACGGCATAGCACAGGGGAACCAAAGGAAAGGAGCATCAATTTGGGTACCCACAAGACCTATCAACTCCTCACCAAGAAGCCAGAGAACAAGAGCTTTATGAACAAAGACACCCCTTGACTCATTGGAATGCACACAGACTGTTCCAAGAAATGTTAACGGCATTACTAAGGGACAGTCATATGCACTGTACCAAGTTACTCACAGGCAGCTGCTCTCTGATGATGTTTCTATGCTTAGTCAGAGCAGTTATCCGGTCCCCTATTTCCAGTGGCACCGAAGATACTGGACTCTCTGCTGAAGCACACCTCGGCCACTCAAAATAGCTTTTTTTCTAGATAAATTTCACTTGGAGATGAAGGAGGAAGCACTCTAGTAAATCAGTTGATGATCAATTGAGATGTGGAATTAAAATGAATGAGCTTTCATTAGATATTCATGGTGCAAATAGATTTGGACATTGGAAAGTCCATCAGTTATATTTGTTTTCCGCAAATATAACTGGGATATAGGCAGCATTTTGAAATTTTCGATAATGAAGAAAAATGTTCCATTTTGATTCACAAGTCCTTTTATAATTCTACTGAAATATAAACAATTTTAGACATCATATAACTATATAATTTTAAGAGGTCTTAAAAAGGTGTATAGAATGTGTATTATGGAAGAATATGGATGATTTTCTAGAAAACGTTTTGTCCCTAAGTATAATCATCTTTTAATTCCATTTTTTCAAACTAGCTTTTTGAAGTACCTTTATATAATCAAATAAACTGACAATTGATCAAATTCTTATTAACCTAATGTGGTGGGCAATGTTTTGCTAAGACAAATTCAGTGCTTAACTTTGAATATGGTCCTGACTACTTCGGCATAGTTTCCTCATGAGCTTTATGCACGTATTTACAGTGTTGGCATGATTACTTTCTTCTTATGTACCACATATCACGTGAGCATGAACTTTTGCCACTTTTAATTTGTGTAAAAAGTTGTTCAAATAATGTAATGCAGCCTGATAAACCCTTAAAGTTCTTTCACATCTTGAAGTCTTTCCCACGATTCTCTCACACATTTGAGATAAAAAAAAAAGTATTGCTTCATAGTAAAAGATTAAGTGCAAACATAAACCCAGGACCTGAAATTATATACTGATATCTGATAAGGTGGTTACTTGCATAGTAAAATATGTCCATATTAATTTTAATGTAACTGTCTCCCTCTAGTACCTTAAGCTTTCATTAAAGATGCTCCCTGCTGGCCAATGGACCTCCAATTACCACACCATGTGTGAGCTCTGGCAGTTGTTCTATGCACCATAAAGATCTCAAATAACCCCACCATATGTGTGCTCTAGAAATAGTTCACCTTACAGACCCTGTTCACTGCAAATGCCCATCTGTGTCTACATTGCACATGGTCAGCCTATGACTCAGTAAGGACTTCTGTGTCCCTTATATAGAACCGTGTCTTTCTGGAGATCATTTGCATACAGCTGCCTCTATTTCTTAACTCTTCGCCCGCAAGTTCTAGATATCTCAGTCCCCTTGAGCTCCAATCACCATCTCCTACAACTGAGCCTCTCCCCAAATCCACAGTCCAGAAATTTCCTCTAGAAGTAAAGCTGGTAATCATATGACTAACATCATTTGCTTCATTCCTCCTGAGAATCCCGGTCATGGACCCCTGTTGTCTGCAAAAATTATTTTATGTATATTTCCAATTGTCCATTTATGATGGCAGATTATTTTCATTGTTGTGACTTCATCATAGCCAGAGTTAGAAATCTGATAGAGAAATAGGAATATGAATAAGCTTAAGAAAAGAAAACCATATTCACTAAAGAAAAAATTAAAATGTACAGAATATAAAAATGTTAGTCATATATTAAAAGCATGTATTCATTCATCGGTCCAATCAACTTTTAACATTATCAGCACTTGTATTGAAAAAACAAAGTCATAGAAAAGAGATTATAATTAGCATCTCTCAGTTTCAGTGTTTGAAAACCAAGGATGACACAACAGTCAAGAAACATTAATGGTACTATTTTTAGAAAATAATTTTCTTAATTTTCTTAATAAAATCATAATGTAGTAACATGAAAAATTGTTTACTATAGATTATACTCACTGCAGTTTTTCCTTGATTAAATTTATAAATAATGTGTATCCTCATTAAATTTAAATATTCTACATGATTTGATATCTACTTTATTAATGTGACCAAATGAATAAAACAAAAGTATGTGCCATATTTTTACCGTTGGTATGATAATTCAAAACAATGACTTACTTTATTTTCCACTTTTAAAAACTATATTATCATTCTTTATTGTTCCCAATATAATGAGCCAAATGAACAAAATAGATAAAATGAAGCTGAAATTTAAAAAGGCATTGCCTCTCCATGACAAGTACATTTTCTGCTTTGTTTAAATTTGAGTTGATGTTAAATAAATTTAAAGTTGACTCGTTCAAGAAACAATAGAGCTTATCTACACTATGGACCAAATAGACCCAACTGATATCTACAGAACCTTTCATTCCACAGTTGCAGAATACACATTCTTTTTTATCTATGCATGTAAATTTCTCTAGGATAAAACACATGCTAGGCCACAAAGCATGTCTCAGCAAATTAAAAAAAAAATTGAAATCATACCATGCACGAAAATTAACAACATTTTTTAAAAAAAAATCATGTAGGATCCCTGTCCTTAATGTGCTGTACATTGTGAATTAATACTATAGCTAGTACTCCAACAGTATTTTCACTTTGTGTCTCTATGTGAGGGCAAACTGTTGAAATCTTTACGTAATATGTATTAAACTGATCTTCTGTGTATAAAGAGAATTGAAAATGAATCTTGATGTGAATGGAAGGGGAGAGGGAGCGGGAAAGGGGAGGGTAGCGGGTGGGAGGGAAGTTATGGGGGGGGGGAATCCATTGTAATCCATAAGCTATACTTTGGAAATTTATAATCCTTAAATAAAAACTTTATTAAAAAAAGAAAAAAAAAATTAACAACTCAAGAAATTATAGAAATTATGCAAACACATCGACACAAAACAACAAGCTCCTGAATGAACAGTGGATTATAATGGAAATCATAAAGAAAATCAAAAAATGTCTGAAAATGTCTGGAAATGAATAAGGATGTTAAGAAACATATCAAAATTTATGGGATACAGCATAAGCAGTGTTAAGAAGCAAATTCATAGCAACTGGTGCCAACATAAGTATAGGAAAAGCAGAAAATAAATGATCTGGCAATGAATCTCAAGGACCTAGAAAAACAAACCAAGCTCGAAATTAGAAGGAAAAAAGAAATAAAAATAGAGAAAAAATAAACCAAATTGAAACAAAAATATACAAAAGATCATTGAATTGAAAAGTTGGTTTTCTGAAAAAAAAAAAAATGATACACAGTTGACCCAACTAACTGAATTAAAAAAGAGGAGACAACCCAAATTAATAAAATAAGATATGACAAAGGAGATGTTACAACATATACCACAGAAATAAAAATAACCTTTCAGGATTACTACAAAGAGCTGTATGCCAACAAACTGGAAAATCTAGAAGAAATTAATAGAGTTCTGGAAAGAAACAATCTATCCAAATTGAGCCATGAAGACATAGAAAACCTAAACAGACCAATAACCAAGATGGAGACTGAATCAGTAATAAAGACTCTCCCCACAAAAGGCCCAGTACCAGTCAGCTTCACTGCTGAATTCTAAGACATTTTTAAAGAAGAATTAATTTCAATTCCTCTCAAGCTGTTCAAAACAATCAAAAGGGAGGGAATCCTCCCAAACTCCCTGAGGCCAGCATCACCTTCATTACTAAACCAGAAAATGATACAACAGAGAAAGAGAACTATACACCAATATCCTTGATGAACAAAGATGTAAAAATCCTCAACAAAATACTGGCTAATGAAACGCAAGAACACATCAGAAAGATCATTCATGGGATTTATCTATGATATGCATGGATGTTTCAATATATGAAAATCAATAAATGTGATATATCACAATAAGAAACTGAATAACAAAAACTATATGATTATGTCAATAGATGCAGATAAAGCATTTAATAAAATATAAGATTCTGGGTATGGAAAGAATGTTCCTCAACACAATTATGGCAATTTATTACAAACTCACAGGCAGCATCTTATTGAATGGAGAAAAGATGGAAGCAGTTCCAAAAAGTTTCAGAGCCAGAAAAGAATAATCACTTTCACAATTTTTATTCAATATACTCCAGGACATTTTAGCCAGAGCCATTAGACAAGAAAATGAAATCAAAGAAATATGAGTTGGAAAGGAGGAACTTAAATTATCCCTATTTGCATATAACAAGTATCTATATATAGGAGAACCAAAATACTCCAAGAGTATAAGAGACTACTGGAACTATAAGAGTTTGGTAATGTGGCAGGATGCAAAATTAACATATAGAAATCAATAACCTTTGTATACACAGATTATGCCTTGGCTGAGAAAGAAATTTTAAGATCAATTTCATTCACAACAGCTAAAAGAAAATTGTCTTGGAATAAATTTAACCAAGAAGCTGAAAGAGCTCTGTGATGAAAATTACAAAACATTAAAGAAACAGAAGAACACTACAAAAAAGGGGGAAATTCTCTATGTTAATTAATTGGGAGAATTTATATCAGAATATCCATACTACCAAAAGCAATTTACATATTCAATGTGATCCCAATGAAAATACCAATGACATACTTCTCAGATCTAGAAAAAATGAGGCTAAAATTCTTATGGAAACACAGAAGACCCCAAATAGCTAAAGCAATCTTTCATACAAAAACAAAGCCAGAGGCATCAAAATACCAGATTTTAAGATATATGACAGGGCAGTTATGAGAAGTACATCCCCTGAGATGGCACTGTGGCATACAAGGTTAAGCCTCTGCGGCATTCCATATGAGCAATGTTCAGGTCCTGGCTGCTCTAACTCTAATCCAGTTGCTTGCTAATGTGCCTGGGAAAATGTGGAAGATGGCCCGAGTGCTTGGGCCCCTACACTAGTATGGGAGACCCAGATGAAATGCCTGGCTCCTGGTTTTTGCCTGGCCAAGCCCCTGCCATTACAGTCATTCTGGGAGTGAATGAGCAAATGGAAAATAGATCTCTCCCTCTCTCTCTTTCTCTCCTTCTCTCTCTGTATGAGAGAATAAGCTAATCCTTTTTTTTTTTTTTTAAAAAAAGCGGGCTGGTACTTGCACAATAAATAGACATGTAGACCACTGGAATAGAATAAAAACTCCATGCGTCTACAACTGACAAATCAATCCATGCATCAACAGTCAACTATTTTTGACAAAGGAGCTAAAATCAATCCCTAGAGAAATAACAGTCTCTTCAGTAAATGATACTGGGAAAATTGGGTCTTCATGTGCAGAAGTATGAAACAAGACCTCTACCTTACACCTTACATAAAAATAAACTGAAATTGAATCAAGGATCTAAATTATGTGATACCATCCAGTTACTAGAGAACATTGGGGAAACTGCAAAACATAGGCATTAGCCAAGACTTCCTGGAAAAGACCCCAGAGGTACAGGCAATCAAAGCAAAAAAATTTTTTTTCTTACTATTTGTTGAACTCTTTCCTTAGTGTAGGATTAGTCTTACAAATATAAAATGAACTGAAAGTAAATCATTGTAAAATTAAGAGGGGGAACTAGAGAGAAAGGATGAGGGAGGGTTAAAGTGTGGGCAGGAGGGAGGGTAGGAATTGGCTATAATCATGTTCCTGAATCTGTCTATAGGAAATATGTGACATTTACTTACCTTGAATAATTTTTTTTTTAAAAAAAGAAGAAAAATTGTTGTCTAGTTCAGACGTGAGATAATGGAAGTTCAAACCAGGACAGTATCAATAGGGTATCAGATCAGGCCTGAAGTACATTTGAAATATAAAATAGACGTCCTTAGAAGAGATTGAAAATGATGATGTACAGAGAGAGAAATCATAGAGACTGGCATTCAAATCATAACCTTAGGTATCAAATAAAATCAGGCTACATTTGAGCTCTGATAGTGACAACCATGATACTATCATCAGCTGGTTTCATCTCCATTATCCAATTTTCTTATTCTGTGGAGTGGAGGGGATAGGATGATTAACTGAGAGAAAGCTCTCAAACAGCTTAACCATCTTTGGATTATAGGAAATGTTCTAAGATGGATATTGGATTTATGATATTGATTATGGTAATAGCAGTGGTGGTGATTAGAAAATAATTTCAGTTTAGTATTCTTCATGACACAGGAAAGACAAATAAAATTTAGAAGATGAATAATGAATGGAAGGTATATGGATTAATCTATGAGGGAGATTAAGGCTAGAGGTAAACAGTTAGGGTTACCGCTACGTAGATAATATCCAGAGTAATCACCCAAGACAGAAGTGCTGAATAAGTTGGAAAAAATGACCAAGAAACAGTGAGACTGATTGCATTTAAAGAGAGGCCAGGAAAATAATTTCCTGCTGAAAAGAAGATTAAAGTGTTAAATGGTGAAGACGGTGCAAGAGAGTGAAGAATGAGAGAAAAATCTTTGGATTTGGCAATCAAGAGATCCCATTAATTATCACAAGTGTCAGTTTTGTTGAGTGAGGATAAAGAAAGATAAGATAATTGGCTGAGGCCTGAAAGAAAGATACAAAAAAGAAGACAGATTCATCATAAAAAGTGCTTTTTTTTTTATTAACTCTATTTTGCATGTGAGAAAAACGGAAGTAGAGAGATTAATTTACTTACCCCAGATCATAGTTCATCAGCAGTGAAACAAGTATTAAAATCCTGTTTTGTTCAGAGCCTTTGAAATCACGACCCTCATGACAAGTCTGTTTGAGATTAACAAAATTAATTTACCTACATAAAATGAAAAACAAATAGATTTCTCTTTGTTTATAGATAGAGTTCTGATCTATGTGTTAGACATTAACTCGGATAGAACATGGTAACTTTCAAGGGGAGAAATTTTTCTAAGATGCCAAAATCTCAACTAACCACAAGTTAACAATTAGATCAGAAGATGGTTTCACTATGGTACCACTTCAAGGAAACAATGCTTTTGTTAACAGGGAATTTAGCAGCATTGGATAAGGAAAATTATTTTGATAAATCTTCACATAGCTTTGAATTTGCCTCTAGGCATGCCCCGTAAAACTAAATTGTATCTTTTCTTGTAGGGGCTAAGAAAAGCAATTACTCTCAGCTTCTGTGTGACCCCACCCTTCCTGTAGCCAAGAAAGTAGTTGCTTTTCCAATCACCATTATCGTAATGATGGGATAAATCCCTGTAAATTCCACAGATTATGTGATCACATCTCACAGATTGTCTGGAGAATCATTCATTGCTGAAACTGCTTTGGGATTTCCCTAATTCCTCAGATCTATGCCAGACTAAACAGTCACTCATCTACAAAGCACACATGTGCTAGAATCTGATTTTCCCCTGAGACTCTTCCATTCCTCAGGACCTCCAAGGAGAGAAATGATTGAAGAAAATGCGATGGAGATGGGAAACTTCAATTTTCTCAAAAAAATTGGTAAAATGTCTTTTGGAAAGGAATACATACTATGATGTTGTCACTGAGGTACTCAGGCCTCTTGCACACTCAGAGTGATAAGCAGACTCTTGTATTGATATTTCAGACTAAGAGTATTCTATTAGTCAATTAATATTTATATCTGATATTATATAAACATTAATTTTAATTCATATATATATAGAGAGAATGGTTTAACATATGTACTTTTTTCTATGTATGCAGAAATCTCATTAGATCCTGCCAATAACGTAACAAAAAAAATCTAACCCTGAGACATCAGTCCCAAATAAGTTAACTGACACATTTTCCTAAGTCATAAAAGAGCCCACAATCTACTCTTAAATTTTCCAACATATATAGTTGAGAACAGCACTTTATTTCTAGCACTGCCCTAGGAAACAATCATTCAATCTTGAAAAAATGGAAAAACCCTGTTATGGAAATTGTACAGTAGTTTGTAGAGTAGAGTAGAGAAGAGAAGAAAAATGATGCAAGTAGTAAAACATCAGATGTTGATAAAAAAAAAGAAAAAAAAGTAATTACAAGAATATCAGATACTATAGGGACAAATAAAACTAGGGGATTTGGAACAATTTAGAGAGAGAAATGGATAAGGAAGGTGAAGTTTTTATTCTAACTGCCTATGAATTAATCATCTACATGAGAGGAAGAGGAGGCATATAAGAAAAAATGAGATTGGTTTCTAGAAACCATAATGGACTCACTTAATGATAAGAGTCATAAATTTAGATTGAATCCAATCATCATGGTTGTATTTGTCAACTGTGTTTCTCCCTGTAATAAGCAGCAAGTTGTAATTCAACCAGTAATAGTAATTTGCCAGGTATTTTCAGCCAAAAGAGGCGGATCCAAAGGATTTAAAAATGTGCAAGACAGACTGATTACAACTATAGCTAGAATAGAAGAAAGAAGAAAGAGAAGATGGCAAACTAAAGGAGGCATAGTCGTCAACCAAGTTAAAGAATTATTGGAGTCAGAATTCTACAAGCAATAAAGTACACACACAAAATACTGAAGTGTTAAATATTTTGCTTATAGGCACATTTTAATTATTTGTAATGATGTAGCCTAATATGAGGTGTTTACATGGGAATGAGGACAAGCTTATTATGTAGTAATTGTCTAGGAATGGAGGCTCTAATGTATTGAGTGTACAATCCAAATAAGTATTTAAAACATAGGAATTATGAAGTACTATTGGATAGATTTGGAATCAGAAGTAAACTATTAACAAAATGAGGGGTCCTGATGACAAGGTCTATAGATTGAAACATGAATGGAGAGGAGTATGTATTAACAACTACTGGAATGGAGTTCTGTGCAATAGGCTTTTAGAGTGCTCTACTAATGACAATAAGGAGCAGAGGAAACTTTTATGTCCAAGGGCCAATCCTACAATATTACTAAGTGATGAATCAACACCATTTTAAGAGATCTTTAAGAAGAGTAGTGTCATTGGCAGGAACAAGTTAGAATTTATTTAGTGTGATAGTTTAAAATCCAGGGCAGAGGTGAAGGCATAGGAGCTCTGTCATTAATGTTGTAAGTGAGGTGTGAGAAGAGACATGTGAGGGATTTATAGACTCATTTGGGAATGAAGTACACATAATGATCTGGAAGTTGTAGCTTTGTTCATTACCAACACAAACAGGAATAAAGAATGAGAAATCAGTCCTACAGATCATGAGGACAGACTGTGGCACTCTAAAATAGATAGAAGGGGACAGATGGATGATAGATGAGGGTCTTGCCAGGAATTTGCAGAATGAAGGAGCTCCACTTTTTTTTTTTTTTTTAGTTGAATCACTTGTGATAGGCAAGGAAAGGGAATGGTTACAGAAAATTCACATCCAAAGAAAGTTTTCCAAATTATAGCATACGGCTTCATTATATGACTTGTTTACTCAGGTGCCAAACAGAACAGGGATAGAATAGACTACCATGAATTCAAATGATGCTCAAGTAAGATCATCCTGAAATCCTAAGAAATATAATTTTTTCAATGTGAATTATTAACCTAAAAGATGGGAAGCATTTTATAAAGTGTATCAATCTGTCATGATTTTTGAAATTAACAACAAAAGGGATGGGAAAATATGGAGAAAAATGAATTAGGAGGTACTAATTTTTGAATTCTATTGCACAGTAGGATGAGTATAGATAATGATAATATATTGTACATTTTTCTTAAGAAACAAACATTAGAAGACTTCAGGTGTTTTCAAAATGAGCAATTGTTAAGTGCTTGAAGAGATAAATTTATTTACATTGATTGTCCATTATATATGTACTGAAATATCAAAAATATATACAACTTTATATGTTTATCTTCTTGGAATTATATCTATTTTCTCTATATTAATCAATTTTTTAAAAAATACAAATATATAAGTTGTGCATGATAATCAAAACTTTTAAATAAGAAATTATTAAAATAGCAGAAAGAAAATTAGTTATCAGAAAACTACAAAATATATTATGGTTTTTTTTAAAGAATGGATTTTTTTTTAAAGATTTATTTATCTATTTGAAAGTCAGAGTTACACAGAGAGAGGAAAGGCAGAGGGAGAGAGAGAGAGAGAGAGAGAGAGAGAGGTGTCTTCCATCAGCTGGTTCAGTCTCCACTTGGGTGCAACAGCTGGAACTGCGCCGATCCGAAGCCAGGAGCCAGGAGCTTCTTCCAGGTCTCTCACATGGGAGCAGGGGCCCAAAGACTTGGGCCGTCTTCCACTACTTTCCAGCAGAGAGCTGGATTGTAAGTGGAGCAGCAGGGTCTCGAACCAGCGCCCATATGGGATGAAATTCAGTATAATAAATGAAAAAGTCCTTGCTAAAAATGCATATTTAACAAGAATTATATTAAAGGGAATCTTAAAAATTTTACTAAACAATAAGAACAGTGAATAATAACCCAATATTATGTCCATTAATGGACACTCAATATTTTAGAAATGGAATTTCATCCTAACATAAATAGAAAATCAAGAAAGGATTAGAGAATGTTAAAAATTTAAGTTATAAAGCATAAAGTGTATATAAACTTTACTAATTGAAATGCTAGGACGGTTTCAAGTTTATCTCAGCTATGTGGGATGCTAGAAAGAACATTGCTCCCACACATACAATAACAAACAAAAGTCTAGATGAGATTCTAGTTCGGGTTGGGTCTACATCACAAGTTAAGACTTCATTTGGAATGCTTGCAGCCCACGTTGCAGTGTAGGAGTTCATGTCTTTGCTCCTCTTCCAATTCAAGATCCTGCTGATGCTCACCCCTAGGGGAAGCAGGGGATGCTCAAGTTCTTGGGTTCCTGCTACACAGGAGGAAGACCTGGGTGAGGTTCTTGGCTCCTGACTTCTACTTTGCCCAACAGTGGCTGTTTCAGGCTACTGGGGAGTGAGGAGTGAACTCGTGGATGGAAGAACTCTGTCTTTTCATCTCCTTCTCTCTCTCTTTCAAAAAATAAGAAAAAATAAATACATGCCAATCAACAACTTCTAAAATTCATTAGAAACCTAACTTGTGGGTAAACAACCAACCCCATATTTAGAGATGGGCAGCCGTCTCTGAGAGGGAAAGGAAAGTTGGGGCAGCTTCTGATTTTCCTCCTTGGAATCTTAGTTTGAATTCTATGTAAATTTACCTCCCTCTTAGCGTTTTTTCATGATTATGAGTCCTTTTACTTTGCCATGATTATATTTAATGAATTTTGATGAATGCAGGGTTCTTTTTATGCTGTTGAGTGTCTAGATTTTCTTTTTTTCTTTTTTTAATAACTGTCAGGCTGCATTTGTTACTGTGGTTCTATTTGTTCCATTTGATATGGGATCAGGTAGCTCACAAAACCCTGCTCCATTACTCTTCTGTCTGTCTGTCAGAACACCTACTTTTCAGGATGCCTTATTTTTTTCCGTGACCTGGGGAAGGGCTGCCATGTAAATGTGTATATTAAAATGCACGTGGAATTTCATGGATGAGCCATAAATCTCCCAGGTGACCACATCACCTCATCAAAGAAAATATGTAGGTGCTGGCTCTTTTGCATAGATGGTGCTGAGGTCGTTCTCTCTGTTTCCAAACCCCCAACCCCCTTCTCTCTCTGGTCCACTCTAACTATGCCTCCATGTGTGTGCTTGCTTTCTTGCCTTTTAAATAATTTTATCCTTTGTATGCCATATATGTACCTATTTTTAAAGTGCTTTGTAAGTAAAAGTCAAGGACCTGTATTAAAATAAAACCAAACTTCTCTCATTACATGTTCAGCACTTTGATAAGTAACCTTGTTGCGGGGTATATATGGTACATTAGAGATGATTTGGTCCTACTTCCGAAGTGCCATTCTGGTCTCTCTACTAAATTCACTGAGTGACTGATCAGACATCCCACTGTGACCACTTACAATGCAAAATCATGCCAGCTCCAAGATCCACTCAGCTCACAGCTCATCAGTTGTTTTTTTCCCCAGATCTTGAATTCATTTCATGAATATACATCTTTGTTTTATCTCAGACCATTCTGTCTCACCGATATTTCTCAAAGACTCAAGTTCTTTTTTTTAACTTTTATTTAATAAATAGAAATTTCCAAAATACAGCTTTTAGATTATAGTGGCTCCCCCCCCCGTAACTTCCTTCCCACCCACAACCCTCCCATCTCCCACTCCCTCTCCCATTCCATTCACATCAAGATTCATTTTCAATTATCTTTATATACAGAAGATCAATTTAGTATATACTAAGTAAAGAATTCAATAGTTTTCACCCACGCAGAAACTCAAAGTATAAAGTACTGTTTGAGTACTAGTTATAGCATTAATTCACATTGTACAACACATGAAGGACAGAGATCCTACATGGGGAGTAAGTGCACAGTGACTCCTGTTGTTGATTTAACAATTGAAACTCTTATGTATGTCATCAGTAATCACCCGAGGCTCTTGTCATGAGCTGCCAAGGCTATGGAAGGCTCTTGAGTTCGCCAACTCTGATCTTATGAAGACAAAGCCATAGTCAAAGTGGAAGTTCTCTCCTCCCTTCAGAGAAAGGTACCTCCTCCTTTGATTGCTCATTCTTTCCGCAGGGATCTTCACTCACAGAGATCTTTCATTTGGGTCATATTTTTTTTGGCAGAGTGAAAGACTCAAGTTCGTAAAACCCCCATGCAGATTTGGAACCCTTTGTGCTACCAACTCTCTTCCTGGCTGGAACTCTGCCTGCTTTCCTCAGTTACCTCAGTGTCACTAACTTCAATCTCTGTCCCTTAGATTGAGTGACACCACGACTCTGAGACAGCCCAGCCTCACTCTCACCAGAATGTATTCCTAGGAACAAAGCTGGGGCTACCAAATGTTCAGTTATATTTTTCTCTTCTCTCAAGGATCACAGTTCTGCAACGACTGTTTTTCAATCAGTACAACTATCATTTCATATATTTCTCCCAGTTTTATTCTGATTTTTTGAATAGCAGAGAAAGAGAGAGATAGAGATCTCCCATCTGCTGATTTATTGCCCCAATGCCTGAAATGAGCTGTCCTGGGCAAAATCGAAGCCTGGAACCTGAGACTCAATCAGGGTCTACTATGTGGGTGGCACAAACCCAAGTACTTGAGCCATCACCTCTGCCTCCCAGCATGCACATTAGCGGGAAGCTGGAATCAGGAGAGATCCAGGACTCAAACTTAGGCATTCAGATATAAGCAATGTCTTAACTGCAACACCAAATGCCCATGTTCATTTTTTTTGCTTGTTTGTCCCATTTTTGATAGCAGTAATTATTCCATCATGGCAGGAACCAGAAGCCTCCTCTTAGAGGAGCTGATAGGCTCCAGACTCAAATAAAAGATATGAAAATGACAAGGCAAAAATTGATAAAAGCTCTTAGCACCAGACAAAACAAAAACAAGAATACATATGAAAACTGAGCTCATTTTTTAATTTTACTTATTGTGTCTGAAAATTGTTTATGACCCATAAATGCAGTGGAACTCAAAGACTGGCAGATGCCAAGCCAGACCTCCCATGCTCCAGTCCACATGCCTCTTTGAGATTGAACTATCTCTAGAGTAGTGTTTCCATCTTACATATTGGCCCTATGCCGGTGTCATTTCACCATGGCAGACAGTAATCAGACGTACTTTTTCACAGGGAATTTTTTGTTCCTTGATTTGTTTCCAACTTCCCGAATGCCACTCTATTTGGGCAATATATTCACATGTATCAAGAATTGTTAGCTCATCAGTAAACACTCTAATTAGAACATAAAACACAAAGAATGCTTCCTGTAGTTCTTTGCCCTTATTCTTGTCCCTTGTCTCTTAAATGTGTGTAGCACTATATTTCAGAGTTTTAACAGCCTCTTCTATAATTCCTTGCATAGTTAAAATGCCAGAGTATCAAAATACAACTATATCTTTAGTGAATAGGAGAGGCAAGCATGAAATTCTGAAACTAATTCTATTTTTCCAGTAATATATGTCTTTGTGCATTGCTGTAATATTGTCTCTTTTTTCAGAGTATTTTCACCCCTTTCTTTGGAGAATTTAAATGTTTTTTCACTACTTAGGGTCTTTGAATGTACCCTGATTTTTATGAAAGCATCTTCTTAGGATTATGACTTTTTAAAACTGCCATTAGAGTACAGATAAATGCCTATGAGATTTTATATTGCTTTTTCTGAAAAATAAAAACTGAAAATGACACGATGGAAATATTTTCATATCCTGATTTAAGTATATTTGATGTCACCACAAAGAGAAGCAAAAAAGCTGATGGATGTCATTGTTTCCTAATCTATTTATAGAAATTGTCTTTGCTTAGTGGGGTATTTGTCAGTGAAAACAATTCTCAATTTGTGCAATAAATTAGGTTTAAGAAGTTTTATGTCCTCTTCCTTAACCCTACACATCATTTACATCTGCTTTGTGCAGGTGGAATTTGCTTTTTCAGAATCATTACCTTCCTCTTACACCATCATTTTTTAAAGAAACAAACAACAGCAAGAGCTATAAATGTGCATCAGGCAGAGCCTGATGATAAGAGGACTCTGATATTGCATGTCGTGTCAATTAGTATCTAATTAGGAGCACACAAAGTCCTGTGGCAGATGGCACTATTGGCTCCAGTCCTCATATTTCATTACATGACTTTCCAGTTTCTCCCATTAAAGGACCGGAGTACATTTCTCCATACTTTGCTGTTGAGTTCAGCTGCATGACTTGCATTTAGAGAAAGGAATGGGACAGAACTGCTGGTGTTCCTATTTTTTGGTCTAAACGAGAAGGGACCTCCTACATCGTTCCTGCATTCTTGTGCCATCATCACCATTGTGAGAAGAATTTCTGAGGTGCACTGAATTGCATCCTACCTAAGAGAAGGAGTTTGCACTCCTTCTAGTCTTCACAAACAACCATCAGAGCTGTAGAAACCCAAACTTGCATTGGTGTTCCCTGAGATACCAAGGTAGCACAAATGTTGGGAATGCACCCAAAACCAAGAGAATAAATGAAGTAGAATTCACACCCTCTGGAATTATACTACAAGGCATTTTATAGAATACCTGTATAGTATCTTGCCACTTAAATTCAACCATTTAAACTCACCATATCTTGTGCAAATTCATCAAATCCTTGCCATCCCTAGTGTTCCTTGGATTAGTGAAGCATTCTTTTCAGCCCACTCAGAGACAACTGTTTCAGGGAAGGTATTAGTCTAAACAGTTAAGCCACTCACTGGGATGCTGAGTGCCTGGGTTTGAGTTCTGGCTCATCTCTGCTTCCAGCGTCCTGCTAATGCGCACCCAGGAAACAGTAATATGGCTTGAATAGTTGGGTGCTCTTTCACCAACATGAAGATGTGTATTGGATTCCTAGTTCCCAGCATCAGCTCCAGCTCAATCATGACCATTGTGGACATTTGGAGAATGAACCAATGGATGCATTCTCTCTTTCTCCCTCTGCCTCCTAAATAAATGAAAATAAATAACAACTGTTAATTTTTCCTAATAATTTATGTTATTCCTAGCCCTCAAACTAACTTTGGCATATATTTGCCTCATTTCTCCTGAGAACAACAAGAGATCAGCAATGCATTCACAGCACAAGGAAATAATCTGGCTCAGACTAGAAAATATCAGGTATCTGATTGTCGTATGCTATTACTGGCTATAGCTCTAGTACCAGATATAGATTAACTGTGAATTATAGAAATAAAATTCACTTTCCTTTGGCTTTGTAACCATGTAATCTCAGAAGAATATATTGGTGAGCAACACCATAGCCAAAATGTCACTATTAGTTGGATGACAAGCATCACTTAAGCAATGTAAACAGTATTTTATATTGAAATTTAAGAAAAATTCCATTTATCAGGTGTAACTTAAACTATCACAGTTTTAATGGATTTTTAAAGAGTTGAATTGTCAAAGACCATTTAAAAATTTGTTTTTAACTTCAGCTTATTCTACCCTATTGAGAATTAATAGGCCAGCGCTGTGGCTCACTAGGCTAATCCTCCGCCTGTGGCGCCAGCACCCCGGGTTCTAGTCCCGGTTGGGGCACAGCATTCTGTCCCGGTTGCCCCTCTTCCAGGCCAGCTCTCTGCTGTGGCCCGGGAGTATAGTGGAGGATGGCCCGAGTGCTTGGGCCCTGCACCCCATGGGAGACCAGGAAAAGCACCTGGCTCCTGGCTTTGTACTGGCGCAGCATGCCAGCTGCAACTCACCGGCCTTAGGGACCACTTGGGAGGTGAACCAACGGAAAAAGGAAGACCTTTCTCTCTGTCTCTCTCTCACTGTCTAACTATGCCTGTGAAAAGAAAAAAAAAGAGAGAGAGAGAGAATTAATAGTTCAAATGACCAAGTCCCAAGCCACATATTCCAAGGGTGGTAAAAGTGGAAGTTATGGATTTAAAAAAGCACCCAGGTGATGGAAATGCAGCATCTTAAAATCCAAGCTTGAAGTGGCATCTTCCTTTTACCCATGGCCACAGTATGCAGAGAATTCATGATGAAGGAAAAGAGATTCGCCTGGCCAGAGACAGGTGGGAGGAGCCACAGATGTCTGGACAGCAGCCAGTCTGTACAGGGAAGTGCTCCTGAGGACAGAGAACCTCCATACACCTCCTGTCGCAGGCAATCTCCCCACAGCATCCTCAGAGCATGGAAGAAGAGGCAGTCCCTAGTCTCCTGAACACACTGGATGTGTGGGCACTAGGTGACTGCTTGTCACCCTGCCTTTGCTAAAAGAGCAGGAGCTCCAGAAGATGATAATTTTAAGGATTCCTCACCACCGACCTCTGAAAGGAGCTTTTCTGCAGCACTGAACACAAGGGCCTCTGTGCACAAATAAGGTTTTGCATTAAAATATTCAAGTAGGATTTGTGTGCTTAACAAGTGGGGGATAATTTATTTGATTATACCTTTAAGTCGCAGTTGTAATACATCAGTAGAGATCTTTGCAGAGAACAGCATTTTTCACTTGGTAAAAAATGTAAAATTATTTTCAGGTTTTTATGAGTTATTATTCTGAATCACACTCAGCTTTTATTTTGCCATGCAAGTTAATGCCTCTGAAGTACTCACATTAAAAAGGCACCCATTTATCACTCTTCTAGCTTGTATATTTCCCCTACTAAATAAAGTAATTTGGCCACATTACTGTGGAATAATGATGTGTCAAATTTTGTCATTAGAATGGAATCATTTGTTATCATTGTGAATATGATCAATCATTACATTCTTACTTTTAATTTAATTTAAGCAGACTTTTAAAATAATTGTACCTTCATGATACTATTGTAATCTTTTTTATAGAGGAAATATTTAGCAATGATTTGGGTTCAGGATTATTTTTCAATGATATTTTAAATGAATACCCACCAGAGGGATCTGAGAAACATACCTATGTCATATTGCCACATATGGGGTTTTTCTTAGCAATAAGTCATACCTAACAATTTCCTTATTCATGGAGATTCATGTAATCATGGTTATAATAGTCAAAGTGTATTAAAGAGTTATGAAATTCTTTTTCATCTGCTGCTTGTTTTAAATGGAATAATTCATGTAATGCTGAAAAGTTCCCAGTGAGGTAGGTACTAACATTGTCTATATTTATCAGGTGAGAAGTGAGCTCATGAAAGTTCAGTGATTTTCCCCTATTTTTCACAACTAGTTAATATCAAAGAAGAAGTTTAAATGCATGCATATTGTTTCTAGAGCCTAGGCTTATGATTTCTATACAATAAGAAAGAAAATTAAATCTATATTATAGCCAACATGAGTGGAGAAAATCCTAGAATCCAGAGGTAAAATCAGAAAATGACCAAATCAACCAACTTAACTGAAAGGGAAGAATAGGACAAGGCAACTAAATTTAAATTGATACAGTTTGTTGAAAGCTGCTTTTCCAGGGCCAAGACAATGACTTTCAAATGAATGCAGTATGTTATTGTAAAGATAAACAAATAAACAACTAAATAAAGCAAAACAAAAACTTTTATTTAGTAGCACTCTCTTTGGCCTTAGTCACATGTGATAGTTCTTCCATAATACTGAATGATGAAACAAGAACCTATACTCAGGTCAGAGCACCAGTAGCCAATGGCAAAATCTAATATAATCTAGTCAGTGACTTCAGCCAAACCTCTGTGAGTCTTTGGTTTTCTTAACTTAAAAATAGGAGTGCTGGCCGGCGCCGTGGCTCAACAGGCTAATCCTCCGCTTTGCGGCGCCGGCACACCGGGTTCTAGTCCCGGTCGGGGCGCTGGATTCTGTCCCGGTTGCCCCTCTTCCAGGCCAGCCCTCTGCTGTGGCCCGGGAGTGCAGTGGAGGATGGCCCAGGTGCTTGGGCCCTGCACCCCATGGGGAGACCAGGAAAAGCACCTGGCTCCTGGCTCCTGCCATCGGACGAGCGCGGTGCGCCGGCCGCAGCGCGCCGACCGCGGCGGCCATTGGAGGGTGAACCAACGGCAACGGAAGACCTTTCTCTCTGTCTCTCTCTCTCTCACTGTCCACTCTGCCTGTCAAAAAAAAAAAATAGGAGTGCTGATGCTGATTTCTAAGGTTACATTTACTTTAAATAATATATAATTAACAAACATTTTGTTTTTTTTCTTTAAAAAGATTTATTGTATTTAATTTTAACTTTTAGTTACTAAATATAAATTTCCAAAGTGCACCTTATGGATTACAATGGCATCCCCCCCCCCGTAACTTCCCTCCCACCTGCAACCCTCCCTTCTCCCACTCCCTATCCCATTCTATTCACATCAAGATTCATTTTCAATTATCTTTATATACAGAAGATCAATTTAGCATATATTAAGTAAAGATTTCAACAGTTTTTACCCACACAGAGATTCAAAAATACTGTTTGAGTATTAGTTATAGCATTAAATCACAATGTACAACACATTAAGGACAGAGATCCTACATGAGGAGTAAGTGCACAGTGGCTCCTGTTGTTGACTTAACAAATTGACACTCTTGTTTATGGAGTCAGTAATCACCCTAGGCTCTTATCATGAGTTGCCAAGGCTATGGAAGCATTTTGAGTTCACCAACACCAATCTTACTTATACAAGGTCATAGTCAAAGTGGAAGTTCTCTCCTCCCCTCAGAGAAAGGGCCCTTCTTTGAAGGCCTGTTCTTTCCACTGGGATCTCACTCACAGAGATCTTTCATTTAGGTTTTTTTGTTTGTTTGTTTGTTTGTTTGTTTTCCAGAGTGTCCTGTCTTTCCATGCCTAAAATACTCTCCCGGGCTCTTCAGCTAGATCAAATGCTTTAAGTGCTAATTCTGAGGGCAGAGTGCTATTTAGGATATCTGCCATTCTATGAGTCTGCTGTGTCTCCCATTTACCATGTTGGATCATTCTCTCCTTTTTGATTCTATCAGTTAGTATTAGCAGACACTAGTCTTGTTTGTGTGATCCCTTTGACTCTTAGACCTATCAGTGTGATCAATTGTGAACTGAAATTGATCACTTGGACTAATGAGATGGCCTTGGTACATGCCACCTTGATGGGATTGTATTGGAATCCCCTGGTACATTTCTATCTCCACCATTTGGGGCAAATCTGATTGAGCATGTCCCAAGTTGTACATCTCCTCCCTCCCTTATTCCCACTCTTATATTTAACAAGGATCACTTATTAAAATCTAAACACCTAAGAATAATTGTGTGTTAATTAAAGAGTTCAACCAATAGTATTAAGTAAAAAAAAAAAGTAATAAATGAGATAAACTATTAAGTTGTTCATCAACAGGACAAGGGCTGATCAAGTCACTGTTTCTCATAGTGTCCATTTCACTTCAACAGGTTTCCCTTTGGTGCTCGGTTAGTGGTGACCAATCAGGGAGAACATACGATATTTGTCCCTTTGGGACTGGCTTAATTCACTCAGCATAATGTTTTCCAGATTCCTCCATTTTTTTATTTTTTGCAAATGACCAGATTTCATTGTTTTTTTTTTGTTTTTTTTTTTTTGTTTTTTTTTTTTTTTTTTTACTGCTGTATAGTATTCTATAGAGTACACGTCCCATAAATTCTTTATCCAGTCTACTGTTGATGGGCATTTGGGTTGGTTCCAGGTCTTAGCTATTGTGAATTCAGCTGCAATAAAAATTAATGTGCAGACAGCTTTTTTGTTTGCCAATTTAAATTCCTTTGGGTAAATTCCAAGGAGTGGGATGGCTGGGTTGAATGGTAGGGTTATATTCATGTTTCTGAGGAATCTCCAGACTGACTTCCATAGTGGCTTCACCAGTTTGCATTCCCACCAACAGTGGGTTAGTGTCCCTTTTTCCCCACTTCCTCACCAGCATCTGTTGTTGGTAGATTTCTAAATGTGAACAATTCTCACTGGGGTGAGGTGAAACCTCATTGTGGTTTTGATTTGCATTTCCCTGATTGCTAGCAATCATGAACATTTTTTCATGTGTCTGTTGACCATTTGGATTTCTTCTTTTGAAAAATGTCTGTTGAGGTCCTTGGCCCATCTCTTTAGTGGGTTGATTGTTTTGTTGTTGTGGGTTTCTTGATCTTTTTGTAGATTCTGGTTATCAACCCTTTATCTGTTGCATAGTTTGCAAATTTTTTCCCATTCTATTGGTTGCCTCTTCACTTTCCTGACTGTTTCTTTTGAAGTACATACACTTCTCAATTTGATGCAATCCCAAATGTTAATTTTGCTTTGACTACCTGTGATTCGGGGTCTTTTCCAAGAAGTATTTGCTGGTACCTATATCTTGCAGGGTTTCTCCAATGCTCTCTAATAATTTGTCATTGGGTCGTAGATTTAGGTCTTTAATCCATGTTGAGAGGATTTTTGTGAAAAGTGTAAGGTAGGGGTCTTGTGCCATGCTTCTGAACGTGGAAATTCAGTTTTCCCAGCCAAGTTTTTGAATAGACTGCCCTTGCTCCAGGAATTGGTTTTAGATCCTTAATCAAATATAAGTTGGCTGTAGATGTTTGGATTGATTTCTGGTGTTTCTATTCTGTTCCATTGGACTATCCTTCTGTTTCTGTACCAGTACCATGCTGTTGTGATAACTACTGCCCTACAGTATGTCCTAAATTCTGGTATTGTGATGCCTCCGGCTTTGTTTTTGTTGTACAAGATTGCTTTAGCTATTCGAGGTCTCCTGTGTCTCCATATGAATTTCAGCATCATTTTTTCCAGATCTGAGAAGAATGTCTTTGGTATTTTGATTGGTATTGCATTGAATCTGTAAATAGCTTTTGGGAGAATGGACATTTTGATGATATTGATTCTTCCAATCCATGAGCATGGAAGATTTTTCCATTTTTTGGTATCCTCTTCTATTTCTTTCTTTAAGGTTTTGTAATTCTCATCGTAGAGATCTTTAATGTCCTTGCTTAAGTTTATTCCAAGGTATTTGATTTTTTTGTGTGTGTGTCTATGTTCATCAGGCATATTGGTCTGTAATTTTCTTTCAATGCTGCATCTTTTTCCGGCAATCGTTTTCTTAAAACTAGTTCTTCAGTTAAAGTTTTTCTTTAATTCTGTAGGATGTGTAGATAGAAGTTGCCATGAAATTGCTGATCTATTTAAGAAACCTATACTGATTTATCAAGAGGCAGCAATTCCTGAATAAAAATGACCCAGGAAGTAAACACTCACAAGGTAACATTAATTCATTGGTAATATGCAGTTCTATTGATGGAAGGGAGTTTAATAGTGTTTGGAGGAAATGTGACTTCTCTCTCTCTCTCTCTCTCTTTTCTCTCTCTCTCTCTCTCTCTCTCTCTCTCTCTCTCTCTCTGCCTCTCCTTCTCTCTCCCTCTGTACCTCTGACCTTCAAGTAAATAAATAAATCTTTAAAAAAAGATTAATTTTGAATGTCAGAGGTACAGAGAGAGAGAGGGAGAGGCAGAGAGAGAGAGAGAGAGACAGAGGTCTTCCATCTGCTGGTTCACTCCCCAATTGGCCACAACAGCTGGAGCTGTGCCAATCTGAAGCCATGAGCTTTTTCTAGGTCTCCCACATGAGTGCAGAGGCTCAAGGACTTGGGCCATCTTCTACTGCTTTCCCAGGCTATAGCAAAAGCTGGATTGGAAGTGGAGCAGCTTGGACTCAACTTGGTGCCCATATGGAATGCCAGCACTGCAGGCAGTGGCTTTACACACTAAGCCACAGTACCCACACCAAAGTAAGTAAATCTTTAAAAAAAAAAAATACCATGCTAAAGAAGAGATATACAATTTCTACTTGCGGTAATCTCTCCACTGATTTAGGAGGATTAACTGTAATTAAGATTCAATGTGATAAACACAAAAGTAGAAATAGGTAAATACCTAGAATAAACGAAAAAGGTGCATAACTTTGGTTTCAGTGGAAAAGAGTAAGTTAAGGAAAATATTGTGGAAAAGTTAATTCTGAGTTGGATGTTTTAAAAAAAAAAATGACATTTCCCCAGGAGAAATGGGAGAGATGGTTTTATGGAAAGCCAAGGACTATTAAGTAGCAGGATTCAGGGATGTACAATTAATTCCTCACTGTTGATGTTTACAGGTTGATGAGAAACAGCAAAAGAGGAACATGTGAAGATTTTTTGCATGTAAGTGTTTCCACACATAAGTATTATGATCTGATCTATTCTTTAGAGAAGTCTTATGAAGAAAAGTAGGATAAATGCAAGGGGTTATTTCTGTTTACCAGTTTTTATTCTTTCATTACTTAATGCCATTCAGATGTTTAATCAGCTACATTTTCTCCCTTATCTTCAGTGTCTCATTTGATTTCCTATTTTTCAGCAGTGGAATTTCAACTAAAGTTACCAATCCTGTAAAAGAATGCCTAAAACATTATTGTTTATATCAAAATGGATTATGTATCAATTTTGAATTATGAACAAATAAAATATGAAGATTCACTTTCGTATTACTCTCTGCACTGCATTTGTCTGGGTGCTAAAGAAACCTGCATACAGGCTGACTCTTAAATAAGGAAACATAAGTATACATAGACAACTAGAGACAGCTGCGTGGACATGGTACAATAAAAGCACCAAGCCTCAGCATGCACACATGCAAAATCCTGGAGGACTCTAAAAATTACATTGGGAAGTGGGTGAGCAGAGGTGGATAAAGAAGAGGAAGGGTAGACACACCAAGCACAGGGAACAGATTATGCAATAAAACAGGTGTCATATGCAGATAGTTATATTTTGATATGTCTACTCTCTGATTTCAAACAAATTCAATTATTGTTTTCAGAATTGACTCAATTGCTTTCTAGAAAATGAATTAAATTACTATCAGTGCCTGCTTCCTAGTATTAATGACTATTAGGTCTTCACTCATGCCCCACAGCAGTGAGGACAGTAATTTATGCAGTATGTGAGATCAGGAGATTAGAAGGAGCTCTTGTGTTTGCACTGATTATTGTGTATTCGCTCTTTTAAAACTAAACGTGTGAATCTGTAAGCTGATGAGCCTGGTTTTCCTCTATTGCTGAGGAAGAAACTAATTATAAAATATTCGGTACTGGCCGGCGCCGTGGCTCAACAGGCTAATCCTCCGCCTTGCGGCTCCGGCACACCGGGTTCTAGTCCCGGTCAGGGCACCGGATTCTGTCCCGGTTGCCCCTCTTCCAGGCCAGCTCTCTGCTGTGGCCCAGGAGTGCAGTGGAGGATGGCCCAGGTGCTTGGGCCCTGCACCCCATGGGGAGACCAGGAAAAGCACCTGGCTCCTGGCTCCTGCCATCGGACGAGCGCGGTGCGCCGGCCGCAGCGCGCCGACCGCGGCGGCCATTGGAGGGTGAACCAACGGCAAAGGAAGACCTTTCTCTCTGTCTCTCTCTCTCACTGTCCACTCTGCCTGTAAAAAAAAAAAAAAAATTCGGTACTTCATTACTTTTTAGAGCCAAACAATATCTAATTGAGTGTCAAGACATTTTTTTGCTTACTCATTTGCCTGTTGATTGACATTTGTGTTGTGTCCACATTCTAGTTGTTATAAAGAATACTGCTAGAAACACGTATGTGAAAGTTTTTGTGTGGATATTGAGTTTTCTTGTTTATAAATGTGTCTTAAGTACAAAATGAAATCCATGTGATTAATAGAACATTCCTTCCTTCAAAGGCAGTTTAGTGGCACTCCATTTCATTTATATGTAAGCATTTACTTTATTCAGGTATCCCATGGAGCTTATCAGAGATCTTTTCTCCTCCAGTTTTCTGCTGTTATAATTTCTTATACATCACAGTCTTATGTTGCATAATGCTGTTTAGTCAAACCAACCGCATGTATATAGTGGTCCCCTAAGTTTATATCACCCAGGAGTGCCTCAGCTGTCTTAGTTTCTTAAGTACACTCTGACATTTATTCAGTTACATAATCACCTCTTCACGTATATCTTATAATGTAGTCCCATCATGAAGCAACATGTAAATGCATTTATTTAATAAACATTCAGATAACGCTTATCATGTGCTAGGAATTCACTATGATTTAAATGTGTCACCCCAAAATTCATGTGTTAGAAACTTCACATGTTAACTCATATGTTCAAGATATTTCAAGGTGGAGATTTTTGGACTAGATGAGGTCATGAAGGAAAAGATGAGTGACCCAATTTAGACGACTTGCTTGTATCTCACCCTGTGATATCCATCATGTTATCCTGCAGCACAGAAGTCCTCAGCAGGTGCTCTCACCATGCTCCTGGACCTCCCAAACTCTCAGATCATGAGCTAAACAAAGCTGTATTCTTTGAAAATTACTCAGTCTGAGATATTCTGTTTTAGGACTGATACAGCACTGTATTTAGGTTGTTAGCAAATACAAATGCTTGTAATAATCTATGAGTTGGGCAATACCACCATTCTTATATTACAGAGAAGGGAAATGAGGCAAATAGCCATTACAAAAGTTGTCTCTGTAGTTTTTGTAAGTGCCTTTTTTATTTCTGAAAGTTTTAGATTTAAAGAAAAATAAGCTCTCACATACTCCCACATACAGTCTCTTCCTTTTATTAACATCTTGGATTAATATGATAGGTTTGCTACCATTAATGAGCCAACAGTATTATATTAGTATTAACTCAAATCTGTGCTTTACTCAGATCTTCTTAGTTTTTGTCAAGCCAAGCATCTGTCTCCTGTTTGTCTCATACATGCTACCATGTAATCCATGTCAAATTTCTCCTTAGTTTCCTCTTTGTTGTGACACTTTCTCAAACTTTCCTTGTTGTTCATGATTTTAACTATTTTGAGAGCCGGGATGAGTTTAATAGATTATCCCTCAGTTGTGATTTATCTAATTGTTTTTTCTTATGAGTTGATTAGGGGTATGGCTTCTTTCAGGAAGAAGACCATAGGGATAAACTATCATATTCATCACATCTTGTCAAAGGAACATTCTGTCAGTATGACTTAGCAGGAATGATGTTAGCCTTGATCACCTGAATCAGGTAGCACTTACCAGGTTTATATTGTAAAGTTAATTTTCTTCCCCTTGTCTGCACTACAGTCTTTGAAAGGATGTCATTGTCAACAACCCGCACTGAAGGAGTGATGAACCCTGCACCACCTCTTTGAGGGTGGAGTACTACTTACTTTATTGGAATTCTTCTACATGTGTCTTTTTTGACTTTTTACCTACTTATTTATGGAATCATATATTCAAGACAATATTGATTTATGAATTTTCATAGTTCAAAAGATAACGCATTGCTCAATTATTTATGTACATTACTACATTAATTATTCCAGCTTTGTTTATTGACAGCTTCTCAGTTGATTACCATGTCCCTTTGACACACACCTATCACTCGGTGTGTTTCTGCACTTTCTAATTAGACACTAAAAGACATTCTGTGCTCAGCTTATATATTTCCCACCTTGCCCTAGATGGTGTCATTTCTTCAAGGTACGTTGGTTCCCTTTCCTACAGAATCGTATTAGAAACCAAGACATGAGATGGATGTAAAGTGTGTCATTTTCTCCTAGGTGGACAGAGCAAGTCAAAATTTACAAGGGCCAATGTTGCTACTGAGATTCAGCAATATTTCTTGAATGAGTGCTCCCAATGTTTAGAAAACTTGGATTATTTTACAGAGTTCTTTAAAAGATCATCTTAACCCAATTAAACTAATCATTTCATTGGTCTTATGAAAGAGTATATTTAAAGAATCCTTCATTTTTCTGCTCCAGAAGACATTCCAGCTGTTACACTAAAAACTGATATGTGGACTTTCTTTCAAATACTCTTGAACAGGTTCTAAGAATACTCACTTTTTTTTTTTTTTTTTGACAGGCAGAGTGGACAGTGAAAGACAGACAGAGAGAAAGGTCTTCCTTTGCTGTTGGTTCACCCTCCAATGGCCGCCGCAACTGGTGTACCATGCCGATCCGAAGGCAGGAGCCAGGCGCTTATCCTGGTTTCCCATGGGTGGCAGGGCCCAAGCACTTGGGCCATCCTCCACTGCACTGCTGGGCCACAGCAGAGAGCTGGCCTGGAAGAGGGGCAACCGGGACAGAATCCGGCGCCCCGACCAGGACTAGAACCTGGTGTGCCGGCGCCGAAAGGTGGAGGATTAGCCTACTGAGCTGCGGCACTGGCCCTCACTATTCATTTTGATATGCAATTTTAAAAGTAATTTAATAGAATTTTGTCAAGAATAGCATAAGGAGATTGACATTATCAACAAAATGGTGAGTATATTTATTACTTAATTCAGCCACTTATACTTCAGATACATTTTAGTCTTGTTGGACTAAGAATACACCTGCTACCAAGAGAAAGCATTGTCAAAATCCTTGAGAAGATTAAATCTTAATATTTGAGGTTTATTCTCCTATTCAAATGTCATGGTTCTTTGAGTAATAATACATATCATGTTTTTAAAAATTTTAGGTACATGAGTTTTGTCATTCATGTTTGATGTCTTATCTTCAATATGGCAGTCACAGGCAAATAAATAAGAAATCATTAAAGCATATTGCCTTTAAAAGTGTTTCTGAATGTATCTGATATCTGATAGGGAAAGCCAGGTGGATGTTAATTTTTATTTGCAGATTTCCATAGTTTAATCTTTATTCTTCATTAATTTTTTAGAAAATGAAATGGCAGGATCATAAGTTTTTAACTCTCAAAAGAAAATTTCTTTTCCTTTGAAAATTTTGATATATACCATTAGTATCACTTTGGCTTCAATTTCTAGGCCATTTTAGCATTTTCTAAATATTATTTTATTAACTGTTGTCTAATGTAACCAAAGTTTGCTCATTATGCAAGCCCATATACACTTCACTTTCCAATTTAGTTGTAGGAAAAAGTTTTGTCTTTATTGATTTTTACTGCATGCGTTTATTCTGTTCCCATTGAAAACTCTGTAACATAGCACCTTGCATGTTTTAGTTTATTTCCAAGACATTCAGAATCAAGAGACATTTCCAACTGTGTTAATTATTCCATCATTGTTGCCTGGAAAATCCAATCCCTCTTATTCCCTTTCACAACTACTTTGTGTATTTTAGGGCTACTGTTTAACTTACATGTTTACATAGCCTACCTTCTCTCCTGTTTCATTATGTAAGATATCTTGAATCCCTTGCAAGTATATGGGGAAAATGCATGAATAAAATGTTGTGACTATAATTTTGGAATAATTTCCAACACTTGTTTATTATATCTTTCAAACAAAAATTTCCCATGTTTAATGCATCACAAATTACAATACACAGCTATGATGAAATAATGAAAATAGGTTTTTTAATAAATGCAAGAGGATGAATTCTAAAGAGATTTTTGCATTTAATAGTCAATATTAAGATGTTATTTCTCCCATATTATTGTCATAAATTATTGAATAATGTCTTAGAATATCAATGACCATGAAGTATGTGGATGTAAAAGCTGATCCTGTCCATCAAGATTTACCTGCACATTAGCTTTCCTGTATCTGTGGTCTGTAGTTAGAAACAGAAGATGGAAATTTCCTACATAGTATAATCTCCAAGTTGTCATCAGCACTAGAGATATGAAATATATTCAGATAGTTTTGCTAATCAATTGTCATATTCCTACTAGGGACAATGCAGTTTTTATGATGATACTTAACTTCTTAGCACTTTAAAAGACTAACAATGATGAAATACAAAAAAGTGCCACAAAGTATAGAAATATGATTACATTAAATGTTTCCAAACTAATGCAGTTGGACAAGAGAATGATTACTTTCCTATTTGCTAGTGAGTTACCAAATCCCTCCTGAGAATTAAAAAAAAGGAAAAGAAAGAAAAGAAAAGAAAATGGTTCTCAGATCTCAAGGACTACAGTATGTGTTATACTGTCTGCGCAATCCTATAATGTGTTCAAATAGGTGATCCATATAATGGAGTTGTAATAATACTTATTTCTGGGCAAAGGAGTAGATAAAATTTTCAGAGGCTAATATTTCTGAATTAGTTCAGCAAGTCCATGTGAAGAATGAGTTTATTACTAAAATTATGAGATGATAGTATTCTTTTGTAACAGCATTCCCTCCACATTTCTAGCTCCTGTTTCTTTGAAAGAAGAAAAAGAAAAATACCCATGAGTTTTGGACAGAGAATATGAGTCATATTTGAGTCCTTCCAGAACTCTGAATTTGAAGTCTAGTGACCCAGGGCAGATCATGAAGTTTTCCAAAGTACATTATTTTTTTTCACTTATATAAAAACTATGAAGTTAAATTGTAGTTATCCATCTCAAGTCAGCCTGAAGAGGCATATGGTAATAGATAGAAGACAATGATAAAGATCAAAGAATTGTTATGATTTCTCTGGTCCTGAAAATCCCGAGATCTTCTGCTCTTTTTGGAGTATATAATGTCCATTTGTTCATGGATAATATTGAAAGTTTTAAATATTTTCCTATAATCTCAAATGTATTTAGTTATTTATGAGGCAGTGAAGGGGGGGGGGGGACGAGGGAAAGGAGGAGAGAGAGAGGGAGAAAAAGAGACAAGGGAGAGAAAAGAGAGAGATTCCATTCCATCTTTGGTTCACTCCCTACATGCCTTCGATGGCCACAACCTTGCCAGGATGACCCAGGAGCTGGCACTCCATCTGGATTTCCCATTTGGGTGGCAGGCACCCAGCTACTAGAGCCATCATCTTCTGCCTCCCAGGAAGCTGTAACCAGCAGCAGAGCCAGAACCCAGGCACTCTGATAAGGGCTTCAGGTGCTACAATTTCTAACGCAAATGCCTGCCCCCACAATTTATTTTTATAACAAATGTACAAATTAGGTATTTTATTCCATTCAGACTGGTATGAGAAAACACTATAGACTGAGTGGTTTATAAAAAAATTATTACTTACAGTCTGGAGGCTAAGAAGTCCAAGAGTAAAGGACCAGCAAATCCAGTATGTGGTGAGGGACGCTTCCTGGTCCACAGAAAGGTGTGTGTGTCCTCACTGTGCCTCACATAGTGGCAGGGACGAGGGAGCTCCTCATAAGGGGCATCAATCCCGTTAATAAGAGCTGTGGCTTCATGATCTAATCACCCCTGAAATCATCATACTATACATTAGATTTCTGTGACACAAACATTCAGATCCTAGCATTAGCAGAAATAGGCAATCTTTTTTTCCAGATAAGAAAGACCACATTTTACAGATAAGGAAAGAGGCTTGAAAATTTAAGGAATTTGTTCAAGGCCAGTGGAAGAGTTAATCTTCTATCATGGCCTTATTCCTGTTAGTGCTATTTCTATCATATTAAGTTATCTAATTTTTATGGAACCAATGATATACAGGATGGCAGAAGGGGTTTCAAACATTTGTAGAAAAATGAAATGAAAAGAGAAGTCTATTTTGATGAAGAAAATTTTTAACAACCATGCACAAATTTTTATGAATGCATTTTCCATGAGTTTCTTAAGGACCCCTCACAGTGTCACCTCAGGTTACTTGGGAATTCTTGATGTGCCATGTAACTCAAATAAAGGATTTGTGATGAAAGACAGAAATGCTACCATTCTCAGTAATTTCTTGTATTGAATGTCCAATGTACCAGAATTGGGTTATGAAAAGAATTGAATACAAAATGATAAATGTTTATCATGTTTCTTTTGTAATGTGTGTTGCTAATGCAATAAGCAAAATCCTCTGAATGCAAAGTTTGACAACCTTGAAGAAAAGAAAAAGCAGGGAGCCAGTGTTGTGGCACAGTGGGTAAAGCCACTGGCTGCTCCACTTCTGATCCAGCTCTCTGCTACGGTCTGGGAAAGCAGTAAATGGCCTAAGTCCTTGGGTCGCTGCACTCATGTGGGAGAAGTGGAAGAACATCCTGGCTCCTGTAGCTTTGGCTGTTGCAGCCAATTGGGGAGTGAACCAGTGGATGGGAGACCTCTCTCTTTCTCTGCCTCTCCTTTTGTGTGTGCATGTGTCTGTCTTTTTTGGGTGTGCAACTCTGACTTTCAAATAAATAAATAAATAAATCTTTAAAATCAATCAATAAATATAAAAATAAATACATCTTTTAAAAAAAGAAAGAAGAAAATAAGGCTTTAAATATGATTTTCCAAAAATCAGTGATTGTTCTACCTGAGAAATGGTTCATTCCTAAAGTATCAGGGAATATTATTCACAAAGTAAAGAAGTTTATTCATGGATGTTTGGGGTGGGCAGAGGAGAGAGAGAGAGAGAGGGAGAGAGAAGAGAAAGGGAGAGAGAGAGAATAGTTGAAGCTAACATCCTCTCATTCTAATTTTTTTTTATTTCTTTCAACCTTATTTCATGATCTGATTTCTTTTTGCACATTTTCTGAGAGATCTGATGCATATTTACAACATTGTTGAAAGTAATTTGAAAAATTGAGATGCTTTGTATAGTAATATATTTTGGGGTACAGATATTTAGCTTAAAGCTTAAGATACAGGTTAGGAAAAGGGCCTCCCACAATGGAGTACCTGGGTTTAATTAACAGCTCAGACTCCTGACTCCAGCTTCCAGATTATTCAGGCCGTGGGGGACAGCAGGTGATGGCTGAAGTAATTGGGATTCTGTCACTCACATAGGAGATGTAGATTGAGTTCCCAACTGGCAGCAGCTCAGTTCTAGCTGTTGCAAATATTTGGAAAGTGAACCTGGGAGATCTCGATCTCTCTCTCTCTCTCTCTCTCTCTCTCTCTCTTCCTCTCAAATAAACAATAATTTTGAGCAAACAACTTATTGACTCATTCTAATGTCTATTACATACAGACAACATCACAAATATATACCCTTAGTAAGGTCAAATTTCCATGTGATTCTTTCCTGAAGTGAACTGCCTCTATTTTGTAAAGGCAGACCACAAAAAGAGTATAAAAAAAAAAAAAATCTACCACAGTGTGGATTTGTTGAAATCTGAGTAAAAGCAAATATTGGTTTGTTACTGGATATCTTTGCCTATAGCCTAGGTAGTTCATCTTAACAATCATTCTGTGACGTAACAACCAGTCTCTTCCAACAACACCCACTGTGTGGGTTCCATTTAAGCGTAAGTAGCCACAGTAGGGTATATATGGGGTGGTGGGACACGCCAGGTTGGTCAAGCCAATCCTGTGTCCACAGATGAAAAACTACTCAGAGGCAGGTTCAGGTGCAAAAATGAGAGGGTCAGGCCTGTGCCACGGCTCAATAGACTAATCCTCCACCTTGCAGCGCTGGCACACCGGGTTCTAGTCTCGCTCGGGGCGCCGGATTCTGTCCCTGTTGCCCCTCTTCCAGGCCAGCTCTCTGCTGTGGCCCAGGAGTGCAGTGGAGGATGGCCCAGGTGCTTGGGTCCTGCACCCCATGGGAGACCAGGAGAAGGACCTAGCACCTGCCATCGGTTCAGCGTGGTACGCCGGCCGCAGCGTGCCGGCGGTGGTGGCCATTGGAGGGTGAACCAACGGCAAAAGGAAGACCTTTCTCTCTGTCTCTCTCTCTCTCACTGTCCACTCTGCCTGTAAAAAAAATTTTTAAAAAAAATGAGAGAATCAGGGGCTGCATACTCGCTGTTCCAAGCCCAGGACTGCATCTATTCACATATTCGTGTATGCCAACAAGAAGACACCTGGGTATTTCAGCAAAACAACTTTTTAGAAAGATCACACATTTCCTTCTTATCTTCCTTCCCCAGGTGGACTCTGTGAGCTTCAAAGTGTCTGCCTTGAGGCATCTCTTGCTCCCTGGAGCAGCCTCTGCAGCTGCAAACCTCAAGCCTGTTTCTTACCTCCAACAGGGGCAGGCTTAGTTTTAATAAAGCAAATCTCTGATGAGATTTTATTAGAAACTCCCACATTCTCCCTCTGAATTGCCATGCCTCAACACTGCATAGCCTACCTTCTTCTTGTTTCCAGCTCCCTTGCTGCCTTTGTTTTATTTTAATTTTTTAATTAGTGTTTAAGAGATTCAATATGATTTGTGTTAGTAAAATGGTACCATCTTGAAATCAGAGATGACCCCCTAAAATCTACACCAAAATGTGGCCCCTTAAAGTTCCCCAGAAGCACCATCTGGGATGCTAAATATGCTACCGGAATTTGGGGTGCCATATGAATCACCATATGCTTATTAATAAATCCCCAATATTAATAAGCCCAAGAGGGTTCTTGTCTAATGTTTAGAGAGGAATTCTAAATACTGGCATAAATAAACAAGGCATCATGATACATTTTAAGCTTTTATTTAGTGTGGAAGATGCATAGGAAAGTGAGAGCTTTATTTAAGAGAGAGGTAAATCTGGGTTTATACCGAGCACCAGGAACCAGCCACATGGAGGTCAGAAAGCCTAGAAGGTACAGGGCTACAGCAAGCCCCTTCCTGGCAAGAGGCCAAGGAAGAAGAGAAAGGCAGACACACTGTGTCCTAGGGTGGTTTTGTTTTTTTGTTTGTTTTTGACAGGCAGAGTGGACAGTGAGAGAGAGAGACAGAGAGAAAGGTCTTCCTTTGCCGTTGGTTCACCCTCCAATGGCCGCCATGGCTGGCGTGCTGCAGCCGGCACACCGCGCTGATCCGATGGCAGGAGCCAGGTGCTTCTCCTGGTCTCCCATGGGGTGCAGGGCCCAAGCACTTGGGCCATCCTCCACTGCACTCCTGGGCCACGGCAGAGAGCTGGCCTGGAAGCGGGGCAACCGGGACAGAATCCGGCGCCCCGACCGGGACTAGAACCCGGTGTGCTGGCGCCGCAAGGCGGAGGATTAGCCTATTGAGCTAAGGCGCCGGCTCCTGTCCCAGGTTTTTAACCCACTTCCAAAGGGGAGTGGTTAATTAACCTGAGTGGCTGCTGGGCACCCAGGTGTGGCGAGGAAGGAGCATGAGGTCACACAGGGGCATGGTGAAGGTATTAGGTAGGGTGTGAGGTCACACAGGGGTGTGGTGAAGGCATGGTCTTCCAGCTCACAAACCTAACTGATTTTAACCTGAATGCCTGCCTAATTCAATCTTATCTAGGGCACCATCTCAAGCCCCACACTCCATCTTGGGCTCTGGTTCAGTCACCACCTTGTGCAATGGGTTTGGCCTCTCCAGAACCCAGCCTGGCTTACTGATTCAGGTGACCAAATGGCCCAACCATTAGCAGCAACCCCATCCCCACTCTAACAGGTTCATTGCTTTCACTTCCTTACTTCTGCAAAGCTAGGTTAAGACCTGTTTCTCTGCACAACTCCCCTTCTGCCCTCTCTCACCCTCTCCCTCTAGCCTGTCGGGCCCCTCATCCAACAATAAACCTTTCCTTTAACTCCAATGTTTGGTGTGCTTTATCGTGGCCCTTCATTGGTGCTGTGACTTGGCACAGGAGACCTTGCTCTCTTCTCAGGAATCTGAGCTGCTTCAGGGTCCTGGTCTTCCACCAGCCACGCAAAACACCCCAGGCCTCCCTCTTCTCCCCTGAACGCTCTGTCATTCCCATCCACACACCCACCAGCCCTTCATAAATCCTGAGTTAGATGGGGTGGGCAGAGGATCTTCTCATCATGACTTTCTACAGGTTGTGATTCTATGCAACTTCACACCTGAATTCCTGGTACTAGGCACCACAACATCTACAGCCTCGAGCCACTACAGACTTGTGTCTCAGGCAACTGCAGGTATGGGTGACAATTCAACCTCTGTTTCCCTTCTACAAGCTTTATGCCCCAGGCTCCAGTGGGTGTGGGTGACAACCCTATTCCCATACTCTCTCTGCCCAATGGCTGTGATACCCGTGACTCTTGCTATCTGCCAGCCCTACCTCTGCAGGTCACTACAGGAACTTCCCTATCCCCCATCCATCTGAAATCAGCCCTGGACCTTGACAACCAGTCCAAATGGCCACTTAAGGGCATGTTTGACCCGGACATTATTCTGGATCACTATCACTTCTGTGAGCCTTCTGGAAAATGGAAGAAGACTCCGTATGTTAAGCCTTTGCCTATATCTGCTTTAAATCTTCTCTTTACACCTGGTATTCTATGGTGTGAGTTCTCTTAACTTCCAAAGCTCTCATTATAAAGCCAAAACCACACTGTACCTCTCCCTCTTCCCCAGGAATTCCAAGAAGTGACATCTATTTCCACACCCACCCTCCCCCTTCTCCTGCCTTTCTCTCAGAACCAGCCCTTGTCCATGTCTACTCCCCCTACCTTATCTAGGATCCTCTCTAACACCCTTCTCCCAAAGAAGCAAAGGAGAGCTTGGGAACGGGCCCATCTCCATGTTGTCACCTTCTGGCTCTTGTCCTCCAGCTGTCCTTTGCCCCTCCCCCCCTTCCAATTTTACCATAAGAATAGCACAGGAGGGTGATTCCATCCTCCAGAGCTCACAGTTTACTGTAAACAACTCACCTATCCTGCCCTTACACTTTTTGTTTCATCATGAGCAAGCCAGACAGGACAATCATGTCTTTTGATGGCTCTTCACCTGTTAGGTTTTTGGCTGAAAACTACATTCTGTTCCTCCTTCTATGTGCAGCCTGGAATGAGGCTTCCATACTTCGCCAGTTCTCCTCAGTCCCTACAAACTTAATTTCTGGTCCCATTAGCGAGCATTTCCTAGATATTTCATTTCATCTCTCTGGGTTAACAATCAAAGCTGTCTCTCTCTCTTCCTATACCCTTCTCCATTCTGCAACTTTCTCTTCCTGAGTAAAAGCCCTGTGCTTGGGACATTGCAAATTGCCTAAACAGTAAAACTGTACACTTTGCCAAAGAGCTTTCCGTTCATCCTCCACCATCCTTATTAAGGTCCTGGTGGTACTCTACACCTCCCGAACAAAGCAGCTCTGCTCTTTAAGCCCAAATTCAAAACCCCCACCCTGTTTCTGCAGACTCAGCTCTAAGGTCTTCTCTAACTAGCCATCTCTTCTTCTTTGGACCCTAAAATCCTAAAACCTTAAAAAATAAAAGTCATCCTCCAAGGACAACATTACCCTGAGAAATATATCTCCCAATCTATATGAAGTAATGATCAGGACTACTGGCCCTTCAAATCAGCAGGCTCACTGGGTTAACTGCTATTTCCAACTTATCTCCTTTTCCATAATTGCCCCTTATTCTGTCACCTATCAGATTCTCCTTAGAAATCACTAGAGGGGTGCCCATCTTCTCTGATGGATGTCCTCTCCCATTGAACCTACCATAAATCTCTTTTTCTTTGACAAAGAATTAAACTTATCCTCTATTAAAGTAATGAAGTTTTTACAATACATATGTTAGTAAATATTTTTAAAACATTCTTAAAATATGTTTAAAAACTGCAGCATCTCCTTTTGATAGTTTTCATTTAATTGGTGACTCTGTCAGTTTTCTACCCAGCTCCAATGAGATATTTTCTCTTTCCTAATTCTGACTCTGTTAAAATTGTTCCAAGTTATGGGATGGTTCATATTTAAGATTTTATTTCCAGTTCTTGGAATGACCAAAGAGACAAATTTTGTGTGTAATCTATTGTGTTATCTACTGTCTCTGTTAAGCTCTGCTTGTTTAGGGACAACTGAATTTTACAAGAGTTATGATTTATTTAAATATAATCTCATTCTAATTTGAGTAATCACCTTGTAACAACGATCAAATGTGGTCTACATTATGTCACGATGTTAAGGGACCATATTTCTACCAGATACTTTAAACCTCCTTTGCATTCTTGACAGGCATTCAAAAAATTGCAGTTCTAAAATCTTTGGACTTTAATATTTCCATTTGGGCTGCTGGAAATATCAGAGGGTATAGCTCTAATCTTGTAGAGACACCAACTAATAAGGCTATTTGATTACATTAAAGATACTCTGAAGTGTGAAATGGTGCTAAATTTTAAGTTAGGATAATGTAAAATGTTACTGATACAAATGTCCCAAAGTTAAAAAGTCTAGTGATCTTGTCTTAAGAGAAATGATGGTTATTTTGATGAGAAAGGCCCAGGGGCATAAAAGGGATAAGTGTTTTATAAATTCCTACAGATGCTTTCAAAAATAATATGTGGAGTAAGCAAATGCCTCCAATTGGTTAATGAGTTTACAATATTAAACATAGCTATTTAAAGTATTTCGTCATCCAAAATATGTGTTCTCTTCCAAACACTAAAAGTCAGATTTTTTCGCTCATAAAAGATAAAACACTGTTGGTTTTGTGTTTAAATGTGTTCTCCTATAGGTTCTGAAGGAATTTTTCCAATGACTTCTATTGTATTTAATACTTTGGGATGGCCCGGTAATCAGATGAAGCCAATAATGTACTACAGGTTCCAACTGAGAGAAAGTATGGTTAATTGAAGTTATTAAGAGCAGAAAGTAATTCAAATCAATTGGTAATTTTAAAAAAAACAGTTAAAGATTTAAGAAGTTTTTACTGAAACTGCTTTATTGTTCCATCTTATATGTTATATTATACATGCATATTATATGTCTTCATGGGAAAATTTATTAAGAACTCTATTTTAATTGGCTCATAGAAAAAAGATTGCTCATAAATTTAAACTGCTAAATTAGTAGAAGATATATTTTTGGTTCTTCTGATCTAAGTATCTGTTTCAGATATTTTAAACTTGGTAGAAAGAAACTAAAACTGTTTAAGTCATTGACATGTTTGTGCCTGGGTTTTGCTGCTCAAGCAAGTTACACTTGTGTTAGACACTTAAGTGATGTTTCCAAATACATTTGCTCTTGAAATTTATAGAAAGCATTGGACCTTGTGGAAAATGTTTTCATAAGTTGTTTACCAGTTAAATTATTTGCTATGTTTTCATTTAATATTAATTTATTGATAGTAGGCAATCTGGGAAGACTGACTTGTTCCCTCATTTCTCTATTGTCTTCAAGATGGGAAACTGACTCTACTGAAGCACTTGCCAGGATGTACAGTTTGATCTTTAGATCTTCAGATTTTATAAAAGGGATGGCTGCCATTTTTGGTAGTAATAGCATGGCTGAAATGAGAGATTAAATTTTGAATTCACAGCTAGGTTTTCTTTGCCACTGGCACAGTAAACAGGCAGAACTTCCCTTTCAGACCAAAGGAAGTGAGAGAAAATTTTACTAATGACTTCAGATTTTATATATAAGAAGGTATCATGTTTGATGTTAAAGTGAAAGCATAGCTTTTCTCGTGGGCATTGTCTACCTGACCGAAAACAAACTATCAGAACATGCCTATGACTATAGATTTCTAGTTTAGGCCACCAAAGATTAAAGATGGGGCTTGAACACCTCCTTGACTTGTGTCCTCTTAAAGGTTTCCTCTGGTCTGCTTTAACAAAAACCAGGAGGAAGAGCAAGCTAGGCAGCAGAAGCAATGTGAAGATAGGTGACAGGCCAATTAACGGCTGCTTTGCACAGTGATCAAGGAGACCCACTAGGCCAGTCCACACTGCATTGGTTTTCAATATGGAAAGCCAGGGCTTCAGCAGAGCTCAGTTTATGAAGAGCCCTGGCAACTCTGCTAGTCAACAGTCAGGTCACTGTAAAGGGAACTGTCCTGGAGTCAAAGGATACCCAGTTCAGAGCCACAGCTCTTATTGATTCTAAGCTGAAAAGCCCTTCACTTGGCCCAGCTTCCAAAGTAACCGCCAAGCTGATGAGATGGCCAAGTAGAGTCAGCAACATTGCAGGCAGAACTGTAAATTTCCTATCAGAGATGCCACCTGCCTCTACGTGGCCAGCTCTACTCCTAGGCCAGCTAGGGAATGGAAGTCAACAGGGTGCTGTCCCTAAAGAGGTTCACACCTCCCTTATGATGTACCCCATGTGAAGAGAGAGATAGGTCTGGGCCTCATAACTGACAAGGCCTTAAAGTCCACACAATTATTATCTAGCCCCTTCTGTGGGTCTCTCTTTGCCTCTCAATGAGAAAACATGCTTGTGGTTTAGATAACACCTTTCTTAGGTTCTCTAATAAGGACTCTGTCCTTTGTTCTAGACCCCGTCTAGCCCACTTGTGACCTCATTCCTTTGTAATCATATTCTCTATTCTTACATTGATGTCTCTACTCTCGACCCATGTGTATTGATTGTCTTGTCCCCCACTTAATATTTTATGATTGATCAGAATTTTTTTCTATAGATAAACCCCTCTACCTGCAGAAGATGGTGGCTTTTCTCTTAGATTTGGTTGGGATCAGTTTTGCAGCCTCCTTCTCCTCAGTAGTGATCTCAGGAACATCTTTGAGCTACAACATTATCTCAACCAACTGACTCCAGAAACAACTCTAGTAGTTACAATGAAGGTCACTAGGTCCACAGGAACCTCAGCTGATGCCATCCAAGGTCTTCAAAGCCAAATCACCTCACTAACATGGATGGCTCTACAGAATGGACAGACCTTAATCCTTGTAACAATGAAAAAGGGAAAAATGTGTACTTTCTGAGAGAACAATGCTGCTATTCTGTTAATCAATCAGGCCAGGTAGGACAAAATGTTAAATTAATTGGTTAATGCCACTCCTGAGACCATTGCTGCTATTCTCAACCTGGCTTTTATACTACCTTATCTTAGAGTGGTATCTATGAACTACATGGAATTCATTCTCTCTGTATTAATATGACACTAACAGGGGCCAGCGCTGTGGCGAAGCAGGCAAAGCCACCACCTGCAATGCTGGCATCCCATATGGGCACCGGTTCTAGTCTTGACTGCTCCTCTTCCAGTCCAGCTCTCTGCTATGGCCTGGGGAAGCAGTAGAAAATGGCCCACATCCTTGGGCCTCTGCACCCATGTGGGAAATCCAAAAGAAGCTGCTGGCTCCTGGCTTTAGATTGGCACAGCTCCAGCCTTTGCAGCCAATTGGGGATGAACCAGTGGATGGAAGACCTCTCTCTCTGCTTCTCCTTCTCTCTCTGTGTAACTCTGGCTTTCAAATAAATAAATTAAATCTTTAAAAATGATATTAACATGGGAATTGATGAGTAGTAATAATTATCATGCATTTGCAGAGACCCTGAGAATGTAATGTGTTAGTAAGTTCCTTAAAAAGAGATAAAATTAACAAAAATGTTTACATCCAGGATAAAATATGTTTTTATAAATGAATATTAGCCACATAAAGGAAATTCAACTTGCCTACCCTAATTAGTTATGAAATAGGCATCTATATAATCTTTATATTGGCAAAATTTTATTACTAGATAGTTAAAATCTACTACACAGAGGCCAATAAAAACAAGATAAAAATGTTAATGATTAACATGATATATTTTTACAATTTTCATCCCTTCCTGTATTTTATCAGATGCACCCATAATTTTTCTTTTTTAAATTTATATACAATTTTGTAAGAAACTTTTGGCAAAGCATTTTTCCTCCTACTCAAGTGTAGTCATTAGAATTTCAAAATGAAGAATACAGGAATACAATTACATGAGTGCTCACTGCTGCATTCCATGGTTTGCATTAAAAGGAAACTGAGTCAGGAGCTTGAGCCAGGTATTGAAGCTAGGTACTTGCATATGAAACAAGTTAACTGGTGCTATAAGGGATAGGTCAAATGCAATACAGAATCACTATTCCTACATTGCATTTATATTCGTTTGATGTAATGGTCAATATCTACCTGAAATTATAATACTGTTTTTAATCACCATTCTCCAATTTTAAAATATAGCTATTATAGTCTATCACAGGCTAGGTAAAGCCAAATTATGAGAATTTTGTACTTTCTTTTTTGGCCCTTTCACGTTTTGGCAAATGATGTAAACAAAAGGATATTCAATGATCTTATTATTTAACTATAATTTGATAGATGATATTTTATGATTGATCTTCAACAGCTGACATTTAGTGATGCAGGATGCCCCATTTGATACATTATCTGCTCTGTAATCATCACTCTGGAAATGTTTATAGGAATCTAAGGACCCTCTTTGGATACAAGGCAAGACTTCAAAGCAATAATGTGTTGTTTCTTTTTTTTGACAGGCAGAATTATTAGACAATGAGAGAGAGAGACAGAGAGAGAGAGACAAAAAGGTCTTCCTTCTGTTGGTTCACCCCCCAAATGGCTGCTATGGCTGGTGCCCTGTGCCGATCCGAAGCCAGGAGCCAGGTGCTTCTCCTGGTCTTCCATACAGATGCAGGGCACAAGCACTTGGGCCATCCTCCACTGCACTCCCCGGCCACAGCAGAGAACTGGGCTGGAAGAGGAGCAACCAGGACAGAACCCCCACCACAACTGGGACTAGAACTCGGAGTACAGGCGCCACAGGTGGAGGATTAGCCTAGTGAGCTGCGGCACTGGCCAGCAGTAATGTGTTTTTATTATTGCTTCACCTCTCATTACCTCACTTCTTCCTCATTTTTATTTGAAAATACTGATTATTCAAAAATACATTCCAAGTTTCCCAAGCATATAATGACCAAAGGACAGAGTAATTCTGATTTTGGCTTGAGAGAATCACATTCTCTGAGTCATAATGGTTCATATTGGGACATAATAGAATTTGCCAGCATCGAATATGCTCTGTCTTGTAAAGGAAATGCTCATTTATTTTCTTTGATTTAAAAACAAGACCAGTCTTAAATATAGATGGAATCAAGCATCATTTTGGTACACAGATGAAATAATTTAAAGGAGTAGAATGAAACTTGCATTTATTATCTACTTATATTTTTATTTATTAATGTTATCATCTTGAATGTTAATACTGAATTATTTGCATATAAGGAATTAGTAAATAAGCAGAGTCAGGGTGTGTATGTGAAATTAAGACATGGAGAGGAAGGAAATACAATAATGGTTTTCTATGGTGAATCATTTTTAGAATTCATGAGCAAATCTTTAGACACAGAAAAGAGCTCAAGTAGCTGAATCATCAAAGTGTTGATGCTGTCAAGAAGTTTTTGGGATTGTAGTTGGCATTGTTGACATCACTCCAGATTTTGCAGCACCAGCCCCATGCACCATCCCTCAACTTCTAAATGCTTCACTATTAATGTCTCCTTTCCAGGGTTTTTAGAGAATGACTTCTGACGACTTCAGCTCAAAAACACAGCTGAAGAAAAGCAAATGCATTTGTGCCAGAAGGGATACATTTCTAGGTATGATTTATTCTCCAGGGATCCCTCAAAAGACTGCCTGAGGCTGCAACTGCTGATGTCATTCTTTTCCTTAGCCTGTTCCTCTTTTCTGCTCTGTTTCTTCCAAATTCTTTCTGGTTTCTCTTGGGAGCACTTTAAGAAATTCCCTGCCCAAATGCTTCATGTCAGGGTCTGTTTCTGAGAAAAATGCACTAAGATCACACACGCTGTTGAGTTGAGACTTAAAAGACATGGTGAGGAAGCAGTATTTTCTACTTGAAGGGACAGAGAAAACCAAGAGATAGCAAAGAAATCTGTTAGATTGAAGTGGAAGTGGCATTTTAAACATTTTCCCAATTAATAGCAGAAAGATTTTAGAACCACTGTTAGATCCAGTTGCTGGATTAGATATTAAGTTTTTTGATAAGGGTTGGGATGTTTGTGATAAGAAGCTGAAGTAATATCAAGAGTAGAAGTGACTTAGTGTCCTCAATGTGCTGTATATTGTGAATTAATACTATAACCAGTACTCCAACAGTGTTTTTCACTTTGTGTCCCTATGTGAGAGCAAACTGTAATATGTACTAAACTGATCTTCTGTATATAAAGAGAATTGAAAATGAATCTTGATGTGAATGGAAGGGGAGAGGGAAAGGGGAGGGTAGAGGATGGGAGGGAAGTTATGGGGGGGAAGCCATTGTAATACATAAGCTCTACTTTGGAAATTTATATTCTCTAAATAAAAGCTTTAAATAAAAAAAGAAGAAGTGACTTAGAGCATGGGAGGGGCAGAGGGACGAGCTCAGGGACAGGAATGAGTTATATATTATCTCAAAACCTAAAATAAAGAAAGGGAAAAGGACAGAGAGTAAAAGGGAGAGACGGAGAGGATGGGGGGGAGGGACTATCACTATGTCCTAGAATTGGACTTACGTATTGAAAGGCTACCACAAAATACACCAAACACCAGAGCTAAAGGAAAGATTTATTGTTGGGTTGGGGGGAAACTGACAGGCTGGAGGAAGAGAGTGAGAGAGGACAAAAGGGGAGCTTGTGCAGAAAATCAGGTCTTATTATAGCTTTGCAGAGGTAAGGAAGTAGAAGCAGTGAATTGTGTTAGAGTGGGGGTGGAGTTGCTGCTTACGGTTGGGCCATGTGGTCACCTGACTCCTAGGAAGCCAGGCTGGGTCCTGGAGAGGCCAAACGCATTGCACAAAGTGTTAGCTGGGCCAGAGCCCAAGATGGTGTCTGGGTGTCTCTCCTTTTTAAAAGTTATTTAAATAGTTTTTGTTTGTTTGTTTTAAAGGCAGAAAGAGATTTCCCATCCACGGGTTCAATCCCAACCAATTGCCCACAAAAATAAGAGATTGAGTCAGGCCAATGCCAGAATCAAGGAACTCAATTCAGGTCTCCCATGTAGGTGGCAGAGACCCAATCACCTGAGTTATCTGCTGCCTCCCATAAGGACACTGGCAGGAAGCTGGTATCAGAAGCAGTCAGGATTTAGACCCAAGCACTATGATATGGGATATGGGTCCCCCAAGCAAGATCTTACAGTTGTGCCAAACACTCACCCCTTGAGTTATATGAAGATAACAATTTTGAGCTAGTCATCAGTAGATATAAATTTTTTAAAATATTGCATAGATAATTAATCAATTCTTTAAAAAAAATCATGTAGGATCTCTGTCCTTAATGTGCTGTACATTGTGAATTAATACTATAACTAGTACTCCAATACTATTTTCACTTTGTGTCTGTATGTGAGGGCAAACTGTTGAAATCTTTACGTAATATGTACTAAACTGATCTTCTGTGTATAAAGAGAATTGAAAATGAATCTTGATGTGAATGGAAGGGGAGAGGGAGCGGGAAAGGGGAGGGTAGCGTGTGGGAGGGAAGTTGTGGGGGGGAGCCATTGTAATCCATAAGCTGTACTTTGGAAATTTATATTCTTTAAATAAAAGCTTTATATATATATATATATATATATATATATATATATATATATATATATAAAAAAAGATTTTATTTATTTATTTGAGAGGTAGAGTTACAGACAGAGGGAGAGAGAGAGAAAGGTCTTCATTCCATTGGTTCACTCCCCACATGGCCAAAATGGCCAAAGCTATGTCTATCCGAAGCCAGGAACCAAGTGCCTCTTCCCAGTCTCCCATGTGGGTTCAGGAGCCCAACCACTTGGACCATCCCCCACTGCTTTCCCAGGCCACATCAGAGAGCTGGATTGGAAGAGGTGTAGCCAGGACTAGAACCAGTGATCAAATGGGATGCCAGCACCGTAGGTGGAGGATTAATCTGTGCCATGGCACAGGCTTCATAAGATATATTTTTTTTTTTGACAGGCAGAGTTAGACAGTGAGAGAGACAGAAAGGTCTTTTTTCTGTTGGTTCACCCCCCAAGTGGCCGCCAAGGCTGGCATGCTGTGCCAATCCAAAGCCAGGAGCCAGGTGCTTCCTCCTGGTCTCCTATGCGGGCGCAGGGCCCAAGCACTTGGGCCATCCTCCACTGCCCTCCCCGGCCACAGCAGAGAGCTGGACTTGTAGAGGAGCAACTGGGACAGAACCGCCGCCCCAATTGGGACTAGAACCTGGTGTGCCAGCACCACAGGCGGAGGATTAGCCTAGTGAGCCCCAGCACCGGCCAAAATTTTAATATATTAAAATAATTTTTAAGTATATGATACATGAAATTGATGCATGCATTTTATAAACTCAAAATATTTGTGCTATTGATACTATAATACTTGCTTTAATTTGAGTTTAGGGTCAATTTTAGTTGATTATTTCTACTATCTATTATTTTATAGGACTTCATGTATTTGGATATGCTATCCATTTATATATATGTATATATATATATACATATATATATATAAAATAGTTATTACTTTCTCCCAGTGTGAGGTTTGTCACTTCATTTCCATTAATAATGTCAAATTTCAATTTTGGTGAAGCCTAATCTGTCAGCTATTCACTTTTGAAGGACTTATGGAGTGGTTCCAGTTTGGAGATGCTAAAAATAAAGTTTCTACAATTAGTTTTGTGTAAGTTCTTATGTAAACATGTTTTAATTCCCCAGGCATTGTGCAAAAATATGACTGTTATGTTGAATGACAATTGCATGTATAGTTTGATAAACTGTCAAAATCTTTTTTTTTTTTTTTTTGTGACAGGCAGAGTGGACAGTGAGAGAGAGACAGAGAGAAAGGTCTTCCTTTGCCATTGGTTCACCCTCCAATGGCTGCCACGGATGGCGCGCTGCGCCTGGCGCACCGCGCTCATCCGATGGCAGGAGCCAGGTGCTAGGTGCTTTTTCCTGGTCTCCCATGGGGTGCAGGGCCCAAGCACCTGGGCCATCCTCCACTGCATTCCTGGGCCACAGCAGAGGGCTGGCCTGGAAGAGGGGCAACCAGGACAGAATCCGGCGCCCCGACCAGGACTAGAACCCGGTGTGCCGGCGCCGCAAGGCGGAGGATTAGCCTGTTGAGTCACGGCGCTGGCCAAACTGTCAAAATCTTTTCCAGAGTGGTTGTGACATGTTTTATTGTCACAGCAATGCATCACTACTTTTGTTCCTCTATCTGTACTACCGCTTGGAATTGTCATTATTTCTTATTTTGTTCCTATAGGTAAATGATATGCCATTTATCATTATGGTTCTATTGATTTATGATTTCCTTTTTATAAATATTATTTCCTTGCATGTCTGTTGATTTTTTAATTGTATCCCATTCAGCATGATTTTGACTTGGTTAAATGATGAATTTTGTTTTGTTATTTCAGATAGTCTTGGCATGTATTATTTGGAATTGGTTTTAACATTTATGGTGCTTGTTTTCAATCTTTAATGAGAGAATCAGAACAGAATAGTGTCTAAGGCTAATTGAGGCATACTAACTTTTTTTAGGTCTTTTGCCAAATCCCCTGTGTTAGCAAGATCTTTCTATTTAAGCTGGTGAGAACATGAACTATTTCTTGACTTGAGTGAGCCCCAGGCATAGTTTGATCTATTTCTTTCTGTCCATTCTTTTACTAGCCTTTGATATTTTCTTCTCACATAATAATGAATCAGTACTCAAAGACTCAAGGGAATTCTACAAAACTCCAGAGCTCGTTCAATGCTCAGATCTCTTTTAAACAGTCTCTGAACCAAAACACTAGTTAACTTGGCCTCCATGAACTCCCATCCTTGTCTCCTTAACTTAACAAGATAAACAGGCTCTGTTGGACTTCCTTTCCTTGTCTTGCCTCCAGGTAACTATCTCCTGTCGGGAAACTGGGATATCATCATTAGGCCTTATCATTTTGATTCCTTTCTTTCAGAGGCCACAGTCCTGTTCAACATCAGAAAACTGCTTTATATGTTTTTATATGCTTTATATATGTATATGTTTCACATCTATTGCCTACTTTTCTTTTGGATTATGCCATGGTGGTAAATTTGATGCTTCCTATTTTACCATGGCCTGAATTGGTAGCAAAATGATTTTAATTTTGATGAAGCTTAATTTATCAGTTTGTATTTTACAATGACTACTTTCTGTATCATGAAAACAATTTGCTTATTCCTATCTAAAATTGCTCTCATATTACTTCTAGTAGCTTTCTTCTTTTAGCTCTTATGTTTGTACCAATAACCAATTTAGCAATAAATTTTATGTATGCTATGATATAGGCATTGAACTAACTTTCTTGTATCCCTTATGGATATTGATTAACTACAGCACCAAATTTGAAAAAGAAATTCATTTCTCTCATTTTATAGATTGGGTGCCTTTGTTGAAAATCAAATACCTACTAAATATGTGTTAATTCGCAGGCTCCTCTTTACTTCTTTCATCTGTTTGCCAGTTTTTATGCCAGTACAACAGCTTTGTAGTAAATTCTGGGCTGAGGTCTTGTATTTGTATTTCAAACATGTTCTCCTTTTTCTTTTTTATTTTCTTAAAGCTTTATGTGTTTATATTAAAGACAGAGTTAGAGAGAGGTCGGGGGGGGGGGAGGGTGCTTCTATCCAGCGGTTCACTCCCCGAATGGCACAAGGGTCAGAGCCAAGGCTGAAATCTTAACAATGTTTAGTAATAATGTGAATAAACATCATATTCTTTTCCATGTATTTAAGAATTCTTTAATTTTTTTCAGACATATTTCGTAGGGTTCAGTGCAGACATCATACATATTTTTGATAAAGTTATTTCTTATAACTAAGTGTTTCATGATGTTATTTCAGATGGAATATAAGATATTTATTTTCTAATTATTTATGGTGTTTAATATTCAGGTACATATAGTTTTGTTGCCTATATTCCCTATTAATGATTTCTGAATTAATACTTAAATATTTGAAGAATTTACCTGTGAAATGATGCATCTTATCTGAGGGAGATTTTAATGAGAGATTTTGTATCTTTAATGAGTATTTTAAAATTTTTATTTGCTTATATTTTTTTGAAAGGTAGAAAGACACACAAAGAAAGAGAGAAAGAGAGAAAGTCCAGAAGACAGAGATCTCCCATCTCCATTCACTGATTCACTCCCCAAATGCCCTAATCTGGGTCTCCCAAGGAAGTGGTAGGAACCCAATTATTTGAGCCACCAAGTGATGCCTCCCAGGGTAGACATTAACAGGAAGCAGGATTTAAAATCAGAGCTGAGATTGAAACAAAGTCAATCCAATAAGCACGCAGACATCCAAAACAATGTCTTAACCACTTACCAAATACCCAACTCTTACAAGATCTTTAATATATTCATGTATCTGTTTTTCCTGAGTTGTGCTGGTTTGGTCATTTCTAGCTTTCTATAATTGTATCCATATCGAATTTAGTTCCAATGTTTTGCCTGTAATAGCTCCCAATGAACTCTTGAACATTTGTAGTCATTGGAGTGTCCTTTTCTTTTATAAAGCACTTTACTGTAGTTTTTTGTAAAATGGTATTCCATTTTACTAATTTAACATTTGCTTGTTATTACATCCCATAAACTTCCTTGAATTTAATTTTTTTCTAACTATTTGAGACAGATGCTTAGATGCTTAGATGGTAGATTTTCCTCTGTCCCTTTCCAATGCCTGCATCTAACACTGTACATTTCTAAAGATGCTTTGAGATGAATCCAACAATTTTATATACATAAAATTTAAATATTATTTAGTGCAAATATTTACAGTATAGCATGTGACTTCTTCTTGACCAAATATATTTAGAAGTAAATTACTAAATTCCTTAATATCTGAAGATTTTTAGTTATTGTATTCTTATTAGCTTTCTCTAGTTTTGCTCAGAATATATTCTATTATTTCAGTCCTGTAATATTTGTTAAAATCTCTATGGGCAAGAATGTAATAAAATTGAGCAAGTATTTCATGTTCACAAGGAAAATAATTTGTAGATTTTGAGTGCTGTGTTTTCCATATAGAAATTAGTCCTATTTTGCTACTTGCTCATTCAAATTTTCCTTTTCAGTTCTAGTTATTCATTTTTAGAAAAATGATACACTGGGACACAGAACAGGTTACACTGCTGTTTGGGACGTTGACAGGTCAAGTCCTGCCTCCATCATTCAACTTTCTGCTAACGGACCTGGCAAGCAGCACGTGAGGGCTTGCAGGAAGCAGATGATGTTCCAAGTATTTGGGTTCCTACCAGACACATGGGAGATCAGGATACAGTTCTGGCTTTGGCCTGGCCCAGCCCTAGCTCTTGTGGTCATTTGAAAAATGATTCAATCAGTGAAAAACTCTCTCTCTCTCTCTCTGTCTCTCTCTCTCTGTCTCTCTCTCTCTCTCTCTCTCTGTGTGTGTGTGTGTGTGTGTATGGCATGTCAGTATCACAGGTTTTGTTTATTTAATTACTTATTTGAAAGTCAGAGTTACACAGAGAAAGAAGGAGAGGCAGAGAGAGAGAGAGAGAGAGAGAGAGATCTTCTATCCATTGATTTACTTCCTAGTTGGTCGCAATTGTCGGGGTACTCTGATCTGAAGCGTGGATCCAGGAGTTTCTTCTGGGTCTCCCACAAGGGTGTAAGTGGCCCAAGGACCTGGGCCATCTTCCACTGACTTCCCAGGCTGTATCAGAGAGCTTGATTGGAAGCGGAGCAGCTGGTACTTGAACGGGGGCCCATATTGGATGCCGGCATTGCAGGCAGTGGCCCACCTGCTACACCACAGCCAGGCCCCAGAGTCACAGGTTTTGACTTGGCCCACTACACTACAATGCTAATCCCAAGTCTAATAAAATTAATAACTAAAATCAATGAAAATAATAGTAAAAATTAAATCATTTAAAAATAAAAGCATTAATGAATTTCATAAAACTCAGGGTCAGTCAATTAAGAAGGAAAGCATACAAGTTACAAACATAAGGAATATAACAAAGGCTCTCTATAAAGATTCTAGAGACATTAAATAGTTATGAATAAAAATGAAAGGCTACGCACACACACAGACACACAAACTCATGCCAAAAAATTTACAACTTGAATGAAATGAAATGAAACTCATTGAGGATCAGATATGAACACATTTGATAGTGAATGATACAGATAAGTGATAATGATACAGATAAGTGATCAATTTCAGTTCACAATTGATCATAATGACAGGACTAAAAGTCAAAGGGATCACATAAACAAGACTAGTGTCTGCTAATACTAACTGATAGAATAAAAAAGGGGGAGAACAATCCAACATGAGAAGCAGAACACACAGCAGACTCGTAGAATGGCAGATGTCCTAAACAGCACTCTGGCCTCAGAATCAGCCCTTAAGGTATTCAGATCTGGCTGAAGAGCCCATGAGAGTATTTTAGGCATGGAAAGCCAAGACACTCTGGCAAAAAAAAAAAAATAATAAAATAATGAAATGACCTAAATGAAAGATCTCTGCGAGTGAGATCCCAGTGGAAAGAATGGCCCATCAAAGAAGGAGGTACCTTTCTCTGAAAGGAGGAGAGAACTTCCACTTTGACTATGACCTTGTCAAAATATGATCAGAGCCGGTGAACTCAAAAGGCTTCCATAGCCTTGGCAACTCATGATAAGAGCCTAGGGTGATTACTGACTCCATAAGCAAGAGTGTCAATTTGTTAAGTCAACAACAGGAGTCACTGTGCACTTACTCCTCGTGTAGGATCTCTGTCCTTAATGTGTTGTACATTGTGAATTAATGCTATAACTAGTATTCAAACAGTATTTTACACTATGTTTCTGTGTGGGTGTGAATTGTTGAAATCTGTACTTAATATATCTAAATTGATATTCTGTATATAAAGATAATTGAAAATGAATCTTGATGTGAATGGAATGGGAGAGGGAGCAGGAGAGGAGAGTTTTGCGGGTGGGAGGGAAGTTATAGGGGGGAAAAGCCACTGTAATCCATAAGCTGTACTTTGGAAATTTATATTTATTAAATAAAAGTAAAAATAAATAAAATAAATAGATATATGCCAATAACTCTAATGGACAATGTGGGCACCATGCAAGGACAGATGGGTAATATAAGTGAAAAGAGGGAGTCTCTAAGGAGAATGCATTCAAAACACTAAGCACTGTAACACGTAGGATGCCTCCTTTCAGTAGGCTAATCAGCAGGTTGCACCTAGCCAGGAAACAGATCAGTGAACTTGAAGACATGGGAATAGAAACTCTCAAAACTGAAATGCACAGAAGAAAAAAAAATGAGGGAAAATGAAACACATATCCAAGAACTGCAGGATAATTACAAATGGTGAAATATGTGTGCAATTAGAATAGTAAAAGGAGACAAAAATAAAACAGAATATTTGAATTAATGTTAAGAATTTTGAAATTGTTGATGAGAAACATCAAAAAAAATTCAATAAAGTTTAGAGAACACCAAAATGAATAAATATCAGCATGTTTGGGACACTGCCCCAGGTTTAACAGTTGCTGAGCAGTAGTTCTGGTATGTTCCACTATGTTCCAAGAGTAATCTCATTGTTATCTCCATAGGCTTTTTAAAAAAATATTTTATTTATTTATTTAAAAGACAAAAAAGAGATAGAGTTGCAAAGATTGATAGGAAGATAGAAAAGGAGAATTGGAGGAAGGGAAAAAGGGAGGGGGAGAGAGAGAGAGAGAGAGTTTTCCATCAACTGCAACAGCCAGATTGAGTGAGCTAGGACAAAGCGAGGAATATAAAACTCCATCAAGGTGTCCCACACTGGTATCAGGGCACCAAGTAATATCTCACTGCTTTCCTAGCTACATTTGCCATGAACTGTCTCAGAAATGGAGCGTCAAGGACTTGCCTGACCCAATGGGACGCCAGCAACACAAGTGATGGGTTAACCTGCTGGGCCGCAATGTTGTTCCCAATTTCCACAGTTCTTAAATGCTGCATTTGGACATCAGTGCTTAGCTACTGGAGAATACTTCACATAAAGTCTTTGATTTCTGGAGTAAGCTATAATAGAAAAGACAACTGGAAGTATCTGAAAAGCATCACACACTCTCCTGGCTAAGGCAGGAAAAAATTCTCAAGAGAATAAAGTCTTAAAGATCACGGAAGTAGTAGGTCTAGTATATACTAATTTAAGTATATCTCTTATATTAAGTAGATCTATTATACACTATTTTATCTTTGAAGATAAGTATGGACAGCTAAAAATTTAATCAAAAGAGATCCCAATTCATCTGATGTTGCAGAAATGGTATCAGCAATAGATTTACAGAATCTATTTATGTGGTTCTTGTTTGTGATGTGTAGCTATCTATATGAAAAATATGTTCTTTTCAATAGCCAACAGGGAGCCCATGTCATAGACTAGTAGGTTAAGCTGCTGTCTACAATTCTAGCATCCCATATGGGCTTCAGTTTGTGTTCCGGCTACTCCACTTCTGATTCAACTCCCTGATAATGGCCTGAAAAAGCAGAAAAGGTACCTCAAGTACTTGGGCCCCTGACATCAGTGTGGAAGACCAGGAAGAAACTCCTGGTTCCTGATTTCATCCTGGTCCATCCCTGGTGGTTGCAGCTACTTGGAGAGTATTCAAAAAAATTGAGAAAAACTGCTCTGACTCATGCATTGGGTTACTTGTAAGCTTCCAGTAGAGGTATAGACAATAAGAGGCGCTTCAGCAGCTCCAACTGCTGGATATGCAGTCCTGCTGCTGGATCATACAAGGCAGCATAGTTTTTGGATCTAGACATGTGTACAGCAGATGAATTTACTATGTGGAGCTTCTGTGAAGTCCCAGTAAGAGAGTCACAGCACACAACTTTATGATACTGGAGTTAGACCATGCTATTTTCAGTAGGGGATTATGTATTAATTAAAAATCAGCTCTGATGTTCTATGGAGTCATGGTAGAGTCCAACTTTATGAAATGTTGAGTGTGAAAGAAAATTGTCTATCTTGAGTTTATTTTTCCCAGTGGTTCAATTTACTAATATGTGTGGACCCATCACCAATCTATTATATTGTTGAAGTGATATATTTAGGGTGGTTTCTAAGAAGTTCTAGAGGGCCTGTGTGTATGCTTATTTGTTAGAGAGAACTGAAAATGGGCTATTGCATTTCAGGCACACTTAGTAGTGTGCCTTAGTAGTATTTGAAGTACATTAATGAAGAGAAATCTTCCCAGAAGGTGGAACTCTGATCAATGAGTCTGAATCTCCAGTTTAGGTGGAGATAAAAGTGAGCCAAGGTGAGGATGTATGCCTCTCAGTGGCAGGCTGGATTTCGCAGAAGCAAGGTTAGGATAAAGGACATGAAGAGGTCTCTGGAAAAGTACTGTGGATGGACTGGTGCAGGTTGGCAAAAAATGTGTAAGGGTCCATGTGTGTTCACTTAGTAGCCCCAGGAAAGCATTCATTGTGGAAGAAGTAAACAGATAGACTTGAATAGCAGATGGATTTTCCAGTAGTTGTTGCCAGCCTCTATCCTTAGCCAACTAGCTGCTTGCAAACAAACAGATTAATAATGGTGACATAAATAGAGGTGGTTCCTGGGCCCAACAGCATGTGCTTTCACCCAATAACATGGATCTGGTTACCACTGCTTTTGGTGTCCAACCAATGTTCAATAAAGATGCCAATTAACTGTCATGCCACTGAATCCTTAAAGAGTCCAATTAGCCACTTGATGCCAAGATAATTGCATTATACGTGTTTTCAAAAGGGCAGCAACTCCTTTTGATTGGGATTTATAGACAATATCTAAATAGATGATAGATAGATAGATAGCCTGCATTTTGTTTTAATTGGTCCATCTGTTGCTCCTTAGCCAACAACACCCTCACAGTACCTAATTTACCAACACAGAAGCCTATTTAATAATAAAAGAAGTTTAGTAGCAGACTTATTAATGACCCAAAGATTCACTGGTTCTTCCTCATAGCACATTGTCTAGGATCTGATGTTCTAAATAGATTGGAAGAGGCTTGTTATGGCACAGCCAATGCACCAAACTGGAGACCATATCTTGTGAGTTGTGTCATCCTCCATGATATAATATATACCTTACACAACATGTTGTTATATGGTTGTCTCCCTTTGGTAGATGTAATGTTAAACCTGGGCTAATAACCAAAAGATGAAACTAGGAGTAGCCATAGTCACCATCACTACCAGTAAGTTATCTACCTGGGGTTATGAGTTTCTTATCCTAGCAACATTGGGTTCCGTGAGTCTGGAGATCTTGGTTCCCAGATAAAGAATGATTACCATTAAATATCCCACTAAAATTAAAGTTTATGGCTCTTTATATATCATGCTGACTCCTTTTGAATAGTAGGCCAGAAAATACAGAAAGGAATTGTCATACTGTTAGGGGTCTTTGACTTTAATCAACATTTAAAACAGAGGCAAGAAGAGTGGCTTTAGTAATAAGGCATACATGTGCACTGTATGCCCTTTGGTATTCCAGTTACCAGCAAATGAGCTATCACAGCATTAACAATTGGATTATGTCTCAAAAATGAATGGCCACACGGGGCAAACCAGCAAGACCAGATAAAGTACTAGCCAAGGCTTGGTAGAATACAGAATGGATGGTATAGGCGGGAGGTAATGACAAGTATCAATACAGCTTCTGTATTAAATGTAGGAACGACTCCCTCCACTACCCTCATCCTGTACATTCTCTCCAGAAGTTTTAGTGACAATAGTCTTGAGAAGTGTTTGATAATATGGAATGAACTTAATATAAGAAAGAAACAGATTTGAGAAGTGCAAGGTGGGACTGAAAAAGTTACTTCTCATCTACTGTGCAGATTACCTCCAAAACTTCACATCTGTCTGTGCAATTATTACTCAGCTTTGATATTTTATTCTTCTAATGCCTCAAACATACAAGCTCCTCCAGAGGATTCTCCTGATCCCTGCTTATAGAGCTATAAACTCATGGGAATCTTTGTCACCCTAGATATGAAAATGAGAGAATGTGAATTCTCTTAGAGGCATGATATGTGCTCCCATTAGGATTAAACTGCTAATAAGAATTATCCTACAGATGTGGTTTGTTTTGTAGCTTTCTTTTTCCTGCCGTGCTTTTCCTTTTTTGTTTTTTTAATGGAAGTAATTTTTGAACAACTTGCTTGTACATGAATGATCACCCCAGGGCTTACATTTAGTAAACCCACAGATATACATATTGATAATTTCTTCAAAACTTAAAATATCTTTTAACTATCACAAGCCTGTGCAAATTATTGATTACTTAGTATTTATTGTTTTCATATTAATGGAGATAGTGAAATTTGGATGAAAATACATATCTCAAGCAAGCTTTATATTGAGGCAAAAAGAAAACTTTCATTAATATTTATAATCCCTAAAGTTCAAAAATTGTGTTGAATTAAAGCTAGCTACTATTTTGTTTACAAAATAACATGATAATCATGTACTTTCATCCCATCATCTTATACTTGATCTTTTATCTTATAATAAATCATGTGTCCAAAGGCAAACCAGTGCATTAATGCAAAATAGATTATGAGAAGGAAGATGAGCTCATGAGATTTAATGATGATAAGAACTATTAAGATCATAAAATCTAAATGCCCTCAGGAAAAAAATAAGTTAATAAAATTATGGTTATCCAAATAATAAAATATTACAATCTTTGGAAAGATTGATCTGTTTTATAAAGAGGAATAAAAATTGATACCCAATTTGCAAAAAGAAGGACAAATATCATGGTGCACAATACTATTATAGTAATGTAATATTCAATTAGGTGTACTTATATATGTGTAACTATATCTGAAGTTATATAAACAAAACATAACACTTTGTTCCTTGGGAGAACAAATGAGTGACACAGTGTTGGCAAGATGGGGACATTTATTTAAAAATTTTTAAAAATTATATAATATATAATGATACATATATATATATAATATATGGGGCATTTGTTTACATTTCTACTGAATGGATGTTTTAATGAGATAGTGAGTACATTAGTAAGTTAGCTTGTTACGGATTGAACCCACTTTCATTTTTCCCAATATTTAGTTTAAAGATATGCCAGAGGTGTTTGTTTTTTAAGAAACACACCACAGTACATGGAGGCAAGGTCTCTCATAGAAAATGAAAAGACACTGCTCATGTAATACAATCAAGGTACTTGTGTTGCAACTAAGGAGTATTTTATTTCTCAAAACAGTCTATATGACAGAAAGAGAGAGAGGGATAGGGAGAAGGAGAGGGAGACAGAGAGAGAGAGAGATAGAGAGAGAGAGACAGAGAGAGAGAGAGAACTTATGAAGCATATCTCCAGATATCCTTTCATTGAAGGTTAAGAAGAGAGAAATTTATATAATAAGTAAAACTTAAGAAGGAAAAGTTTAGATTGACTACTTTGAGCCCTATGAAGCCTTTAAATCATTCCACATGGTGCTAAATTTGGGAGAACTCATACATGACAAACCATGCCTGCTGAAGGATATGCAATTTCGCATGAAGTAAAATGTATGTTCCCAAGGAATTTTTATAGTGGTGCTGCTTGTTACTAATGCCTAAAACCTGCCTGCTATGGCTTCAATGACCCCACCAATACCCATGTTGAAATTTAATATCCATTACATGGTGTTAAGATGTGAGAACATTAAGAGGTTACTGGGCATGAGGGCTCTGTCCTCTTGAATGCATTAATCAATCATGGACTAATGGATCAGTGAATTATCATGGGAGTGGCTTTGTTATAACAGTGAACTCTCTGTGATTAGCTCACTTTGTCTCACCACATAATACTCTGGGTTGCCTCCAGACTGCAGAGTCTCCACCAACAAGAAGGCTCTCATCAAATTTTTGTGACTCCTCAACCCTGGACTTCCTAGCCTCCAGAACTATTTGACATACATTTATGTTTTTTATAAATTAGCCAATCTGTGATTAGTTATGGCAACAGAAACTGGACGAGGACACCATCCATTGCAGAACCTCTCCATGAAACAGGGAAAATACCTTGATTAAAAGCATGGCTTTAGGGTTGCATTTAGCTAGGCTTCGCAAAGATCAAAAATCAAATTCTAAATTTGGAACAATGAAAATAATATCAATGGATTGGGATTCAGGCATGGGAAAATTTCAGACAGGGCAAGTTCCCAAACTCATTTATTCAACAAGGAATTTCAGATTCCCTATAGTTGTTCAAATCATTATGTGGGCACTCTGGAAAGCACAAGGATTAAGAAGAAAGAGAATCTGTGTTTAAGAGATGTTGAGAGTGTCAATTGTTAAATCAACACGGGAGTCACTGTGCACCTGCTCCCCGTGTAGGACTTCTGTCCTTAATGTGTTGTACTATGAGAATTAATGGTAAAACTACTACCCAAACAGTACTCCATACTTTGTGTGTCATTGTGGGTGCAGTCTGCTGAAATCTTTACTTAGTATATACTAAATTGATCTTCTGTATATAAAGATAATTGAAAATGAATTGTGATGACTAATGGGATGGGAGAGGTGGTGGGAGATGGGATGGTTGCGGGTGGGAGGGAGGTTATGGGGGGAAAAGCTGCTATAATTCAAAAGTTGTACTTTGGAAATTTATATTTATTAAATAAAAGTTGAAAAAAAAAAGCTTACTATAATTCCTTGTAGCATTGAATAGTTTTTGGTGTAAAAATGACATCACTTTATAAATGCCTTTTAGTCAGAGCAGCTGCTCTCCTGATTTGTGTATATTTTACTAAATCACATAACCCAAAGAGCTTTTTGCAGGCACCGTGTGGTTTGGCTGGTTTTATTGTGCCACAATGCTCAAATGTCTGTACAAATCAGAAAAGGTTTATGATATCTAATAAATGATAAAGATAAGATTTAAAGCATTAAAAAAAGAAATGTAGTTGACATATTTTTTTCTTTTCTTTCTTTTTTTTTTTTTGACAGAGTTAGACAGAGAGAGAGAAAGATAGAGAGAAAGGTCTTTCTTCTGTTGGTTCACCCCACAAATGGCTGCTACGGCCAGTGCCAAGAGCCAGGTGCTTCCTCCTGGTCTCCCATGTGGGTGCAGGGCCAAAGCACTTGGGCCATCCTCCACTGCACTCCCAGGCCACAGCAGAGAGCTGGACTGGAAGAGGAACAACCGGGACAGAATCCAGTGCCCCAACCAGGACTAGAACCAGGGGTGTGGTGCTGCAGGCAGAGGATTAACCTAATGAGCCGTAGCACCGGCCTATTAATTCTCAATAGGGTAGAATAAGCTGAAGTTAAAAACAAATTTTTAAATGCTCTTTGACAATTCAGCTTTTTAAAAATCCATTAAAACTGTGATAGCTGGGTGAGTGGCAAGATGGCGGAATAGGAAGGGAGCACACCGATAGTCTGGGGAGAGACAGTTTAATAAAAGTGGAGATACTGCAGGTTCAAGGAAGAGTAGGGGAAGAAACAGCAGAGGAAACCCTTCCGGAACTGGAGATTCACAGTGGACCTACGTGGAGAGTGTGGGAGCCCGCAGTTTGGGACACCAGCAGCAGATTCAACACACCAGCGCTGGAACGCAAAGTGAGCCGAACTTCAATAGCCCGAGATACCAGCAGGGAAGCGGAAAGAGGAGACTAGAGCGAACAAGGCTTGAAACCCTGCAGGGAAAAGTTCACCAGGCTAACTAGAAGAGAGAGAGAGAGAGAGGGAAAAAAAAAAAAGTGACCCATATGGACACGAGTTTCTCTCTCTCCGCTCACCTCTCAAAGGTGAGCAAGACAAAGAACAGGCGCCATTTTGGAATACGTCATAAGCAGGGCGACCTCGGGTTGGCACCGGCCTAGCAGAAAAACCTGACTCTGGGTGGGAGGGGTGAAATAACAGGAGATTAGAACCTAATAAATGTGTGGTGCTAATGAACTGAGACTGTGAAGAGACAGTGGGAGAGAAAAGTCACGGAAATCACGAATTCATGTGAGTACTCTCCAGAGACGCTACAGTTCAGTAGCTTTGGCAGCCCAGTGGGAGACTACAGGAGAATCTGAGCCCACACTAAGGGCTGCAAAGATTCCCTCTCTGGTCCTTGGGAAAGAGCTTCTGATCTCTGGCTCCTGTGGGTATATCATTCGCCTGCTAACCACCCCGAATTCCATTCAGCTGTGTGGAATTACTTCCCTTTTGAACCAAAAAAAAAAAAAAAAGTAACAGAGAGAGATTTACCACGCCTAACCTGGGAGTGTCTCCTTTGACATACCCTCAACCCTGAGGAACCAAACAGTGCTCTCAGGCCACACCCATCTCAAGCCTCTAAGGCTCCATCAAAAGCAGACAGTCCACTTAATCTAGAGTCATAGTATAACAAGAAAAAAACACCACAGTGAAGAAACCAATATGCCAAACCACAAACGCAAAAACCGAGGTAATAAGAACAAGGAAGACACTATGGCGTCTCCAAATGAAAAAGACACCCAAATTCAAGATTACAAAGATGATGAGATAGAAGAAATGCAAGAAGCAGATCTCAAAAAATTGATAAGAACACTAAGAAGTACTCAAAAACAAATTCTTGAACTACAGAAATCCTTAATGGACAAGGTAGAAAATCTCTCTCGTGAAAATGAAATACTAAGGAGGAATCAAGCTCAAATGAAACAACTAGTAGAACATGAAACTGTGATAGTGACGAGAAATCATAATGAAGTGAAGAATTCAATAGATCAAATGAAAAACACATTAGAGAGCCTTACAAACAGAATGGGTGAGGCAGAAGAGAGAATATCGGACTTAGAAGACAGAGCACAGGAAAATATACAGTCAAACCAAAGACAAGAAGAGGAAATTAGAAATCTAAAAAATATTGTTGGGAATCTACAGGATACTATTAAAAAACCCAACATTCGAGTTCTAGGAGTTCCTGAAGGCATGGAGAGGGAGAAAGGATTAGAAGGCCTTTTTAGTGAGATAATAGCAGAAAATTTCCCAGTTTTGGAGAAGGACAGAGACATCGAGTACAGGAAGCTCATAGAACCCCTAGGAAACATGACAAAAAGAGATCCTCATCACGACACATTGTAATTAAACTCACCACAGTGAAACAGAAAGAAAAGATCCTAAAATGTGCAAGAGAGAAACATCAAATTACTCTCAGAGGATCTCCAATTAGACTCACGGCAGACTTCTCAACAGAAACCCTACAAGCTAGAAGGGAATGGCGAGACATAGCCCAGGTACTTAGAGAGAAAAACTGCCAGCCCAGAATATTATATCCTGCAAAGCTCTCATTTGTAAATGAAGATGAAATAAAAATCTTTCATTGCAAACAGAAATTGAAAGAATTTGTTGCCACTGGTCCAGCCCTGCAAAAGATTACTGAATCGATTTCTGTATATAAAGATAATTGAAAATGATTAAAAAATCTTGGTGTTAAATAGGAAATTGCATAGATAATTAATCAATTCTTTAAAAAAAATCATGTAGAATCTCTGTCCTTAATGTGCTGTACATTGTGAATTAATACTATAACTAGTACTCCAACAGTATTTTCACTTTGTGTCTCTATGTGAGGGCAAACTGTTGAAATCTTTACGTAATATGTACTAAACTGATCTTCTGTGTATAAAGAGAATTGAAAATGAATCTTGATGTGAATGGAAGGGGAGAGGGAGAAGGAAAGGGGAGGGTAGCGGGAGAGAGGGAAGTTGTGTGGGGGGAAGCCATTGTAATCTATAAGCTGTACTTTGGAAATTTATATTCTTTAAATAAAAGCTTTATAAAAAAAACTGTGATAGCTTAAGTTACACCTGATAAATAGAATTTTTCTTAAATTTCAATATAAAATATTGAAATTTGACATATTTCTAAGAAATGTACAAGAAATCTGTAGTATGATAGGACAGATGGATGGGTACCAAGAAGGTAAGTGAGTCCTGCTTTGAGACAATGAATAGGGCACCAGGTGGAAGCAGTAATTTTTGTCAACTCTTGATTTAGAAATAATGTACCAATAAATAAACATGTTTTTCTTTTAAGACTTTATTTAATTCATTCAATCTATACAAATATATTATAGAATAATTCATAACCCTTTGCACCTCTATTCATCTCCTAACAGAGGATCTGTTTCAGTCTGACCTGTCATTTACTCTAAGAGCATCAACAGCATAAACGCCCAACCTGCCTGAAAATTACTCATGGCCTGGTTGTCTTAGTCAGATTTTACATTTAGTTACTATGGTGTCAGATGGAGCACCCACCTGTGATTATTTCATTCCAAGCACAGAGCTACTAGCTTTTGCAACAACACTTCCTCTGTTGAAATAATACCCTGAGGCAAATATCTACACATGAATTCATCTTCTGGTACTTTGAGTTAGAAGTCCATTATGCATGAAAAAGATAAGCAAAGCTGTGAAAATAATTCATTAATTATGGATAAGAAACAATATAAATAATTAAAGTCTAAGTGTCCTCAAAAGGTTCATAAAAATTTGTATTAGAAAAAACTCTATGAATTCAAAACTTTTTTGCACTAAAATAAGCTTTTCATACCATTTTCCCTGAACTTTTTGAAGTTCTGTCACATTTCTTTTTCTTTTTTTCCTAAGGAAATTTTTTCTTTAAGGAATACAAACTTCATGCATTTCCTAAGTACAATTTTAGGAATATAGTGATTCTTCCCAGCATACTTTCCCTCCTGCCCACACCGCCATACCTTTTCCTCCTCCCCTCCCAATCCCAGTCCAATTACTCACTAAGATCCATTTTCAATTAACTTAATACACAGAAGACTAACTCTATAGTAAATAAAGAGTTCAACAATTTGTAAAAAAGAAAAATAAAAACTGTTCCTGAACAGTCAAGACAAAGGCTGTTCAAAGTCATTGCATCTTGAAATTAATTTCTCAATTTTTTTAAAGAAACTTAATTAACTTTAATTGAAGCACCTAAGAATGATTCATCTTTTGAGAGTGCTTAGACATAATTAAATACAACCCTTTGAGGACAAAGGTCCTGTATGGGAAGTTAGTGCACAGTGACTCTTGTTGCTATAATTAACAAAAAAAAGCTTTTTGCAATAATTAACACTCTTATGTATGATGTCAGTGATCACCTGAGGCTCCTGACATGAACTGCCTAGGCTATGGAAGGCATTTGGATCCACAAACTTTGTCAGTATTAAGACAAAGCCATAAGTGGAAGTTCTCACCTCCCTTCAGAGAAAAGTACCTCCTTCTGTGATGAATACTTCTTTCCACCAGTGCCACAGTGTCTTGGCTTTCCATGTCTGAAATGCTTCTCAGCCAGACCAGAATGCCTTAAGGGATGATTCTGAGGTCACAGTGCTACTTAAAGTGATTGACATTCTATGAGTCTGCTGTGTGGACTGCTTTCCATGTTAGAGCATTCACTCCTTTTTAATTCTATCAATTATTATTACCAAACATTTAATCCTATCCATATGACCCCTTTAACCTTAAGATGGTACATTTACCATGCAGCTAAGTGGATATGGAGTACAATAGCAATTTTTAAACTGTGCCCATGAAAGTAAGTCCATGGGAATGTATGCAGAACTATACAACTTTACAAACTCCATAAACTTTAGAATTAGAACTTTTGGAACATGGTGATTCTTCCCACTATGCCTGCCTTCCCACCCATACTTCTACCCCTCTTCCTCCTCCCTGTCTTATTCCCACTCTCGTTTTTTTACTGAGGTTTATTTTCAATTGACTTTATATACATATGTTTAACTGTATGTTAAGTAGTGAGTTCAATAAATAGTGTGAAAAAAGAAAAAAACCTGTTCCTCAAGAGTCAATACAAGGGCTATCCAAGTCATTGCTTCTCAAATTGACAATTTCACTTCTACATATTGCCTTTTAGGTGCTCTTTATTTATAACAGGTCAGTGATAACATACAGTATTTATCCATTTGGGACTGGCTTATTTCACTAAGTATGATGTTTCACAGATTTATCCATTTTGTTGCAAATGATCAGATTTTATTTTTTTTACCATTGTGTAGTATTCTATAGTGTGCATATCCCATAATTTCTTTCTCCAGTCATCATTTATAAGCATTTGTGTTGATTCCATGTCTTAGCTAGGGTGAATTGAGCTTCAATAAACATGGGGGTGCAGATAATTCTTTCATATGCTGATTTCATTTCCTTTGAGTAAATTCCCAGGAGTGGGATGGCTGGGTCATATGATAGGTCTATATTCAGATTTATATGGTATTTCCATACTGTCTTTACCAGTTTACAGTCCCACCAACAGTGGATTACGGTACCTTTTTCCTGACTTTCTTGCCAGCATTTGTTGTTTGTTTATTTCTATATGACAGCCATTCTAACTGGTGTGAAGTGAAACCTCATTGCGGTTTTGATTTGCATTTCCCTGACAGCTAGTGATCCTGAACATTTTTTCATGTGTCTGTTGGCCATTTGGATTTCCTCTTTTGAAAAATGCCTGTGTATGTCCTTTGTCCATTTGTAGTTGTGAGTTTCTTGTTCTCTTTATATATTCCAGTTAATAATCTTGTATAAATTGCAAAGTTTGTAAATAATTTCTCCCATTCTGTGGGTTGCCTCTTCACTTTGCTGAGTGCTTCTTTTGCAGTACAGAAGATTCTCAACTTGCTGTAATCCCAACTGTTAAATTTGGCTTTGATTGCCTGTGCTTCTGGGGTCTTTTTCAAGAACTCTCTGCCTGTACCAAAGTCTTGCAGGTTTCTCCAATGTTTTCTAGTAAGTTTATGGTATCACGTCATAGATTTAGGTTTTTAAACCATTTTGAGTGGATTTTTGTGTAAGGTGTAAGGTAGTTTGTCGATCTGAGTCACGGCACCACTTGTCAGCTCCTTCGGCCACAAAAGGAACAACGCTGCTCGCAGCTAATCGGTCTTCAAAAGACTTTTACTTAGAAGGAGTGGGAAAGAGAGTGGGGGACCGGGAGAAGGGGGAGAGATGGCATGCACGTTCCTTAAGGGGGAAAGCTGGCATGCCCCGCTCCTTCTCCCACGGTCTGCTTATATACTGAATTCAACCAATCACAGTCATTCTATCACAGTCCATGCACAGAGTTCTCCAATCCGGCACTTGATCATGATCAGCTGTGGTGTCACTCAGCAGGCAGGGCATCAGCGCCATCTTGTTGTTTACCCCAATCCTCAGCTAGATGGAAATTTCAATCAGCTACTACATCCGCATTACTGCTATAAGCCACGCCCAGCATGGGGGGGTCCCATGGCAGGCCTATCCATGGGTCCCCACATCTCCCCCGTTTTTATTATATTAAGTGGCATGGAAACGTGCCTGTCTTGGGTTCCCAGTGGTGCGCAACCTGCTTACCCGTCATGGAGGTAATAGGAAGCTTGTCCTACCCTCTGTCTTAGGTTGCTAGGTGCGCCCATCGGTGATTACCCGTTATTGGCTACCGTTCCATCATGTTAAGCCACACTTCTCCATGGGGGTAAGAGTGCAAGGTGGCTAGCATAGTCTGCTGAATTGCCAGGTTGGTACGCTGCTGGTGGAGTGTTACAGTTCTGATCAGAACTTCCAGAACAGTTTTATCAAATTATGAATAAGTACATCAAAGTAAAAATGCTTAATTGGTACTATTCTTCACATGTTCTGAATGCAGACAACCACTCCACATATCTTGTATGCTTTAAACACTAGTTACCTCAAAATTCTCCCATTTCACCCACTTAGCGAGGAAGGTGAGGCCTATATTGTTAAGTACAACCTTGTAAAATTACTGTTCTAGGTGGTATTGATCATCTGTCCCAATTCTAGGGTACAATTAGAATTCTCGTGTAAATCAGTCTCAGACAAAACTCAGTACAAAAAAATCATAAACCCCTTAACAAACTTCATAATTACAAATGAATAATAAATGATCAAGCAATACTCTCAATAAGCCAAAAGCTAAACTAACAAGACATAAATGGCAAATATTTTATCCAGCAAACAAACACAATAATTTTAAGGATAAATTGAAACATTTACATTCTTTTGTAAAACAAACCAAGCATAATCTGCTCAAGCATTCCCATCAATAATAGGGGTAGAGTTAGTACATAATACAAAAACAGAATGGGTAGTCTGGACACTTTTCACCACGATTAGCATTAATGAACTGTTTTATGGCTTGCCTTTTTAACCCTATTCTCTGCGTCTGTAATGGAGTCTTTATAGTCTTTATCACAGCCTTTTTTCCTTGTGCTTCTTCCTCTCATTATAATAAGGCCGTATCCAATTTAGATTTCCACATAGTTTTTGAAAATCATTTAAGGTTTTTAGTCCTGTCGTAGCAATGGCAAATTCCAAAGGGGCCGCATTTGTTGGTGTAAGCCTAAGTCCTAAATATTGAACTACAGTATCTTTTTGAACCTTTTCTGGTGCTATCTGTAATCCTACCTCCTGTAGACATGAGCTTAATGTTATGAACACTGTTTCCAATATATAAATCCATATAGTGGAGGATTTTTGCTTCTCCATGTTGCTGACGAGCAGGCTCTATTGCTTGTGAAACATATGGTAAGATCAATCACAATCAGTAGTCCCGCCTTTCTCCTGGCGTTCCACTCCCGGTCTTTACAACGGTTCACTCCCGCCTTTCTCCCAGCATTTTACTCCCCGTCCTTTGTCGACAGTCCAGAGGATTTTTGCTTTTCCATGTCGCTGACGAATAGGCTCTATTGCTTGTAAAACATATGGTCAACAACAATCAGGACTCCCGCCTCTCTCCTGGCATTTTACTCCCCGTCTTTTGTCGACGGTTTACTCCAGCCTGTCTCTTGGCGTTCTACTCCCCGTCTTTTGTCAACAGAACCGCGGTTATAGTCCTAGGCTCTTTACTTTACCCGCCTAGATTCCCTGTCTTTTTTCGACAGTTTACTCCCGCCTTTCTGGCGTTTGAATCCCGCCTTTCTGGCGTTTCACTCCCCGTCTTTACGACAGAACCGTGGTCATAATCCTAGGCTTTTTAGTTTACCCACCTAGATTCCCATGTATGCATGTTTATGCTTTTCTTACTTCCTGCTTCCAGCGATCGGTCCAACGATCCGAGTCATGGCACCACTTGTCAGCTCCTTCGGCCACAAAAGGAACAACGCTGCTCGCAGTTAATCGGTCTTCAAAAGACTTTTACTTAGAAGGAGTGGGAAAGAGAGTGGGGGACCGGGAGAAGGAGGAGAGATGGCATGCACGTTCCTTAAGGGGGAAAGCTAGCGTGCCCCGCTCCTTCTCCCGCGGTCTGCTTATATACCGAATTCAACCAATCACAGTCATTCTATCACAGTCCATGCACAGAGTTCTCCAATCCGGCACTTGATCATGATCAGCTGTGGTGTCACGCAGCAGGCAGGGCATCAGCGCCATCTTGTTGTTTACCACAATCCTCAGCTAGATGGAAATTTCAATCAGCTGCTACATCCGCATTACTGCTATAAGCCAAGCCCAGCATGGGGGGGTCCCATGGCAGGCCTATCCATGGGTCCCCACAGTAGTTGTCTTGCTTCATGCTTCTGCATGTGGAAATCTAGTGTTTCCAGCAGCATTTATTAAAGATATTGTCTTTTCTCCAGCAATTGATTTAAGGTCCTATGCCAAATATGAGTTGGTTTTAGATGGTTGGATTGATTACTGACATTTCTATTATGTTCCATTGATAGACCCATGTTTTGTTTTGTTTTGTTTTGTTTTGTTTTAACAGTGCCAGGCTGTTTCAATTATAATTGCCATGTAGGCCATGTAGCATTTCTTGGAATCTGGTATTCTGATGCCTCCAGCCTGGTTTTGTTGTATAAGATTGTTTTAGTTATTTGGAGTCTCCTATATTTCCATCAAATTTCAGCATTGTTTTTTCTATATCTGAGAAGAATATCCTTTGTATTTTGATTGGTAACACAATGAATCTGTGAATTGCTATCAGACAAATGATATTGGTTCTTCCAATCCATTAACATGGAAGATTTTTCCATTTCTTTATATGTACTCCTTTTCTTTCTTTTTGTAATGCTTATCATAGAGATATTTGATAGCCTTGGTTAAACATATTCCAAGTTATTTGATTTTATTGTAGCTATTGTGAATGTGATTGATCTTAGAAGTTCTTTCTCAACCATGGTATTGTCTGTGTATACAAAAACTATTGATTTTTGTATATTGATTTTATATCCTGCCACTTTACCAAACTCTTCTATGAGTTCCAGTAGTCTCTCAGTGGAGTGTTTTGGATCCCCTGTATATAGAATCATGTCATCTGCAAATGGGTCTGGATAAAAAGCAAAGGATTATATTAAATACCAATGGTGAGAGTTGAGATCCTTGTCTGGTTCCAGATTTCAGTGGAAATGCTTCCAACTTATCCCCATTCAATAGTATGCTGGCCATGGGTTTGTCACAGATTGCCTTGATTGTATTAAAAAATGTTCCTTCTATACCTAATTTGCTTAGAGTTTTCATCATGAAAGGGTGTTGTATTTTATCAAATGCTTTCTCTGCATCTATTGAGATAATCATATGGTTCTTGTACTATAGTTTGTTAATGTGATGTATCACATTTATTGATTTGTGAATGTTGAACAATCCTTGCATACCAAGGATAAATCTCACTTGGTCTAGGTGAATTATCTTTCTGATGTGTTGTTGGATTCAATTGGCTAGAATTTTGTTGAGGATTTTTGCATCTATGTTCATCAGAGAAATTGGTCTGTGGTTCTCTTTCTGTATTGCATCTTTTCCAGCTTTAGGAATTAAGGTGATGATAGCTTCATAGAAAGAATTTGGGAGGATTCACTTCCTTATTGTTTTGAATAGCTTGAAAAGTATTGGAGTTAATTCTTTAAATGTCTGATGGAATTCAGCAGTAAAGCCATCCCAGTCCTGGGCTCTTCTTTGCTGTGAGGGTCTTTATTACTGATTCAATTTCTGGCTTGGTTACGGGTCTGTTTGGGTTTTCTATGTCTTCATGGCTCATTTTGGGTAGGTCATATGTGCACAGGAATCTATTGATTTGTTCTAGTATTCCCAGTTTATGGCACACAGCCCTTTGTACTAATTTCTGATGACCCTTTTAATGTCTATGGTATTTCTTGTTACATTACCTTTTTCATTTCCAATTTTATTAATTTGGATCTTCTCTTTCTTTTTTTGTTTAGTTGGTCCAATGATTTTTCAATTTTGTTTATTTTTTTCAAAAAAAAAAAAACCAGCTCTTCATTTTGCTGATCTTTTGTATTTTTTGTTTCAATTTGTTTATTTCTTCTCTAATTTTTTATTTATTTTTTATTTAGTAAATCTAAATTTTCAAAGTACAGTTTATGGATTACAATGGCTTCCCCCCATAATTTCCCTCCCACTCACACCCCTCCCATCTCCCGCTCCCTCTCCCATTCCATTCACTTCAAGATTCATTTTCAATTATCTTTATATACAGAAGATCAATTTAGTATATATTAAGTAAAGATTTCATCAGTTTGCACCCACACAGAAACACAAAGTGTAAAATACTGTTTCAGTACTAGTTATAGCATTACTTCACATTGGACAACACATTAAGGACAGATCCCACATGAGAAGTAATTACACAGTGACTGCTGTTGCTGACTTAACAATTTGACACTCTTGTTTATGGTGTCAGTAATCTCCCTAGGCGCTAGTCATAAGATGCTAAGGCTATCAAAGCCTTTTGAGTTTGCCGACTTCGATTTTATTCCTACAGGGTCATAGTCAAAGTGGAAGTTCTCTCCTCCCTTCAGAGAAAGGTATCCATGAAGAGCCCAAGGGAGTATTGTAGGCATGGAAAGCCAAGACACTGTGGCAAAAAAAAGAAGACCTATTTCTTCTCTAATTTTAATTATTTCTTTTCTCCTACTAGTTTGAGGTGGTTTGCTGTTGTTTTTCTAGATCCTTGAGATGCATTGATACCTCATTTGTTTGATGCCTTTCCAATTTCTTGATGTAGGTGCCTTTTGCTAACAATTTTCCTCTTAGCACTACTTATGCTGTATCCCATAAATTTTGATATATTGTGTTGTCATCTTCATTTGTTCCCTGAATTTTTTTTTTGATTACTCTTTTGATTTCTTCAATGACCCACTTTCCATTCAGGAGCATGCTGTACAATCTCCATGTGTTTGCATATGTTTTAGAGATTTCTGAGTTGCTGAATTCCAGCTTTTTTCCATTGCTGTATGAGAAGATACATTATATTATTTTGATATTTTTAATTTGCTGAGACTTGCTTTATGGCCCCACATGTGGTCAGTCCTAGTGAAAGTTTAATGCACTGGAGAGAAGAATGTGCATTTTGTGGCTTTAGGATGAAATGTTCTGTAGATATCTGTTAGGTCCATATGGTCTGTAGTGTCAATTAACTCTGTTGTTTCATTACTGATCTTCTGTTTGTTTGATCTGTCCATTTCTGAAAGTAGGATATTGAAGTCTCCATTACTATTGTATTGGAATCTATGTCTCCCTTTAGATCCCTTAGCATTTCTTTTAAATAGCCAGGGGACCTGTATTTAGGTGTGTATATATTTATAATAGTTACATCTTTCTGTTTAATTGATCCTTTTATCATTACATAGTGTACTTCTTTGACTCTTTTATCAATTTTTGTGTTGTCTATTTTGCCTAATATTAGGATGGCTACACAAGCTCTTTTTTTCATTTCTGTTAGAATGGAATGTCTTTTTCCATCCTTTCCCTTTAAGTCTGCATTTATCTTTGTTGAGAAGATATGTTTCTTTTTTTTTTTTTAATGAAAGATAGTTTTTGACAACTCAGTATTTGCACCATCTTGAGAAGATATGTTTCTTGTCATCAGCAAATAGATGGGTTTTGTTTTTAATCCATTGAGCCAGTCTGTGCCTTTTAACTGTAGAGTTGAGACCATTTACATTCAAGGTGACTATTGATAAGTAATGACTTGTCCCCGACATTTTTCCCATAAACTTATTTTTTACCTTGGAATTCCTTTGTACTTGTGCTGGGAGATTTTCTGCCTTTACCTTCTTTCATAGTGATGACCATGTTCCTGTGTTTCTGTGTGCAGCACATCCATTACATCTTTTGCTAGGCTGAATGTGTGGTATCAAATTCTTTCACTTCTGTTGCTTATTGAAGGTCTTTATTTGACTTTCATTCATAAATGTTAGCTTTGCAGGGTACAGATTTCTGGGTTGACAGTTTTTTTTTTTTTTCTCTTAAGACTTGGAATGTATTTTGCCATTCTCTCCTAGCCTGTTGGGTTTCTGATGAGAAGTCCACTATGAGTCTAATTGGAGATCCTCTGAAAGTAAACAGGTGTTTCTCTTATACAAATTTTAGAATCTTTATTTTTTACTCTGGACAGATTGACTACAATGCATCATGGTGAAGATCCTTTCTGGTCATGACTATTAAAAGTTCTATGTGCTTCCTTTACTTGGATGTCCCTTTCTTTCTCCAAACTAAGGAAGCTTTATGCTATTATTTCACTAAAAAGGCTTTCTAATCCTTTATTTTTTTTTCATACCTTCAAGAACTCCTAAGAGTTCCCAAGAGCATTTTTTAAATTTTCTAATTTCTTCTTGTTTGTGCTCTGACTGTATATTTTCCTGTGATTTGTCTTCTAAGTCATTTATTCTTTCTTCTGCATCACCAATTCTGTTGTTAAGGCTTTCTGCTGCATTTTTGATTTGGTCTGTTGAATTCTTCATTTCCAAGATTTCATTTTAATTTCTCTTTAACAACTCAATTTCATGGGAGAAAATTTCTTTCATGCCTTGTATTGATTTCAGTAGTTTGTATGTTTGCTTCTGATTGCTCCTATGTAATACTATGGTAAATTTCTTGAATTCCATTTTGGGTATTTCTTCAACTCTCTTCACCTTCATTATCTGGTATTGAAACTGCATTCTTTTGGGGGCATGATGATGTCTTCCTTATTCCTGTTTCCTGAATTGGTGCATTTATTATTCAGCATTTGTGGAGATACTCACTGATTTCTTTATTTTTTTTTTTTTTGCTGTGGCATCTTTTATGTTTCAACTATGCCTCTGTGGACTAGTGGAATGTCTACTTTTTCAGTGAATACCTAGAGGCATGTGGTGGGTGTGGCTGGGGAGCTCTCCTCAGTGCTCCAGGGTGAAGGGATTTTCTGAGGTGACACCAAGGTTGGATATGGTCAATCTCCTTCCCCCCGACCCATTATTTTTTTAATCAGAGGGAAGGTTTGTTCTGCTCTATTGGTGTAGACTCAGCCCATCTTATCTCCTTAATGTACACCAGGGCCTGGGTGCTAGCCCCAGTGGGTATAATATTCATCCTCCCTGCCACAAAGACCACACAAATGATATGTGCAGATTCCCCAGCAATGTCCCTCACCAGGGAACCAGGGAGCCCTGAGCATGTGGAGCCTCCCACAGTGACTGCCCAAAGTCCCAGCCATACCCTGAGCCCTCGGTGTTTTCACCTTCCCCCAACCTCAGTGTTTTCATTGTTCTGTAACACAAGTCTCCCACAGTCATGAGCACCCAGTCCCCTGTCACTTTTCCTCTCCAGACTCAGGAGTCTCCTGCTTGGCTGGTTGCTGGGTACAGACAAGCACTGGTGCAGCTATTACCTATGTCGAAAATGGTGCCTGCTCTCTGTTGGCTTGTTACAGGATGCCACTTCAGTGTGGGCAGGGAAAGAGAAACATGCCTCCCACTCTTTTTTCCCTCTAGTTTGGCAGGTACACTACGCATCTCAGAGCTCCAAGCCAAAATCCCTCCAGGCTCTTTCTGCAGCTTTCTTGCCAGTGGCTTATGCTGCAGCAGTCTGGTCTCACCTCACTCTCCAAAGCTGATTGGAGGCTCTCAGCTGCTGGATTCTTGAGTTGCGTGTTTTCACGCCGTTCAAATAGGTCCACTGTGCCTCTCTGGGTTGCGTGGAGTTTCCTTTGCCATTTTCTCCCTAACTGTTCCCTGAGACTGCACTCTCTCCACTTTTTTAAAGATATCTTCTCCTAGAGTAGAGCAGTAATCTCTCTCCCTACTCTGCCATCTTAATCCAATCCACATTTATTTTTCTTTATTTTTAGATTCCTATGTTCTAATTTTCAGTTTTACCTCAATATGACATCCATACTAGTTTTTAAAAATAGAGCCAGCAGTGTTTCACATCACTATACTTTGATTAATTTTTAAAGATCTATTTCTCTCTTCTGTAAAAGGTTACATAATGTGGGAAATATTGCAGCACTGTGAGATTTCATTGATTTTCTAGCCGTTTCCCAAGCTATATGTGAGTTTTCAGTATCACTAAATGGTGATATATTATGCTGAAAGTATATTTAAATTTTTATGAAGGCTAATTCTTAGAATCAATGTTGTTTGCTTATTGAGACACAGCTTGAATAGATATCATGCAGGAAACATAACGACTTTAGTAATACCAATTTATGAGCTAAGTCACTTCTTAAAAATAATCATTTGTTTTTCATACTTAGTTGCGACAGCTTCATTCATATACTCTCTTGGAACTGTTTTATTTACCAAGTCTTATTTTGTCTCATCTATAGAAAAATATATATCTCCAAAAAAAAACTAAAAAGGCAAAAATTTCAATAGAAAATTACAACTTCAGCATTGGTTTTTTTGAATATTAATATAAAGTCAACACCAAGTACTTCATTTGTCATGTTTCAATGTTGGTTTCACACCACTTTTAGTATAGATTATAGAAAAGCATCCAGTATTATCTAGAACAGGTAAGTACTCCCTGTATTCCTTATGACACTGAGCAAAATGAAATACCTTTCAACCCTAAATTACTTCTTATGTGTCAGAAATCATTAGTTTTTATTTTCACTGATTCTAAATAGAAGAGTAATTTTACTGCCTGCAATTAAAGTAAAACACAAAAGTAAGCTAGTTTTTGTTCCTATGTGAGGGTATAAGCAGGGAGAGGTCCAGCTTGGATACAGTCATGACCTAATATTACATTTGAGGACTTAAAGATTTCAATTCTTTTACTCTGCTGTCCTCTCAAGCAACTCCAATCTCTGCCTTGTCCCTCAAACATGGAATATACATGTATCCTCTGCCTCAGTCTGATCATCCTGTTTAGGTCTTGTATCTATCCTTGTTGGTAATAGATATTGAAAATTGGAGTTTCTTCACTCCCATGCTTCCTTTTACAATATTAAATGAATACATGTCTACAAAAATATAAATCATTATTCTTCATTTTAAAAAATATTTATTAAATTGTTTGAAAATCAGAGTTACAGAAAGAGAGGGAGATTGGAGAGAGACAGAGACAGAGAGAGAGAGAGAGATCTGCCATTGATTAGTTCACTCCCCCACTGGCCACAATGGCTGAGGCTGGCACAGGCCAAAGCTAGGGCCAGCCGGACCTTCTTTCAGATCTTCCAATGGGTAGCAGAAGCCCAGGCATTTGAGCCATCTGCTATTTTTCCAGGCCATCAGCATGGAACAGAATCAGAAGTGGAGCAGCCAGGACTCAAACAAGAACCCATATGCTATACAACAATATCAGCCCCTATTCTACATTTTAAACTTCATTTAATTGGTAATTAACTAAATGATTAATGGTAATTAACTTTAAATGATTTTAAAGAATGTGTTTTTCTATCTCAGTATATTCTGGAGATTCTATCAAAATAGGTACTGTAAATTTATTTTCTAAACTTCCACATAATGTTAATTTTATAAATGCAAAATTAATTATTCCCCTTCAAATATATAATTCAGAAGTTGCCATATTTTCAGTATCAGAAATGATCCTATAGTGAAAGTTCTCCAATCTGTCTCACCAGGTAAAAGTATCCTTGTTTCCTAGAGCACATCTAGAATCAATTAGGACAGTTCATATTGAATCAATTAGGACAGAATGCCAACAGTCCGTCTCCACACAAGCAGTTCATGAGATTTTGTATTAAACTACATATTTGCAAACTTTTACATTGGTAGGACTATACTAAATTGGCACAGTCTGATGGGTATGATAAAATACCTAATGCTGTTCTAATTTTCATGACTTTTATTAATAATGAGTTTTAATTATTTGAGGTATTTTATTGACCATTTAGACTTGCTCTTTGATGATTTGCCTTTCCACGTACTTATCTGTTTTTTTTCACTAAATTTGTTTTCTTCTTTACTTTTTGGGGTTATTTTAAATTGTGAATACCTAGTCTTTCTTTTACAATATATTTTCCCTACCTATGGATCTTCTTCTGGCTATATTTGTGGTGGCATTTCTTTCTTCTTGTTAGTTTTGTAAAATAATATTTATTTTTCAAAAGTTAACACACTCATTGTAGGAAACTCAAACCTCAAAGAGCAAAGTAAAATACAATCACAAGAAGTTTAATTTGACATGTTCTTCTAGGTCCTATGAACACACACAACATTCAATATCTTCTTTTGATTCATGTATTTACTTGAAAGGCAAAATTACCAGGAGAGAGAGACAGAGAGAAATCTTCCATCACTAGTTCACTCTCCAAGAGCTTCATCTGGGTCTCCCACACGGGTGGAGGAAGCTCAAGCACTTGGGTTATGTTCTGCTGCATTCCCAGGTGCATTGGTAGGGAGCTGGATCAGAAGTGGAGTCGCCGGACTCAAGCCAGCAACCCTTGTGGGATGCCAGCTTTGCAGGTGGCAGATGTACCCACTCGGCCACAATGCTGGCCCCACAACATCCAATGTCATGTGTTTGAGGTCATACAGTGTGCACCATGCTTTATCATACATCATGAAAATTTATCAGCTTCTTAAATTTCTATGAACACAAAAAATAAACTATACCAACTCAGTCTAAAAATCGAATACTAACATTCTTGAGGAAACAACTCCCAGAATAACAGATTGCTATACCAGAACTCCCTCAAAAAGGAACCACTGCTGTACTTCCTTGGGAGTTAAGTCACAACTCCTCCCCAGTGCTGATCCCAGAACTATAACTGCTCCACATTTGCCCCCGTCAGAATCTGGCTTTGCAACTAAACCGGGGCACTCGTGCCCCACGTGTCAGAGCCTGTGCTACTGCAGGCTAGCTTTGCCACAGACGGTGGGGCCTCTGTGGCTCTGTGTGTTTTCTGCTTCACACAGCATCTCTGTGTCTGACGCACATCTCAGACACCGGGCTCCATCACATTAAACTAGCCCGTGTCCTGGGCCCTTGAGCTGCTGTTGTTTTGATTGCTACTCCAGAAGTGAGTGCTACTGATGCCTTGTACATTTTTACAAATGTAGGACTGGGAATGCCTGTACATGGCACTATTGCTAACACTGCCCCAAACAGTGCAGCTGTGGGACCTCATGTGTAAAAGAACTCAGACAGGTTATTTGAAAACATACAGTGAAAGTAGAAAAAAGAAGTAAGAATAAAAGAGGCTGAAAAAAAGCATACATTATGAGACTTTAACAGAGAGAAAAGAGAGAAAAAACAAATAAATCTCATTTGAGAAATGACTGCTGCGACAAGTTTTGTGGCATAGCAGATTAAGCCACTTGTTGGGAAGCCTACAGCCCATATCAGAGTGTCTGGAATTATGACCACATCTGCAAACAACCCAGCTTTGTGATGATGCACACCGTAAGGGGCAGTGGGAGGTGGCTCAGGTATTTGAGGTAGGGGCCACCCACATGGAAGGTTCAGACTGGTTTATGTCTTCAGCCTAGACAAGCCTGGCTGTTGCAGGCAATTGGAAAGAGAACTGATGAATAGACATTTTCTCTCTCACTCACCACATTTTAAACTTAATAAAAATAAGTAAATAAACTTTTAAAAAATAAATGATGGCTGAAGAATTTGCAAATCTGGAAAAGATAAACATAAAAGTATGAAATGGTTTAATCAAATTTGTCAGTGAAACCTACACAAAGACAACTGTAATCAAAGAAAGAGTATCCTAAAACAGCAAGGAAGAAGCAGATCTTTCCATGTAAGTCTACTTCTTGAAGGCTCTCAACACATTTTTAGCAGAAACATCACACGCCAAGAGAGAGTGGGGTGATGTATTCAAAATGCTGAAGGGGAAAAATGCTGCCAGCCAAGAAAAATTTTACCAGCAAACATCTACTTCAGAAATGAAGAAGAGGTAAACATTTTCACTGACAAAAGCTGAAAGAGTTCATCATCGCTAGACCTAAATTTTAAAATGTTAAAGGAAATTCTTCATTCTTAAATAGAAAGACACTTACTAATAACATGCACACATATGAAAGCAAAAAAAAAAACCTCGCTCTTAACAGTTAAGTACACGATCAATTCACATAAATGTAGTTCTATAATGCCAATCTTAAAAGAATCTGTATCTCTAGTGTAAAGTTTAAAAGACAAAACTTTTAAAAATAACTGGAGCCACATTAATTCATTGAGAGTACATAATATAAAAAGATAAAAGTAGTGACATCAAAAACCTTAAACGAGAGGAGTAAATGTGTAGAGTTCTTGTGTGTACAGTCAAAACTAAGTTTTTATAATCTTGAAATAGCTTGCTGTAAGCATACTGTGTTTTCTGCAAGTACCCTGGCAAAGCTCTACAGTAGAACACGCAATATGAAAAGAAATGAATAAATCACTACAGCAAACCTCCAAATGACAAAGGATAGAGGAATAAAGCAGCACACGTTCCACAAAAGAATCAGAAAACAATTAGCAAATTGATAAAAATAAGTCCTATTCTGTACATTGCTACCTTGAATATAAATGGATTAAATTCTGCAATCCAAAGATGAGAAGTGAGTGAATGGATAAACAAATGACAAATATGTTGCCCACAACTCTAAGGACATACATAGACTGAAAGTGAAAGGTTAAAAAAAGATTTTAGAAAATTTTAGTTTGTGCAAATAGAGACCAAGATATCAGATATAGCTATATTTATATCACAAAAAATACACTGTAAGTCAAAAGCTCTTTAAAAGGAGCAAAGAAGTCTATATGATGATAAATGTGTCGATTCATGAAGCATATGTAACAATTATTTGCACACACCTATGCATACACACACACTGAACAATGACACATGTACATGTATAAAACAAATGTTAATGGACATGAAAAGAGATACACACAGAAATATAATAAGGGCAGAAAAGTTAAACAGATAACTAACAATAGTAGTAGATTATCCAAGCAGAAAATCTATAAGGAAATAGTGGAGTTTAATAACTTCTTAGAAGAATAAATAGGGGCCGGCGCCACGGCTCAATAGGCTAATCCTCCCCCTTGCAGCACCAGCACACCAGGTTCTAGTCCTGGTCGAGGCACCGGATTTTGTCCCGGTTGCCCCTCTTCCAGGCCAGCTCTCCGCTGTGGCCAGGGAGTGCAGTGGAGGATGGCCCAAGTGCTTGGGCCCTGTACCCCATGGGAGACCATAATAGGCACCTGGCTCCTGCCATCGTATCAGCGCGGTGCGCTGGCTGCGGCGGCCATTGGAGGGTGAACCAATGGCAAAAGGAAGACCTTTCTCTCTGTCTCTCTCTCTCACTGTCCACTCTGCCTGTCAAAAAAAAAAAAAAAGAATAAATAGACCTAATAGACATATGTAGAAAGTTTCATTCAACAACGGCAAAGACACAATTTTCTCAAGCTACATTGTACATCCATTAGAACAGATTGTACATTTGGCCATGATATAGTATTAACAAATTTTAGAAGACTGAGATAGTGCCTTTTGCAAACACAGTATCTTGTAACTAGAAATTTAAAACAGGGAGGTTTTCAGAAAATCCACAGTATGTGGAAGTTAAATGACATGCTCCTGAATCATCAATGTGTCAAAGAAGAAATCAAGAGAAATTTTTACATATATTTCCTCATCTTCCTAGAGATTTACTCCATTTTTCTTTTCCTAACTTCTTAAGACAGATACTAAGCTCATCATTTTCATTTTTAGAGATTGTATAAGCAATTAAGTCTAATACAATCTTACCTCATTTCTATACCTTTTTTACATCATTATATTATCTTTGATCAGCTGGCTTTTTATAAGTATGATTATTATTAATCATTTAAAAAAATCCCAGGGGCCTGAGTTGTTGTACCACAGGATAATCCACAACTTGCAACACCACACCAGAGTACCGATTTCAGCCTTAAAATCTTTGCTTCTGAAGCAGCTTCCTAGTAATGCACCTTGGAGAGCAGGGGAAGATGGCTAAAGCATGTGGGCCCTTTCTATCCATGTGGAAGACCAGGCTGGATTGCTAGGATCCTGGCTTTAGGCTGGCCCGATCCTGGCTGTTGCAGCTATGTGTGCAGTGAACCAGCGAAGGAATGGTATCTCTCTCTGTTTATATTTCTCTCTCTCTCTCTTTCTCTCTCTCATCATGCATAACCACACACACCTTTCTCTCCCTCTCTCTTTCTCTACCTCTCTCTGTTTCTCTCTCTCCCTCACATCTATTATTCTGCCTTTCAAGAAAAGCCATAAATAAATCTTTAAAGAGTGCAAATAAATAATCTCAAAAGTCTTGATATTTTGGTCATTTTTTGTTATTTCTACTTTAATTGAATTCAGGTAATAGGATTTGCTTTGAATGTTAATAGTACAAGGTGGTTACCAAGGTAGACCTTTATGCTCACCATATATTTTAACTTTTCAAATATTTCAAGAATGCTTCAGAATACTTCAGGATTACAGTGTGTAAGATTTTACATAGTCATGAGATAAAATGTGTTAATTGTGTTTTTCACACCTACTATACTTTGATAAAATTTGATTGATACAACAGAAATTCAGAAAACTTTGTTATAAAATCATTTGCCTAGCATTTGCCCATAGCATTATAATTTTGATAATTTTCTACTGAATGGAGGCAGTGATACTAGGTATCTTGGATATTGGCATTAGATATATTTTATCAGATATTCCTGGTGAATTTTTCGTCTTTTCTGTTATATGTTATTATTCCAAAATTTTTCTTCTCTTTTAAAGTCTAACTTATTAGTAATGAGGTACTACCACGTTTTTGTTGATTACTGTCTGCCTAGCCTATCATTTTTTATTATTTTATTTTCCAATATTCAGTGCTTATATTTTTGTAAAAATATAAATTACTGCCATTTAGTACTCCCATTTGGTCTATTTATATATATATATATATATATATATATATATATATAATTTTATTAATACTAATTTATTTTCATGTTGTTTGTAAGGCAGAAAGACAGAGATATCTTCTGTCTTCTGGTTTATAACCACAATATCTGCAACAGCTGGGGTAGGCCAGGCTGATATCAGGAGGCTCAACTCCAACCAGGTCTTCTACATGGGTGGTAGAGGCCAAAGCATATGAGACATCATCTGATGTCTCCCAGAAGCACATCAGTAAGAAGCTAGATCAGAAGTGGAATAACCAGGACTCAAACAGGTCTTATCTCAAGCAGTGACTTAAGATGCTGCACCAAAACACAACACTATATTTGTTTTGCTATTATAATATTCCAATCTTTATCTACTATTTTTATTGCTTTCTATACATTCTGCCCTTTTGATTATTGTTTTCTCCTTTCCAAACTCCAATTGATTACATAATTTTGTCTTATTAACTTTTGTAAATTGTACTTTCACAGTTTATGCTTTTAACGTTAACATTCCATAAAAATTGCCATTTAAAGTCAAAAATACATTTCTTTTAATAAAGTTTTAAACCACTAGTTTTGAGCAAAGCAGTAAATTAAATACTTGTATCTTCAAAGAATATGCATTTCTATCATCTTCTCCCTTATCAATCAATCAAGTATGCTCTTGAAATACAGCTTCTCAAGGAATCTTGAGTATAAATCCACTATAGAATGAAAAGATCAGATTGAGTCAACTCATATAATTTCAGTTATCCACCACTGTATGCTTCTGTAACTATCTTCAGAACTTATGTTTAAAAATAAATGAAATCAAATATATTGAAATAGAATCAATATTACTTGTTAAACTTTAAAGAATTAATAAATGAAACTTTTCATTCTCCAAAGCAAAATTTGTCTAAGTTCAAAAAGAGAAGTGAATTATAAGGAGCTTCTTTCTTTAAGATGAAAAGTGTGCACCATATGGACCGAAGAAGTATAAAGCTGTGAAATAAACCAAAATTGTCTTTTCACTTCTTCTGTTTTGATACCAAGTGACATGAAGCCCATCTATTCTGCTAACACTGTATTACAGCACTGTTTTCAGTTCAGATATTCTCAATAGACCCACTTCTGTTAAAATAAAGCTGTTCTCTAAACACTTACTCATTCCATCGAGGTTTGACTTCTGCCATTTCTCAAATCAATGGCAAAGAAGTGTTACTATACTTACAAAACATTGTAACTTAAAATGGCCTATGTTCCTGAATTTCAATGTATTGAAACTACATTATAATGATCACTGGATATCAATTAATTATTACAAATTAAACATACTTATTGGTTAAGAAAATTATATTTTTTCAAATATTTTAGGATATGTATTTTATTTTTATCATTTAAAAAATTTTATTTGTTAGATTTAGGAACATAGTTAAACTTCCTACCCTACCTTCCTTCCTATGCTTCTAGGATCTTTTCCAAGTAATGCCTGCCTATGCCAATGTCTCTCAGGGCTTCCCCAATGTTCTCTAGTAATTTGATGGTAGGGTCATAGATTTAAGTCTTTGATTCATTTTGAATGGATTTTGGTGTAAGGTGTAAAGTAGGGAATAGTTTCATACTCCTGCATGTGGAGATCCAGTTTCCCAAGCACCATTTGTTGAAGAGACTGTCCTTGTACCAGGGATTGAATTTATCTCCTTTGCCGGAGATAAATGAGTTGAAGATGTGTGGATTTATTTCTTGAGTTTGTATGCTGTTTTATTGGTCTACACATATGTTTTTGTGCCAGTATCATGCTGTTTTGATTATAATTGCCCTGTAGTATGTTTTGAAGTCAGGTATCCTGATGCCCCTGGCTTTGTTTTTGTAGTGTAACATGCTTTAGCTATTTTCTATTTTCTCAGGCCATAGCAGAAAGCTGGATAAGAAGTGGAGCAGCCATGGGTCGGCGCCGTGGCTCAACAGGCGCCAGCACACCAGGTTCTAGTCCCGGTTGGGGCGCCGGATTCTGTCCCGGTTGCCCCTCTTCCAGGCCAGCTCTCTGCTGTGGCCCGGGGGTGCGGTGGAGGATGGCCCAGGTGCTTGGGCCCTGCACCCCATGGGAGACCAGGAAAAGCACCTGGCACCTGGCTCCTGCCATCGGATGAGCGCAGTGCGCCGGCCACAGCGTGCCGACCGCGGTGGCCATTGGAGGGTGAACCAACGGCAAAAGGAAGACCTTTCTCTTTGTCTCTGACTCTCACTGTCCACTCTGCCTGTCAAAAAAAAAAAAAAAAAAAAAGAAGTGGATCAGCCAAGACTTGAACCGGTACTCATAAGGGATGCCAGCACTGCAAGTGGTAGCTTTACCTGCTATGCCACAATGCCAGCCCCAACCATATGGTTTTCATTCTTCAGTCTGTTAATGTATCACATTGATTGATTTGCAAAAGGTGAAACATCCCTGTATACCAGGAATAAATCCCACTTGGTCTCGGTGAATGATCTTTCTGATGTGTTGTGGGATTTGATTACCTAGTATTTTGTTGAAGTATTTTGCATCTATGTTCCTCAGCTTTATTGGTCTATAGTTCTCTTTCTTTGTTGTATCTTTTCCTGGATAAGGAATTAAGGTGATACAGGCTTCATAGAGTTTTTGAGGATTCACTCCCTTTCAATTATTTTGAACATCTTGAGAAGAATTGGAACAGTTCTTGTTTAAATGTCTGGTAAAATTCAGCAGTGAAGCCATCTGGTACTGGGCTTTTCTTTTTTGGGAGGGTATTATTACTGATTCAATTTCTGCCTTGGTTATTGGTCTGTTTAAGTTTTCTATGTCTTCATGACTCAATTTTGATAGATTTTATGTGTCTAGGAAGTTATCTTCTCCTTTAGGTTTCCCAATTTTCTGGCATACAATTCTTTGTAGTAATTCCTGATAATTCTTCTTATTGCTGTGGTATCTGTTTTTACATTTGCTTGTTCATCTCTGATTTTATTGACTTGGGTCTTCTTCCTCTTTTTTTTGGTTAGTTGGGTCAATGGGCTATCAATTTTGTGTATTTTTTAAAAGCACTTTATTTTACTGCTTTTTTGTATTTTTTGTTTCAATTTTGTTTATTTCTTCTCTAATTTTGATTATTTCTTTCTTTCACTAACTTGGGCTTTTGTTTGTAATTGTTTGTCCTGGTCCTTGAAATGAATTCATAGTTCATTTATTTGGTACCTTTCCACCATTCCATTTTTTTCATGTAGCACTGATTGCATTAAATTACCCCTTTTTAAAGATTTTATTTATTTATTTGAGAGGTAGAGTTACAGACAGTGAGAGGGAGAGACAGCAAGAAAGAGTCCACCATCTATTGGTTCACTCCCTAAATAGCAGTAATGGCCAGAGCTGATCCAATCCAAAGCCAGAAGGCAGACACCTCTTCTTGGTCTCCCATGTGGGTACAGGGGCCCAAGTTCATGGACCATCATCCACTACTTTCCAAGGCCATAGTAGAGAGCTTGATAGGAAGAGGAGAAGATGGGACAAGCTCTGACACCCATATGGGATGCTGGTAGCACAGGTGGAGTATTAACCTACTGCACCATAGTGCTGGTCCCCTAAACTTCCCTCTTCACATTGCTTTGTCTGTATCTCATTACATTTTGATATGATATATCATCTCAATTCATTTCCAGAATTTTTTTTGATTTTTTAAATTTCTTCTATGACCCACTGTTCATTCAGGAATATGTTGTTCAGTCTCCATGCATTTACATATGGTCTAGAGATTCTTAAGTTGTTGACTTCTAGTTTCATTCCATTGTGGTCAGAGAAGATGCATAGTGTAATTTCAATTTTTTTTTTAATTTGCTGAAACTTGCTTTATGATCTATCGTAGAGGAAGTTCCATGCACCCCACAAGTACAGAATATGTGTTCTGCACTTGTGCGGTGAAAAGTTCTGTAAATATCAGATCCATTTGGTCCAGATTGTTGATTATGTCTGTTGTTTTTTTATTGATATTCTGTCTAGTTGATCTTTCCATTGGTGAAAGTGGGGTGGGGGGTGGGGGGTTGAAGCCTCCAACACTATTGTATTGTGGTCTATGTCTCCCTTTAGATCTATTAACATTTCTTTTAAATAGTCAGGTGCCATGCAATTTTATGAATATACATTTATTATAGTCATATCTTCCTGTTGAATTGATCCTTTAATCATTGCATACTTCCCTTTTTTCTAACTCTTTGAATAGTTTTTGTGTTGATGTCTATTTTGTCTGATATTTGGAGGGCAACACTTACCCTTTTTTTCTTTCCGTTAACATGGAATATCATTTCCTATCCTTTCATTTCATTCTGTGTATAGTTTTGTTGGTGAGATGTGTTTCTTTTAGGCAGCAAATAGATGGGACTTGTTTTTTTGTTTTGTTTTGTTTTGTTTTGTTTTGTTGACAGGCAGAGTTAGTGAGAGAGAGAGAGAGAGAGACAGAGAGAAAGGTCTTCCTTCCATTGGTTTACCCCCAAAATGGCCGCTACAGTTGGCGTGCTGTGATGATCCAAAGATCCAAAGCCAGGAGCCAGGTGCTTCTTCCTGGTCTCCCATGTGGGTGCAGGGCCCAAGCATTTGGGCCTTCCTCCGCTGCCTTCCCGGGCCACAGCAGACAGCTGGACTGGAAGAGGAACAACTGGGACAGGACCAGCGCCCCAACCAGAACTAGAACTGGGGTGCTGGCTCCGCAGGCAGAGGATTAGCCTAGTGAGCCGCGGCGGTGGCCTGGGTCTTGTTTTTTTTTAATCCATTGAGACTCACATTATGCTCTCCCTCCCACTTTATCACTGCAAGTTGCTGCAGTCCATTCTCACCTCCATCTCCAGGCTGCTACCTCTTCCGACTCTGCTGCTGCAGTTGTGTGTTGTATCTGTGTTTGTGTTGCATGTTCACACTCTCCACACTGGTCCATGGCGCTCCTCTTCCTCTTGTAGGAGTTCTAGTATGGTTTTCTTTCCAATTCTACCCTGAAAGTGCAACTCCAATACTTTTTATTTTTTTATTTCTCCTCAGACTGGTGCAATACTTCACTCTCTAAACCTACATCTAGGAATCTCCAAGGAAATTCATTAGCAGATTTGAATTACTTGATACACTCATAGTAGGGTGTTCACAAATAATTTTTGAACATTACAATGTTTTAACTGAAATATAATATGGATGCCATCAATTATTCTTCTTGTTTATAATGGCTTATGTGAAAACTATCATTTTCTGTAATTATGCTACTATTATTATGAATCAAAAAACAAAATAAAATGGACTAATAGTCTAAGGAGAAATGTGTGACATTCCTGTTTCGTCAGCCTGAGTGACCTGGTTTTCCTAGAATAAGCATTACCTGTGCTTCCTTTCACTTTTAAACATATTCTAAATTGGATAGATTTATAGGGTCACTCCAGAAATAAAGGAAGAAAAATAAGGCAGGAGGGAGACAGGAGAGGTGTGGAAGGGAGAGAGCAGGGGGATATCATTATATTCTTAGAACTGTATTTACAAAGCACATTGAATCTGTTAAAAAACTAATTCAAATTAAAAATGAAGATTATTTGGTCACTCTAATTAACAAATGTTGTGACAAATGACCTACATGATTTAGATATATCATCAGTAATATAATTTAACTAAAGTTTATTGTTCTAAATATAAGGAAGAATGTGCCAAAAAAGTAATTCCCTCATATCCATATCTTTGAACAAACACACAGGGGATAACCTATAATTGGATGGGAAACCATGCTTTAGTGCATATTTAGCAAAATGCAATTTGTTTTTAAATGAAGTTATCTGCCTATCATCAATCCATTCAATGGATACTTAATATGGACCCATGATCTCAAAAAAAGTGTAGTCTGTGAGCTTAGCTGAAAAAAAAATTACAAATATATATCTGGTGCTTAAAATGTGTTAGATTAAGAATGTGTCTGACATGCTGTATTAGTTTTAAAGGTGTTGGTACTATCTCAGCAAAGTGAAGGGATGAATAGAAGTGGAGAAAGTCAGAAATATTATGAGGAGAAAGATCGATGCTGTATGACCTTCTTGGCCACTGTAAAATCTTGCCTATGATTCAGAAAAAAATAGAATGATGTTTTATAAGGTTTTGATCAAAGATTCTACAATCAGAATTAACACTTTTAAAGAAGTGTAGAAACTGGAAATGGTATAATGAAACGTAAAGATAAAAACTATTGTACTACTTAAGAATTTTTTTTTTATATAAAGCTTTTATTTAAAGAATATAAACTTCCAAAGAACAGCTTATGGATCACAATGGCTCCCCTCCCCACAACTTCTCTCCCTCCCCCTACCCTCCCCTTTCCCGCTCCCTCTCCCCTTCTGTTCACATCAAGACTCATTTTCAATTCTCTTTATACACAGAAGATCAATTTAGTACATATTACGTAAAGATTTCAACGGTTTGCCCTCGCATAGAGACACAAAATGATAATACTGTTGGAGTGCTAGTTATAGTATTAATTCACAATGTACAGCACATTAAGGACAGAGATCCTACATGATTTTTTTTTTTAAAAATTGATTAATTGTCTATGCAATTTCCAGTTTAACACCAAGATTTTTTAATCATTTGCAATTATCTTTAGCATCGGTGTAAGATTTTAGTGACATAGACCTAGAGGAAGACAGTTGAAAAGATGAAAATTATTCATTTATGGATTTCTTTGAAGGTAGAGTCAGTAGAATAACCTGATACATGGGATGTGAGGTGTGAGGGAGAAAAGAAACAAGAGTTGAAAATTTGGCCCTAGCAAGTTGGAAATTGGAGAGTTTTTAGTAGAGTGAGGTCAGATCTCAGTAAAGAGAATTACAGGTTGAGCTTCTGATATTCAGTAGGCACCCAATGAAAATATCTACATTTTGGGTGGATTTACAAGTCTGGATTTCAAGATGAAGTTAGATTGGATGAACAAATGGAGGTGTCTTTTATATGTAGAAAGAATTAAAAGACACCTGATGCGTAGAATTCATTTTAAGCCAAGGGTCTTTGTATACTCATCAATGTTATGACATATATAAACAAGGAGACTGAAGAGTCCCCAGGACTATACCCAAGACCACTAAGGCTTCATTGGCTGAAAAGAAATTGGTAATAAAGACCAAAGAAAAAACTGAAGCAAGATATGGTAAACGGTTTGATAGCAAATGAAAACACTGAATTCCTGAAGTTTTCTTGCCAGTGAAAGGATAGAATTGGAAACAATGCCTTGAGTTTTAATAAAGGTCTCAGAGGAACATTGTATACAAGCGTATGTTGCATTTCTCATGCTTCCTCTTGTTTCCATTTGGGCTGTGAAGGGTGATGTAAGTGCCCTAAACAAACAACATAAAAGGACGAACATGTTTCAGAGGCTTTATATATAGAGGAGTGGATAAAAAAAACCAAACAGGGCCAGAGACAGAACCTAGAGAAAAATTGATGCTCATTTGAGAGGTCTTCAAAATGTTCACAGAAATGCATATTAAGAAAAAAATGCATAGATTTTAAAAATTTTTGAACCAAAATGAATACACTTTAATTCAAATTTTTCATCAGCTTTTGAGGCTTCCTCATAAACAGTAGAAAAGACAACTAAAAGTTTGCCTGAAGATCTCTCACTCTACTCAAGACCAAGTTATGGCATCAGTATGAAAAGTCCTTAAGCCCATTCCTACAAATTTTCCCAAATTCCATTTCTATTCTCTACTTGCTCTAAGATCAACCCTAATGCCATATGTCTGAATTTGCTTATAGCTTTCAATTTTATTTCATTTAATTTCATTTCCATGCTGTTCTGATAGGCTTTCCTTCCCCCTCTATAGTATCCATTGCCAGCCCTGAGTACATGGGTTCAAGTTTACCACCAAAGCTCTGACTAGCCTAGGGGAGTGTCCAAACAAAGAAAATCAGAAAGTAGCTGGTCTATTATAATCAATGATCTTAAACTTGAGTTTGTAACTCCAAAACAGTTGCAGAAAATACTGAAGGTCACAGATTGAATATTTTCTGCAGTGAGTTAAAAGTTCACAAAGTAAGAATGCAAACATAAGCTAAATTCCCATGGTAACAGGTTTATAAGACCCTTCAGATACTTTGAGACAATGATTACTATAATTACCTATGTAAAGTACACTATCGAGGCCCGCATTGTGACATAGTAGATGCAGTCACCACCTGCAATGCCAGCATCCCATATGAGTGCCAGTTCATGTCCTGGATACTCCATTTACTCTAGAATCCTGCTAATGTGCCTGGGAAAGCAGCAGAAAATGGCCCAAATGTTTGGGCTCCTGCCACCCTTGGGAGACCTGGGTGAAACTCCTGGCTTCTTTCTGGCCCAGTGCTGGCTGTTGTTGCTATCTGGGGAGTGATCCAGAGACTGGAAGCTCTCTCTCGCTCGCTCTCTCTCTCTCTCTCTCCCCTCCCTCCCTCTATATTTGTCTCTATCTCTGTAACTCTGCCTTTCAAATAAAGACTATTTTTAAAAACAACACTGTCACAGAAGATCAGTTTAGAACATATTATGACATTGAGGGTACTTGTCAAATTACTTGAATCTCCCATTAAGCAGAACTTACAGGTGCCTTCAAACACACGTTCCCAGTTCTAGAAATCTAGGCTTGATTTTTGTCCTCTACCCAGAATCCTCTTCTCTTAGTCGGTAGAAATCATGACCTATACTTCAATGCATGTTCCTCATGAATTGCATGATACTTCTGGCAGATTAATGTGGTTCCTTCCTCTTCTCACTATCAGAGGCCTCTGAATCACCTTAGGTGACTTGTTTGTTGCTTTAATTAATTTAGTTAGCATCATACCTGCTTCAATGTTCTACTTGCATATCAGCTTTCTGAAGGCCAGAACACTTGCTCAGTCATTTTTGTGTTACCAACAGAACGCACTGGAAACATTCCCAAATGAGGAAAGAAATATGCATTCCCTGATTTGTATTAAATGGAATTGCAGCACAGACAAGACAAAGATATTGTTAACCTAACCTCCGTAATATGAAGGAAGCCCATTCATTCACGAGAAGTAGCAATCAATTTAAAACAATACAAATTTCTCACTCAAATCCTGGGCAGGTCAGTTCATTAACTTGTGCAGCTCCTCGCTGGACAGCGACTCTGCAAATTCTAATTGTGGTGCCATAGGCCTCAGCCCAAACTCCATGGTCATGGTGCAAGAGAATACAATACAGGAGAATAGGCAGGAGTTTGTTTTGCTTTGTTTTTCCCATGGGCAAGCCACTATATTACTTTCGTTCACCTTTCCTTGACCAGAGCTTAGACCTACTCAGCCTAAATGCAGAAATGTCTCAAAAACTAGGTCTGGCAAGGTAACAAAGTGTTTGCCAGTGTCCATCTTCTGTTGCTTCTTATTTGTAATCTAAATGCACTCAGTTCAAATTTATATAAACGAAGACTGACACACATTTTCTAGAAAGGGTCAGGTAGTAAATATTTTGAGTCATAAGGACCAAAGTCTATGGTCTATATAACTACAGTAACTCTGCCCTTATAATGCAGGAGCAATCGTGGACAATGCAAAAGTGAGGGATGTGGCTGTGTTTCAATAAACCATTCTTTTCTTAAAAAAAAAAAGATTTATTTATGTATTTTAACAGCACAGTTACAGGGATAGAAGGAGAAACAGAAAGAGAGAGAGAGAGAAAGAGAGCTCTCTTCTATTTGCTAGTTCTCTCCCTAAATGGTCACAATAGCCAAGGATGGACTAGGCCAAAGCCGGGATCCTAGAGCTTCTTCCAGGTCTCCCATGTAGGGGAACACTTGGGCCCAAGCCCTTGAGCCACCTTCTACTGCTCTCCTAGGCATATTAGCCAGGAGCCAGATGGGACATGAAACAGCCTAGTCTCAACTGGACCCCCATATGAGACGCCAGCATGGCAGACAGAGGCTTTATCTGCTACAGCACCGCCCTCTCTCACCAATAAGCCATTTTTGTCATTGATCAAGCAGAGGATTGAATTCACCCCATAATCCCTCTTTGCTGAACCCTCCTATGTTGCCCTGAAGTTTTTAATTTCTCTATCCTGTTCATTTTTGCCAGCAAGCATATTAATTCATTCATAAACTTAACTCTTTCACATCACACCATGCTGACTGAGCCTGGCTACCGCAACTACCACACTTTTTTTTAAAGATTTATTTGAAAATCAGAGTTATACAGAGAGAGGAGAGGCAGAGAGAGAGAGAGAGAGAGAGGTCTTCCATCCAATGGTTCAATCCCCAATTGGCCGCAACAGCTGGAGCCACACCGATCCAAAGCCAGGAGCAAGGAGCTTCTTCCGAGTCTCCCACACAGGTGCAGGAGCCCAAGGATCTGGGCCATCTTCTACTGCCTTCCCAGGCCATAGCAGAGAGGTGGATTGGAAAAGGAGCAGGCAGTCTCTAACTGGCACCCACATGGGACGCTGGTGCTTCAGGTCAGGGCGTTAACCTGCTGTGCCACAACACTGGCCCCCCAAAACCCACAACTTTCTAACTTCTGTTTGCTATCATTTTTCCCCAGGACACAGAGTCTGTCTCCCACAATGCTTAGCAAATGGCCTACTACAAACATAGCTCTCTCTCATTTCGGAATCTATGCTAAGCTTTCTAGACACAAAATGCATACCACAAAATAAGTTTTATTGTGGCGCCAAAGTCTTGGTGCTTACCACAATAAATGTTTGTTTGTGGTTTCTCGAACTCTAAAAGTGGTAAAGGTACCTTTCCCTGGTACTCAGGACCCTGAACTGTTCTCATGATTTTTGTTTTCTGTTTCTGTTTTGCTTCTGCTTTTATTCACATTGTTTTGGAATTTATACTTTACTTTTTATTGTAAGACAGTTTCAAGCTGAGGAAAAGTTATAAGAACAATACAAAGACCTTGTATATATTCATTTCCTGAAAACCTCAGCGAAGTTTCTCCAACTGCTCCAGCAATTTCCTTTTTTAACCAAAAGCTTCAGGGCACAACCCCACGTTGAATCAGTGTGCTTGCCTGTAGTAAACTTGGCACTTTTGGAAAGAGCAGTCATTTGACGGACTGTTCTTCATGTTGGTTCTGCTCAGTATTTCTTCATTACTGAAGGCAGGTGGCATAGGACTTCTGCCTGTCCCCCGGCATTTTCCCATGTTGGGCCACCAGGTTGTGCACCTGCTGTGTTTCTCTCCAACACCTGCCCCACTGGAGCCTACACTGAGAATGCACTGCCTCCCTGCTCCTGCATGGTTTCACAGAAAATAAATCAGTCTTTCTGTAAATAATTAATATAAAAGTAGAGGGCATGAATTAATAAACTGCTGAAAGTAAAATATTTAATAGAAGTAAGATAAAATATTTTATCATAAATATTGTATATGGACAAAGGTAAAAAGTAAATACTTATCATTTCTCCACACACAGATTACCATCATTAATATTTTGTGCAGATGACTTACTATTTTCTATATTGAACAAAATAAGTTTATTAAATTAATTATTATTAATAATAAAATTGGAAGTTTGGTGGTTATAAAGGTCATACTATAGATGCTTTTGACAAACTAAATTTTCAATCAATAATGTGTGTCTTTCTATGCAGATCATATTTATGTATTTTTCAATACAATAATGAAATACCTGAGGCAGGCTAAGAGAAGAAGTTTATTGAACTCATAATTTTGGAGATGCCAGGGCATGGAATGGTGTCAACTTGGCTCTGATGGGGACCTCCTAACAGGTGACAAGAGCATGTGGGAGAGGGAGACATCACGTTGCCAAACAGAAAGCAAGAGATAAGCAAAAGGGCCAAGCTTGTTCCCTTTATAACAACATTCTCTCAAGAACTAACTCAAGATCCCATGAGAACTACCCCCTTCCAAAGACAGGACCCCAGTGACTCAAGCTATACCACCACACTGGACATCAAACGTCCTATAAGCCACAGCCTTATCCAAACCAAAGCTGGGATGTATTTTAACAAGTGCATAGAATATACCTACATGGTAACCACTTGACTTATTTTCCAGATGCTTGTCACTTTTATTACTTTTTGTTTATCCTATAAAATATCTTTCAGGGGCCAGTGTTGTGACACAACAGCTTAAGCCACCACCTGCAATGCTGGCATCCCACATGGGCTCCTGTTCAAGCCCCACTTGCTCCAATTCTGGTTCATTTTTTTTAAAATGTTGATTTATTTGTTTGAGAGGCATAGTCAGAGAGAGAGAGAGAGAGAGAGAGAGAGAGAGAGAGATTTTCCATTCACTGGGGCCAATCCAAAGCCAGGAGACAAGAGCTTCCTCCTATTCTCCCACTGCTTTCTTAGGTGCATTAGTGGGAAAGTGGAATGCAAGAGGAGCAGCGGGCTCAAACCAGGACCATATGGGATGCCAGTACCTTAGGAAGCAGCTTTACCACCTACACTACTGCGCCACCCCCTCTTCCACTTTTAATCTGGCTCTTTGCTAATACAAATGGAAAAACAAAATTGGTTCAACTGCTAGGGCTCCTGCCACCAATGAGGGAGTCCCAGATAGTGTCCCAGGTTCCTGGCTTCAGCCATTTGAGAGTTTGAGAGGGAACCAGTGAATGGAAGATTCTCTCTCTCTCTCTCTCTCTCTCTCTCTCTCTCTCTCTCTCTCTATATATATATATATATATATATATATATATATATATAATATCTGTAACTTTGTTTCCCAAACAGTTAAATAAATATTTAAAAGGAATCTTTCAATCAATGTATTATTGCTCAATTTGTGTAGTGTGTGTGCACTGGGGATGTGCTAACAGTTTGTTGAATGAAATAATTCTTCATTGCAAATCTTGTATTTTACAAGCTGTTTAGCATCTGCTATGCTAAGAATGCATTCCCAAAAGTTTATGCCTTGGAAACTGAATCTCTAAATTTGAATATTAATGGTATTTGGAGGTAGTTATTCTGGAAGGCAATTAGGATTAGATGAGGTCATGTGAGTTAAGTTCCCCATCAAGAGGAAGAGAAATCTGGAAGGAAAGAAGGAAGGGAGGAAGGAAGTCAGTGAGGAAGGGAGAGAGGGAGGGAGAGTGGAAGGAAGGGAAGGAGAGGTGGGGAGGGAGACAGAGGAGATTAAAAACTGAGAGAAATAGGATGAATAAAAAGATTTTTTTTTGTGGGTCTGTTCTTTAAAGTCCTAAGAAGCAAACAATGCTTTCTGATGTTTTTTGTTCAGTTTAATTAGTAAGCACTTTTATACCTGTAGCTCAGTGTAATACTTAATAATATATTTTCCCTGTGGATATTACTTTGATTTGATTTGATTTCACTGAAATTAGTGGCACCGTAAAAATGAAATACAGCAGCATTAACTACCTAGCATGACCTCTACTTAGGCATTCCCTTAAATATAAAGTTCTTAAGGAAAAAGATGAACATGCGTGAATTTAGTGTAATGAATTTAGTATGAATATATCTGAGATAAAATAAATACATGAGTTTAAAAATACATTCATAGGAAATACAAGTAGTAAAGTTAAAACCTGTGGAATCCTTGAATATAATTTCCTTGAATATTAGATTACAAACCTTACAGACTAAACTTTTCATGGAAAATACATAAAAACAAAAAGTATTCTCTTGGAATAAACATATGTTTGTTTGATTTGTTTTTACTAACAGCCTATGAAGGAAAGGAGCAATGTTTCTCAATTAAGCAGAGGGAATAAGAAAAAAAACAGTAGATTACCTCTTAGCTCCAACTTGGCATATTTTGATATTACTATCTTCAACCAGATGTGTGCTTGGGCTGAGCTGGCCTGGATGTGTCCATGTTAAAGCAGTGTTTCCCAAAATGAGGAAATAGTCCATGAATTTCCCTTAGAAATAAAAAAAGATTCATAGCCAAATAAGTTTTAAAAATACTGTAAACTATTTTTCCCTTACAGATTTATCACAAACCTTTACTTAGTAAAGACTTTGTAAAATCACATAATAGCAAAATCTTTTCAACTCTGCTTATACTAGTGTTTCCCAATTAAAAATATAATTTGTTTTCATGCACAATGGTGCCAGAGTAAATAATCATATCAGATTAACTGTTGCTCTGTGGACCATATTCTGAGCTCACTTCCCAGAGGTAAGGTTTCAATCTTGCCTGAATCTGCAAAGGGTAAGTTGCAAAACAATCATGCAGCTTCATCATAACAATCATTTTGGGGAAAAAAATGTTAAATACTTCTCTTCCACATTTATTATCTTCAACTTCTTAAACATTCAGTGCTATCACCGATAACAATAATATAACTGTTAGGAAATGCAGCTGCTCATTTTAAAAGAAAAGAAAGGTTTCTTTTAGGCTCTATAAATTCTAAATTGAAAAATGAGTACTTTAATTAAAGTTTCCACAGGAAAATATGCCTGCAGGCAATTTTAATTGTCAATTTAATTACGGCATAGGGAGAATTTTGCTCTATTTGATATTAAGGCTGACTCTCTGAGTTAATAGCTACAGTGCCAAGAAAAAGTTTCCCAAAAGTGAAGGAAAAGTAATAACAATTGTTCATTCTTTCCAGTGAGCCCTGAAAGTTAATAAGAGAAAGTAACAAATTAAAATTATTTTGATCGGCCGGCGCCATGGCTCAACAGGCTAATCCTCCGCCTTGAGGCGCCGGCACACCGGGTTCTAGTCCCGGTTGGGGCGCTGGATTCTGTCCCGGTTGCCCCTCTTCCAGGCCAGCTCTCTGCTGTGGCCCGGGAGTGCAGTGGAGGATGGCCCAAGTGCTTGGGCCCTGCACCCCATGGGAGACCAGGAAAAGCACTTGGCACCTGGCTCCTCCCATCAGATGAGCGCGCTGCGCCGGCCGCGGCAGCCATTGGAGGGTGAACCAACTGCAAAGGAAGACCTTTCTCTCTGTCTCTCTCTCTCACTGTCCACTCTGCCTGTCAAAAAAAATTATTTTGATCAATATGGCAATTGTGATAGCTAATCTCACTTGTTCAAATTCCTCTTTTACATTGGATCTTATTCATAGACCAATGATATGTGTCTGTATTTGTTGAAAATTTAGAATTTCCCACCTAAAAAACTACACAAAACAAGCCTGCTGAGGTTTGTTTCTCTCTTTTTTTAAAAAAAAAAAAACTTTTACTTAGTAAATATAAATTTCCAAAGTACAGTGTATGGATTACAATAGATTCCCCCCCCTCATAACTTCCCTCATGGTTCTCTCCACATTTCATATTCACTTATTAAAATTTTCATTTTCCTTAAAGAGAACTTTTGCTACAAATCTGTCCATTTCTTTTAAGCACACCATAAATTAAACAATTTCCTTAATACTGGATTTTAATGATTCATCACAGCATTTTTAAAAAATGCTTGCTTCCCATCGAGGGCAGTAGAGTCAATAATTAAGCAATGAGTGAACTTTCATGAAATATTTGCCGATAAGAAATGTCTTATTCTTCCTTTCCTACTTTCTCTTTCTCCCCTGAAACTCCACCGTCTTTAACTATTACCACATCAGACCACGTTGCTTGTGATATCAAGAAACCTAGAACCTGGAAAGGGCGGCTAACTGATTTTCACATTCCCCTGGAAGGTCAGCTTTGAGAACTAAACAGGCACAAAGAGCAATCCACCTGCATGGCCCATAAGATAATGAATTATCTACTAAATCAAAACTGCAGAATTTTAGCAGCCTTTCTGATTTGAGTGTTGCTGAATTGTTCCATACACTGTCAGTTTGGCAGCTCTCCACCTTCTGATACAGAACATGCTGTCCCCTCTGCTCCAACCATCAAAACCAGGAGTTTTGTGGCTGTGTCCTCTCCTACCCAAGGTAACCACCTGTTGAGGTGGGTTCATTCGTGAGAGGAGAAGCGTGATGGGGGCAAAAGGTGCAGAGTCACCACACAGACCCCAGGAGTCAGGTCAAAGCAGGCCTGAGGCAAGCAGCCTGCAGACTCGTTTATTTTAGTTGCTACAGCAGCTTATATAGCCAAGGTAGTCAATCCAGTCAAGGGGCGGTCTGTACCATAACCAATCACACCCTGTTGCCAGGCAGTTTCTGAAGCCATCCAATCACAGCCTGTTGCCAGGCAGTTTCTGTTGCCAGTGGCCATCTTGGCATGGCCTTCTCATTCCACATTTCCAACTTTTCGTTTATTTTTGAGCAATGGGAGGCATGATTCTTGGCCATACCATTGTTGTTCCCATTTCCATGTGGTCTCCGTATGTGGCTGTGACTGTCTTAGGTTGTTCACCAGGGGATCTTACCCATCATTGACTAACTAGCACTCAAAACAGGAGACCACAGGAGTGCTTGCTCAAATAGGGGTAGGAATGAGGAGCAATGGTAATCAGGAATGGCATGACCGCATGCAGGCTGTGGACTGTTTGAGTGGCTGACCAGAGCCAGTGGGGTATAAAACAGTAATGGATGTGGCTATGGGCAGTTTCTCGGGATAGGATGATAGGGCAGGTGTGTCCGCTAACAAGGCGAGCTCTCAGTCTTGTTCAGCTGGTTCTGTTTGGCTGTCAGTTGCAGGCTTGATGTTTCTGGCTGGTACCCAAATGGGCTGTCCTGCATTCTCTGGAAAGACACAAGCATATCCTCGACCCTTGTTTAGCAGAAGACTTTTTACAGGCGTTGGAATCCAGGGCCTGAATTCTGCGTCCGCTCCTACAATTAACTGCAAACATGCGGGTGGGATGGGGTCTAGCGGCTGCCCTGAGAGCCTGGGGTGCCTGAGGACTGCCACAAATGTGGGAATCCTCACTGGGTGTGGATGGGATGACCTCACATGGGTTATTGCCTCAAGGTCATGTAAGTTCATCCCATGGGCATATGGGGAGTGGCTGACCAGGCATTGCTGCTTTATCTGCTGTCATGTCATTTTCACCATCAGAGCTCTCTCTCCCTAAATCATCAACTGTTGTCTGTGAAACAGAGGCCTGAAGTGACAGGCTGTTATCACTCACAGATTCATTGTGTTAGGTAATCTGTGTGTGCTTCTGAGAGGGGGATATCTTTCCCATGTTTAAGCACTAAAAAGCGGCACACCACGCCAACTCTAGGCAAAGGAAAGACACCCACAGCACTGCCGCCATAACTAAACAGATTCCTAGCACCCCAGTGGCTGATGGCATTCTGCAGGGGGTTCCCTACGTTAGACGAACAGACAGTGGTGTATCAGATCATACATCTGTCCTGTGCTTAGTGAGGGGCTTCCTTGATTTGTTAGGTCAAGGCCGTATGCCCACACGATGTCTCCAGAGCATCACCTCTCTCGAGTGAGGGAAGGTGACTTGGTTCCAAATTCTGGGATGATCAGTCCCTTCTGTGAATTTGCCAGGCAAACCAAAAGTAAAAGGAGGAGCTGAGAAGCAGCGTACGCTTCTGGGCAATGTGTGCCTAACCTGGGGTCACTTAGACTGAGGGCAAGAACAAGGAAAGGGATGTAGGAGGGGGTTCTGTGCTCACCCTCACAGAACCGAACAGCACACAAAACATCGAGGGGTCTTCTTGCTGAAATCCAGGGGGGATCTTGCCAAGCCTGACATACTGTCTCTCTCTGTCACGTTGGCACCAGAAGTTGAGGTTGATTCATTCTGAGAGAAGAGCGTGGTGGGGGCAAGAGGCGCAGAGTCACCACACAGACCCGGGGAGTCACCACACAGTCTCTGGGAGTTGGGTCAAAGCAGGCCTGAGGCAAGCAGCCAAGCAGCCTGCAGACTCATTTATTTCAGTTGGTACAGCAGCTTATATAGCCAAGGTAGCCAATCCAGTCAAGGGGCAGTCTATGCCTTAACCAATCACACCCTGTTGCCAGGCAGTTTCTGAAGCCATTCAATCAGAGCCTGTTGCCAGGAAGTTTTTGTTGCCAGTCGCCATTTGGCATGGCCTTCTCATTCCACCACAACCACCTCTTATATTGGCTCTCCCTGCTTGCACTTTGAACCAATGCTGGTTTGAATTAGCATAGCTAAGTTACCTGCATATGGTAGAGTCACAAAACAGTCATGTTTTCTGATTTCCATTATTTATCAGAGTCTAAATTTAAAATTGAAAATAATAACTGGCTGGTCTGACAAACACTGCAATGAGAACATGACATATAATACGGAGATCTTCTCCATGATTTGTTATTTGTATACTTGTCCCCAAGCAGAAGCTCTAGCGACTTGGCCTAATAAATGTTAAATGCCATTTAACATTCAAATTTTCTCCTTTGACAGCTGTCTTCATGGCTTCTTCCATTGCAAGACTTTGAATGACACGTATATAATTGATTTGTAGATTTCAAGTGATTTCATTAGTATAATTCCATCTTTTCTTCAAACTAGATTCACATATTCAGCTGATAATTATATCTTCATATGAATGTGTAACAGGTATTTCAAGTATAAAATGTACAAAACTAAATTCTTTACCTGTATCACAAGTCTATGGCTCCTACAAAAATACTCATCTTACTAATGGACAAAATCTTGCCTTTTGCTCAGGCTGAAACTCTTAAAGCCTTCTTGGGTGCTACATTTATTCAATTAGGTAATCTTTTCCGATGTGCTTTCAGAGCACAATTCCGTGCTGTTTCCTTTGCTACCACCATGGTCCAAGCCATTATGGTTTCAGGATGGAATTATGACAGCAGTGTCTCCTCCCAGCCCCCCGTTCTGATTCTGTCCTTGCCCTGCACCAGAATACTCTCAAAAAAAAAAAAGAAAGAATAAAGCCACGCACTGTCTGTCCTGTCTCCTCTCCTGCTGCCCTGGTCTCCTGGCTGTCATTCATGGCCTATGTCTTCACCTGGGTCTTTGCACTTACCACTTCTTACTGGGATTGTCTTCTCCAGATAGAAAGAGCATTGACTCTCCTTCTCTTTCAGGACTTTGCTCCAGTGTCATGTTTTCAGTGCAGCCTTCCATAACCATCTCAAGAAGTGCAGCTACTTTTCCACAATTCACTCTCCTTTTCCTCTTCTAGTTTTTTTTTTTTTCTTATAATGGCACCTTTCTAACACCCAATGTTTTTATCTTACTGATGGCACTCCCCTTAGAAAATAGACTTCAGTATGGCAGAAATTCTTTTGTATGTTTTTTTCCTTGGGGCACCCTTTATACCCATTTATTGTATAAAGAATGCATGAACCATCAATCCTAAATGAAATCTAGATATCCTAAGGCTCTTTCTCAGGTTAAAGTTCTTAACGAAGAGAGTTTATGGGACTACTAGGTGATTTCTGCATCATGACAGCTTGCTCTATAGGATTCCCTGCCTCCCCAGTATATCCAACAACTGTTTTCTCTTGGTCCCTGTTACACATTCTACCACCCACACACGATGCACACATATAAAACCTGCATGGACACATATGCTGGGAAACTAAAAAAAATGTGGAAAATGAAATTAAAAATAAGTTTGCTGGGGAGTGAACCAGCAGATGGAAGATTTCTGTTTCCCTCTCAATCTGTAATTCTGCCTTTCAAATAAACAAATAAATAAAATTTACTTTGGAGCAAAAGGTTTTGAGATCAGTGTGTACGAGGAGTCCTTAAACTTTTCATAGAAAATGTGCATTATGAAAAGATTCTGTATGGATTTCAAAATTTTGTGCAATACAAGCTTAATTTTCAATGCTGTTTTCCACAATATTCTTGAAGTGTCCTCATACATATGGTGTTTATATATGCTCCTGATACGTGTTCTAATGAATCTTCACACATGACAGAATATGTTAAAATTTTCAGTTAATGCAAGATTGCAGGAATGATGATTACTTGACGAACTTGGTGATATAAGGACCACAAAATCAATGGGTCTGTCCCCGCTAAAGCTACTACAGGTGGGGCCTGAAATTCAATAAATCCACAGCAGGCTAATTTTTAAGCTGGCAATTCTGTATGACTTGTGATTGCTGATATAAATATCCTAAAACTCTTGGCAGAAAAGTTCCCCCATCCCTGGAGCTATGAAGTGTAATAAAGCAATCTTAATTTTTGCTTCTCTGTCCTGACCTGTTTTGTCCATATTTTCTAATTGCACCCAGCAGGAGAGTCCACCTGATATTTAATTCTGGCTCTGATCCTGAATTAGTAGTGAAAGTGACAAGGTATCTTTCAGTCACCTTTGTTAAAATCTCTGAAGATAATTCACAGTCTCCAGGTTCTGGGTCCCTTGACCTTTGTAAGAAGTCTCATACATCTTTACGTATGAAATGCTATTTTACAATTTTCAGATGAGTGTCAACATAAGAATTGTACTATTTGGGGCCGGCATGGTAGCACAGTAGGTTAATCCTCTGCCTGCTGTGTCAGCATCCCATATGGGCGCCAGTTCTAGTCCTGGCTGCTCCTCTCCCAGTCCAGCTCTCTGCTATGGCCTTGGAAAGCAGTGGAAGATGGCCCAAGTCCTTGGGCCCCTGTACCCGTGTGGGAGACAGGAAGAAGCTCCTGGCTCCTGGTTTCGGATCAGTGCAGCTCCAGCCATTGCAGCCATTTGGGGAATGAACCAAAGGACAGAAGACCTTTTCTGTTTCTACATCTCACTATCTGCAACTCTACCTCTCAAATAAATAAATAAAATCTTTTAAAAAAGAATTGTACTATTTAATTGTATTATTTCAGGTACAGTGACTGCTTCCTATAACTAAAACATCAGGGGGAAACTCTTTCATATCCCAGTAAGGCTTCATTGCTTGAGGGGCTGGTGGTGGGGAGAGGGGAGAGCCCGGAGCAGCAAGAAGACTATTTTATTAAATCCATTGACCTATAAGCTAAATGATCCTTTCGGATAGTGATTTTTCTTAATGAAAAATGTTATTAAATGTACATAGACTAAGTGTCACTGTATCACTAATGTTCAGGAAACAGAATTTCTGATAAGTTTCTTCCAACTTTATTTAGCTCAGTATCAAGAGTGCACATCTATGAATGTAAGAATAGAAAACAGCATGTCTTTCAAAACTGTCTCCTAAGGATCTAATGGACTTGATGTGAAAGTAGGTGAAGGAGCATTCCACTTCTCTGCATTGTGTTAGTAGCAGAGACTAATCCGCAGAGACCTTAAAATAAATGCATCAGCTAAAATAGATTAGTATAAAGCATCATGTTCTTAAGAAAAGAAAATTGAGTGATGGACAACAATCCAGTAAACATGAAGATGATAAAAATTAAGAAAAAAAAGTCCTTCTATATTCTTTTTGTCAACAGAGGAAGGACAAACTGAGGTAGCAAAACTATATGTATTTATACAGCTCACAGCAGCAAACGACTGATACAAAGTTAAATTTACATAAGACAATTATATTATAGCAAAAATTATCTCTGTATTTCCAAGATACAGGGTACCAAACAGCTACTAAGCTAAAAGGTGGCCAAAATTCAGGAGGAATTGATTGCTTTTCATTAAATTTGATGCCAAGTATCAAGTATGCATTGGCACTGTGCTGTGAGTTCCACTGTTTCTCTATACTTTCAGTATCTCATAAATTATAAAAGTAAACAGCATTACTATACTCAGCATAATTTCAGTGGTGATCACGAAACACATTCCTAACACCTTGTTTAAAATCATGTCCCCATTTTTGTTCCCATCATTTGAACAGGTAGAAATGTTTGCTCTCCCATTTGCTATGTGAATATTTTTTAAGTGTTTATTTATTTTCATCTACACGAAGGGCAGAGAAAAGAGATAGAGAGACAGAGAGAGGGAGAGAAATCTTCCATCTGCTGGTTTACTCTCTAAAAGCTCATAGCTGCCAGGGAAGGGCCAGACTGAAGCCAGGAGCCTAAAACCCCACAGAGGTGCATAGCAGGAAATTGGATAGAAAGTAGAGGAACTGGGACTTGAACTAGAACTCAGATGCAGGATAAGAGTGTCCCAAGAATGGTTTAACCTGCTATGCCACAATGCCTGCCCAAACATGAATATAGTTTAATGTGTTAATATGCACAAGTTTAACTAAATGATACAAACTTCAATATAAATTGTTTATGTAAAGAACTATCTTAGGACAATTTAATTCTTTATTCAGATTTCCAAAAAGAACAGTAGAGCATATGGTAGGAATTGGATTCACTGCTGCATGTCATTCAATGCCCCCTTCTCTGTGCTCCTCTACTGCTCAGGTAGAAAAACTGCAATGCTTTCCAACTGTTCCTGCTGCTAGGAGTGGCCGCACAACCTAGCCCATGCCAATGAAATGAAGCAGAAAATGCATAGAGTGGGTTTTTAGAAGAGTTCTTTTCAAGAGACAGATTTAGGTCTAAAGTCACTTTAATTTTTGTCCTTTATGTTCTCTCTCTCTCTCCCCCTCTTTCTCTCTCTCTCTCTCTCTCTGCCTGTATATGAACAGGAGTACTGAATAAACAGCAGTGATCTTACCACCCTGGAAAAGCAATGTGTGACTATAGGATCTCCTGAAGAGGAAGAGTATAAAAGTTGGGATGCTTCATTGCTGTTTTCTAGCTCCAGACTATATACAGGTAAACTACTTTGCACACACAAATAAATATCTTAATCATTTCTGCTTATATTCAGCAGTGTGTTAAATTACTATGAAACTAATGTCAGATAGATAGCTTACAAATTTGCAGATTTCCCACCTTCATTTCCCATTTCGTTTTATGTTCTTCTGGATAAATTATTTTCCAAGTGCATTTTGGAAAGCATGTATTTATTTAATTAATGATATTTAATCTTACAAAATACAATCTTTCCCATTTTGAGTTTCCTTTCATGAGAAACTTCTCATTTACTTCCCAGGTCAAATGTTGGACTATATGCAGTTTCAGGCACAGATTGTATAATTTTCCTCTCATGTTGATCAAGTCTAAATTTGCATGTATCCATTAACTTTTTTATCTTTGATAATAAAGATATTTCATCACATATATTATTTGCAGTTTTAATCAGTTTTGTATTAGATTTTTTTTAATATTGATATTTCTTATGTCATCAATGTGTACATTAAAACACTCATAAAACTATTTTCATGATTAAGTTACAATACAAATTTGAAAATTAGGTGCAATTTTTCCCTTCCACTTTTCTTTCAGTTCAACATGTTCAGAAACTTCTGATTATTATAAATAAAAAATCTACCCCATTTTATTAATGAATGCCTGCTTTAAACAGAGCTTCTGTCCTGAACCTTTCCTTTATAGTTTCCCCAGTAAAATTAAAACTAATAAATTTACTCATGAGAGAAAAAGTATATAAACTTGGAATTCACATATTATTTTAAATACAAAAATATTTTAACATAAGAAAATGGAACGTGGCTAATATATCACATTAAAATATACGAGTTATTCTGTTCATTATAGGAGGTCTTTATTTCACCTTCATTCATAAATGAGAGCTTTGCAGGGTACAACAATCTCGGTTGAGAGTTTTCTGTTTTAAAGACTTGGACTGTGTCTCTCCATTCTCTCCTAGCCTGCACGGTTTCTGATGAGAAAAAAAAAAAAAAAACAATGTGAGTCTAATTAGAGATCCTCTGAAAGTAATCTGGCATTTCATGCATATTTTAGAATCTCTTCTTTATGCTTTACTGTTGAAAGTTTGACTACAATGTGGTGAAGATCTCTTCTGGTCATCTCTGTTAGGAGTTTTATGTGCCTCATGGCACATGTTGGTCCCAGTCCCATACCACCTGCCATATTGTCAAATGCTATGGTTTCTTTTTTCTTTATTTCATTATTACTTCTTTTCTTTCTCCAGCTCAATGTCAGTATCACCCTGGAGCCAAGACTGCAGGCCTGAGATTCAACGCCCCTTAGGAGTCAAGGATCTTAGGCAGAGTGGTGTAAGACCCTGAAAATATTCAGGGTTCTGGAGTCCCAGGCTTGAAACTGAACTCTGAATATTGGCCTCAACTTCAAACAGTCTCACCCTGGAGCACAGACTCTTGGCATGGGGTTTAATGCCCCCTAGAGATCAAAAACCCTAGGCATGATGACACAGACTATATTTAGGGCACCAGAAAAAGCCCTGAGATCTGTATGTCAAGCATGAGTCAATTGCCTTCTCTGATTTTCTGGAAACCTAGGCATGGTGGCATCCGCTGGCGGTTAAAATCCCCAGATACGGTGGTAAAAATGCCCCTAAGATATTTGGGGTGCTAGGTAGTTGTTTCAGGTTTTGGAAGCCATCCCAAATCTAGAATCAACCCTAAAGCAGGCTGGAACTGGGAACCCCAACTTGGAGTGCAAAAACTAGATATTGGAACTGTAGATCTCATCTAACATAGATTCAAGTGATATGCTTAGGCATAATTGGGCTCATGCTGAACAATTTTTACCTTTTGTCTTCCCAGGTTATGAAGATATTTCAGCTATGGGTAATCTGTATCTACTCCCCTGGATACGCCCTTAGGATTTGGTTAATAATTGAGAAAATCATAAAGAAAATGGTACAATTAAGAAAAAGCTTATTTTCATCTGTAATATGAGCTAGAAAATGGAAAGACTCAGTCAATAAATTTGACTCTGAGCTTTAACACTATTTCACAACTTGATCTCTGTAGGGAGCAACAGAAATGGACAGAAGCTTCTTCTACACAGACTTTTATGGCATTTTTTAGCACTTTCCTCATGAAAGGAGTAGCAGGCTATATTCTGCCTCTGCTCTTGAAAACAAGAAAACAACATGTAGATTGACAATTAGGTGGTTCTCAACCATTCTAAACTCAACAAGTCCCAAAGCTGGAACCTGAAACCTAGATTCTCCCTTGCCTCCTTAAAAACTGACTCTATTTCACTTCTTATCACTCCACGACCTCTACCTTTCAACACTTCCTATCCCCATTTACCAGAGAATAGATCAACTGCTGTTACTCACAATGGAAACCGCTACCAGCCAAAAGCAGATGCTCTATCCTCTGAGAGTAACGGCATATAGAGATGCTGGGATAATTACAGTACACACCCCCTTTACCATATCTGATTAAATCAATATAAGCAAAACCAAGGGAAGTTTTCAGAAGACTCTACTAGATTCACCAAGGAAGTTAGCCCTAACTTTAATCTTCAGCCTGACTTGGGCTGACTTACATGTTATTTTGTCTACTTGTTGCACCACTGAAGAGAAGCATTGTATTTGGGCTGCGACTCAAAACTATGCTGATTCTCTGGTGGTTCAGCAGCCTGGGGACTAAGTTGTAGGGGCTTTAGTGGTCTCAGTGGCTGCACTTGATTGGAATTCTCAGAAGGGACTTTGAGGATTTATAGCAATGAGAACATATGTTTTTATACCTACTGGCAGTGGTGAGGAAATACATTTTCAAGCCCTAAATTATGATAGAATGAGAGAAGTAACACAAGGGAAGAAAGAAAATCTAGTCTTTTTCCAGGGACAGCATTGAATAAATATATTAACATAAACTCTGACATTTCTCAAGGACAGGTCCTACTTGGTACTTATTTCATCAGTCAACACTAGAAATCAGAAAAAATCTTCAAAAAACTGGTCATGGATATCAGCTCCCCATGAGTTGAATGGTCCAAATAGGATTCCAAATGTATTAGATCACGGATAGGGCTGAGGAGGAAAGGGTATGGGGGGTGGTCAAGACAGCAGGCTCAGAGAATAATGGTTGTGACTGAAGCTCAGAAAGAAACCCCAGAGTCACCTCAGAGTGCAACGTGATATTTCAAGAAAATGTTTCTTGAAATGGTTCTTGTACTGGAAAGCCAGTGCATTGGTGTAAGTGTTCCTCCGTGAGGATCCCACTCCTCCAATTCATGCCCCTACTGTAAGAAAAGTGGTCACTGGAAGATGGACCACCCCTGCCTTTAAAGGGAAGAAGGGACTCCCACTTCACAGATGGTTTTATCTGAAGACTATTAGGCCTGGAGACTCAGGTGGCTCCCAAGGAAATAAATATCCTTTGTCAAGATCCCCAGGTGATGACCTACAATGCAAGTTAGGTGTTTATTTCCTAACTGGCACTGGAATCACCTACTGCATGCCAACCTCCATGCATGATCCACATCTTCAAGAACTTGTATTACTATGAGAGTTGATGGTAAAACTCACTCTCAAAGATTTATTTTATCTTCAGTTTGTTTGTCAAATAGAAGATATTTTTATCTCTCCTCAGCTTTTGGTGATATCTGGATGTCCAACTCTTTTGCTTGGAGATTTACTGTCATTTCAGGGTGCTTCTCTCAAGTATATTGCTCCCAAGTTTAAGTTATTTTTATGATATTTATTAGCACTGAGGCAGACCCCAGCCTGGATAAACTTCCTGATTAAATAAGAGATAAGGCAGACCCTCAAGTCTCAGGCCAGGGAATACCTGGATGGGCTACCCGTGTTATGCTGTCAGCATCCTCTTAAAGGACAAGACTGTATTTCCTCATTGGTGGCAGTGCCTCATAAAACCAGAAGATAAATGGAGTTTCCAACCCTTAACTGGTAAGTTTCTCGAACATGGAGACCTCGTTCCATGTCAGTCTTCCTGTAATCCCTCCATATTTCCTGATTTTTTTTCTTTTCTTGTCAAAAGTTTCTATGAAATTCATAATAAAGCAGCATTTTTTAAACTTTATAATTTACATAAGGTGAATAATTTCAAGTATTTCATATATACAGATTTAGAAGTATAGTGATACTTCCAACCCTCCCATCCCACCCATGCTCCCACCCTCCCTCCTCCTTCCTTCCTTATACTTTATTTTAATATTTTTTTAAAAAATTTATTTTTATTTATTTGAAAGACAAAGTTTCAGAGACAGGTAGAGACAGTGAGAGAGAGAGAGAGGTTTTCTATCTGCCGGTTCACTCTCCAAATGGCTGCGGTGGTGGGAGCTGAGCTGATCAAAAGCCAGGAGCCAGAAGCTTCTTCCAGGTCTCCCACATGAGTTCAGGGGCCCAAGCATTTAGGTCATCTTCCACTGCTTTCCCAGGAGCATTAGCAGGGAGCTGGTTTGGGAATGGAACAGCAAGGACTTGAACTGGTGCTAATACGGGATTCCAATGCTGCAGACCAGGGTTTTAACCCCCCACGCCACAGCACTGGCCCCTCTTTTAATTTTTACAATGACATAGCTTTGGTTTTATTTTATAATCATACTGCCTGTTTTAAACACAAATGATGAATATAGAATTATTTACATCTTAGGGCTAATAATGAAGCCACCAATACATTTTATCTTATTGAGCCAAATGTATTATATTAACACAGATACATGAAGGTGCCGCATTGTGCACAGTCCTAAACCTAAAGGATGATTTCATCTGCACCTAAGTAAGCCCAGAATCTCAGTATTTGTTTGTGTTACTGATCTGTCCTCAAGCACAACTTAGCAGCACGCTTGAATAGTTCACTCTCAGTCTCATTTATTCTGATATGGCTCTTGCAAAGGAATTCATAGAGCACCAATTAAAGGCTAGTGCCATTCTGTAACATATAGATAAGATTCTCATTATTGTCTGTCCGAAGAGTACTTAGATGAGGATAGCATCACATCCTTCAACTTCTTAGCAAGTGCCCTTTCAATTAAGAGAAAGGACGTTTTATTGCATATAGGACTACCACAAAGAAACAGTATAGGGCCAGCATTGTAATGTAGCTGATAAAGCTGCCATCTGCAATGCCGACATCCCATATGGGTGACAGTATGTCCCAGCTGCTCCATTTCTGGTCCACCTCTCTTCTAAAGGACTGAGAAAAGCAGAAAAAGATGACACAACTTCTTGGTACCCTGATACCCCTGAGAAAGATGTGGAAGAAGCTTCTTGCTCCTGGCTTCAGCCTGTCCCAGCCACAGCCACGGTGGCCATCTTGGGAAATTAACAGCAGATGAAGGATCTCTCTCTCTCTCACTCTCGCTCTCGCTCTCTCTAGCTCTCTGTAGCTCTGACTTTCAAGTAAATAGGTAAATCTGATAGAAAAAAATAAAAAGAAAGAGAGCGAGGGAGGGAGAGAGAGAGAGAGGGAGAGGAAGGAGGAAGGAAGGAGGGAAGGAGGGAGGGAGGAGGGAGGGAAGGAAGGAAGGAAGGGAGGAAGGAAGAGTGAGTTATGAACATTCCTAGGAATGGCAGTTTTTTGTAGGATACAGATTCCAGGACTTGGGTGAATAGCCAAGTGTGTATATGAGACTTTAAAGGCCCCTGACAGAGACCAATTTCACTGGACCGGAAAGCAGAAAGTTTTCCAAAGAATTAAAAAGCTATTAGCAGAAGTCCCAGGACTAATTTTGACACGTTGTTAACTCTGTAGCAGAGAAACAGGGAAACAGCTCTGGGTATACTGACTCAGAAACTGGGTTCACTTTCATTACCAGTGGCCTACTTTTCTAAGCAACTAGGATCAGTGGCTGCAGGATGGACTGAGGGCTTAATGGCAGGTTTTGCTATAGTGATTTTGGTGGAGTAAGCCACCAAGTTGACTTTAGGTCAGACACTTGTAGTTCACACTCAGCATCAGGTGCAAGGAGTTCTAGAAATTAAAGCAAATCACTGATTAACAGGAGGACACCTTCTAAAACACGAGGTTCTTTTGTTAGACAAACCTGAGGTAACCATCAAGGTGTGCCAAGTCCTCAGTAACTACTTTCTTGCCATCTGAAGGTGCTGAACAGTTATCTCACTCTTGTGTACAGACAATGCATCGATTGTATTCTGGTAGGCGTGAACTTGAAAATCCAGTTGTTGAATGGATTACTAATGGTAATAGTTTTATGGAGGAAGGAGTCAGAAAGACTTATGCCACAGTGGTACATACTCAGGTGACAAAAGTTAAGGGGTTGTCCTCTAACATTTTAGCTCAGAAGGCTGAAATTACTGCTTTGACTAAGGAATTGCAATTAGGAGAAGGCCAAAGAGTTAATATTTACAGACTTACAGACTCCAAATATGCTTGCCTTGTGGCGCAGGCACATGCAGCAATTCAGAGAGCAAGAGGCATAGACTTCAAAGAACTCTTCCATTAAACATGAGGAGGTGACATTAGCTCTCCTTAAAGCAGTTCTGGAACCTCTGGAAGTGGCTGTCATGCACTAAGGAAGAAAATCAAGTCAGCAAAGGAAATGCACTAGCAGATGAAACAGCAAAGAGCTGCTGCACAGATGTTAGAAATGGCTCTAATACCTCAGCCCTCTACAGGTAACAAAAAATTCTTATTACATCTAAATCGCTGTTTAAAGAAGTAACCTCCTGCTTTGGTCTCCCAAAATCACTCCAAAGTGACAGAGGACCCTCTACTGTGTCTAAAATAACTCAACACATAGCCATTGATCTAGGGACCTCTTGTTATCTCTATGGCTCTTGCAGATCTCAGTCATCATGTAAAGTTGAAAATAGTCTTTAAAAAACCCTGGCTAAGCTTTGCCAAGAGACCTCAGAATCATAGGTTAAGCTATTGCCTATTGCCTTACTCAGGATGAGAATGGCATCCAAGCCTGCTTTAAAAGTGAGTCCATTTGAAATGCTATGTGAAAGACCATTGCTCTCTTCCATCATACTCTTTGATTGAGATAAAATATATTCTCAATCTAGGTCACATACAAAAGGTTCTAATGGAATACAATAACAAAATTCTCCCAGTATCAGATCCCAAAAGCCATGAAGAGCTATATCCACAGGAGACCTACTTTATTAAATACTTCAAAAGAAGGCTCTCCCTCTGACCAATTACAGCCTGAATGGAAGAGACCCTACCAAGGGCTATACAGCACTCCTACTGCCGTTAAATTACAGGGTTTCCAAGCAGTGTACTTTTCTTAAGAATCTTGAGTCTTCACAGGTGCACACAGAGGATTAGTCTGCTTATTCCTGAGAGCCAACTGAAGTTTCAGATATGACTTTGAAAAGTAAAAATATAAGTAAAACTTTGCTTTTGTCATGCCAAGGTTGTTGCATTTTATGGAACACATGTTTTATCTACTTCTCTTCCTGGTTCTTTCAGGAAGCTACCACTGCAAGGAGAACTTACTAGTGAATTCTCATATGATCATAGGAGGAAATACTGACATACCATAGGAAGCTACTTTTAAAAACCTACTTAATGGGCCAGCGCCATGGCTCACTTAGCTAACCCTCCACCTGTGGTGCCAGCACCCCAGGTTCTAGTCCCAGTTGGGGGGCCAGATTCTGTCCCAGTTGCTTCTCTTCCAGTCCAGCTCTCTGCTGTGGCCCGGGGAAGAAGGTGGAGGATGGCCCAGGTGCTTGGGCCCTGCACCCGCATGGGAGACCAGGAGAAGCACCTGGCTCCTGGCTTCAGATCAGCACAGCGCCGGCCCGTAGCAGCCATTTGGGTGGTAAACCAACGGAATGAAGACCTTTCTCTCTGTCTCTCTCTCTCTCACTGTCTAACTCTGCCTGTCAAAAAAAAAAAAAAAAAAAAAAAAAGCACCTACTTAATGATGCCTGGGGCAACCTAAACCACACTTCAGGTCAGCTTTTACAGCAAATATTCAAGTCTGTGGATCTTCTAAATAAGGTAATGTTGAACAACTAATTAGCCTTTGAATAAATACTGATTATTGCAAAACTTTATACCCAGGCTAAATGACTATTTGACCGGTACAAGGAAAGTCTCTTAGCTCCCATTGTTTTGTAAACAACAGAATATAGTCTTCTTTTCCTAAGAGATATTCCACCTACAATTTGTCTGTTTCCAGTTATGCTCACCCTGTTTGACAAGTTTGTTTATTTCAGAGTTTAATAGCTTCTCAAAGTAATGATGAGCATGCAGGGGCTTCAACCACGGGCAGTAACAGATATAAATCTTCTGGCTCATGATAAGTTCATTAGATGAGATAGGTATATAGGTCCACACCCAGGATAGGCAGCGCCCACGGCCTAGATCAGCAGGAAGTAGAATTAGAAGATGGATCTTCATCCTTCAGCGCCCCTTAAGACTAAAGAATGGAACTCTCTGAGGAAGGAATGATGTGGAGTGAATGGGCAGATAACTAGTTTAGGTCTGCATGAGCTGGAATTCACTAAAAGGCTCAAAAGTAATTCTATCCTCCTACATGTCAATCAAAACATCCCTTTTTCCCCAGATGCACCTGTTTCACCTGGGACCTAAGCAGGGACACTATGAAAATATGGAAATTAAACTCCACATGGACTTTGTGGAAGCATCACAGAATTCCCAAATGGTTTCACACATTCACAAGCCACCCCTAACCCTCTACCTCATAACAGGGGCGAACATCAGGGAGAGGCTCCATTTTGGCACAGAACATAGCTGGATGTCTTGCACAGGTGTCCTCTCCATCTGTTCTCATCACTGGAATCTAAATGCTTCAGAAATGACAATTTGAACTTTAGTTTGTGTTCACACCAATGTATTTTCTCCAGTTAAATATTCAAAGAAAATGATAGCTCAAGTTGTGTAAATACAACCTTTGCTGAATTGAACAGGGAAGATAATTTAGGGAACACATCCCTTCAGTTTTTTTTTTTTTTTTTTTGTGATAACAACACACACTGCTCTCATTCATTTGCAAGGCTGATCTGCTGTCTCTATTCAGGATTTTTTTTTGGAAATCTGACCTACTGACCAGACCCTGATAGATTTTTTCTTCCCTCGGATCTTAGTTCATGTCATCTCTTTCTGTATAGAATGTTCAATCTTAATCTTTTTTTTTTTTCAATTTACTGTAGGAAAAACAGTGTTGAATATCCTCTCCTAGAATCCAATTCCAAGTCCACAGAGAGGGAACATTTGTACCTTCTTTGAATCCAGTTAAAATTAAGGGGTTTTTGATGGTGTGTTGGATTATTGACTTTTAAAGGGTGATGGCTGTAATTAAAAAAAAAAAACTATTTTTGCTTTCTAAACAAACGAGATAGGTTCTGACAGAAGTCACTATATTGCATTAGAGACAATGTAGATTTGTATAGTAAATGTCTAATATTCACCAGAAACCACTGGTGCAGGGGCTGGCATTGTGACATAGCAGGTAAAGCTACCATATGCAACTCTGGCATCCCATATGGGCAGCGGTTCTAGTCCCAGCTGCTCCACTTCCATTCACCTCCCCGTTAATGTGCCATGTAATGTAATGTAATGTAATGAAATGTTCCTGGGAAAGCAGTAGAGGACAGCTCAAGTACTTGGGACTCTGCACCCATGTTGGGAATCCAGACAAAACTCCTGGCTCTTGGCCTCGGACTGGCTCAGTTCCAGCCATTGTGGTCATCTGGGTAATGAACCAGAAGATGTAAGCTTCTCTCTGTTTCTCTCTCTCTCTCTCTCTCTCTCTCTCTCTCTTCCTCTCAAAATAACAAAAAACTTAAAGCAGATTTCAAAGCCTGATACATAACTCTGTTTCTTTGCTGTTTCCTCTGAGACTATAGTTCCATTGCTTGCTCCTGAGCTGCTGAACCAGTTTATTTCCCACCTGGCTCTTGCCAGTCGGCAGCATGAATACATCCCAGGAGGCGTGCTTACTAATGGTCACAGACTGAGACAACCAAATATGTCTCCCAGTGTTTATCAGTCTCCTTGTAGGTAGGAAGAAAATGGACTCTTGAGATTGATGTCTGGAATTAATTGGAAGTAGAAGGCATTTCTGCAAGACAGATGATAGAAACACATCAAAAATAAAAGAGGATGAAGAACAAAAAGCATCATAAAGCACTGGTGGAGTCCTTACTGTGCCAATCTTTCAGCTCTCAGGTGTTTACATCCAGCCTGGCAACTTTGACCTTCCTTTAACAACTATTCTGATGGTGGTAATTTTGAACACCCACTCGGATTTTCAAACATTATCCTTCTGTTGGAGAATCATCTCTTTTATGTTCAGGTAATTTCTTCAACAAGCTTTCCTGAAGGAAGTCCTTGCTTTGTTTTTCATCATAAATGCTGCAAAGTTACTGCCCATTCTTTCTTTCATTCTTACAGGAAGTATTGGCCAAGGATCAGTAAGTTTTCTTGAGGGAAAGAGGGAACAATGAAATTTCAAAATATTACATTGAAAAAGCAATACCAATTATTAGTATCTTAGAGATGTTATAATTATCTTGCAAGATTTTCTTATAAATGTTGTATGAAAAGAAATCAAATCAAAGATGATGTAGGAATTATATAAAAACACTTTTCTATGAGAACTTTTTTTTTTTTTGACAGGCAGAGTGGACAGTGAGAGAGAGATAGACAGAGAGAAAGGTCTTCCTTTTCTGTTGGTTCACCCCCCAATGGCCGCTGCAGCCAGCATGCTGTGGCCAGCGCACTGCACTGATCCGAAGCCAGGAGCCAGGTGCTTCTCCTGGTCTCCCATGCGGGTGCAGGGCCCAAGAACTTGGGTCATCCTCCACTGCACTCCCGGACCACAGCAAAGCGCTGCACTGGAAGAGGAGCAACCAGGACAGAATCCTGGGCCCCAAACCCCGACTGGGACTAGAACCTGGTGTGCCCGGAGGATTAGTCTATTGAGCCGGGGCACAGGCTATTCTATGAGAATTTAATGAACCATAAGCATTTTTAAAGTTGAAAAGTGTGGGACAAAGTGTTACATAAATACAAATCAACAAAGTTCCTTAGGAGAAAATAAATTTTTAAAATGATTTAATTATTTATTTGAAGAGCAGAGTTACAGAGAGGCAGAGGCAGAGAGAGAGAGAGAGAGAGAGAGAGAGAACTCTTCCATCTGCTGGTTTACTGTCCAAATGGCTGCAATGCCAGAGATGGGTCAATCCAAAGCCAGGAGCCAGGAGCTTCTTCCAAGTCTCCCACAATGGTGCAGGGGCCCAAGAACTTGAACCATCTTCTTCTTCTTCTTTTTCTTTTCTTTTTTTTTTTTTTTGACAGGCAGAGTGGACAGTGAGAGAGAGAGAGAGAGAGAGGTCTTTCTTTGCCGTTGGTTCATCCTCCAATGGCCACTGTGGCCAGCGCGCTGTGGCCGGTGCACCACGCTGATCCGATGGCAGGAGCCAGGTGCTTCTCCTGGTCTCCCATGCGGGTGCAGGGCCCAAGCACTTGGGCCATCCTCCACTGCACTCCCTGGCCACAGCAGAGAGCTGGCCTAGAAGAGGGGCAACCGGGCCAGAATCTGGCGCCCCGACTGGGTCTAGAACCCAGTGTGCCGGCGCTGCAAGGCTGAGGATTAGCCTAGTGAGTCACGGCGCTGACCTTGAACCATCTTCTAATGCTTTCCCAGGCTATAACAGAGAGCTGGATCAGATGTTGAGTAGCCAGTATTAGAACCAGTACCTATATGGAATGCTGACATTGTGGGTGGTGGGGGGGCCACCTCCCCCCCAAAGAAAAGAATTTTGAAACAATATTTATTTCTTTTCTTGAAAGGCAGAGTTAGAGAGAGATAGGCAGAGAAGACAAGGAGGGAGGGAGGGAGAGAAAGAGAGAGAAAGATAGAGAAAGAGAGAGAGAGAGAGAGAGAATATTCCATTTGCTGGTTTATTCCTCAAATGGCCACTAAAGCCAGGGCAGTGCCAGGCCAAAGCCAAGACACTCTGTGGGTCTCCCACCTTTAGCCTACATATGTGGGCCATCTTCTTCTGCTTACCTAGAGGGTAAGATAATAAGTCAGTAAAAAGATAAAGTTAAAAAACCTGTGCTCAATTTTCTCTGCGTTTTCTAGGAAGCTGAAGAGGAAGTGGGGCAGCCAGAACGTGAACCCATTCCCATAGGGGACGTCAGCATCACCTGCAGTGGTTTACCCTGCTGTATGACCATGCCAGCCAGGAGAAAAGAAATGTCAAGGCCAGAAACATTTATCTCAACCGACAAGAATTCAAACTAATTTTGGCTTCTTGTCCATAAAATCTTTTAAAAAAACAAAAACTTACTTTCCTCACCCTAGATCAATTCTGGAACAAATAAACATTTGCATGACTTCATGTCTTTTCTGAGAGCCATTTTCCTAGCATGCCCTTCTCTTCACCTTTATTCCTATTAAATCTCATTTATTCTTCAAAGCTTAGACCAGATATCCATCATCTCATGGACTATTTACCTGGTCTCCATTAGAAAGATAGAGTCTGGCTGGCGCCACGGCTCAATAGGCTACTCCTCCACCTGCAGCACTGGCACCCCGGGTTCTAGTCCCGGCCGGGGTGCCGGATTCTGTCCTGGTTGCTCTTCTTCCAGTCCAGCTCTCTGCTGTGGTCCAGGAGTGCAGTGGAGGATGGCCCAAGTGCTTGTGCCCCCTGGACCCGCATGGGAGACCAGGAGAAGCACCAGGCTCCTGGTTTCAGATCAGCGCGGTGCACTGTCCACAGTGCGCTGGCCACAGCGGCCGTTGGGGGATGAACCAACAGTAAAGGAAGACATTTCTCTCTGTCTCTCTGTCTTATTGTCCACTCTGCCTGTCAAAAAAATTAAATTAAAAAAAGAAAGATACAGTCTTTATTTCCACAGCATTTTCACAAATCAGTATTTTAGCACATAAAATGTGAGAACATACTAATTTATTAGTAAGGCTTTTCTAAGAACTCATTGAAAACATGGATGATGCTTCACTCATCCTTGCAAGTTCTTTGCAGAATTTGGCAAGAGAAAACACTATATGTCTTCTTATCCTATGGGGGAGTTGTCTGAATGTGAAAAGAAGAGAGAACAAGCAGAAATCATTAGAAATGTAGAACACTTCAACAGGAAAGTGACTCATCCAACCTCTTCACTTTGCTGTTGAAGAAACAAGTACAGAATAAGTAAGTGCAAATAACAATCCTCCCAATGGAACCCCCAGCTATATAATCAGTAATTCTTTAGCTCTTGTGATTCACCTATCCCCCCAGATATTAAGTACTTACATGATGAGTGCAATAACTAGGTATTATTAGGTAGTGAATAAGGGCACACCTGAACTTCTCATCTAGAGATTCACAGTCTGAGGGCTGGTGTGTGGTGGATGACACAGCACCCAGAAACTAAGCACAGCAGAGATCAGAAAACTGAAGAAGGCTATTATCTAGCAGTCATGATATTGGTATAACAGGTGTCTACAGTTATTGAGAATATCGAGCCTGAAATGCAGGAGGGTGGATAAGTATGTGTTGGTTTCCCTGGATTACCTTAAAAAAGACATTACAAAAATGACAATACTCACACGCTTAAAAAATAAGTACCAATCTTTTAAGTGCAGATTACACAGAATGGAGAATGTCCGGAGATCATGAGTCTCTCAGGATAAAAAATAGTCAACTTCATCTTAACCCCAAATAGAATCAAGCAAATGACAGTCATAAAACAAAAATCAGATTTAAAAGTTTCTGACCTATGATCACAAATTACTTCCATGTGGTCACCAAAAACCCAAGGAGCTAGAGAACAAAGAACATGTGAGCTTGAGAATTGGAGCTAGTAAAGAACTTTGGAGATGTTTATTAGCATATTACAGAACTGTTGGAATCAGTACCACTGTTTAAAGAAATGGCATTATGTTGGAAAGAAAATTGAGCTTGTATTTTACAAAAGATTTTTTTAAATTTTATTTAAGGAAATTTAAATTTCATGTATTTCATATATGCAGATTTAGGAACACAGTAGTAATTTCCACCCTACCCTTCCTCAAACCTGTGCTCTCAACTTTCTTCCCCTTCATTCTCCTATTTCCATTCTTATTTTTTGCTCAGATTTATTTTTAATTACCTTTATACACATAAGGTTAACCTTACACTTCACTTTACCTTAAGTAGAGAATTCAACAAATAATATTAGGGAAAAAAATGTTCCACAACAGTCCAGAAAATGGCTACTAAAAATCACTACATCTCAAAGTGTCAATTTCGCTCCTATAGATTACCTTTTAGGTATCCAATTAGTTACCACAGATTAGGGAGAACATATCATATTTGCTTTTTGAAAACTGTCTTATTTCACAAAGTATAATGGTTTCTGGTTGCATTCATTTTGCTGCAAACAACAGGATTTCATTTTCATTTTCACCAGGTAGTATTCCATAGTGTATATATATAATAATTTCTTTATCCAGTCTTCTGTTAATGGACATCTCAGTTGATTCCATATCTGAGCTATTGTGAAATGAGCTGCAAATGAGTAGAGATCACTGATTTATTTGCTGACTTCTTTTCCTTTGGGTAAATTCCCAGGAGTGTGATGGATGGATCATATGGTAGGTCTATATTCAGATTTCTGAGATATCTCCATACTGGTTTAGGAATTAAGGTGTGCTGATTCATAGAGGGAGTTTGGGAGGATTCTACCCCTTTCAATTGCTTTGTAGCCATTTGGGGAGTGAACCAGCAGATGGAAGACCTTTCTCTTTGTGCCTCCCTCTCACTGTCTGTAACTCTAACTTTCAAATAAACAAATAAAAATCTTTAATAAAAAAAGTAAATTAAATTGGTTCATGGTAAATATCAGGAAAATATGATAAAATATCAAGAGAGTGATAAAGGCAAAGTAAATCAGAATTTAGGAGAATGAAAGCTAATAGAAATGCAAGGTAGCCCCTGAGAAGGAAAAGACAAAAGGAAAAATAGGAGGCACAGCATGTGAGAAGACTTCACATTGAGTGAGATGAAGATTTTTCAAAAAGGGGACAGGAGACAGCATGTAAGCATTTCAAACAAAGCTGAGAGGTGATTTGGGTGGGTCACATGGATATCCAGTGTGATCAGGGCCAAGGGATGCACACCTAAAATATTTTTAAATGAGTATTCTCTATGGCATTCTTAAGTCATTCATTTACCTATTTATGTAATTAACCTTGTAAGTAATTAGCAATATTTAAATTACATCTATTATCAGAATAACTAGTTTTTTTAAAAAAAAATTTATGTACAACAGTAATTAACAAACTACTTTAAAAATAACTCATATTTGCTGAGTTCCCAACCTGCTATACATTTTCATGCCTCATCTTCTGTAATTCTCATAATGTGTTTTTATCATCAGTTGAAAAAATAGTGGCTCATGGACTGGGCTTGGATTTGATTGATAAAAATTCTATGAAATATTCTATATTAGCTTTTATGGCAAGTCTGAACAAAGTATTATCTTATGCTCCTCATGTACCAAAAATATCATTATCATATTGCACCACTAGCAATTATATCAGTCTGACCAGTATTGTTTTCATAATATATTTGAGCCTAGATAATTTCATGTTTAGTTTGTCTCATGAGTCTGCTTACTGGTGGGTTCAACAGCATGGCACTGAGGTCCTAGCAAAGACCCTCTCAAGGCCTCACAACGTGATGCAGAAACAGAGAGAGTCATGTACCAAAGGGGCCAAGTGCATGGGGTGGCCATGCTTTATAATGACCCACTGACACCGGCACAAACTCAGTCCAGCAAGAACTACATCAGTGTCTCCCAAGAGTAGTGCCCCAGGACTAAACGACCTTGCACAAGGACCCATCTCTTACAAGGTCCACCGCCTCAACCTTGCCATGTTGAGGACCATGTTTCCAGTATATGAGACTTTGGGGAAAACACTCAAACCAACTGCAAAAGATAGCAGCCACTAAAGGTAAAAAGACTATTTAGACATACACTTGAGAAAAATGATGAATCATCAAAAGCAAAAAACAGAGTTACTGTCCCACAATGGTTATCTACTCATTGTTCTGGGCTTCTCTTTAGTCAAGTCCATCATTCAGTCACGTGGACTTCCAGCTGTATCAACTTTCCAGGAGCAAATGGCAATATATTTTTCAAAAAATAAGCAGGGTTAGTTTAGTTATCCAGAAACATCTGGATGAATATATTTGTAATAGATATTAAGTCAACCCACATAAGCCATGCCATAAAGTTTTGCTAACAATACCGTGGTCAACAATAACATGTACTCCTAATTGTGCAGTAGATGTGTTTGAGAATTCATAATCATTTTTAAACATCAACAATAAACTGTGTCATGGAATATTTGTTGTATATGACTGGATTTCATTTTTTTACTGCTGTGTAGTATTCCATAGAGTATACATCCCCTAATTTTTTATCCAATCTTCTGTTGATGGGCATTTAGGTTCTCAGATCTGAAAAAAAAAATGATGATGAAATTCACATTGAGGCACAGGAAATCTCGAATAGCTAAAGCAATCTTTTTTTGTTTGTTTGTTTGTTTTTTATAAAGCTTTTATTTAAAGAATATAAATTTCCAAAGAACAGCTTATGGATCACAATGGCTCCCCCACACACAACCTCCCTCCCTCCCCCTACCCTCCACTCTCCCGCTCCCTCCCACACTCCGCCCACATCAAGATTCATTTTCAATTCTCTTTATACACAGAAGATCAATTTAGTACATATTACGTAAAGATTTCAACGGTTTACCCTCGCATAGAGACACAAAATGATAATACTGTTGGAGTGCTACTTATAGTATTAATTCACAATGTACAGCACATTAAGGACAGAGATCCTACATGATTTTTTTTTTAAAAATTGATTAATTGTCTATGCAATTTCCAGTTTAACACCAAGATTTTTTAATCATTTGCAATTATCTTTATATAAAGAAGATCTATTCAATATATACTATGTAAAGATTTCACCAGTTTGCACCCACTCAGAAACACAAAGTGCAAAAATACTGTTTCAGTACTAGTAATAGCATTATTTCACATTGGATAACACATTAAGGACAGATCCCTCATGAGACGTAAGTACACAGTGACTCCTGATGTTGATTTAACAATTTGACACTCTTGTTTATGGCGTCAGTAATCTCCCTAGGCTCTGGTCATGAGTTGCCGAGGCTATGGAAGCCTTTAGGGTTCGCCGACTTCGATCTTATTCCGACAGGGTCATAGTCAAAGTGGAAGTTCTCTCCTCCCTTCAGAGAAAGGTACCTCCTTCTTTGATGGCCCCGTTCTTTCCACTGGGATCTCACTCGCAGAGATCTTTCATTTAGGTCTTCTGTTTTTTCCAGAATGTCTTGGCTTTCCATGCCTAAACTATTCTCATGGGCTCTTCAGCCAGATCCGCATGCCTTAAGGGCTGATTCTGAGGCCAGAGTGCTATTTAGGACATCTGCCATTCTATGAGTCTGCTGTGTATCCTGCTTCCCATGTTGGATCATTCTCTCCCTTTTTCATTCTATCAGTTAGTATTAGCAGACACTAGTCTTGCTTGTGCGATCCCTTTGACTCTTAGACCTATCAGTGTGATCAATTGTGAGCTGAAATTGATCACTTGGACTAATGAGATGGCCTTGGTACATGCCACCTTGATGGGATTGTATTGGAATCCCCTGGCACAATTCTAACTCCATCATTTGGGGCCGTTCTGATTGAGCATGTCCCAAATTTTACATCTCCTCCCTCTCTTATTCCCACTCTTATATTTCACAGAGATCACTTTTCAGTTAAAATTTAAACACCTAAGAATAATTGTGTGTTAATTACAGAGTTCAACCACTAGTACTAGGATAAAAAAAAAATACTACCATGGATAAAGTATTACATTGTACAACAACAGTCAGCACAAGAGCTGATCGAGTCACTGTTTCTCATAGTGTCCATTTCACTTCTACAGGTTTCCCCTTTGGTGCTCAGTTAGTCATCGCCAATCAAGGGAAACAAATGATATTTGTCTCTTTGGGACTGACTTAATTCACTCAGCATGATGTTTTCCAGATTCCTCCATTTTGTTGCAAGTGACCGGATTTCATTGTTTTTGACTGCTGTATAGTATTCTGTAGAGTACATGTCCCATAATTTCCTAATCCAGTCTACTGTTGATGGGCATTTGGGTTGGTTCCAAGTCTTAGCTATTGTGAATTGAGCCGCAATAAACATTACTGTGCAGACGGCTTTTTTGTTTGCCCATTTAATTTCCTTTGGGTAAATTCCAAGGAGTGGGATGGCTGGGTTGAATGGTAGGGTTATATTCAGGTTTCTGAGGAATCTCCAGACTGACTTCCATAGTGGCTTCACCAGTTTGCATTCCCACCAACAGTGGATTAGTGTCCCTTTTTCCCCACATCCTCTCCAGCATCTATTGTTGGTGGATTTCTGAATGTGAGCCATTCTCACCGGGGTGAGGTGAAACCTCACTGTGGTTTTGATTTGCATTTCCCTGATTGCTAGGGATCTTGAACATTTTTTCATGTGTCTGTTGGCCATTTGGATTTCCTCTTTTGAAAAATGTCTATTGAGGTCCTTGGCCCATCTCTTAAGTGGGTTGTTTGTTTTGATGTTGTGGAGTTTCTTAATTTCTTTGTAGATTCTGGTTATCAACCCTTTATCTGTTGCATAGTTTGCAAATATATTTTCCCATTCTGTCGGTTTCCTATTCACTTTCCTGACTGTTTCTTTTGCAGTACAGAAACTTTTCAATTTGATGCAATCCCAGTAGTTAATTTTGGTTTTCAGTGCCTGTGCTTCTGGGGTCTTTTCCAAGAAGTCTTTGCCAGTACCTATGTCTTGCAGGGTTTCTCCTATGCTCTCTAGTAATTTGATGGTGTCGGGTCTTAGGTTTAAATTTTTAATCCATGTTGAATGAATTTTTGTGTAAGGTGAAAGGTAGGGGTCTTGCTTCATGGTTCTGCACGTGGAAATCCAGTTTTCCCAGCACCATTTATTAAACAGACTGACCTTACTCCAGGGACTGGTTTTGGATCGTTGATCAAATATAAGTTGGCTGTAGGTGTTTGGATTGATTTCTGGAGTTTCTATTCTGTTCCATTGGTCTATCCATCTGTTTCTGTACCAGTACCATGCTGTTTTGATAACAACTGCCCTGTAGTATGTCCTGAAATCTGGTATTGTGATGCCTCTGGCTTTGTTTTTGTTGTACAAAATTGCTTTAGCTATTCGAGGTCTCCTGTGTCTCCATATGAATTTCAGCATCATTTTTTCCAGATCTGAGAAGAATGTCCTCGGTATCTTGATTGGTATTGCGTTGAATCTGTAAATTGCTTTTGGGAGAATGGACATTTTGATGATATTGATTCTTCCAATCCATGAGCATGGGAGATTTCTCCATTTTTTGGTATCCTCGTCTATTTCTTTCTTTAAGGTTTTGTAATTTTCATTGTAGAGATCTTTAATGTCCTTAGTTAAATTTATTCCAAGGTATTTGATTGTTTTTGTAGCTATTGTGAATGGGATTGATCTTAGCAGTTCTTCCTCAGCCATGGCATTGTCTGTGTATACAAAGGCTGTTGATTTTTGTGCATTGATTTTATATCCTGCTACTTTGCCAAACTCTTCTATGAGTTCCAATAGTCTCTTAGTAGAGTTATTTGGGTCCCCCAAATAAAGAATCATGTCGTCTGCAAAGAGGGATAGTTTGAGTTCTTCCTTCCCAACTTGTATCCCTTTAATTTTTTTTCTTGCCTAATAGCTCTGGCTAAGACTTCCAGCACTATATTGAATAGCAGTGGTGAGAGTGGGCATCCCTGTCTGGTACCAGATCTCAGTGGAAATGCTTCCAACTTTTCCCCATTCAATAGGATATTGGCCGTGGGTTTTTCATAAATTGCTTTGATTGTATTGAGGAATGTGCCTTCTATACCCAGTTTGCTTAGGGTTTTCATCATGAAAGGGTGTTGAATTTTATCGAATGCTTTCTCTGCGTCTAGTGAGATAATCATATGGTTTTTCTTCTGCAGTCTATTAATGTGGTGGATCACGTTGATTGTTTTGCGAATATTGAACCATCCCTGCATACCAGGGATGAATCCCACTTGGTCTGGGTGGATGATCTTTCTGATGTGTTGTTGCAGTCTATTGGCCAGAATTTTGTTGAGGATTTTTGCATCTATGTTCATGAGGGATATTGGTCTGTAATTCTCTTTCAATGCTGCATCTTTTTCTGGCTTAGGAATTAAGGTGATGCTGGCTTCATAGAAAGAATTTGGGAGAATTCCCTCTTTTTCGATTGTTCTGAAAAGTTTGAGAAGAATTGGGGTTAGTTCTTCTTTAAATGTCTGGTAGAATTCAGCAGTGAATCCATCTGGTCCTGGGCTTTTCTTTGTTGGGAGGGCCTTTATTACTGATTCAATTTCTGACTCACTTATGGGTCTGTTTAGGTTTTCTATGTCTTCCTGGTTCAATTTAGGTAGGTTGCATGTGTCCAGTAATCTATCCATTTCTGATAGGTTTCCCTGTTTGCTGGCATACAAGTCCTTGTAGTAATTTCTGATGATTCTTTTGATTTCTGTGGTGTCTGTTGTTATATTTCCTTTTTCATCTCTGATTTTACTGATTTGGGTCTTTTCTCTTCTTTTTTTAGTTAGTTGGGCCAATGGGGTGTCAATCTTGTTTATTTTCTCAAAAAACCAGCTCCTCGTTTGGCTGATTTTTTGTAATGTTTTTTTGGATTCAATCCTGTTGATTTCTTCTCTGATTTTGATTATTTCTCTTTTTCTACTAGATTTGGGTCTAGTTTGCTGCAAATTTTCTAGATCCTTGAGATGCATTGAAAGCTCATCTATTTGGTGCCTTTCCAGTTTCTTGATGTAGGCACCTATTGATATAAACTTTCCTCTTAACACTGCTTTTGCTGTATCCCATAAGTTTTGGTATGTTGTGCTGTTATCCTCATTTACTTCCAGAAAATTTTTGATTTCTCTTTTGATTTCTTCAGTGACCCATTGTTCATTCAGGAGCATGTTGTTCAATCTCCATGTGTTTGCATATGCTCTAGGGATTCCTGAGTTGCTAATTTCCAACTTCAATCCCTTATGGTCTGAGAAGTTGCATCGTATGATTCTAATTCTTTTGAATTTGCTGAGACTTGCTTTATGGCCTAATATGTGATCAATCCTAGAGTAGGTTCCATGTACTGCTGAGAAGAATGTGAATGCTTTACGTGTAGGATGAAAAGTTCCGTAGATATCTGTTAGATCCATTTGGGCTATAGTGTTGTTTAAATCTACTGTCTCCTTATTGATCTTCTGTTCTGTCGATCTGTCAATATCTGTGAGTGGAGTATTGAAGTCCCCCAGTACTATTGTGTTGGGGTCTAAGTCTCCCTTTAAGTTTCTTAACAAATTTTTTAAATAAACCTGTGGCCTGTAATTAGGTGCATATACATTGAGAATTGTTATATCTTCCTGTAGTATTGATCCCTTAATCATTATATAATGTCCCTCTTTGTCTCTCTTAACAGTTTTTGTGTTAAAGTTTATGTAGTCCGATATTAAGATGGTTACACCCGCTCTTTTTTCATTTCTGTTGGCATGGTATATCTTGTTCCATCCTTTTATTTTCAGTCTGTATGGATCTTCGTTGGAAAGATGTGTTTCTTGTAGGCAGCAAATAGATGGTTTTTGTTCCTTAACCCAGTCAGCCAATCTCTGTCTTTTAACAGGACAGTTTAGACCGTTAACGTTCAATGTGACTATTGATAAGTGGTAAGTTTGCCCTGCCATTTGCCAAAGATATTTTCTAATGTATGCTTTGAATTCCCTGTGATCTTTTGCCGTGAGGTTCCCTTCATTTACCTTCTTTCATGTTGATGGTCGTGTTTCTGTGTTTCTGTGTGTAACACGTCTTTAAGTATCTTTTGCAGGGCTGGACGAGTGGCAACAAATTCTTTCAATTTTTGTTTGTTATGAAAGGTCTTTATTTCGCCTTCATTCACAAATGAGAGCTTTGCAGGGTATAATATTCTGGGCTGGCAGTTTTTCTCTCTAAGTACCTGGGCTATGTCTCGCCATTCCCTTCTAGCTTGTAGGGTTTCTGTTGAGAAGTCAGCTGTAAGTCTAATTGGAGATCCTCTGAGAGTAATCTGACGTTTCTCTCTTGCACATTTTAGGATCTTTTCTTTTTGCTTCACTGTGGTGAGTTTAATTACAATATGTCGTGCAGAGGATCTCTTTTGGTCATGTTTATTAGGGGTTCTATGAGCTTCCTGGATTAGGATTTCTCTGTCTTTCTCCAAGCCTGGAAAATTTTCTGCTAGTATCTCCCTAAAAAGGCCTTCTAATCCTTTCTCCCTCTCCATACCTTCAGGAACACCTAGAACCCGAATGTTGGGTTTTTTAATAGTATCCTGTAAATTCCCGACGGTATCTTTTAGTTTTCTAATTTCCTCTTCTTGTCTTTGGTTTGACTGTTTCCTCTCCTGTTCACTGTCTTCTAGGTCCGATATTCTCTCCTCTGCTTCACCCATTCTGGTTTTAAGGCCCTCAAGATTGCTTGTCACTTGATCTATTGAGTTCTTCAATTCATTAAGATTTTTTGTCACTCTCGTAGCTTCTTGTTCTACTAGTTGTTTCATTTCGTTTTGATTTCTCCGTAGTGCTTCATTCTCGTGAGAGAGATTTTCTATCTTATCCATTAAAGATTTCTGTAGTTCAAGAATTTGTTTTTGAGAACTTCTTAATGTTCTTATCAATTCTTTGAGATCTGCTTCTTGCATTTCTTCTATCTCATTATCTTCACAATCCTGACTTGGGGTGTCTTTTCCGTTTGGGGTCATCATAGCGTCTTCCTTGATCTTGCTCCCTCGGAATCTGTTTTTGTTTGGCATTTTTTTTTTTCCCCACACTCTTTCTCTGGGTTGTCAAGGTAACGGAGTTTGTGTGCGCGGTGTGTTCCCAGTTTTTGGATCCCCTTCAGGTTTCTACAGCCTCGGGTTTTTGGTTCCGTCCGCCTCAGTGATGGGCGGGCGCACCTCGTCGCATTGCGTTTAATCAAATTCGACTTCGTAAGGTGGGCGGCGAGAGGGGCTAGTGTCCGTGCGGGCTCGCCTCAACTGTGCTGTTTCCCCCGTGGGGGTCTGCTTCCCCCCGCCAGTGTCTCGGGATCCCTGTATCGGCTCCCGTTCACGCGCGCAGATCCTGCGGCGATTGTGTTCCGCCCGGCTCCAGTCTCAGCCGGCGGGCGCGCGCCGTGCCACTGCGTTTAATCTAGCTGGACTTAGCAGGGTGGGTGACGAGAGAGGCTAGTGTCCGTGTGGGCTCGCCTCAATTGTGCTGTTTCCCTGGGGTCTGCTTCCCCCCCGCCAGTGTCTCAGGGTCCCTGTATCGGCTCCCGTTTAAGCGCTCAATTCCAATGGCGACTGTGTTCCGTCCGGTTCCCGTCCCTCCCGGCAGTTCCCGTGCCACTATGGCACGATTTGCCGTTCGCAAACTTACTTTTCCCTAGGTCCTCTGGGTCTCATTCACTGGGTCCGGAAGAATTTCCACTGCATTTTTTTCCCTGAGATTTTTCCTGAGGCTACAGTAACTCTGTTTTTATTAAACTATCTTTTTGCGGACTGCTAGTGCGTGTCCTCACTATTCCGCCATCTTGGCTCCGCCTACTAAAGCAATCTTATACAACAAAAATAGAGTTGGAGACATCACAAAACAGCCTAGTACTGGTACAAAAATAGTTGGATAGACAATGGAACAGAATAGAAAAACCAGAAATCAATCCAAATCCTTCATCAAATACAAGTTGGAGCTAAAACCAATTCCTGGAGCAAGGACAATCTATTCAACAAATGGTGCTGGGAAAAATGAAGTTCCACTTGCAGAAGTAGGAAGGAAGATCCCTACACAAAAATCTACTCAACATGGATTAAAGATCTAAATCTGCAACCTGACACCATCAAATTATTAGAGAACATCGGAGAAACCCTGCAAGATAGAGGCACAGGCAGATTTCTTGGAAAAGACCCAGAGGCACAGGCAGTCAAAGCCAAAATTAACAACTGGGATTACATCAAACTGAGAAGTTTCTGTACTGTAAAAGAAACAGTCAGGAAAGTGAAGAGGCAACCAACAGGATGGGAAAAAATATTTGCAAACTATGCAACCGATAAAGAATTAATAACCAGAATCTACAAAGAGACCAAGAAACCCCACTGGCTGGCGCCGCGGCTCACTAGGCTAATCCTCCGTCTTGTGGCACTGGCACACTGGGTTCTAGTCCCGGTCGGGTTCCGGATTCTGTCCTGGTTGCCCCTCTTCTAGGCCAGCTCTCTGCTGTGGCCTGGGAATGCAGTGGAGGATGGCCCAAGTGCTTGGGCCCTGCACCCCATGGGAGACCAGACCAGGATAAGTACCTGGCTCCTGCCATCAGATCAGCGCCGTGCGCCAGCCACAGCGCGCCAGCCGTGGCGGCCATTGGAGGGTGAACCAAGGACAAAAGGAAGACCTTTCTTTTTTTTTTTTTTTCTTAATGGGCACGGAAGACCTTTCTCTCTGTCTCTCTCTCTCACTGTCAACTCTGCCTGTCAAAAAAAAAAAAAAAAAGAAACTCCACCATGCCAAAACAAACAACCCACTTAAGAGATGGGCCAAGGACCTCAGTAGACATTTATCAAAAGAGGAAATCCAAATGGCCAAGAGACACATGAAAAAATGTTCAGTATCCCTGGCCATCAGGAAAATGCAAATCAAAACCACAATGAGGTTTCATCTCACCCTGGTTAGAATGTCTTTCATACAGAAGTCTTCCAACAGCAAATGCTGGGAAGATTTGGGGGAAAAGGCACACTAATCCACTGCTGGTGGCAATGCAATTTGGTAAAGCCACTATGGAAGACAGTATGGAGATTCCTCATAAACCTGAATATAACCCTACCATACAACCCAGCCATCCCATTCCTTGGAATTTACCCAAGGGAAATTAAATTGACAAATAAAAAAGCTATCTGCATCTCAATGTTTATTGCAGCTCAATTCACAATAGATAAGACGTGGAATCAATCTAAATGCCCATCAACAGAAGACTGAATCAAGAAATTATGGGATATATCTTTTGGTATATAGATTGTTGTTCAAAATGCCTGTCACCAGGCACTCATTTATTTGCTCATTCATTTGTTCAATTCATATTTGTCAGCTGCTGACTATGTGTCTGGAGTTGTGGCAGACACTGTGGAGGTTGAATAAATTAACTTGTCAGTGTTTTATCCCAGAAGAATTAAAAATAGAAACAACTCTAAGATGAAAAGCAAACATGTTAACATAAAAATAAGATTTCAAAAAAAATAAATTTATACTGGAGGATCTGTACATATAATAAAGGTAGAAGAGATCTTGGCAATAATTAAGAAAGAGCTCAAATTTGAGATGATTTATTGAGGCTTGGTAGATATTTGTAAGGCAATTATGAGATATGGGGTTTCATCCTGTACAACTATATTCAGTGGAACATTCTAGTTACTAAAATTTTTATGTATTAAGATTTTTCAGGTTTTTTATATTGTATTTCATTGTCTCTAATTTAAGAATAATAAAAATTCTGAGCAGAGATTTCCTATAAAGTACAAAAAAAATCTGAGATTCAGTTTTAGAGATCATATACACATCTGAGATATGATATAGGAGTTTATCCATGTATCTCACAGCAGTATATCTCTGATCTTTTAATAAGGTAATATAACTGAAAGCAAATGGAAATACTGTATCATTTTTGTAGAAACACATCTACTGTTGGTGAAAACAATATTCATGTACAAGCTTTCACAGATAATTGTAGACATTTTGAAGAGATTTTTTTGGTCTGTTTTTCACATGGAGAAAACCATCACCCATACTGAAATTGAGTCCATATCTGGGTATTGGTGGGTAGACTCAAGGAGATGGTTGCCCAATCATGTGCCATGTGTTTAAACTGTTGTACAGACTGGGTCTGCCCTCTTCATTTGAAGACCCTTGCAGAACTAGCCCAAGGATATGGCAAATTGGATCCCTTTCCATAAGACACTCTCTCCATTATGACATTTGAGAGAAGAAATCACTTTCTCTAGCAGTTGGCCTCTAAAATATACTTCATGTCAGCATTTTTGTGACAATTAACATTATAATGAAAGACTGAATCTGTGCCCCTTCAATCCCAGTTTCATGGTTCAGCCATGATACTTGTTGAGTTCTTTTACAATTCTTGCCAGCAACTATCCACCTACTTGATACCATTTCAAAAATAATATTGTAGATCTCATTTTTATCAAAACTAGTGATATTTGTTTTAAAGAGATGATACTAATTATAAAAAGATCGAGGGTATTAAATAGATCTCAACAATGAAATGTTGGAGTAAAAAAGACCATTATGGAACAATATCTACAATTTATGCATTGTTTTTTCTTTCAAAGCATGCAACAACAACAAAAAAACTCATGTGTGATCACCTATAAGCAAGTTTATGAAAACTAGTTTGAAGACAGTCCACCACATTTTTGACACTGGTTTTTAGGATATATTGGGGATCTGTATACAAAGAGGAAGTTGGAAGACAGAAATAAATGATATTTTAATACTCTATATTCATATGCAAATTTAAAATTTGAGTTTATCCACAAATAGAAGCAAATATAATATAATGTTCAATGTCTTATACTTGTGCAATTGCTGATTTTATTGGAGAGTAGCCAAGTGTGTATTACTTTCCTTTTACACTTTTCTATAATTTTAATCCTCAAATAAATGTTCAATGTTTTTAAAGGTTGAGGCGTTGAGCTGAGGAGTATTCCATAAATACTGACAATTTTGTTAAACTTGATTATCCATTCCTTTTGTTAACTAGTTTAGTAGCAGCACATGACTAAAGACAGAGCTATTTGACCAGCTCTGTGACAGTGGTAAAATTACAGAGGAGAAATTAGAGGGATGGGAATTTAGTGCAGTGGTTAGTTGCCACTTGGGACACCTGCAGCTCGTATTGGAGTGCCCAGATTCCAGGACCAGCTTTGATGATGGCTTAGGTGCATGGATATCCTTGTTTCACCTGGAAGACATGGACTGAGTGCCTGGCTATTGGGAGCATTTGAGGTATGTATCAACTGAGGATGGTCTCTCTCTCTCTCTCTCTCTCTCTCTCTCTCTCTCTCTCTCTCTCTCCCTCTCCCTCCCTTCCTCTCTCCCTCCCCCTCCCTATCTCTCTCCCTCCCTCTCCCCCTCCTCCTTCCTATCTCTACTTCTCCTAGTTTCATGGAAATGAAATAATTTAGAAATAATAATGCAGTTGAAGACTAGGGAATATGCTCAAACTATTAAAAAGGGAGGAATTACACCACCCAAATATAGCCTTCTTTTGATTATTCTACCTGCACTATATAGACAATTAAATTTTTATATCCATTACCCATTCTATTGTGCTGAGATCTAAATAAAGAGCAGATATGATAGGAAAATGTTAAACTATCTTGATTGGAATGGGCTACAGGCATTATTAGGTGAAGGAATTCCTGAAGTTGTGAATAGAATCCCATTTCCCATCCCACCCACACCCAAATCAAAGTTTCTATGAATGCAACAGAACTTTTTGGTTCATGTTTAGGCATTCTCAGAGTCTGAAGAAAAGAAAAGAAAATAATAGATTAATGTGTCAGTAGCTCAGTGAGTTGAATGATGGTGATGTATTTCATTGTCATACCTGAGGTACCAGCTATTTCAAATCTTAACAATTTCCATAAATATCCAAGTAGAAGTGTTATAAGAAAGTTTATCTTCAGACACAAAGTAGCATTCCAGATTTTTAAAACAGGTGGTTATTTTCTGAAACTGAGTGCAGATATTGTGTAGTGGTGCAGATTTACCACTCAGAAGACACACTGAGAGTCAGAGAAAAGACCATATACCCTGCCTTTCTAGAAGTAGCAGCTGTGGCACACAGAAAACTGACTTGACATTCAGGTCTCAGGCTGAGCACAATAGAGAACACATTTTGACATTGGGGGGGGGGGGGTAAGGGTTCTATTTCTTGCTGAGTTTCTCTTCTCTTGCCTTCTGCCATCACTGTAGGGATCTGCAAGGTTTGTGGTGTTCCTCCAAGTGCTAACAGTGTTGAAGCCTTGATAACTTATGAATCAAATTATAAGCATTTGTATTTAGACAGTCTGATATTTCACCTCCTCTACTTGAATAAGCATATCTGAGGAAGGAACCCGAAAACTTGGGATATGGTATACTCTTTATTTCCAGATAAGATGACAACCCTACAAGCCCAAACTTACCTCTTTTTGCCTCTGACTTGAGTATGATGGTGATTCATCTCCCAATGTAAACATAGTATAGTGGTGAAAAACTCAGACTTGGGAACAGGTTCTCAGTATATAATGTGTTTAATCCTTAATTAATTTGATGACCCTGGAAAAGTATTGCATTACTCTGCCTCAGTTTACTCACCATCAAACATCAGAAGATACTGGTGCTAACTAATTCCAAATGTTTGCAGAGGAATTAAATGAGTGTATACACACATACACATACACACATTATTTGTATGTAATTCAACTCAACACTATTGACAGAAATGTGCTACCAATAATAATTCTCAGTTAAAAATGAGTGAAACAGGAAATATTTTAGTCGGCTTAATCCTAATAAAACAACAGGGGCATTGTCAAGAATCTTTCTACACTAGACCTAGAATCTGGTCGCAATACTGTTTGCTCATCCTCCTAAACTTTCCCCAGCTGGATTCCAGAATTAACATTAAGGCTTCATTAAGGAAAGATTAAGATTCCTGTTTAACCTAAGGCTCCAAAGCCTGTCACTTTCTCCCCTCTCTATGTGTATCTGGGTCAATGTTTGTGCTGCTCACACTGGGCCCTACTTTGAATTCCAGCCCTGGTGCTTATGCAATGCCTGTTGGGTCTCAATACCCAGGGCTGGAGTCCCACCATTGCCTAGACCTTCACACTAAAATCATCCTCCTCCTGTCCGACAAGTGCCTCCTGCTAAGTGAAGCTACCACTGCATGGGCACAACAGTGGAAATCTACTTGTGCAAGTCCTGAATCTGTGAGGAATTTATGTTTGACTCCTCCAAGGAGGCAAACTGCAAGGTTGTATTTTCTGTCTGTAAATTATGCATTCCTTGTCATGTAGGTCATTGATCTCTCTGCCCCTTTAATGCCTACTAATTCTTGAAATCAGAGCTTGGAGTCTCCTCCTGACTCCCTCTTGTTGTATCCATAACATCCAGAAAATCTGCCGTCAGTGCTTTCACTACAGACAGTGTAGACTGATACACAATTTTACATGATTCTTGTGCTCCTGGAAAACAGAAATAAAGAAAGACTCCTACACTCTGTGATTTGGAAAGCAATACACTACAAAGAACTACCCTTCTCTTTATAACTTAGCTAAGACCATCTAGCTCGCCCACCTATGAAAAGGCCAAAATAGATCCTACAAGTTGTTCTTTGATTCATAAACTGTAAGCTCCACCATTTATCCATACTAATCAATCAGAACACAATGTCTGCTAACTTAACAAAGGTTTGATTAGGCTTCTTTCCACACAATGTGAGCTTTCCCCATTCTTCCCACCCCTGGCTTCGGAGCACAATGCAGCGTTCCTTGAGGCTCCCTACAGAGAGAATAACTGAACTTATGGAAAACCATAACTTCCCAATACTACCATTTCATCCCACTCTCATGCATGGGGTTCTTTCAAGGCTTGGGAACTCTCTTTTTTATTAAAAGAAAGATTTTTTTTTGTCTGGCTTTAAGATGAATTCAGATCAATCAGAGATCCTCTTTTTTGCAATAGATTCTCTCCCTTTAGAACAGATGTATTTCTATCTTTATTATCTTCTGAATAAAGTCTCTCCTGGAGTGTATATCAGTATTTCAATTATCCATCTTACTTTCTGTATGCTTTACTAAATTATAAAGTCTGTGAGTTCAGGGGGAGTCTATCACAATATTGCATCATAAAATTTAGAAATTTATTATTAAGTATTATTTGGTTTTGATCTCAGAGATCTAATATTTTAATTCAATGGCATCATTTTGATAATAAAATAGAGGATCACATCTTATTTTTTATAAAGATGGTGCTGTTTTATTTTTTAAACTTTTATTTAATAAATATAAATTTCCAAATACAGTTTATGGATTACAATGGCTTTCCCTCGCATCTCTTGCTTCCTTCCCATTCCATTCACATCAAGATTCATTTTCAATTCTCTTTATATATAGAAGATCAATTTAGTATATATTAAGTAGAGATTTCAACAGTTTGCACCCACACATAAAGTGTAAAGTACTGTTTGAGTACTAGTTATAGTATTAATTCACAATGTACAACACATCAAGGACAGAGATCCTGCATGAGGAGTAAGTGCACAGTGACTCTTGTTGTTGACTTAACAAATTGACACTCTTGTTTATGGTGTCAGTAATCACCCTAGGCTCTTGTCATGAGTTGCCAAGGCTATGGAAGCCTTTTGAGTTCACTGACTCTGATCATATTTTGACAAGGTCATAGTCAAAGTGGAGGTTCTCTCCTCCCTTCAGAGAAAGGGACCTCCTTCTTTGATGGCCCCGTTCTTTCCACTGGGATCTCACTCGCAGAGATCTTTCATTTAGGTTTTTTTTTTTTTTTGTCAGAGTGTCTTGGCTTTCCATACCTAAAATACTCTCCTGGGCTCTTCAGCTAGATCCGAATGCCTTAAGAGCTAATTCTGAGGCCAGAGTGCTGTTTAGAACATCTGCCATTCTATGAGTCTGCTATGTATCCTGCTTCCCATGTTGGATTGTTCTTTTCCTTTCTTATTCTATCAGTTAGTATTAGCAGACACTAGTCTTGTTTATGTGATCCCTTTGACTCTTAGTCCTAACATTATGATAAGTTGGAGGATCACATCTTGTAACAGCAGCCTACTAGAGAAAAATAATTAATTTTAAAATGTAAAAAAAAAATTGATCATGCATTATGTGACAGCATCATGGGTACCTTGATCACTTCAAGTTGTGCATAAAAAAATAGCTCTAGAGGCCGACACTGTGGCTCAATAGGCTAATCCTCCACCTGCAGTGCCGGCACACCAGGTTCTAGTCCCGTCGAGGCGCCGGATTCTGTCCCAGTCTCTCCTCTTCCTGTCCAGCTCTCTGCTGTGGCCCAGGAGTGCAGTGGAGAATGGCCCAAGTCCTCGGGCTCTGTACTCGCATGGGAGACCAGGAGAAGCACTGGCTCCTGGCTTCGGATCAGCGTGGTGCGCCAGCCACAGCAAGCTGGCTGCAGTGGTCATTGGAGGGTGAACCAACGGTAAAGGAAGACCTTTCTCTCTGTCTCTCTCTCTCTCACTGTCCACTCTTCATGTAAAAAAAAATAGCTCTAGAGCCAGAAATGGAAAATATTGCTGGTTAATTAAATATGACAGTAGTAATTAAGCCCACAAATAAGGTCCTATTGGACAGGGATTTGAACGTTTTTAAACTGCCATTTGGGATACCCACATCCCGTATTGGAGCACTTAGGTTCAAGTCTTGGCTCTCCTTCCAATTCCAGTTTTCTTCGTATGCAATCCAGGGAGGTAGCAGGTGATGGTCCAGGTGCCTGGATCTCTGCCATCCATGTAGAAGACTCTGACTGATTGCAGCTACTGGCTTTGGCCTGGCCCAGACCCAACCATCACAAGGCATTTGAGGTGTAAGCTGAAAGTAGAAAATCTCTCTCTGTTTCTTGCTTTCTCTCTTTTTGTCTCTCTGCCTTTCCAAATAAATAACAAATAAATAAAAGCTTAAAAGAAAAAAACCTTCCTAAAGGACATCAACAAGATGATATTTGTTTTCCATGTAGCAGAACTATTAGTATGAACATGTGACATAAATATGATGATATTTGCTTGATAAAAAAAGGTTCCAGACAGTATGTATGAGGTATAAGTATGGGTACATTTTAATGTTATCTAAGGTAAGATTCTATAGTGTAAGAACTATCAATTTTTCATGCTTCCTTGAAAACATGTCCTAATAGAGAAGTCATTTGGATAAGAATGATTACTCTGGAGAGACAAATCAGGAAACTCTCATATCCTCTTACCATGAATCTTTTCCTAAATCCTGACCCATACTTTTCTTTATACCTCTGTATTTAGCACCTTTTTTTTTTGCAGAGTTTACAGCATCTTCAAATTACATCGTGATCATTTATCTTCCTATAACTCTTTCATCTCAGTCTAGATTCCTTGCCAAATTGCAGTTTTCCAGGCTTGGCTATAATGTGTAGTTTGACCTTGGCTGCCAAGGTATTTTAATACTTGTAAAATTAAGATGCACTTTAGGAACACAAGTAAAGAAGTTTTCATCAAAATTAATTAAAAACATAATAATTAGTTTACATCCTATTATTTATAACAGATCTGGAGGGATCTATGTATATTTTTATAAAAGAGTCTTGACTTCAACAACTCGAAATGCCTTTTGTTAGATACCTTTAAATATTTGACAATTCCTTTTTATTATTCTGAAATTTAATATATAAATACTAACACTGGAGTCATTAATCATGGATAGCAGATAAGTTTTTCATGCTGTGCTGACTTTGATCAATTAGCAGGGACAGCCCACTGTACCATGGTAGAAGGCTTATAAGGCCATGACTGAATGAGCAAGTGAGTTGCCATGATTTATTAGTCATAATTGGAATGTCCGTAAGAGATAAAAGTGTCAAGATATGTGTGATAGATTTTTTATATCTCTTACTACGTTAGTATCTAAATGCAAAATACACTGTTTGCAGGGGCCAGTGCTGTGGCTTAGTGGGTAGGGCCACCATCTGCAGTGCCAGCATCCCATATGGGTGCCAGTTCCAGTCTTGGCTTCTGCACTTCCAATCCAGCTTCCTACTATGCCTTGGGAAAGCAGTGAAATATGGTTCAGGACCTTGAGCCCCTGTACCTACATGGGAGACCCAGAAGAAGCTCTTGAGCCAGGTCTAGCCATTGCTGCCATCTGGGAGTGAACCAGAGGATGGAAGATCTGTCTCGTTCTCTCTCTCTCCTCCTGCCTCTCTGTAACTCTTCCTTTCAAATAAATAAATAAAGCTTTTTTTAAAGAATACTATTTGCTTACAAGATGAAGATAATTTCCAAATGAATGCATTGTGTAAATATGTCTGTATATATGTTACATGCAAACACACATACTGACACACATACAAATAAGTAATATTCACCACCATTTTAATCTAAGATTGCCATACATTAGTCATTGTAACACTCCCCAGCAGATCAAACCAAAGTTCTCTTCTTAAATTGATTTCCCTATGAGTGTTAAATAACATAAACAAACACAATGGGACATTCTTGATGTTTTTGTAATATTAGAGGCATAACTACTACTCAGTGTTACTTGATTAGTCTCAAGTTGGTATTTCTTCTCTAACAGTGTCACAAAACATGGGCATAGGTAAGCAGAGTTAAAAAAATTTCACAGCAAAATTAATCTAGTGTCTTTGAATTTGAGGTTTACTTGCAACTTGTAGAGATGAAGCAAGAGATGGAAAATTGGGGAGGGGGATTATATTCTTTAAAATTGACATCTGACTCCTATTTCTGATAATTTGTACTTAGTGATAATGTTTGAGCAACTTTCAAAAAAACCAACTCTGAAAGTAAATAAAGTTCATTCTATCTAAAACAATAAATTATTCCACAAATGGCAAGAATTTGTTGAATTCGCAAAGGCCAAAAATGAAGTAAATGGAAATCCTGGGAAGAAATTAAGTGCTGAGGACAGTTTTCTCTGAGGGGCCAAAGCTCTGTGAAATTGAGTTTTCATTTTTTTTCTGACTTTGTGGGAACACATGAACACATTATGAAGCCTACTTTGCACTGAAGAAAGGAAAATAAGAGAACACATTTGAATAAATGTGGGTCTAGTAAGAGTAACAATTTTATTTTAAAGGTGAATATACACAATTGGTAAACACCGCACACAAACACACAGCCTGTCCTAACCTTGATACTAAATGAAAAGCGAAAATAAAATCTTTGATGAGGAAATTCAAAGCGCAAGCTGCCGTTCATATGCATTTTGTACAAGGTAAAAATAAAGAATAAATCATTAAGCTCAAAAAGTACTTCTGGATTGTCTTGTGAGAAACTGCCTTCTATCAAATCAATAAGAATACTGAAATAAAATTGTCAAAATCAATTTTTCATAATCTCTGAAAATTAAATAAAGCCTTGAAAAAAACTCAAGGAGAATTCATTCAATAAAAGTTATTGAATTTCCCTAGCCACTAAGCTAACAGAGCAGAGTTCAGTGGCTGCACACAACCAAGAAAACAGACTTTACAGAATCCATCCAGAAAAGTTGCTAAACAAAGTATAGGTCCAATAACAACAACAATCAGCAAGAAAAATAAGTCCTAGAAGATAGGGAGGGGAAGTTTTCTGATTTCAAGGGTTGGCAGATATTACTTAAAATGTACAGCTTTCTGGTTAAGAAATGGACAGATGACTTGAGCAGACATTTTTCAAGAGAAGAAATTCAATGGCCAACAGACACATGAAAAAATGCTCAGGATCACCAGCCTTCAGGAAATGCAAATCAAAATCACAATGAGGTTTCACCTCACTCCAATTAGAATGGCTGGCACACAGACATCAGCAAACAATAAATGCTGCTGAGAACAAGGAGGAAAAGGCACCTCTTACCCAATGTTGGTGAGACTATATACTGGTGTAGCCAGTGTGGAAGACAGTATGGAGGTACCTCAGAAAACTGATTAGAGACCTATCATATATCCAGTCATTCCACTCCTGGAATTTACTCAAACCAAGAGAAATCAGCATATGAATGAGTTATTTGTATCCCCATGTTCACTGTAGCACAATTGACAATAGCTAAGATATGGAATCAACACAGATATCCATCAACTGTTGACTGGACAATATATATGTGTATATATATATATATATGTATGGTATATATACTTTACACATATATATATATGGTATATATACTTTATGAAGTACTACTCAGCTGTAAAAAAATGAAATCTTCTCTTTGCAACAAGATGGACACAACTGGAAACCATTCTGCTTAGTGAAATAGCCAGCATAAAAGGTTCATATTTTCCCTGATCTGAAGTAACTAATAGAGTACCTGAAATGTAATGTGTTGGAGTGAAAAAGACATGTTGAGATTTGATGATTGTCTCTTACATTGAGGAAAAGTGTTTTTCTTTTTTTCTTCATAAGGTAGGCCTAGATTTAAGATATTTAAGTAAACTGAAAATAGATATTTGTAAAAATTAAGAGAGGGAATGGGAGAAGAAGGAGAAAAAAGGTTTGGAGCACCAGTGGGAAGGAGGATTGGGAGGGAAGTATCACTATGATCCTAAATCTTTATATATGAAATACATGGAACTTGTATACCTTAAACAAAATTTTTAAAAAAAATTTACAACATTCAATAGAAAATTACAAGATACAAAAAAAAAAATAGAAAATGGCCAACATATTTTTAAAAGTCAGTCACTAGAAACTGTTGATAGGGAAACATATTTAGTTCCACCAGAAAACATATTTTCAATCATATTGTAGCAAATATGTTACAATAACTGAATTAAACCAAATCTAAAGAATCAAGATATTAGGAAAATGTTTCACTAATTATCAATAAAATCAATAACGTTATAACGGTGATATAAGTTCTGGAATAAAAATAAGTTAAGTGAAAGCTTAATAGAAAGAAATAGCAGATAATGTCTGGTAAGATAAAGAGATGTTACGTTACTTGAATCATCCAGTCCGATCAACAGAAAGAAAACAAGGAATAAAGATAAATGAGTAGAAGAGCCTCAGAGTACCACAAACATAATAGGATACACGGCAGAGAACATGCACGGAGACAAACAATGTTTGAAGATTGGCCAAATTTTCCCAAATTTAATTTTCAAAAAAAGATCAATCTACACATACACAAACTCAACCAACTTCATACAGGGTAATCTCAAAGATATCAACATTTGGACAACAGTGATTATATTATCAGAAGACAAAGACTCCACTTTTCTATTGGTTCTTTCCTTTGGTATATAAATATATACTAAATTTATTTCCCTTTAAAAATGAAATATTTGGGTCTTTTTCTTTCTAAATGTGACCTTGGGTGTATGACCATGCCCATAAATGAGTCCCAGTATCTCTGTTTATTTGCTTTAAGGCATTTCAAAATTGACATATTCCAAATCAAATCTATAAATGTCCATCCATATAACATCCACTGATTCTGTGTTTCTTTTGAATGTGGATGCACGCATCATCTACCTGGACAGCTTCTTTGTCCTGCAGATTCTACCTCTTAATGTCAATCAAAGCAGTTCTCCTGTCGCTTTTTTGCCCAAACTCCCTACCTATACTGCTTTTAAATCCACCACTCTGACATCCTCACATCCCCAGTCGTATCCGTTTTCTGAGGTTGTCACTGAAGGGTATCAGCAGCAGAGTGGCTTCCACACAAGACGCTTGTTTACACAGAGGTCTAGACCAACATGGCAGTGAGGTGATTTCTCCTGAGGCCTTATTTTGACTTGCAGATGGCCCTCTTCTCCCGGTGTCTTCAGGTTTTCTTTCCTCTGTGTATACACATGTCTGTGGCCAAATGCCCCGTTTTATTAAGACACGAGCCATATTACGTTAGGTCCTCCCATTATATTAGACAAAGAGCAGTTGCATAAGTCAAATGAATGGATATATTCAGGAACTGTTTTATTGGATAAAATTATTTCTTACATAAATATTCAACATCACAATCCAAATATTTTTCTTAGAGAATTAAGTCCTTTTCATTTTATTTTATCTACTTATTTGAAAGGGGATAGGAGAGGAGGGAATTTTATCTGTTGGTTCAATTCTCAAATGCCCCCAAGAGATGGACTAGACCAGGCCAAAGCCAGGAGCCAGGAGCCAGGAGCCAGGAGCTCCACTGGGTCTCTCACATAAGTTATAGGAACACAAGCACTTGGGTCATCATCTACCATCTGCCAGGAGCATTAAGAAGCTGGGATAAGAAGCAGAGTTGAAGCTCAATCACAATCACAGGCACACAGATGTGGAATGAAGGCATCCCAAGTGGTGGCTTAAACCTTTGTGCCACAAATTCTTTAAAAGTATTAAATATTATATAGTGAATATCCATATCTACAATAATCTCAAAAGTGAATGTTTCAGAAATGTCTTCCATAGTATTCAATATGCTCATATCCACATTGGATACCTGGGTTTGATGACCAAATCTGTGTCCTAACTCCAACCCATGAGACAGTGATGATGGTTCAAGTGGTTGGATTCCTGAATTAAGTTCCCAGCCCCTGGCCTCAGACAATCCCAGTCTTGATGGTTGCACTCAATAACAGTCAAGAAAACAGGAGTTCTCTCTCAATCTCTTCTCTTTCTGTATCTATGATTGCTAAATAAATAAATAAATAATTTTTAATTTTTTTTTTTTTTTGACAGGTAGAGTTAGACAGTGAGAGAGACAGAGAGAAAGGTCTCCCTTCCTTTGGTTCACTCCCCAAATGGCCGCTATGGCTGGTGCTGCGCCGATCCGAAGCCAGGAGCCAGGTGCTTCTTCCTGTTCTCCCATGCGGGTGCAGGCACCCAAGCACCTGGGCCATCCTCCACTGCCCTCCTGGGCCACAGCAGAGAGCTGGCCTGGAAGAAGAGCAGCTGGGACTAGAATCCGGTGCCCATATGGGATGCTGGCGCCACAAGCGGAATATTAACCAAGTGAGCCACAGCACCGGCCCCTGTAAATATCTTTTTAATACCGACCTAAACAAGAAATTAAAATTCTTTTCCTCACCACTGCTTACCCCAAACATGTGCAGATAGTGGTCATCAACATAATAAGGTGATTTCATCAAATTCATTAAGAAGACAATTATGCATATTGTAATTCATAACCTTGATCCTGCTTAGGGGTATGTATTATTACCCCTTCTCTGTCTTGGGCAAGGGGGGCATGTCCATTTAGGAGAGAGATAGAAAAGGAACTTTTGCCTAAGTTTTCACCAGAAGGGTATGGTTGCCTTTTAAAATTATTCCAAACACTGCAATCCTTGCAAAGATGTAGCTTTTGTCAGTGGTCCTGAGTGTGCCCAAAGAGCCTACAAACTTTAGGAGAAACCCACACAGTCCAAAGAGAGCTATCAGGAGCCCATATGTATAGCTTTTTTATGAGGGCCCTCTGGAACCCGCCTGGATAGCCTAAGAACCTGAGGAGAAGGCTGGCCCATTCTCTTGAAAAAGTGAATACAACATAGCTAATTCTGATTTCATAAAGAAGAAAGCAACAGGCTAACCAAAGGATGGAGATACAGAAAACAACTTCCTTACGCACAGTGGGCTTAGGCAGAAAGTCGTCTGGATTGTACTATTTGGCAAAATAAATCTCTCTGTATTCATAGATTTTTGTCCTACTTAATTCTGACTATTTCATAGGTATCCAAGAGGCAAAATACTGTATTTCCTAATGAGCAGAGCATGCTTAGGCAGATCATTTGTCTGTCTGAGGGGTTTACTACCAGAGAAGAAGTTTCTACTCTGTATACCAGACTCATCCATGTAGATATAAGAAAGAGAACACTTTAACAATATCTTAATTAGTTTGGCTGAAAACTTAACTACTTAATAAAAGACTTAACAATGCCCCAAGCACTTAGATTTACCTTGTCAATTGTATTTTTCTGTTTTTTTTTTTAAAGAGAAATGATTCTTACCCAAAATATCAAGCCTATGCTAGCGTCAGGATGCAGACAAGAATTAAATCTATTTGTTAAGATGATGGATTCTTCTTTAAACTGAAAAGAAGAAATAGAAAATATGTTCTTAATAATGCCAGTTACCTAGTTCTGAAATCATGTCTCAATCTACTTCACAATTATTGAAACAACATTAACATCTAGGAAATCATAATTTTAGAAAAACCATTTTTGTGGCCTACAGAAAGTTCAACTGAAATTTTTATTTAGTTATGGTATACATTGATTCATGAATAAGTTATAATCTTTGACTTACTATCACTGTCTGTACAGACTTGCATAATCTCATACTGATATCAGCTAATGCATCCTTTTCCTTTCAAAAGCGCTGTATGTAAATTAAGCAGGTACTTACAGAAAATATTGTGTTTATTGCTAGGAAGGATCCATTTTGCAAGTTTAAATTTTTAATTAGAGTATCATCGGATAAATATACTCCAGTATATAAGTAACTTTTTTGCTTCTAATTAAATATAAACAGGAAAACAAATAAAAATGAACCACAATAATTTTTTTTCAAAGTTGCTAGTAAGATTTGTTTCCATCACCAAGTAGAAACTGGTCCTGAAATCTAATCCACTGTGAAAACATTAGCAGAGTGCCCAGGCTATGCCTATACTGCACTTGGCAGTAGTGTTCCATATCTCAATTTTACTTCAAAGTATTGACTCTTAGACACAAGAGTAAAGAACCTAATGACAGCAGAAGCCTCTCTGATGTCTCACTGTAACAAAACAGCTAGAAACACCACTACAGATAGCTAAATGATCTTGTTCAAACAGTGCTTTTCTTGTAAGCATCTATAATACTTTTCAGAAATGTTCTATTGGCAATTTTATTTCATAAACTAGAAAATAAGTGACCCCTTAAGATTATTGAATAAAAGAAAAAAGAATAATATGTGTCCTTCACAGATGAAATGAAACTTCTGTTATTTTTAATATTTTAAGTTGAAGTCAGTTGAGATTTATCACTGGTGTTTCTAATGAAATTATATGATTTTCATCACCTCTCTACTGTGAATGGCAATTTCCAATTACTGTGTCTAAAAATATGAAACTCCTAAAAGTGTATTCTTTGAAGGGATAAATTAATAAATTACAATTCTCAGAAGCAACAGGACACTTGATTTTCTCATTCAGATACAGATGAACTGCGGCTGCCACTCAAGTATGAAGAGGAAATCACTCAGGTCTCATTTCAATCCTATGATCTTGATTCTGTCAAAAGTTACATGAACAGGCCGGCGCCGTGGCTCAACAGGCTAATCCTCTGCCGTGCGGCGCCGGCACACCGGGTTCTAGTCCCAGGCGGGGCGCCGGATTCTGTCCCGGTTGCCCCTCTTCCAGGCCAGCCCTCTGCTGTGGCCCGGGAGTGCAGTAGAGGATGGCCCAAGTGCTTGGGCCCTGCACCCCATGGGAGACCAGGAAAAGCACCTAGCACCTGGCTCCTGCCATCGGATGAGCGTGGTGCGCCGGCCGCAGCGCGCTGTCTGCGGCAGCCATTGGAGGGTGAACCAACGGCAAAGGAAGACCTTTCTCTCTGTCTCTCTCTCTCACTGTCCACTCTGCCTGTCAAAAAAAAAAAAAAAAAAGTTACATGAACAGTGTCTCTGTACTGTACAAGTACCTTCAGAATAAGGAGCTACCTCCCTATGAGTTTTCCTTTTAAAAAGACTAGAATGGCTAGAGCTGATGAACCAAACAGTGAGCCATATTTTCTGATTATGGATGCATATGGATATGATTCTACCAATACTGGATGTTATTGTCCTGTAATAATGATGGTGATTTTCCCATATTTATATGGATAATCCACCTAATATACAGACATCCAAGGTTCTTGTCCTCCTTCACTCCATAATATTTATTATTCCCTAACTTACTCAGCCACTTCTTCCCAGAATAACCATTTACAGTAATAAAGCTTCTTCCATAATCTACTGAATCTATATTTTCCCTAAATATTATCCACATAAGTTCTTATTTCCCCTTTTATCCAGCCAATTCTTTATGTGAACTTCTTGTATACACCCTTAACTTTTTTTATTTATTTGCAGGTAGAGTTATAGAAGTGAGAAAGAGACAGAGAGAAAGGTCTTCCTTCCATTAGTTCACTCCCCACATGGCCGCTACAGCCGGCGCTGCATCTATCCAAAGCCAGGAGCCAAGTACTTCCTCCTGGTCTCCCATGCGGGTGCAGGGCCCAAGCACTTGGGCCATCCTCCACTGCTCTCCCAGGCCATAGCAAAGAGCTAGATTGGAAGAGGAGCAACCGGGACTAGAGCCCAGCACCCATAAGGGATGCAGGTGCTGCTGGCAGAGGATTAGCCAAGTTAGCCACAGCACCGACCCCCACCCTTTTCTTCCCTGTTCTCTCTTGGTAATCATGGTTATGTCTGAGTCTCCAACTTCTCTGTGAGTACAATACTTTGTGAGATAGGCTTCACTTTTTGTCCTAATTGCTAAGTCTAGTTGGATCCTTATTGTTGCTAAATTTCTGAACTCTTACAGTTTACCATTAAATCCAACTTCATGTATATCCATTAATTAGGCATACTTGCAAAAACGTGCTTTTATCCACCAATAGGTGACAATATTCAAGTCTATTTGAATTTGTTAAATTGTAGTCAAAATGCCCCACTGGACAAACAGAACTATTTTAAACTAATTTTACGGAAAACAAGGCGAAGAGTTATAATGGGCACTTCCACAAAACTAATTGCAGAATTTGAGACCAGCACAAAGTAAAATTTGGTCCTGGATCTAAAATTTAAAAAAATGAAAACAGAATATTTGGACTATGTCAATTATAGTCTCATTCATATTCTTTGGTATTTTAGATTCTGTCTCAAGAACACTAGTATATTTTCTTTATCAATTTAATCTGTGTTCTCTGAGATGACAATATTACACTTTCTCCATTCTCTTCCTCCAGTACTTTGTTCTTATTTCTAGCTGATGACATGGGTTCCTAGTTCATAAAAGAAATAAGGAGCAACGTGGAGAGAATTTTTGTGTGTTGTCTGCCCCTCACTTAGTGTACACTCAGCTAGTGCTTTGCTTTCCTCCATGCTAGTTCGGACAGTCTACATTTCAGCCCAAGCCCAAAGTTTCCCCTTGGACATTAGAATCAATGTATCCATTCTCACCTCCTTAAGGATGTTGCTGTGGAAATTCTCTCCTGTGTTAGCTATTATTAGCTTTCTGTTGGATCATTTCCATTAACACAGCAGCAATGACTGTGAGCATTTTTATACTAGTTACTATATGTCAAGCAGCATTATAAAACTAATTAAAACTTAACAACATTCACTGAGAATTATAACTTTACTGCCATAAACTTGTTCAGGCAGAAAATCTGGTGCACAAAGAAGTTTAGACACATAAATAAGGAGTAGAGATAATGGGTTGTGTAGAATAACTATCCAACATTTGCCGTGTGTGTGTGTGTGTGTGTGTGTGTATGTATCATGGCCCTATACTTCACATATCAGTCAAGGAGAGACATTCTAACCTTCAGTCAGCTAAAAATAAGAGTCATCCTGTTTGATTCTTGTTCTCACAACAATAAAATCTTAAGTATTTTCCCTGTATCTAAATGCCTACCAAAATAGTTATATTGTTAACTTTTTCTTTTTGAGTTTTTATTTTTTACATGAAAAGCAGAGAGAGAGAGAGAGAGAGAAACAAACCCGGTTGCCCCTCTTCCAGGCCAGCTCACTGCTGTGGCCCGGGAGTGCAGTGGAGGATGGCCCAAGTGCTTGGGCCCTGCACCCCATGGGAGACCAGGAAAAGCACCTGGCACCTGGCTGCTGCCATCGGATGAGTGCGGTGCACCGGCCGCAGCGGGCCGACCGCGGCGGCCATTGGAGGGTGAACCAATGGCAAAGGAAGACCTTTCTCTCTGTCTCTCTCTCTCACTGTCCACTCTGCCTGTCAATAAATAAATAAATAAATAAATAAAAATAAAAAAAGAGAGAGAAACAGAGATCTTCCATCTGCTGCTTCATTCCCCAAGTGTTCACAAAAGCCTGGTGTCAGCCAAGCCAAAGTCAGGGGCCAGATACTCAATCTGTATCTCTCACATGGATCACAGGGACCAAAGTAATTGATCCATGATCTGCTGCTTGCCCAGGTGTGCATTAGCAGGAAGCTGAAATTTAAAACAGAACCAGGACTCATATCCTGGGCACTCAGATATGGGATACAGATGTCTCCAGTGGTATCATAATTTCTGTGTCAAATGCCTACCACCAGTGTTAGTTTTTGAATTTTAAAGACATGTCACAATGATTATTAATATGAGTGTAATCAACATTTGAAAAAGTACCCTTTAACCAAAAACAGATGAATACACATTAAGTAATCTGACTAATTTTACATTTTTGCTTTGCTATGTTCATATTTGACAAAACTTTCCTTCTGAAATCCTACTCCCTTGCCTTCTTTGCAAGTATTTGCTTAGATGAGCTTGTCTACTTTGACAGTAATTATTGAAGGTTTCATGAATTTCTCATCTACTTGTACTCTGCCATGAAAACCAACTAGAAAGATGTAGCCCAATGGCAACCTTGTCGGCACCAGGATCGGCTGAGCCCTTGGGTCAGTTTCAGTTGTCCCTCTGTTGAGTCTCATACGTGTGACTAAGCTCGATGACTCAGCTCAGTACCTCTGCTTGATGGTCAAATCTGTTTCTGGTGACAACAGCGATGAAATGTGAGTTTGAGTTACATGGTTGCCATGGTAGATGTCAGAAATTGAGCCTGTGTTGGGTGACAACTGAGAAGAAATCTGGCATCTATTTCCTTATTAGTGTTTAATTTGTTTGTGTAACTGTGTTTGTCTGAAGACTCTAATATTTCCTGAAATGAGAGTCAAGCATTAAAATGTTTTTGTTGTTTTCCTAACCGTTGGTGGAATACTGTATGGTTATAAGATTTGTGTGTGTTCCAAAATCAATTCCTCTGTCAAGAAAAGCTATTGAACTAAAGTAAATCAAACCTCTAGCAAATATTGGTCAATTGTATTAACTGAGATGCAAATACTTAACAATACTGGAATAATTCCACATAATGTCTCCAGAATCTTTTAAATAAATCTATAGAAAATATATCACTATTATTTCTAAGAAAACTAAAAAGTTAAAAGTTAGCACAAGCAAATTTGAATGTCAACCATATGCATCATCAATCATGCTTCTCAAAGTACCCGGAGGCTTACTCTATAATTTTTGTACCTTTAAATGATTTAAAATATTTTATAGATACTGTACTTTTCATGTCTATTGCTATATATATATATATATATATATATATATATATATATGACTCTCCTTCCAGACTCTGATGAGTAGATGGGATCAAATTTATTCTCTTGTGATTAAAAAAATCTGTAAAATAGAAAAGCTTATAAAACAACTCTCTTTGGTAAAAGACAAGAGAGCTGTGGGCCTTGAAAGAAAGGAAACGAATGAGATGAAGCCTGTTATTTCCTTGGGCATCTGAAGAGGGTTCAGCGCATGCGAGCCAAAGCTGGCACAGCACAACAGTATTTTTGAATTCAGGAGGCAAAAATAAGAGCACACAGAGACAAGATTTTCACTTGTGAGCCACCATACACAGAGCCCTGGAAATCTGCAGTGATCCCATGCAGAGGGTCAAAATCTTTGAAGCTTTTAAGCTTGGTGAAAACAGAAAGCTACTTCTCTTAGCATATTAGAGTTGTAACAAAGCACCACAAACGGAGCAGGATAGAATGACAGGAAATCATTCACTCCAGTGTGAGGACTGGAAGCTGGAGCTCAAGGTGTTGGCAGAGTTGCTCAACAGTGAGGACCATGAGGGGAAAATCTGCTACGCAGCTGTACCCTAACGTCTAGTATTTCTTGGCGCTCCTTAGCTTTGTTGCATCATTCCCATCTCTGCCTATAATTCACATGCATTCTCCCTGTGTATGCATCTGTGTCTAACTTTCCCTTTTCATAATCCTCATGTCCAAGCTTGAATCCCATTTAAAATAGACACCAGAAAACCCACACCAAATTATCAGCATAATCAAACTGCTGAAAAACAGTAAATATAAAAAAATAGCCATATTAAACAAAATGGTAAATAAAGAGAAAAGAAAGAATAATTACATAGTTCTTGTCACAAACTATTGGAAACACACGATGCTGAACTGGAATTTTAAAGTTAGAAAATGTTTTAAATTACAGCATAGAATTCAACATCCATAAAAAACAAAGAGCAGGAAGGATAAATGAAGTGGCAGTGCTGCAAGGTTCATACTATGCATAAAATTATGTAGTATTATTTTAAATTACTAATAATAATCTTAAAACCCTTACTATAATTTCTAGAACAACTAGTAAAATTTATTTTAAAATAGAAATAAAACAAAATCTTATGGTGGAGATGAAATAGAATGAGAAAAAGCAGGTAAAGAATGAAATGGATATGAGAGACAGCCAAGAAGAAAAAGTGAAAAAAGAAAATAAAAGTACAAAATGGTAGATATAAACAGAAATCTACAAGTTACATTAAAAGTAAATGGTCTAAATAGTAAAAGAAACTTCTGATTGATCAAGATATTATGTCTCAACTTCATTTTTAATCTATAAGAATCAAAGCTTAAATTCAAAGATATGCATAGGCTAAAAGTAAAAAAAAAAGGAAAAACTATACACTGGATAGACTAATCATAAAAACCTGGAGATACATGTAATTATCAAAGTACACTTTAAATAAGAAATAAATATTAGCCGAGTTAAAGGGAGACTTTTGACCTAGTCATTAAGTGGCTGGACAGGGTGCCAGTATTCACATCTGGAGTATGTGAATTTGAGTCTCAGTTCAGGCTCCTGATTTCAACTGCCTGCTAATGAGGATTACATTAGATTCCTGCCACCCACAGGGAAAACTTGGATTGAGTTCCTGGCTCCCTGCTTCAGTTCCTTGGCCATCGCAGACATTTGGACAGTAAAGCAGAGATGAATTTTTCTATTCTCTCTGTATCTGTCTCTGTCTCCTTGTCTCTCTCTCTTTCTCTCCCTCCCTCTTTGTCTGTCTCTGTCTCTTCTTCTCAAATAAATAAAATCATAAATTTAGGATGATTGCATAATGATAAACTGTCATTCCTTACAAAATATAGCAATTTTAAATGTGTATGCATCTAACCACATATTTCCAAAATGAAAGATTCAAAGCAGACAGAACTAAAAGTATAAACAAAAAGTCAACAATTAGAAACAGAAGGGTGCTGAAATTTCTTTTATCATTTTGTTATAATTTAATTATATATATGTAGAAGGGATCTGTTAATGAATTTTCTATTTGGATCTATTTGTCCTTCGAATGTTACCACAGCATCTTAATACTAAGAGGCTTAATACTAAGTCTGGGAAAAACTGCAGTAGAGATTCTGAGGAAGGAGGAGAGATGCTGTGAATCTGTGTGGAAGGTGCAGACGCACAGCAATGAGCAGGGACACAACACACAAATCCAGCAGCCAAGAGCTGGAAAAAAACATCAGCTTTGGAAAGCAAGATGAGATCAGACTGCTGCATCCTGTGCCACTGGTGATATAGCCAGATGGAGAGCCTAGCATACTACACTATGTGTCCAGCCTGGAGCATTGAGGAGAACAGGGTACCTGCTAACCCAGAGAAAAAAAAAGGTGCATGTTTCTCCCTCCCCATACCCCCACAACAGCACTCCACAACTGGCTGAGAGAGGGCAAGTGCCATTTTGGACATAAATAGATAGCAGCTGTGACAGCTCTTGCGCATGTGCCCAGCAACTGGCAGGGATGAAATGCCATCTTTCCAGCAGTAGCTTCCACCAGCAATAGCAGCTGCAGCAGCTTGGGGGCATGCACCCAGCAAGAGGTGGGGAGAAGGGGCCATTTTGACATCAGTGCCAGCTAGAGACAATCTTGTACATGTCTGGCAACTTGGGGCAGGGTGGGGGACTAGAAGGCATGAATATGGAATGAGTAGGGCTGTGGCAGGTGGCTTTTGTGCATATGTGAGATACAGGGATTTTACCAGAGGGAAAGCCCACATTCCCCACTGACTTTGAATCTGGCTGGGAGGATCAAGAGGGCACTGGGCACCCGCATATGACTGTGAGGTGCCCACAGCCAGTGAATATATCACAGACTCTGGATATAGTAACTGGATCTGGGAACGTCTCAGCCTCTCCATGGACAGGACAGGCTAGCAGAGAAGAGTGGATCCTCTGCATCTCATGACTGTGAAAGCCCTGTGTGATGGCAGTGTGGGATCCCTGTGACTGCAGGAGAGAGCATGGGGTGTATCTGGGTCTCTGGGCAATCACTACAGGTGGCTCCACTCCTTCAGAGATCCCTTAATTCCCCCAAGGGTGGGTCATCGAGGTGGATCAGTGCTCACACTGAGGACTGCACAGTTCTGTGCAGTCTACATGGAAATGTGTATGAGCCGAGTGATGGCTGATACCCAGGCATTAATAGCCTTTTAAAAGAGGAGGTGAGGGTGTGATTACCCCAACAAAGGTGATTATTCCCCACTTTCTACTAACAAGAGGAGATCTACCACACCCAATTTGGATGTCACTTTGGATACTCAGTCCACCCTGGAGCATGAGCCAGAGCCCATTCGCCACAACCAGCACATACCTGTGAGTACTCACTGAAAAAGCAGAAGCCATAAGGCATAGTTCAAAAGTAAAAGCTATCAGAGGAAAAAACCAACAACTGTCTCCACAAATGATAAAAAATAAATGCAGAAATTCAATAAATAAGACTACGAAAGACAACATGAACACCTGAAAGGAATGCAGCAACACTTCAATATTAAAATGTGAAGAGGAAGAGATTGAGGAAATGCCTAAAAGGAATTCAAAAATTTAATCATAGGATTCCTCAGAAGCAAGGAAAATCAAATCCATGAATTAAAGAAATCCATACAAGACAAGAATAAAAAATTTTCACATGAATTGAGAATTTGAAAATAAATAAAGATGAAATATTAGAAATGACAAATGGTAGAGATAGAAATGTACCAGGGTATTCCAATTCAATCCCATCAAGGTGGCATGTACCAATGCCATCTCACTAGTCCAAGTGATCTGTTTCAGTTCATAATTGATCATAATGATAGGATTAAGAGTCAAAGGGACCACATAAACAAGACTAATGTCTGGTAATACTAACTAATAGAATTTAAAAGGAGAGAACAATCCAACATGGGAAGCTGGATACACAGCAGACTCATAGAATGGGAGATGTCCTAAATAGTACTCTGGCCTCAGAATCAGCCCTTAAGGCATTTGGATCCAGCTAAAAAGCCCACGAAAGTATTTCAGGCATGGAAAGCCAAGACACTCTGTCAAAAAAAAAAAAAGACCTAAATGAAAGATCTCTGTGAGTGAGATCCCAACAGAAAGAACAGGCCATCAAAGAAGGAGGCAACTTTCTCTTAAGGGAGGGGAGAACTTCCACTTTGACTATGGCCTTGGCTAAATAAGATTGGAGGTGGTGAACTCAAGAGGCTTCCATAGCCTTAGCAGCTCATGACAAGAGCCTCAGGTGACAAAGAGAGAGTTATAGACAATGAGAGAGACAGAGAGAAAGGTCTTCCTTCCGTTGGTTCACTCCCCTAATGGCCGCTACAGCCAGAGTTGTGCCGATCCGAAGCCAGGAGCCAGGTGCATCCTCCTGGTCTCCCATGTGGGTGCAGGGCCACTCTCCAAATGGCTGCAACGGCCAAAGCTGGGCCAATCCTGAGCAAGGAGCCAGGAGCTTCTTCTAGGTCTCCAACATGGATGCAGGGGTCAAAGGACTTGGGTCATTCTGACTGCATACCCAGGCCATAGCAGAGAGCTGAATTGGAAGTAGAGTAGCTGGGGCACGAATCAGCATCCATATGGGATGCTGGCACTGCAGGTGGAGGCTTTACCCACCAAGCCACAGTGCTGGCCCCAAGCTATTGCTTTCTTACAGTACCTGAAACAACACTCCTTCTTACCTTTGTTCTTTCTTCTTTATTTTTACTGAAATAGTCAACTCTAAAGTCATTTTGTAGGAGAGATAAAGGAACATACTGGAACACAGTGCTGACTGGTGGCATGTGGAAAACTAAGAGATCCACTAACTTGAGCAAGAAATCCCCTTGGCACAGGTTGTTGCAATGGATAGATCAACTGTTAACAGGGACAGCCCAGTATGAGAACAAAAACTAAAGAGGCTACAACATGTAAACAAACAACAAGTAACATCTAGACAATAATAAGGAGACCGACATCTGTGGATGTTGACATATATCCCTCGCTCCGTCCACTGAAAGGGACTTAGACCAGCACCACTTCCCCACAAAAGCCAGCAGTTCACCTAGCATCAGATCTTGGATTTTACATGGCATTTTTCTCTTTACAAAACTTGGTTCCTTGGAGAAATTACTGAATTCCTGGAGGCAGGAAGGAAGTCCAAGATGAGCCTGGTATTTCTTGCCAGACTAGAATCAAAGAATTGCTCCTAAGTAATGGGACATATCAGAAAGACAAAATAGTCGGCTTGAGTGACTCTGACATCTGGGAAAACTTAAGAACAAATATAAATAACATTATATTACATTTCATCAAAGCTTATAAAATATAATTAAATTAAGAAAAGGAGGACGGCGCTGTGGCTCACTTGGCTAATCCTCCGCCTGCGGAGCTGGCACCCCTGGTTCTAGTCCCAGTTGGGGCACCGGGTACTAGTCCCAGTTGCTCCTTTGTCTGTCCAGCTCTCTGCTGTGGTCCAGGAGGGAGGAGGAGGAGGATGGCCCAAGTGCTTGGGTCTCTGCACCCACATGGGAGACCAGGAGAAAGTACCCCACTCCTGGCTTCAGATCGGCGTAGTTCCAGCTGTAGCAGCCATTAGGGCAGTGAACCAACAGAAGGAAGACCTTTCTCTCTGTCTCTTTCACTGTCTATAACTCTCTCTGTGTCTCTCTTTCTCTCACTGTCTAACTCTGCCTGGCAAAAAATTTTTAAAAATTAAAAAATAAAATAAAAAATAAATTAAGAGAGGAAACATAGCTACCTCTCTTCAAAATACTTACTAATAACATGAAAAAAAATAAATTCACAGTTGGAGAAGACAGCACCTAAATTTGAGTGATCAAAGTAAACATTAGTACTTTGATCACTCAATTTAGGACAAGACAAGTCAAAAGAAAGGCAACCTATGAAATGCAATGAGCACATAACATCTCTTCTTCTAAATCCCTATTAAACATGAATAACAGAATCTAATCTCAATGAAACGTAAGATAAATCAAAACTTTCAACATTTTACAAAATAACTGGCCTCAACTGTTTAAAAATATCATAAACATGAAACTCAAACACAACTGAGGAACTACTGCAGGCTGAAAGAGACATGACAGCTAAATGAAAGCCTGGATTTTGAGTGAGATCTTTCTATTACACAGATCTTACTGAGATCTGAATGGGCAGGATGATCAGGAGGCAGAAATTTGTTCGTGCTATTTGCCTTAGTTGTCACAGGATCGTTACTCTGGGACTGTTCTTGCTGTTGGCAAACGCATCGGAAGCTTTCAAAGGTGTTGATATTTCAGATTGGCAGCATCCTTTCTAATGGTTCAGCAGCAAGTATCTTTTTCTTGCAACATTTTTGGAAATTTGAGAATGTTAAAGAATACTTACTATAAAAGCTGAGACCTCACTGAATTGCAAAAAACACTTTATTTCAAATAGTTTTGTTATATTTGATTCAAATCCACTAAAAGTTGTAAGGAAAATGCTCGTTGGAATTTAAGTGTTTTTCCCAGAATCTCATGTTAGGCCATATTTACTATGAAGACATATAGTCATTCTTTTTCAATTTAATCCTGTATTGTGTAAATCTGATGAAAATCAAGTTAATCTTCAGTTGTAGGATAAGCAGGAAAATGGAACACATATGAGAGTTTTCTTTCAAAAGATTTTTGCTCTTTAAAATTAAAAGGCAATCGTCGGGGGTAAGTGTTGTGGGGCAGTGGGTTAAACTACCACTTATGAAGCCTGCATCCCGTATCAGTTCAAGTCCTGACTCCTGTGTTTCTGATGAGCTTCAGCTGAGGCATCCCGGTAGGCAGAGGATGTTGCATTCCTGCCACCCACACAGGTAGGGTTTGGGGCTCCTGGCTTGGTCTGGCCCAGTCTTGGCTGTTACGGTTATTTGTGGAGTAAACCAGCAGAACATATCACTCTTGCTTCATCTCTCATTCTGTCTTTCAAGTAACAACAAATAAATTTTAAAATAAACATTTAAAAAGACAATCACCAATAAACAAGACTAAACGTTTTAATTTGTGTATCCTTTGATCAAAACATGCCCAAATCTATTTGAAATCTTTTTTGATTGTATACATAAGTATAAATTAGTAGCAGAGCTAAAAACCACCTCCTCCAATGAGGCAAAAAAATAAAAAATAAAAACAGCCCTTATTCTGTTATGAAGACCATTAAATGAGTAATTGACTTTGCCCAAAACCAAAAGCTCCTCAAAATATTTATTTATAAATTGAGCAGGGACATGCGAAGTGTTCTTTGGAACTCAAATACTGAATCTGAGACCTAAATCCAATCGGCTGAATTCCAGGCTTACATAATTGTTACCACTAAATGGAGAAAAGAGCCTGATTATTAAAATGCTCACATATTTTCTTCAAAATCATTCAAGCACAACTATTATTCTTAAGAAAATGTCACAGGAAAATCTTTCCACACAAATATTTCTGAGCTACTAGCTCCTAGTCTGAATTTTTTGCAAACTTCCATATGCATGATGTTGTCATATTGCTTAAATTATGTCAGTATTTGAGATAATTTCCAGGTAAAACAAAAACAGGTAGTTCTGAAATAAAATCATCTTTTGGAAAAAGTCATGATAGGAAGGAGCATTTACCAGGATACAGAGGAGCTACTGGTGCAGAAGTAACCAAAAGAGCTTGGGCGTCTCCAAAGCAAGTATGCAGATCATCAACCTCAAAAAATATTCATTGATTAGCACTATTAGAAGACATAGCCCGCCTTTATCACTCACATCCCAATCAACTGCCAAATTCTCAATTTATTGCCTAGAATACAACTAGAGCCTCCTTAATCATCTTATCCACTCTTGTCAATGCTTTTAATAGAAGATCAAAGGAAGAAATATCCTTCTTGTCACTTAAGAGGAATCCCTGCCTCTGAGTATATTCACTCTTGTAAGTGAATGATGTTCAGCATGATTGTGAGGGAGGCCGTGGAAGACAGGATCTTACCTCCTGGAATCCAAAGTCATAGTGAGGAAGAAACACTCAGACTTATCTGTGAAGTGGAGGAACAAAAGAAAGCAAGTAAGACTAGAAACCCAGAACACAGAACAGTAAGTAAATTTCCTGTAAAGGCACTGCCCCAAAACCCAAAGTTCATATGGACCCTTGAAGGAAGAGTAGGATTTAGTGAAATAAATGCAGAAGGAGGACCAGGGTTCCAAGCAGAGGGAAGAAGATTTCAAAACTCTCCAGATAACAAAACAGGACAGGTAATAATAAGGATAACTCTGGTTGGCTTGACCTGTTGAAGGCAGCATGGCTGTTTCATGCTATTGGGGATGAGGCTGGGGATATAAGGACAGGCAGATGATTCCGGGATTACACTGCAGTCAACTTCAGGAGATGATGAGAAGTCATTTAAGAGTTTCCTCCAGGAAGTGACTCTCGGTTGTGATTCAAATTTTCTTTTACATTTCATGTCTCACTATTTTTTATTGAATGTGGACAGACACAAGAGATCACAGTGCAAATTTCTGCACACTCCTGTGCAATCCTGTCATCTGCAGTTATCTTCCCTACCAATTGCATCCAACTAAGCCCCCTTGAACTTTGACAACTTTCTCTTTGATCAGTGAGTACCCCTTGCTCTGTCTAGGATTTCCCTCCTTGCACGGCCATTGGACAGTGCCTTCAAGTTCTCCTGTTTCCCTAAACTTAGGGATCCAATCTACCTACCACTGTCCAGTGTACACAACCAGTTCATGTATAGTTTGTTTCCTACTTACTCATGGAAAGAGGGTAAGTCCAACCCCAATTTCACGGTTGCCACGGGGAGCAAACTCTGCTCCTGTTTTACCCTCTGAGCTTGTACTAACTTAGAGGCTTCTAGAGACTATGCTCCAGAACCTCAATACATTCCTTTGAACCCAAAATGAAACAAATACTCAAAATTGTCTAAATTTTTTGAGTTTTTAGTAAATAAAACCAAAGTTGTTTTTATATATTCAATTTATTGTTGTGAAGATGTACATGAAGTTTTTAAAAAATAATAAAAGCAACTATACATAACCTATTATCAATTACTACTTTTTTGATGTTACTTTCTACATTTTTATTAATAAAAAGAGAAAAGATTTAATGTAGTTCATAAGTACAATCCTAAGAATATGATGATACTTTCCTTCCTGCATCCCTACTTCCTTCCCTCCCCCTCATTTCTTTCTTTCTTAATTTTTGAGATAACATATTTTTAATTTACTTTATAGTCAAAAGCTTAATGCTCCTCTAAATAAAAAAGTCAAGTAAGTTAAAAAGAAAAAAAGTACTGTTAATCAGGAATATAGGTAAGATTATACAACAATAATTATCAAAATATGTCAATTTTATTCATACAGTTAAAAAAGTATACTGTGTATATATTAATCACCGCAAATCAGAGGAAAAAATGTGGTTCTTGTCTTTTTATTTCAGCTTATTTTACTATGCATAATGATCTCCAGTTGCTTCCATTTTGTTGCAAAATTCAGTATTTCATTTACTATATAGCAAATTCTAGATGAACGTTTTCCAAAAATTTTTTGTTCTCAGTCTATTATAAAATCCTTTTAAAATAAGGCATAAAATACTTGATTTATTGTGAGGAAACAGACACACAGTAATTCACCCAAATTCAAATGAGTAGTAGGAAAAAACTCAATGTGTCTGTCTAGCTCTCTCTGTTATTCCCTCATAATTCATGTGGCAATGTCTACTAACGAAATTACCTTTTAGGAAAATTTAGTCCTGTGATAATATTTCCCTTATGTAAATATGAAAGAGACAGGTTTGATATTAAAAATTATAGTGAGTTACCACTCTAATACATTCTAAAGTTAATCCTTTTCCTAAGGACAAAACTACACTGAAACTCAATGTTCAACTTTAAAAACATCATTTAATTTCCAATTATAAATGTTCTACTTGGAGTTGCTATTAAGGCTATATCAGGTTATAATTCAAATTTAAATTGTTTCTAGGAACCAGTAAGATCCTTGCATTTTATGTAAAAACACTCTGTACTGGGGATAAATACTATTTGCTATATTTCTTTAAAAAAATAGAAATAAATCCAGTATTCAGAAATTAATGAGATGAACAGAACAAGAAATGCTCAATAGCAACATTTCTAAAGTACATATTTTCAGATAAATTCTACAATTAATCAAGCGGCAAATTAATATAGTATTGGAGAATATGCAATTGTAGATTATTCACTGGTCAGCATTACTTCTTTCCTCACAAAATCTCTGGAAATTTTATTGCCAGTACAAGGGTCATTGGCTAAGCTATGTGGAGAAAGCATCTAGTGTAGGATCCATGGTTTCTATGGGATCCATTAGGTAGTGGCCCTGTGCTACCAACAATGACTCTGATTTTCCACTTTCCTTTTACTGTTTGCATACTCTCATTTCTCTTTCTGATTATGTATCTGTTTTCCTATCCTATTTTCCTTTCCTTTTTTTAAAATTTTCTTCCATCTAGTGTCAGCTATCCTATTGATGTACTACATACAGCATCAGCTTCCAGCACTGTAATTCTGAAGACAGCCCTCTCAGACGTCTGTGTCCTTAGCAGGCCTTGGAGGCCTCTGGAGCTGCACCAATCATTATCATTTAAACCACAGAGGCTGTTGCTGAGCTTTCTGTTCTGAAAATCGTGAACTTTAGTTTAGAAGACAACCAGTAATGACTCAGCAGCCTCTGATGCTGCGTGAGCAAAAGAAAGAAGGCAACGAATGATTCACACGCTCATGAGTGCTTAATGCAAACATTGGTCTTCTAGTAAATATATTCTCCTCGATGTCCTAGAATTGCAAGAATTGATCAGGAAGCTGCCTAGAATAAACTGGAAGTTTTCAAAAGCTGAGGAGGCAGAGTACATGGAAAAGTATTTCTCTCGGAGAGCTCTGTTCCACTCGTTATTCACTGATACTCTCTCATTCAGAAAAGTGACTGAGGGGTCTGCAGATGTTTCAAGTTCATACTGTAAGGCAAGAAGGGCAGGACAAGGAGGAGACAGAACACGGACTCAAAGCCAGAACTCATTGATTCAAAAGCTGAGAGCTGACTAACTGTCGGCGTGCACATGGGGTGAACATGTGGCTGCAAGCAAGAACCCTCCCACACGCCAGGTTTGTACAGCATAAAGCAGCTGAAGACAATGAGGGGATGACAAAAGACGAGGCTGAGCGAGTCCTGCGTTTGCCTTCTCTCTGGGGGCCCACAGTCGGGGAAGGTTGAGCTGGGTGAGGGGAAAGAAGCAGGGTGAGATTTAGGTGTTTGAAGAAGACAGCAAAAGCAGGGTATGAGGCCTGCTCTTCAGCCATGTGGGGCAAGAGGCTGAAACACATCCAAGTCTTTTTTTTTGTCCTTGCCCCATTACATTCCATGCAACTAGCTGGTCAAGAGCGTATCTTTTCACATGTGTCTCAGCTATTCTCCTTCCCAAGATTTACCAAAAAATAAGACAGCAGACAAGAACACTTTACTGAGGGTATTTCCAAAGCCTTCTGGATGACCCAATTGATCATGAGAGGTGTTCCTCCATTAGTGATTGTAATCATCAGTGTTCTCTAGAGAAACAAAATCAGTAGTGCATGTGTGTGTGTGTGTGTGTGTGTGAAGAAAAACCAATTGATTTCAAATAAATGGGCTCATATTTTTATGCACACTGTCAAGTTCAAGTCCAAAATCTTCAGGGTGGGCTGGTAAGATGAAGATGCAGGGAATAACTAGTGTTGAATTCTGAAGACCATCTGCTGCCAGAATTTCCTTTTCCCTGGGGAAGGCCTGTCTTTTGTTTTGTTCAACCCTCCAACTGATGAGATCAGGCCCACTCAAACAACTGTGGAAGTCAGCCATGTTACTCAAACCCACTGATAAAAATATCAATGTCACCAAAACCACCCTCATGGACACGTCTAGAATTTTGACTACTTGTCTGGACATTATGGCCCAGTCAACTTGACGCATAAAATTAACCAATGCAAAAAAAAAAAAAGCAGTATTTTTTAAACAAGATATTTGGTTATCAGACCAAAAATTGAACTTGTGCATATGAGGCTGACCACATGGAATGAGACTTTTCTGATTCTAGATAAACTTTAAGTGGTCACAAATGTGACCTCACTCTGCAGGCGAGCTTGCAAAGAATATGGCATGACTCCCTTATTAAATTAGCAGCAATAATAATGCAGCCAATGCATTTGAGATGTTAAACCAGTTACTAAAGGAGACACCATTCATCAATGGCGACTACAAATGTCAGAGGCTGATCCAAAGTGGCCCAGATAGAGAAACTGCCACCCAGATGTTTCCACCTCTGGAACTGGATCTCATGTCCTTTTCACTGACCTAGTACTGCTTGTAACACTGTCACAATAAAATATATAAAAATCTTCAGATAACAATGAAATATCCAAATGATCCCAAAACATTTCATTATAATTATTAAAAATCAAAATTGAGACTAGTGCTAAAACTATGAATTGCATGCTGACTAAATAGGTAATACTAGAAAATTTATTATCGTGTTTCTATATGAGGATATTTCCAGAATATAGAATCGTTTTAAGTTTCTGTGTGAGGAAATAAATGTTAGGTCATTTATCATCTATATTGATCAGGGTTTGTTTAATCAATTAATAAAGAAAGCAAGGGTGATAAAAGATAGACTGAGAATGTCAAGCTGAGAATGATAAACGTTTCTGTTGTTGGTCTGTATGTCATCCAGAGCTATAGAATTGTGTACACTTACCCAAATACTTCACCAAAGTGAATGCATAATTTTGCCCGTGTATGTTTATGATTCAAAAAAATCTCTGGGATCAGCCTCAAAATCAACAGTGTGGTATTATATTTAAAAATTATGTATTCATTCCTAAAACAAAGCTATAATAATCTGTAATTAAGCTTTACAAAAATCTGAGCATAATATCTTGACAATTACTTTAGCAAATCAAGACATATGACTGTAACATTGTGGATAGACAACAGCAAATGAAGTGTTGGGCAGGCCAGTAGCTCATCACACACATTGGAAATAAAGGTGAAAGGACAGATGATAAAATGCCAGCATAATTGGAGTGGGATTAGGACAACTTATTCTATATTCTCTATGTCCCAGAATTCCTGAAATGACTCCATACTAAAATTAGTATATTAACATCTATATTCTACTAGAGCTAGATGATTAAATTTGAATCACTAGTGTATTGAAGGAGGTAAATTCCATTAAGTAATTCTATTTAAAAAAATGAAAACATTACTGCAAGCATTTAGCCAATGCTTCCCCTAGTTATATTAACCTAGAAGTCACCCAAAATATCCCCTCACAATCAGTGTCAGGAAAACACTTACTTCTAAAAGAGAAGAGGCATTGATTACAAACTTGCAACTACTTGTCACCTAATTTCTGTACTTCTCTGCCCCTGTCAAGCCCAGGAGAAGCAGGAACTCTAACTGAGAAAGGTTGAAAAGCTGGCGAGCTGAGCTGAGTTGTCCACTGTACCAAAGGCAAACAGTTATCCTTCCTGGAACATTTTGACCATCACCAAAACCAAGCATGAAGGAAGAGCTCAAGAAAGAACTACTAACTATTCTGACCTTCTGCTTGAATTGGTAAAGAAAATCACATATGAATGAATACCGGGAAAGCATGTAATTATGCTTGGGTACTTCTCTTCTGCTTCATTTAAAAATATTATTAATATTTAGTTAATTTTCCATAGTTTTAATGTAGGTATTTTTTGTAATGTGGACGGAGGAAGGACCAAAGTCTGTTCTCTTCTCCATTTATAATTGACAGTTACCAGCTATACTTACTTTTTAAGAGCAAATCCTGTATGTCCATAATACATTCTACATTTCACTGAAATTGATTAAATTGTTCCTTCTCTATTCTCCACTGTACTTTTTAAAACCCCTATCATGGGGCCGGCGCCGTGGCTCACTTGGTTAATCCTCTGCCTGCAGCACCTGCATCCCATATGGGCACTGGATTCTAATCCCAGTTGCTCCTCTTCCAGTCCAGCTCTCTGCTGTGGCCCAGAAGTGCAGTGGAGGATGGCCCAGATGCATGGGCCCTGCACCCGCATGAGAGACCGGGAAGAAGCACCTGGCTCCTGGCTTTGGATTGGTGTAGCTCTGGCTGTGGCAGCCATCGGGGAGTGAACCAACGGAAGGAAGATCTTTGTCTCTGTCTCTCTCTCATTGTCTATAACTCTACTTGTCAAAATAATAATAAAAAAATCATAACACATGCTACAATTTATGTCTGTCCCCCTCACTAGACCAGACTGTGTGCAAGGCCTGTATCTGAGTAAGTTGGTTCTCATAGCTGCCAGTAGAGTACTCAATCCCTTGTAACCATTTATTCAATTAGTGTAGTCTTGCAGTGGATGTTTGTCATAGCAATTAACAAGCTGCCTTGGAAACTATATCCCATATTGGAGGACTTGGATTCAAGTTTAATTCCAGCTTCCTGCTATTGTCCCACTTGGGAGGCAGCAGATGGCTCAAGTACTCAAGTCCCTTCCACTCATGTGGGTGACTCAGATTGAGTCCCAGGCCTTCACTTTGGTCTGTCCCAACCCTAGTTGTTGTGGGTATCTGGGGAGTAGATCAACAGATGAGAGATCTCTCTCTCTCTCTCTCTCTCTGCTCTGCCTTTCAATTTATTTTTTTACAAAAATAATGTCTTTCTACACACAGTATGGCTTAGACCATATGATGGCAGTATAATGAAACTCTCAGAATTCATCTGGGTTCAATGAGATATAATAAGGATAATATTTTAAATTATCTTAGCTTATCAACTTAAATTATGTTTTCTTATCTTACTTTATCTATTACATAACCTTGAGATATAACAGGATAGATCTCAGTAGCCTAATTTCACAGGTAAATAAATAAAATATGAGCGAGCTTAAATGACTTGATCACGCAATTACATCGAGCAATTACAAAACCAGGGCTTGCACTTTGGCCTCTGGGTGGCAAGGTTTATCAAATGGGCCATTTGACAAAACTGCTGCATGACAAGTACTTGAAACCCTTTTCTCTAGTAGCGAAAGTGAAAATGTACTTCTGCAGTTATTTGCTGGGCCTATATTCCACATATTTATGCATATTTTATGCATGTATGTGTATGTGTGTATATATGTATACATATACATATATATATATATATGGAGCTAACGAACTCAAGACAAAATATTTATTTTAAAATATGTGGTAATACGGTTGATAATCACTTTTACCAATATCACAAAGTAAATGACAAGTTTTCAGAAAACAAATGTATGGAAGCAATGAATTTGTCCTTTTGTGTAAATGGTCAGGATAACCCACGCAGATCTGTAGAGAAGAGCAATCTGAAACATCAGCGAGTCTTCAGTTTGTGTGGTCAGTACACTCATCCCAATTTTATCTTTATAAGGGCATTTTCAAGACAGATAGAGTCTGCCAACTGCCAAAATCTCAGTGCATTGACTCAGTAGATTTCTACTATGCAGAACTGAAGTACAGGGTGCCCAGAAAATTAGCCAGAACATCTACTTCAAGTTTGTTCAGTGGTCCCCACATTAAGTACCTGGCTAATTTAGGAGGATGTTTGCAGTTTTTGTAATTCACACACTCGAACAGAGACACGAGGCAAGAGAGGATCTCATCTCAGATTAAACTACAAATTTAATGAGAGTGAGGAGCAAAGAGAAGGGGTGAGGCAGAGAAAGAAGAAAGGGAGGGGACTTCTCAGGTTCAACTTCATCACAGCTAATACATTTACCCTCCAACTGTGTGTGCCACCATTACTGGGACACATCAACTTTAGTTTCATTTTGCTCATTACCACATACATTGCCAATATAAACAAATATAATTACACACACATATATAAATGTATATATACTTAGGATTTCACAAAGCTTAGACCTTTATCTCCCAGCTGCCCCACAGTGTTTGATATTTCAGAGTCATTGATTATGCAAGTGTCCTTGAAAACAGCATAAGCTAGAAAAATGTTTCTAGGAGCACTACCATCTTGCTTCAATATCAAACAATGTTATATACATAAACTTCATTATACAGACTTACTGTAGTTAATTATGTCACAAAATATGAACCTAAGGATTGAATGCAATGCTTCTAAAAATGTTTGCAAATATCAATTATTGTTAAACAAGAAATTGTAAAATAGGCTTATACCAATGTGGTTTAAGAAACAAATCTGTGAAATTCATTGTGAACTCTAAAAGCAAAGAATCAATAAAGATTATAGACTTAAAAAACAAAAAGAAATAGCTACTGGAGCAGATTCTGTGCAGTTAAAACATCTGAACCACTTTTGTGGTGTTTTAAATTATTTTTCAATCACTTTCTAGAAATGGAAAGATTTTTATCTGGGTTTTTGAACTGTGCAATAAAAAGGAAAAATAAAATAATGAAGTATTTCAGAAGTAATGTCAAGATACACATTGCTACACAGTCTGAAAAAGAGAAGATCTGATTTTATTTTAATCATGTATTTCATTTTAAAAGGCATTCAAATTTTATTGCCATTTAATTTTTTAATGAAAAATATAAAGATTTTATATTAACTTCCTTTCTCATTGTCATCATTGTAAAGTGCTTTAACTGTTACTTAATAGGGTTTAATATAAAACCCTGGCCGGTGCCGCGGCTCCATAGGCTAATCCTCCGCGTTGTGGCGCCTGCACATTGTGTTCTAGTCCCCATCGGGGTGCTGGATTCTGTCCCGGTTGCCCCTCTTCCAGGCCAGCTCTCTGCTGTGGCCAGGGAGTGCAGTGGAGGATGGCCCAAGTGCTTGGGCCCTGCACCCCATGGGAGACCAGGAGAAGCACCTGGCTCCTGGCTTCGGATCAGCGCAGTGCGCCAGCCATGGTGGCCATTGGAGGGTGAACCAACGGCAAAGGAAGACCTTTCTCTCTGTCTGTCTCTCTCTCACTGTCCACTCTGCCTGTCAATAAATAAATAAATATGAAGCCCAATAACATAGGTTCAAAACTAAATTATAATATTTGGGGGGAGGGAGATGTGTTGTTCTAGAAGGGAAAGTAAAGCCTAAAAGTTAGAAGGCACAAGACGGAAGATTCAGACTTACTCTAATTTGGAACTCTTATATATTAGAGCAGCCAACCAAAGAGATGAGATTCCAGGTGAGGTAGTCAGCCTATGTCACAGGAAGTAGTTCAGCACCAGCATATCTGAAAGACTCACAATTTAACCTCTTGACTTGTTGCTCTCTTCCCTTCTGAAATTCTATATTCATCTTCTTCCGTAAAGGTGGAGCTCATTTACCTTGCCAGTTAATGTTCCTGAGTTTAAATCCTTAAACCACTGCTAATGAGTTGCATAACATGGAGCATGCAATTTTTCATCTCTTTACTGCTTCCTCATCCATGACGTGGGTCTAATACTACCTTAAATAAAAGTATTAAAAAAGATAATGAAAAATAAAATATTGCCTTAACATGTAAATAACCCACTGTCTACAAGTATGGACTTGTAAATGTTCAGAAATGCTTAAAGTTTATTATAACAGCTTGTAGTAATAAAATGCACGATTGTAAGAGAAGAGCTAAAATATACCCTGGCTAACACACAGGGAAAGAGTGTAGACTTTCACTGTTTCTAAGTCTGTATATATGAAATACATGAAACTTGTATAACTCAAATAAAATCTTTAAAAGTGTGAAGTTTCCATGGCTGACCTGCTAGTTCTTTGTTCTCCACACCTGTTTTTTAATATGATTTTTCAGTGGCCTTATTCATGCTGTTCTGTTTTCTGAGCAATCAGCATTGCTAATGCATTTGAGCATTTTATCCATTCAGGAACCCAACCCACTCACAAATCCTAGCCAATTACATCATTAACATGTACTAAATATTACTTCATTTTACAAGAATGTTTTTTAGCAACTTCTGAACCTGTTCTGTCACTGAGGTACTGGGCTTCAATTGGACCTAAATTGATATTCCACGATGCACATTCATGAAAATACATAGTCAAGCATTACATCTCGATATCAATTTTATCCTCTGCCCTTAACAATGACAGTAAAAGGAAAATCTTCTTAAAAGAAACTGTAGGGACCAGTTCTGTGGGCTAGGGAGTAAAGCCACCACCTGCAGTGCCGGCATTCCATATGGTTGCTGATTCCAGTCCCTTCTGCTTCATTTCCCATCCAGCTATCTGCTATGGCCTGGGAAAGCAGTGGAAGATGGCCCACATCCTTGGGCCCCTGCACCCACATGGGAAACCCAAAGGAAGCTCCTGGTTCCTGGCGTTGGATCAGCCCAGCTCCAGCTATTGCAGCCACTTGGGGAGTGAATCAACAGATGGAAGACCTCTCTCTCTCTGCTTCTGCCTCTCTGTAACTCTACCTTTCAAATAAATGAATAAATCTTAAAAAAAAATTGTAAAACACATTACTATGTTGTCAGCTCCTTTGGCCGCAGAAGGAACGACGCTGCTCGCAGTTAATCGGTCTTCAGTAGACTTTTACTTAGAACGAGTGGGAAAAAGAGTGGGGGACCGGGAGAAGGGGGAGAGATGGCACGCACGTTCCTTAAGGGGGAAAGCTGGTGTGCCCCGCTCCTTCTCCCGTGGTCCGCTTATATACAGAATCCAACCAATCACAATCAATCAATCACAGTCCATTCATAGAGCTCTCCAATCCGGCACTTGATCATGATCAGCTGTGGAGTCACGCAGCAGGCAGGGCATCAGCGCCATCTTGTTTTCCACAATCCTCAGCTAGATGGAAAGTTCAATCAGCTGCTACATCCGCATTACTGTTATAAGCCAAGCCCAGCATGGGGGGTCCCATGGCAAGCCTATCCATGGGTCCCCACACTATGTCACTCCTCTGTGAAGTCCCTTTTTATGCTTCTAACTGTCCAATTACCTCCTTATATATAGCCATAAACTACATAACTTGTACCAGGATGACTATAATAACTTAAATCAGCTTAATTTTGCTAGACCCTACCTTAACTTCCAATATAAAGCATCAAATAAAAGTTATAAAATATACAAAATACCTACCACAGTGTAGAGTGTACAGCTGAGGCTTAAAAATGCAATTACCATAATTATATTTCAGTTCAGAATATATCCTGTATGATGGCTAATATTGTGTCAACTTGACTGGATTAAGCAATACCCAGATATATGGTAAAGCATCATTCCTGGATGTGTGTGTGTGTGCTTGTATATTTGTGTATGTGTGTGTATGAGAAAGAGTGTTTCCATAAAACTTCAGTGTCTGAATTAATAGACCAAGTGAAGAAGATCCACCTAATGGGTATGATCTGGGCATCATTCAATCTGTTTAGAGTCCAAATAGAATATCATGGGGGAAAAGGGGACAAATTCACTCTGCCTTCTGAAACTGGGATGTCATCTCCTTCTGCACTTGGAATGAGACCTTCAGGTGTTGGTTCTTCGGACTCTGGCGTTTTCACTACCCAGGGCCTTGGTCCTGCTCTGTTCATCCCAGGACTGAGAGTTGCATCGTTGGATTCCTTGGTTCTCAGGACTTCAGACTCTGACTGAATTATACAACTGACTTCTTTGATCTTGCAGCGTGCAGATGGCATACTATGGGTCTCCATAATTGTATGAATCCATTTTCACAATAAATCTCTTCTAATGTATCTGTGTATAACCTACGTGTTCTATTTTTCTGGAGACTTCTAACCCACCTGGAATACATAGGTAAAGTTAACCTCAGTTAACAGACTAAGATCTTATTCCTGGAAGACAGAATCCATATTTTAGTCTACCTGTACCACAATAATACCCATTCTTTTGCAAGTATAACAGAATCTAAATAATGTTTGTGGGGTGGACGACATGGATATGTTCAAGTTAGGTCTGAAAGCCTAGTCCGGTTCAGGTCTACTGCTTATGTGCTATCCATCTCTCTTCTGGTTCACCCCAAGCTGCTTTTTCATTTACGACCTATTCGAGTGTTTGAGTTCTAAACATGCTGATCAGACTCTGAGCCTGACAAATCAGGATGCAGATGGAGTGTAGGAGAGTGTCTTGTGTTGATCTATAATCATTCATTCGATCTATTGTTGAACCATGGATCTCCACATTGCAAAGACGATAACAATGGATATAACATCTATTCAGATCAGTCTTGCTCATATTGTCAGCATGTGAATCATTGCTATAGTAAAATTTAACCTTTTTATCAATGTCATACTCTTTCATCTTAATTAATATAGATAATTAGAAAACCAGGGGGGCCAGCACTGTGCCCTGGCCTGAAGCGCCAGCATCCCATATGGGCATGGATCGAGACTCGGCTGCTCCACTTCCTATCCAGCTCTCTGCAATGGCCTGGGATAGCAGTGGAAGATGGCTTAAGTCATTGGGTCCCTGCAGCCACATGGGAGACGTGGAAGAAGCTCCTGGCTCCTGGCTCCTGGCTCCTGGCTCCTGGCTTTAGATCGGCGCAGTTCCAGCTGTTGTGGCCAATTGGGAGTGAACCATCAGATGGAAGACCTCTCTCTCTCTCTCTCTCTCTCTGCCTCTCCTCTCTCTTTATAACTCTGACTTTCAAGTAAAAACAAATAAATATTTTTTAAAAAGCCATGTGATTTGGGCCAACTAAAGAGGGAAGACCACTAATCACTAGTATTAAAGAAAAAAGGAAAACCAGACAAATAAAAATAAACTCTCATAATAGCACGAATTTATTGAATCAAAAATATGTGGCAACTTAGAGAAATCATAGGGGAAGTGAAATATAGTGGACACAGCTGTATAAGAAAAATAAACTGAAAGTATGTCATTGTGAATATTAAGAGAAAAAACAGTAAATAAAGAGTGAGAGTATGGGCAGGAGGGAGTAAATTATGGAAGCATCATTATGCTCTTTAATCTGTACCTATGAAATATACAGAATTTATTTACCTTATGTAAGTGAAACAGTTTAAAAGAATAAAAAGAATAGGTTCTAAATTGTAATGTATAAAACCAAAAGTTGAGAAATAGTAGCACATGTGCAACACATATCTATTACTGGAAAAATGTGAATAAAATCCAGAATAAGCCGCTACACATCCAAAGTAGATTGAAGATGATAGGAAGAAAGAAGACATGGGGCGAGGAAATGGAATTCTATTTTTTCTTTATAATCCTTGCAGAGATGGGATTTTAAAACTATGTGCAAGTATTATTCTGATAAGCAAAAATTTAATTATATAGAACTTTAAACCTATTACTGCAGATACACGAGTAAGAAGTAATTTATTGTAGAACTGGGAGCCGAGACAACATAAAGCTGCTAACTTTGGTACTAAACTTGTTTTTAACAAATTCCAACCTGTAGAAAAATCTAAAAAGGATTGAAAACAATGTCTTTGGATTTCACAAACCTAAAGCACAGAGCTAAGTTTGAGGTATGTTCAAGTCATTCAACTGCTGTATGAACCAGGTATGGACAAGATCTAGCCTCTTTTATTTTATTTATTTGAAAGGCAGAGTTAGAAAGACAGAGACAGAGAAAGAGACACACAGAGAGAGAGAGAGAGATCCCCATCCACTGGTTCACTCCCCTCATGGCCTCAACAACCAAGACTGGGCCAGGCCGAAGCCAGGAGCCAGGAGCTTCATCCAGGTCTCTCACATGGCTTGGACCATCTACTGCTGCTTTCCCAGGCATATTAGAGGGGGCTGGATTGGAAGTGGAGCTGTTGGGATTCCAGCAGGTGTCCATATCAGATGCCAGCTTGGCAGGTGGCAGTTTAACTCATTATGCCACAATACCGGTCACAAGCCTATTTTTTAAGAGTACTAAGACTGAGCTTAAATTTGCTTTCTTAGGTGCCAGCGCTGTGGCATAATGGGTAAAGCCGTCACCTGCACTGCCGGCATCCCATATGGGCGCCGGTTCAAATCCTGGCTGCTCCACTTCCTATCCAGCTCTCTGCTGTGGCCTGGGAAAGCAGCAGAAGATGACCCAAGTCTTTGGGCTCCTGCACCCACGTGGGAGACCTGGAAGAAGCTCCTGGCTCCTGGCTTCAGAATTGGCACAGCTCCAGCGGTTGCGGCCAACTGGGAAGAGAACCAGTGGATGGAAGACACTTCTCTCTCTCTCTCTTTCTCTCTGCCTCTCCTTCTCTCTGTGTAACTCTGACTTTCAAGTAAATAAATAAATCCTTAATTTTTTTTCTTAAATAGCTATCACGAAATAAAACGATGTACAGAAACAGTAAATACTACAGCAAGCTCCTGCTGATGCTGCATTTGCCCAGCTGGAAATCCCAGAGACTTGACTCTGCAGGGATTCGCATCCCAAGACTCAGGCTGCAGTTTAGAAAGCGTGCTTTTCATTCTGGCTTGAAAATGGCGAAGAAGTTGTTTTCTTAAAAAAAAGTAGAAAATATATTTTGATGAACTATTGGTGGAGCGTTTGGAGTCAGTCTTAGAAGATTCTGAGTTGATTGCAGGAAGAATTCATTAGTCTCTGAACATATTAGCAAGATACACTCTGCAATAGAGTGCAGAAAGAGCTTGTTAAAAGCATTTTCAGAAAAAATAATCTTAATGTGAGGGTTATCTTAGCTTGTGTAAACACAAACGTCTACAGCAAATCAGAAGTAAATCTTTCTGGTCAGAGAAAGCTCTGCTCCAGTTTAGAACAGTTATTATTGTGATAGGAGATAGTCTTACATAAAATAAAAAGTGCAAGATCACCCTCTCCCTGGGAAGCACTACTGTACATGAATTAGTTGATAGGTCATAATTATTATCATTCATAACTTCATAGACATTACTGACTAAACACTGAAGCACATTGTACTTCATCATAAGAGTATCTAATGTTTGTTGATGGAGAAGCTGGGAAGAGGTAAAATTGGTGTATTCTTTTTTTTTATGCCTTTAGTATATTTTTATTCCTTTCAATGCAGTTTCTGTTTCCCTATATGTTTATGTTGTAGAACATCGAAAAAACTAACACTTTAGTTATCTTTGTTAAACTAATTCATGGCATCATGCTTTGTATTTCAAAATAATTCACGATGTCTGTAGGGTGGCTTTTCTTCTAGAATTTGATGTTTTACTATTATTATTGCATGAAACCAATTGGAGAAAATAGAGAGTAAAGAAAATCATAAATTCTAAGTCACAGCTTGGAGGGTTTTTTTTGTTTGTTTATTAGCTGTGCAGCTATATTGTATGTGAGTACTTTCATTTTCCTATTTTAATGTTGTTCTATAATTTCAGTGAAATAATTACAGACTGTCTTGTATTATTTGAATCTCTGTAATTTCTTGGGCTTTCCTTTGTAACTCTTCCCATGATCATTTTCTTTTCTTTCTTATTGTACGTTTTCTGTGTGTTTATGATTCCACTAATTAAACATTGCATCTCTGTATTGGAACTGACATTAGTTCTCCCTCTGGTGTGAGCTCAGCTTTGCTTCCTCTCTCGTAGCTGAAACATGCAAATTGTTTTCTTCAAATCTCCTAGAGTTCTGCTGATTTATTTTTTCCTCTTCATACAGTAGCTCCTGAGAGAAGTACATAATCCTGCTCTATGATTGGAGATGTGACCACTTATTTCTCACTTAAATGTCTCACTTATTGCTGCACATGTTTTCCACTTCTTGGTGCTAAGTTTAATAGAGGGCTTTTAGGAGCTTCATTCTCTTAAGTCATGACACTTGTGATCTTGAGTAATACTTTTTGCATTATGTTCTTTAAGTGTCATTATGCCTGAAGTTCTTATAACTATACATATTTAATTTTGCTCAGATTTTTTCCTGTGTATGGTTTTCTCAGATTACAGGAACAATAGTTCTTTCTGATTTTGTGTCCAATTATTTCATCAAAGGAAACAAAAAAGCAGTTAAATAGACTTTTTCTTAATCATAAATATAATTTCTGCATTGGAATCATTGAGCTTAATATATTTAAATATATTAATATAATTGAAGTGCATGCATTTATTTAAATAATTTTTTGTCTCATGGTTCTTATTTGTCAGACATTATTTATTTTCTTTGCTATCTTCAAGTTGAAGATTAAAGTATTCTTTATTTTTCTTCTGTATTTTAGGAGTGATATAATAAATTTCTAGAAACTTAGTAATTATGCTCATGATTCTAATATAGATAAACTCATTTATAGGTAGTGATGAGGGACGTTTACCTCCATGTTTTCCAAAAAAAATCTGAAATCTCAATCCTCCTTTCAATCAGCGAGGACACAATTATCTGGGTTAGCCACCCTTAACATCTCATTCTTGCACGTTTACTAGAGTCTAAAATTTAGTTACAGCTACTTTTTAGCACAATTTTTTTGCTTTTATTCGTTGAAAGTTAATCAAAATTATCAACAATTTTACCATTTATCATTGATCTATATTACTTTCTGCATAAATTTTCCTGGATTTATTTCTTGCTAAAATACATCTTTAGTGGAATATATAGTAAGTTTGCAGATGCTGAGTCTTTTGTTTTCTTTGTAAGTGTTTTTCTTCTTTCAATACTTATCTGACACCGATTCTCTGATACTAATTAGGAGCATTGTAATTCAATTTAACTGTGATACTACCTGGAGTTAGGATTTCCCCTAAGTTAAAGTTCCCCACAATACCTGCTCCCACCTTAAATGCCTATCTCAGGAGCTACCCACACTATTAAACAACCGCTATGAATCCAGAGATTCTGTAGCCTTCTCAGGCTTCATAATTCTGTACATTGACTTGCAGAACTCATTGAAAGCAATACAACTCAGGCCAGCCCAGTGGAAGAGACACATGGGGAAAAGTCCGGAAGGGTGTTCACACACCTTTTCCCCATGGAGTCAGCATGCATCACCCTCCTGGCACACAAGATAGCCCCTGAGCTCTGAGTGTTCAGAGTTTGGGGTCCTATTACACCATTGTTTGGGGATTGAACTGTTTCCAGATCTTCTCCTATTCTTTGAAGTGTGTGTGTGTGTGTGTGTGTGTGTGTACAGAGCGGAGTTGTTGCAGGGAGGATTGGATAAAATTTAAAGTTCCAGCTGTCTAATTCTTTGCAGCATCTTTCTGGAATGGCCTGTACTTTCCTTGAAACTGTCTAGGGGACCAACCCACCCTGAATCACTTGGTTAGCATTCACTCAGCTGTCCTGGAAAGAAATTCTCTGTCAATGGCAAGCGACACTGCTACCACATGAGAAATCCCAAGGGAGTTTAAAGTTCCATGTCAGAGACTGCACACAAAGACCAGTTATTTTCTCTATTATAATGCCCTAGAGCTGATTTTTGAATAATCGCTTAGCTAACAGAACTGCAATTTGATGCACATGTGCCTCAGGGACCTTGAAGGTATTGTATACTCATCTTGTAGTAACTTCTGCTGCCATTGACAAATCAACCTTTAGTTCAGTTTGATTGTTGTTCCATTACGTAAATAAATCCTGAATATATAAAAAAAATTTAAAAATAACATTTCCTTCCTGAGAGTTTCAATGATGGCATTTAACAAATAGCTATATTTTGTGCCAGGTACTGTTCAAGTACATTGCAAATGCTAATTCAGTGAGTAGATTTTCAGTATCCCCAGCTTCCAGATGAGCTGTAGAGATGGTAAATAACTTCCTATTCAGTCTATTCATTGCCTGAGATTTGAATCCAGGTTGTCTGCAAATACACATACACAAAGAGATTTACCAGAAGCTACCTTACATACATGTGGCCAAGAACAAGAGAGAAAATGCTTATCAATATATCCTAATATAACTATTTTCTAGGAGAAAATGAAGCAATGTGTGCGATTAAATAAAATCCTGTGCTTTCATGAAGTCTGTATTTGGTATGCCAGCCTCGTTTCTAACTCAAATTTTAACAATTGTTTGTCTCTAATAAATGAAATATATTGCTCTTTGGTCTATTCTGCGGCAAAGCTGTCAGACAACTATCAGTGTATATCAAGAAAAAGCAATTTATGGTAAATATACTTTTTATTTTATTTAATTAAAGATAAACCTGAAGACTACCCAACAAATCAGAAAGATTTCAAAAGGAAATTTATTTTCATTAATTGTATGATAAAATTGAATGAGCTTTTAGAGTATCATAATTTTCAAATTCTACTAAATTTAAAAATTTAGTAGTTGGCTCCTGGCTTTGGATGGGCTCAGCACCAGCCATTGTGATCATTTGGGGAGTGGACTAGTGGATGAAAGACCTCTCTCTGTTTCTGCCTCTCTGTGGCTCTGCCTTTCAAAAAATAAATAGTAACTATTTTTAAAAAACATTCCCAGTTTAGCAATTTTTAAATTTTTTTTTTTAGATTTTTAGACAGAGTTACAGAGGAAAGTAGAGACAGAAAAAGAAGGGGGTCTTCCATCTGCTGGTTCGCTCTTCAAGTGGCTACAGCGGCCAGAGCTGAGCTGACCTGAAGCCAGGAGCCAGGAGATTCTTCTGGGTCTCCCGCCTATGTGCAGGGTCCCAAGGACTTGGATCACTCCTTTCCTGGGCACATTAGCAGGGAACTGGATGGGAAGTGGAGCAGCGGGACTCGAGCTGGCGCCCATGTGGGATGCGGGCACTGCAAGCTGGGGCTTTAATTTACTGTGGCACAGTGCCAGCCCCCCTTCCACCTCCAATTTGGTAATTCTAACATCTCCCTTGTAGCTCAGTCTGTATCTGATGTTTACTCTGCTGTCTCAAACCATGCTTTTTGTCTTTTGATGTATATATATTTTTGTTTCTTTTTGTTTTGTTTAAACCAGACATAATGTACTCAGTAAAAGGAAACCCGGTACTAGTACAAGTGGAGATTTGTTTCTCCTCTTATGCATCCTGTGTACTTAAAATATTCAAAAGCTACTTAATGACCACAGACCAAAATATTTCTCAATAAATTGAGACACCCATGTCCACTCATATTGTATGTACATACTTTTGTAATAAAATTAATGAAAGTAAATTTGCTGTTCAAAAAAAAATGGAGGCTGGATGTCAACAGTCTAATTCAGTGAGTTCAGAGGAAAATATTAACTCTTTTTTTACTTCTTTCTTCAAGAAGAAAATCAAATCATTATTTGAGTATCTTCAAATCATTATTTGAGTATCTGTCATCATCATGGAAAATATTTACAGTATGTCTACAATATAGATATATGTCTACAATCTTTGTACATCCCCAAAGTAGCATAATTTTTGAGAATTCTGTTGCATAGTAGTTGATTGTTTGAAGAAGAATTATATGTCCAAAAGTGACTACTCAAAGCATAAAATAACTTCAAAAGAACATAAAGACATCAAGATTTTAGATGTTCAGAGAAATGTTATAAAAGTGAGTTGGGATGGTAAGGAGGAGTTTTAACAAGACACTGCATTTCAGTTGCTCTTTGAAGTGATCTGGGAACAGCAGAAAAGTATCTGAGACATTGCTTCAAGCTGGATAAGCAACAAGAGGGTTGTGGGTGAAGTGTCATCCAAAAAGGCACAGATGATCTGCAAAACTACTAACACAGGATCTGAGACTGCAGCTGGAAGTATAAACTCCAGTAGAAATTAGAATGCACCCATGAGAGAGGGGCTACAAGATTGCTTTTAAGAGCAAACAAGTGTAGAAGTGTAAGTGAGTTACATATTTGCTTGTCAAAAATTGCAATCAGAGGACAAATTTACTTCCATAGGGTGTTGGTCCAGTATAGGCCAGCTTACACCATTGTCTTGTTCTAGAAAGAGTTTTGCTTATATAACTCTCAGGATTTTCCTTCTTAGCACATGCTTGCTTCTGGCACATCAGCATGTTCATAGAGTGATTGCCACAGCACACAATGGAGTCTGGATCACAAAAATAGTCACTGTTCTTGACTTTCTTTCATAAAAGTAAGACAAATTCTACTAGGCTATGAGTCCAAGAGCATTTTTAGAACAATAAGTAAGAGTGAATCACAGAGTTGGCAATGATTCAGGCTATAAAATGAAGGTTAAGGAGGACTTTACCAAGGAGGCTGAATTTATTTTCTTGAAGTGCTGGAGAGTTTTTAGATTGAGGAAATGCTGATTGGTGCCAGACAAAATGTTAGGAAACTCCAGTTGTTCAGAAGGACAAAGCATGTTAGAAGCAGAAGAGGAAGCCAGTAAAAGACTTACAACGTGGTTAACAACAGGGAATATTTGGTAGTAGTTGGGAGATAGATGCAATATCTGTACCCCTCTCACTCATTCAGATGACTAGTTAGGTCACAGCCATGCTCCAGCAATTATTCTGAGCCCTTATTATGTTAAAATGGTAAAATATAAACACTCAAGGAGCAGGCTCTTGCAGCTGTTTGACAAAAGCTATTAAAGGAGCTAACTTGGAGTCAAGGACATCAGCTAGGAAGGGTGATGTGGCTTTGAAGTGATCCTAAACTCCCACATAGCTGCTTATATGTCACCTGCTAGTGACATGTTTTATTTTGACAAGTATCTGTACTGTGACCCCCCCCCAATAAATATTTTATCACAACCAATATGTGGAAATGGGAACTCTCCTTCCCATTAAGAATATGATATCATACTGTATCAGAACCCATATGTCAGCTACTGATGTCAACTACAGTACTGCAAAGCTACATAGAGTTTTGTTTTGTTTTTAATTTGACAGATAGAGTTAGACAGTGAGAGAGAGAGAGACAGAGAGAAAGGTCTTTCTTATGTTGGTTCACCCCCCAAATGACCTCTACGGCTGGACCTATGCCAATCAGAAGCCAGGAGCCAGGTGCTTCCTCCTGGTCTCCCATGTGGGTGCAGGGGCCCAAGCACTTGGGCCATCCTCCACTGCCCTCTCAGGCCACAGCAGAGAGCTGGACTGGAAGAGGAGCAACCAGGACTAGAACCTGGTGCCCATATGGGATGCTGGCGCCACAGACAGAGGATTAACCAAGTGAGCCACAGCACCAGCCCCGACCCTTAGAGTTTCACACACATTTTAGAGCTCAGATCACGGCAAACTGTACACAGTTAGCTGTTTCTCCTAATCTTTCAGCTCATGTGTGACAGGGCCATAAGCTGTGACCCTTGTCCCCAGACACAGACACTTTTCTCTAGTATCACGGACTGCACATGTCATTACAAGTCTGCTGGCGTGGTCAGACCAGTTTCTCCTGAGAACTGCTTACATGAAGGTTTACCTCAGACGTTAGACTAAACAATATTTTGCTCAAAGAACAATGGGTCACTTAAGAAATCAAAGGAAAGTCAATGAAACCAATGAGAAGGAAAACACAACAGTCTTGCTTCCATTCTAAATCGACAACCATAATTTAATAATCTTGGAAACCATAAATGAATTCTCTATGTGATTTGTTCCTGGTAGTCCCTCCTCATGTAGCACTGTAAACCTAAGGAGGAAAATTTTAATTTAAATTTATATTTAAATTTTCAAATATAAATATTCAAATATTTAATTAAAATAAATTTAATTTAAATTATATGACTCATGAAATCATACTTTGTCTTATTATTTTGACTGTCTCAAACAGGAGGCTTTTTCATGAGAATGTACATACTTATATGCAATTACTCACTATTGAATATAAGGAACCTAAATGTTTATCCATGGGTTTTGGTACCACAGGGTGTCCTGACACTAACCTCCCTTAGATATCAAGGAACAACTGTGCTAAGCAAGTATAACATTCTGAGAGTAAGTTCTGAAGTCTCAGCAACCACGCTAGTGGAGTGATGCTAGCCTGTAGTGCTGTATCGCTGTAGGTTTTTTCTTCTCCAGAATTAAGAGGCCCATATATGACAGTGAAGAAGTGAGTTCGAATCACTGCTCTGTGATTGTGACTTTTCCTATTGTGTCCATTAGAATGAAGACGATGATGGAAAATAGAATGTGCCGATCAGGGATCTATTCAAATATTCAATTACAGGGTTTGTGATGAGTTTAAGGATAGAAGTAGGCCAACCTGAGGATTCCAGACTTTGGGAGCAGCTAACTAGAGGGATCCTAGCAGTGAAAATATGTGATGGAGATGTAGTGTTAATTTTGAAACAGTAGAAAGAATTAGATGGTATCAATACTGAAGGAGGGTGCTAGAATGGAATAATGATGGATTGAAAGTTGCAGTGAGGATCTGGGGATTAAGGACCTTAATCTCTATTCTCATCCAGTGACACACGAACACCCACTGAAGAGAGCTGTATGAAAATGTCTTCAGTGCACAGTAAAGAAGAGCACAGCATTCTACTCCAGTGATGGCGCTGACCAGACACATTCCACCCCCTAACACATGCCTATGGTCCCACACCCTTCAACATATTTTAGAATGAGTAGTCCCCACTCTCTCTTTCTGCTGTGCCTTTCCCGCCTTGTCTGTCTGGAGAACTTAGACTTTTCCTTCCATCTTCACCTCATCTGGAAAGACTTCATGAACAGCACCCAGCCAGGAGGAATCATGTTCTATGCTTCAGTGTCACTGCAGAATTTATTTTCACTATCCTTACAATCAACTATAGTACCTACTTTGCTATTCTGTTTCTCCTCAATAGCAGGTAAGCTCCTAGAAGCCAAGATATATCTTAGAAACTTTCCAGGAGTATCAAGCACATAGTAGATACTCATTAATATTTCATTGAAATAGATAAGTTGCCAGGCTATGAGGAATCCATCCAAAACTTTCTGGAACCAAACCCAAGGGACATTAAAAGGGTAAACTCAATGAACTATAATTTTTTTTCTATGCCTAATATTTCTTGCTAGTGAGATCACCAAACAGAAATTGTGAAGGGACGATAATGTCATAATGACTTGGTATAGTAAGCAGAGACAACTACATTATCTCTTAGGGAAAGTGCACTATCTTAGAATCGCCAAGTCAGTGTACTTTTTATGACTTTCTGTGTGATATCCCAGGGGTGGTTGTAACAATATTGTCATGAAACATAAGTATCCTATTCAAATCTAATTTAAACAACATTGCACATAATTCTCTCTATTAGACTTTCTAGTTTTCTTTTTTTATATATAAAGCTTTTACTTAAAGAATATAAATTTCCAAAGTACAGCTTATAGATTACAATGGCTCCCCCACACACAACTTCCCTCCCTCCCGCTACAAACAAGACTAGTGTCTGCTAATACTAACTGATAGAATGAAAAAGGGAGAGAATGATCCAACATGGGAAGCGGGATACACAGCAGACTCATAGAATGGCAGATGTCCTAAATAGCACTCTGGCCTCAGAATCAGCCCTTAAGTCATTTGGATCTGGCTCAAGAGCCCATGAGAATATTTTATGCATGGAAAGCTAAGACACTCTGAAAAAAAACAAAACCTAAATGAAAGATCTCTGCGAGTGGGATCCTAGTAGAAAGAATGGGCCATCAAAGAAGGAGGTACCTTTCTCTGAAGGGAGGAGAGAATTTCCACTTTGACTATGACCTTGTCTGAATAATATTGGAGTGGGTGAACTCAAAAGGCTTCCAACTAGCAACTCATGACAAAAGCCTTGGGTGATTACTGATGCCATAACCAAGAGTGTCAATTGTTAAATCAACAACAGGAGTCACTGTGCACTCACTCCCCATGAAGGATCTCTGTCCTTAATGTGTTGTTAAATGTGAATTAATGTATAACTAGTACTCAAACAGTATTTTACACTTTATGTTCTGTGTAGGTACAAACTGATGAAATCTTTACTTAGTATATACTAAACTGATCTTTTGTATATAAAGAGAATTGAAAATGAATCTTGATGTGAATGGGATGGGAGAGGGAGTGGGAGATGGGAAGGTTGCGGATGGGAGGGAAGTTTGGGGGCGAAAAGCCATTGTAATCCATATGCTGTACTTTGGAAATCTATATTTATTAAATAAAAGTTAAAAAAAAGAAAAAAGAACTAGAGTGGCAGATAGTGTACCTTTCAGTCCAAGGTTGCACACTTGGGAACCAGAGGGCCTCTGGTGCATGTCTGAATATTAAGGCAAAGGAGCCTGGAGTTCTGATGTCCAGGGGCAGGAGAAAAACAGTGTTCCTGCTTCAGCGGGGGCTGAGGTCTAGTTCGTCTTTCCTCTCTGTTCTATCCAGGAGCTCAATCTATTGGATGCTGTCCACCCACTAAAGATGAAGATGAACTTCCTTACTCAATTCACTCCTCTAAATGCTAATCTCTTTCAGAAACACTTTCTCAGACACAGCCAGAAAACAGATGAGTTTTACCAGCTCATCCTACCAAAGAATATCTTCTTTAGCCACTGAAATATTTTTGTGTGAAAACTCCTATTTCAGGATCTTATACAAATTCACTCTAGAGGAAATAAAATTATAAAGACTGACCAAAAGAACTAAAATTGCGGTATAGATTTGCATTGTTCATAATCCTCTTTTCCATTTCCTTATGGGATGATTTCACCAAAAAATATTTTCTTCTCTCTTTATGTTCAAGTTTTCTATGCTCTCAATAATCCATCCAATGGAAGCATTTTATCTTATTTTAAATGCATTGCGATACTTTTATTTTTTGTAACTCATTTTGAATTGCCAACATATGTAAATTCGTAGTATACAAGAGGTGTAGAAAGAACAGGAACAAGAGTTCATAAGATTCAAGATGCTTCAACAGCACCAAACCATTGGCATTGTTAACAGTAAGGGTTCTTGCTTTGTGTTTGCAGGATAATTTTAGGCAATTTCCACAAGAGGGTAATTGCCCAACTAGTCCCTCTGAAAGGGGCCCTATTGCTTAAAGAAACTGCAGAGAAAGAAAAGGAGCAACCTGCTGTTTCCATGTCTGTTGTTGGTATCCACAAGTGGGCTATTACACTAGGAAGAGAAGCACAGAAATGATTCAGGTTTAACTCAGGTGCAATGACCTGTAGCTCTTTATAAAGAGTCTGAGTTTACAAAAGTAGGGACAAAACAAAGAAGATAAAAGGCCAAGGGAATATGCAAATCTAAATCTAACAGCCATGTTTTCAAATTATTTATCTGTAACATATCTTCCAAATTTCAGACAGGAGAATAATTGACAAGACGTTGACCATTGGTTACAGTCTTTATCTACATTCCTGCTGTACAGTGGAAATGTAGACTTTCTACTTTTTTACTTGTTGAACCTATATAGGGGAGCATGAAGAGTATGATTACAAAGTAAATTAAAATACATTATTGAGCCGGCGCCGTGGCTCAACAGGCTAATCCTCCACCTTGCGGCGCCGGCACACCGGGTTCTAGTCCCAATCGGGGCGCCGGATTCTGTCCCGGTTGCCCCTCTTCCAGGCCAGCCCTCTGCTGTGGCCCAGGAGTGCAGTGGAGGATGGCCCAAGTGCTTGGGCCCTGCACCCCATGGGAGACCAGGATAAGCACCTAGCTCCTGGCTCCTGCCATCGGATGAGCGCCGGCCGCAGCGCGCTGTCCGCGGCAGCCATTGGAGGGTGAACCAATGGCAAAGGAAGATCTTTCTCTCTGTCTCTCTCTCTCTCACTGTCCACTCAGCCTGTCAAAAAAAAATACATTATTGAAAAATTAAAAAAGGAAAAGAGAAAGAAGTGTGGAGGGAAGTGTTATTACATTAGAATTGTATCTATGAACTACATGAAATTGTTAACTTGATATTAATAAAAATAAGAGATAAATTTAAACAGTGAAGAAAAATAAAGATAAATTGAGAATGACATTCTAAAGTGACAAATTGTGGTAAAATACAAACATGAACTAAGACAATATGTCATAGTATCAAGTATTTAAATGAGATCGCACAGATACAAAGAAATGTGTCAGAAGGTGAAAAGGTAGGGCATATGAACTTGCTATGAAGAGCAAAGGAGGTTGGGTATGCAGCAAGAAGAGACAAAAGCAAGTGCTGGTTTGACACATGTCTTCAAGGCCCCACTGTCAGCAGACTTTCAGGGATAAAAAAGAGGCTTTGGAGATAAGTTGGTGTTGTATGCGAACTCAGTATGCAGGGGTTCAGGATAGAAAAGTTCAGGGTAATTTGGAGCAATTATTCATAATTGGTTCAAATGAGTACTTCAGTACACACATTGTTTGATACCTGTGTGTATAATTACTCCCTTTTCAAAACATGAATTTCCATGCAATTGCTAAATGTTCTGAAATACTCCTGATAATTATCCAAAAAAAAAAAAAATCAGTTGTTGGAATCTGGCCAGACACATGCATACAAAACTAAAGTAAGAAATTAAATTTATTATGTGGAAAACTCAGAAGAACCAGTCTCTGAAGCATTCAGGATACTAAGGCATCCTATGACAGTGTGTGTGAATTTCCCATTCATTTCATCTATAATAAACAAGGACTCTTATAAATTACTTCCAAGGTCAAATATATACGGCAGTAGCTCTTATATGCAGTGGTAGCAACTACAATAGACGTGGCTGTCTCATTATATCCACCCTAGTGGCAAAGCTGATCATTGGAGAGACCCAAGGAACAGAGTTTATCTCTAGAGGACTCCCACCCTTAGAAAGGAAATATAAATCTCAATAAAAGGTATTTATAAATAGACACAAAGTTGCTGATGTTTATAGATTCTGAGAAGTTAATGCAGTTCACACACATGGAAAATTTTTTGGTGGAATAATGATACTGAATGTATAAGCAACTGGTTTATTTATTCAACAAAAGAATTCTCCTATTGTCTGTTTACAAATACATTTTATTTAAATTTATATTTCCTTTCTATACCAATCCAGTTGAGAAATGGGCAAATGACTTCAATAGATAGTTCTCAAATGAAGAAATACAAGTGGCCAACAAATATATGAAAAAATGCTCAACATCACTGGCCGTCAGGGAAATGCAAATCAAAACCACAATGAGATATCACCTTACTCCTGGCTAAAATCTAAAACACAGAGAATAACAAATATTGGAAAGGTGCGGACAAAGGGGAAAACTTAAAAACTGTTCAAGGGAATGTAAACTAGTGTAGTCACCATGAAAGACAGTGTTGAGAAGTCTTAGAAAACTAAATAGACTTGTCATATGATCCAACAATCCCAGTGCTGGGATATATCCAAAAGAATTGAATACAATGAGTCAAAGAGATCCCTGCACCACCATATTCATAGTAGCACTGTTTACAATAGCCAAACCAAAGGAGTCCATTATCAGATGAATGGATAGAGAAAATGTGCTATGTGTACACAATGGAACACTATTCAGCTATTAAAAATGAAATTCTACCATTTGCATTAAAATGCATGCAACTAGAGGGCATTACCTTGAGTGAAATAGGCCAGACCCAGAAAGACATATACCCCATATTCTCCAAGGTGTATGGTAGCCAAAATTTTAAAAATCTAACCAAAAAAGAAACATCTGTTTGTTTCTTTAAACTTTTATTTAATAAATATAAATTCCAAAGTACAACTTTTGGATTACAGTGGCTTTTTCCCCCCATAACCTCCCTCCCACCTGCAACCATCCCATCTCCCACTCCCTCTCCCATCCCATTCACATCAAGATTCATTTTCAATTATCTTTATATACAGAAGATCAATTTAGTATATACTAAGTAAAGATTTCAACAGTTTGCACCCACACAGAAACATAAAATGAAAAATACTGTTTGAATACTAGTTATACATTAATTCACATAGCATACCACATTAAGGACAGAGATCCTACCTGGGGAGTAAGTGCACAGTGACTCCTGTTGTTGATTTTACAATTGACACTCTTGTTTATGGCATCAGTAATCACCCAAGTCTTTTGTCATGAGTTGTCAAGGCTATGGAAGCCTTTTGAGTTCGCCAACTCCAATATTATTCAGATAAGGTCATAGTCAAAGTGGAAATTCTCTCCTTCCTTCAGAAAAAGGTACCTCCTTCTTTGATGGCCTGTTCTTTCCTCTGAGATCTCACTCACATACTCACGGAGATCTTTCATTTAGGTCATTTTTTCTTTTTTTTGTTAGCGTGTCTTGGCTTTCCATGCCTGAAATGCTCTCATGGGCTTTTTAACCAGATCCGAATGCCTTAAGGGCTGATTCTGATGCCAGAATGCTGTTTAGGACCTCTGCCATTCTTTGAGTCTGCTGTGTACCCCGCTTCCCATGTTGGATTGTTCCCTCCTTTTTAATTCTACCAGTTAGTATTAGCAGATACTAGTCTTGTTTATGTGATCCCTTTGACTCTTAATCCTATCATTATGATCAATCATGAACTGAAACTGATATCTTTGACTAGTGAGATGACATTGATACATGCCACCTTGATGGGATTTAATTGGAGACCCTGGTATGTTTCTAACTCTACCGTTTGGGGCAAGTTCAATTGAGCATGTGCTGAACGATACATCTCCTCCCTCTTATTCCCACTCTCATATTTAATAGGGATCATTTTTCAGTTAAATTTAAACACCTAAGAATAATTGTGTGTTAATTAAAGAGTTCAACCAGTAATATTAAGTGGAACAAAAAAAATACTAAAAGGGATAAAGTATTAAGTTGTTCATCGACAGGACTGATGAAGTCACTGATGAAGTCACTGTTTTTCATAGTGTCCATTTCACTTCAACAGGTTTCCTTTTTGGTGTTCTCTAATTATTTGATGGCGTTGGGTCATATATTTAGATCTTTAAGCCATGTTGAGTGGATTTTTGTAAGGTCTTGCTTCATGCTTCTGCACGTGGAAATCCAGTTTTCCCAGCACCATTTGTTGAATAGACTGTCCTTGCTCCAAGAGTTTGTTTTAGATCTTTGATCAAATATAAATTGGCTGCAGATGTTTGGATTGAGTTCTGGTGTTTCTATTCTGTTCCATCGGTCTATCCTTCTGTTTCTGTACCACTACCATGCTGTTTTGATTATAACTGCCCTGTAGTATGTCCTGAAATCTGGTATTGTGTTGCCTCTAGCTTTGAAACATCTGTTTCTATCAGTATTGCTATAAACATAGTTTTGTAAAAATTTGTTTATAATTGTCAAACCAATGGTTAAGAATGCTATACTACTATAATGTTTTATGAACTATGATGACTTTAAAATTTACTTATATGGATAAAATGACCATTTTTCGATTCAATTATTATTGTAGCCATTGTGTATATCCCCACTAACCTAGTGTTTTTGCTTTTTAATTGTTAAGCTGCATATTAAACGATGTATTAAGCCTTTTTGCTATAATGCTTAAAATATGCTTTCTCAAAAATAAAAAAAAAAAGAAAAGGAGAAGGAAAGAGAGCGGGGGAGGGAAGGAAGGAAGGAGGATGGGGATATCATTATGTTCTTAGACTTCTATTTACAAACCACACTGAGTGGTAAGCCTGGGCTTCAGCAGAAATCAGCTTATGAAGAGCCCTGGCAAGAGTTGCATCTCTGGAAACGGAACTGCCCTGGAGTTGAAGGATGCCCAGGTCAGAGCCACAGATCTTGCTGGCTCCAAGCTGAAAAGCCCTTCACTCAGCCCAGCTTCCAAGGTGACCATTGCTGTGAGGAGACAGCCAAGTAGGGTCAGCAACATTGCAGGCAGAACTGTAAATTTCCTGTTGGAGATGCCACCTGCCTATACCTGGCCAGTTCTCCTCCCAGGCCAGCAGGGAATGGAAGTCAACAGGGTGCCTTCCCACAGAGGTTCACAACTCCCTTGGGATGTACCCCATGTGAAGAGTTAGATGAGTCTGGGCCTCATAATTTACAAGGCCTCAAAGCCCACCAGATCATTATCAAGCCCCTTCTGTCAGGTTCTATTTGCCTCTCAATCAGAAAACTTAGTTGTAGCTTAGATAGCACCTCTCTAAGTCCTCTAATAGTGACTCTGTTCTTTGTAACTAGCACACTCGGGCTTCATTCCTTTGAAATCATAGCTTCTACTCTAACACCAATGGCTCTACTCCTGACCTCTGTATATTGATGGTCTTCTCCCCCACTTAATGTTGCATGATCAGAATTTATCTACAGACAAACCCCGCTACCTTCAACAGTTAAGTGGCCTTTTCTCCCAGTCTTGGCTGGGATCAGCTTTAAGCCACATCCATCAAACTGTCATCACAAGGGTCCAGAGCCCCCCACCCCATTTCCTCTCCTCTATGAAATCCTCTCGTTACTTGGTTAATGCCACTCTTAGGATCATTGGTTGCTATTCTCACCCTGTCTTTTATACTACAGTTCTGTTTAAGTGTTTACAGCTGGTAATAATGGGATGAACCAACTCTTTCAGCAACTAGGCAGTCAACCAAATGCTGCTACAGGGATATACTCAGCTCTCCACCCAGGAGACAGCGGCTTGAGACATCGCCTCATGCCAACGAAGAGTACCTCATTGCCCCATGTCAGCAGGAAGTAGCTCTAAAGACAGATCACCATCTCTCTACCACTCCTGGATTTGGGAACTAATCTAATCCCATACAACTCCTGCTTTATAAAAACAAAAGGGGGGAATAGTAGTCTTATCTATGGCACGATCTACACCCTGACACCATCCTAGGCTCTAGCCCCCACCACCATTGCTGGAAACCAGGTGGCCATATGGCCCAACCACGGTGTCAAGCTCCTTACCCAACCTGATGGGATTCACAATTCCTACTTCCCTGTCCACCCTCTTCAAAGTTTTAAAAGGGCCTGTTCCTGAACACTTGGCTCTCTCCCTCTCTCTCATCTCCTCTCTCCTCTCCTCTCAATAGCTCTCTCTTCTCTCTCTCACTCTCTCGCTCCCCTTTCTCCTCCCCCTCTTTCTTCTCTCCTCACTAGCTCCTCTCCTCTGTTTCTCTCTCTCTTACACTCTCCTTCTCTTTTTCCTTCCTCGTCCCTTCCCTCAGGTCTGCTTGTAAAAAATATAAAAATAAAGTTCATGGAAAAGTGCACATTTTGAAAAAAGAGAAATTACTGAAATAAGCCAAAGCCAAGAGGACAAATATCACATTTTGTCTGATTTGTTGTAGCTAATATATATAATACAAAAAAAAAATCTTTATGTGTATTGTGAAACTGGTATCGTGGGATTTGATTACTGTTCTATATTTGTGTCTACATTCCTGCTGAACCCTGATCTTTCTACTTTTTACTTGTTGAGCTCTTTATTTAGGGGAACACTAAGCCTGTAAATATAAAGTAAATTAAAAATATGTCATCACAAAATTTTTAAAAGAAAAGAAGAAAGGAAAGAGGGGGGAGAGAAAAAGTACCAGTATATTTATTCGATCTATGAATTACATAAGATCTATAGTTTTATATTAATAAAAATAAATAGAAGTTAACACTGTGGCTTAGTGGTTAAAGGTGCTGCCTGTCTACTAATGTGCCTGGGAAAGCAGAGGAAGATGGCCCAACCCCTTGGGCCCTTGCACCCAGTGGGAGACTCCAGTGGAGCTTCTTGCTTCAGACTTCAGCCTGGTGCAGCCCCAGCTGCTGAAATGATTTGGGGAGTGAACCAGCAGATGTAAGATCTCTCTGTGTTTCCTCTCTGTGTGTAACTCTTACTTTTGAATAAATAAATTTTTTAACAAAAAAAATAAGTTAGTTAACTTTTTCTTTTACAGATTTTTTTATTTATTCATTTGAGAGGTAGAGAGTGAGACAGTGAGAGGGAGAGACAGAGAGAAAGGTCTCCCTTCCGTTGGTTCACTCTCTAAATGGCCACAGTGGCTGGAGCTGTGCAAATCCAAAGCCAGGAGCCAGGAGCTTTTTCTGGGTCTCCCATGTGAGTGCAGGGGCCCAAAGACTTAGGGCATCTTCTACTGCTTTCTCAGGCCATAGCAGAGAGCTGGATTGGAAGAGGGGCAGCTGGGACTAGAACCAGCCCCCATATTGGATGCCAGAGCTGCAGGTGGAGGATTAACCTATTGAGTCATGGCGCTGGCCCCAAGTTAGTTAACTTTAAGAAGAAAATTGGAAGTAAATATGGGGGAAATATTACAGGATTTATGATACTTTTTAAAATTAAAAAAAATTTACAGGACTTATGATATACTTTTTTAAATAAATAATTCATTCATTAATTTAAAAAGCAGAGTACTCATTCAGACCTCAGTCATATAATTCAACAATCCCACTCCTGGGTATATACCCAAAAGACATGAACATGTTCTATCAAAGAAATGCCTGTACAACCATGTTCATAGCAACACTATTCACTATAGCCGAAATATGGAATCAATGAAGGTGTCCACCATCAGATGAATGGATAAAGAAAATGTGATATTACACACACACACACACACACACACAAGAACAGTGAAATATTATTCAACTATAAAAAGAATGAAATTCAGCCTGCGCCGCGGCTCAATAGGCTAATCCTCCATCTGTGGCTCTGGCACCCCAGGTTCTAGTCCTGGTCGGGACTCTGGATTCTGTCCCGGTGGCTCCTCTTCCGGGCCAGCTCTCTGCTGTGGCCCAGAAAGGCAGTGGAAGATGGCCCAAGTCTTTGGGCCCTGCACCCACATGGGAGACCAGGAGAAGCACCTGGTTCCTGGCTTTGGATCAGCGGGGTGCACTGGTTGCAGCGCACCAGCCATAGCGGCCATTGAGGTGTGAACCAACAGAAAAGGAAGACCTTTATCTCTGTCTCTGTCTCTCTCACTGTCCACCCTGCCTGTCAAAAAAAAATCACAAGAATAAAAGCTGACTCTACTGATGAAAGGGACAAATTAAAGAAGATCTCTTGGTGCCAAGAGCAACTGATAGGTAGTGCAGTGCCAGAATGAGAATCCCAGGACCTAGGGAATTTGTGGGGCTTCACCTAGAAGTAAGCAACCATCGAAGAAAGTGGAAAAGGATTGACAGGCTGAAGCATGAACTTCTGCTAATGAACAATATTTTCAGTAATCCGTCAATGTCATTACTATGATTAGTCTCCAAAGCAGGTACACAGGCCGCAGAATGAACAACCCATCTATAAATGTATTTACTCATTTATAAATATAAGAATGTGAGAAGGATCACATATTTTAAGTGCTTAGATAAAAAGTGATGCTAAGGATAATGCATATGTTATTCTTTCAATCATTGTAACCTTATATGGAGACCTTAATATTCCCATTTTGCGTATGAAGAAATTTAGGCCTAGTTGAGTGAAGAAATTTGACTCAAGCCATAGGTTGCAAATTTTGGAGAATAAAATTTGTCCAGCACCAACTTCAGTCTTAATCTATAAGCTGAAAGCAGATGACAGATATTAACAGCAACATAGGTAATGAATAGACAGGGAGAGAGAGAGAGAGAGAGAGAGAGACTGACTTCCAGGGTAATTTCATCATTGTTTATTCGAAAATAGCTTTATAACTTTAAGAATAGAAGTTACCCTGGAAGTCTCTTCTCCTCTCTCTTTCTTGCATAGTATTTCTGGGAACACATTTACTGGTGGCACAAGCACATCACTCTATATTTATTATTTCTTCAGCTCCTTCTCAAGGCTATAATCTTAGCTCAGCCTTATGATATTTCTTCCTGATATATATTAATATACTACAATTAATATATGTATAATATATTTATATTATATTTAATATAATTATATATTACATATAATTATATATGATTACTTATATATATTATTGATATGTATCTATATATTTGTATATATTGCTCTCCCACATTAATAGAGTTAACAATCAACTGCCATATTAAGCTTCTTAAACAAAACAGCCATGATCATATCCCTATGGTTACTAGCATGATATATTGGAGTATGCACTCTCTCTATATAGTTGGATAATATAAGCAATTGTTATAATTACTTCCTAAAGTAAGATTCTAAACTAACAAATCTTCTGAGCTGGCACTGCGGCACAGTGTGTTAAGCTGACACCTGTGACACCAACATCGCAAACACGAGCTCAGGTTGAAGCTCTGGCTAGTCCTTTGGTGATCCAAACTCCTGCTAATGCAGACAGGACAACAGTGGAGGATGGCTGAGGTGTGTGGACGCCTGCCAACCCTCTGAGGAATCTGGATGGAGTCACAGGCTGCTGGCTTCATCTTGCCCTCAATTTCAACCATGGCAGCCAGTGGAAGATCTGTATGTGTGTGTATATGTATGTGTATGTTTCTGTCTCTATCTGCCCTCACTCTTTCTTGTCACTCTGCTTTTTAAGTAAATAAAATGTCTTTTAAAAGTAAAAATTAATTAATTAAAGCTTTTTTCTACATGTATCAGTATGTTAGCATTCCAAGAATGGTGTTTTTCAAGCTCTGAATGCAGACCCAATTAGTGTGAACTGCAGAAAGCATGCTACTCTTTTAGAATCAATGTGATGGACAGTTTACAAAACATGCAGGATAGAGTCTCAGAATTATAGCAACTGGGGCCGGTTAATCCTCCACCTGCAGCACCAGCATCCCATATGAGCGCTGGTTCCAGTCCCGGTTGCTCCTCTTCCAGTCCAGCTCGCTGCTGTGGCCCGGGAGTGCAGTGGAGGATGGCCCAAGTGCTTGGGCCCTGCACCTGCATGGGAGACCAGGAGGAAGCACCTGGCTCCTGGCTTTGGATTGGCGCAGCGCCGGCCTTTGTGGCCACTTGGGGAGTGAACCAACAGAAGGAAGACCTTTCTCTCTCTCTCTCACTGTCTGTAACTCTGCCTGTCAAATAAATAAATAAAAAGCTTTTTAAAAATAAATTATAGCAACTTTTAAATTTTTTTATTTTAACTTTAATTAATTTTCAATAGATTCAATATGATTCGTAGAAACAAGTCTAAGAACATAATGATAATTCCGTTCCTCCCTCCCAACCTCATTCCTTCCACCTTTCTTTCCGGTTTTTTGTTTTTGTTTTTGTTTTTGAGATAACGTTTTGAATTTACATTACAGCAATAAGAAAAGCTATTTCATTGAAATAAAATAGGAATGACAGATTGACCAAAAAAATTCTGTATGGGTGAAATGGGCCTTTATACGTTCAATTGTTTGTGACCATTGTCTATATTCCCCCTAAACTATGGTCTTTTGCTTTTTACTTGTTAAACTTTTTGTTCAGTGAAGTATTAAGCCTATAACAACTTTTAACATAAAACATTTCCCAGTGGGATATCCAAACTCCTCTCCAATGTTGACAATTGTTAACAAAATTCAAATCCATCCAAAGTCTAAGGCAGATTTCCCACACTATATATGATAGAAATAACCTCTCCCTCTCCTCCCTCCCTCCTCCCTCCCTCCTTTCTCTCTCCCTCTCTTCCTCCCTCTTTCATTCCCTCTCCTCCCTCCCTCCTCCCTCCCTCCTCCCTCTCTCCCTCCCTCTTTCATTCCCTCTCTCCCTCCCTCCCTTCATACTTTCCTTCCCTACCTCCTTCTCTCCCTCCCTCCTTCCCTTCTGCCTTCCTGCCTTCCTGCCTTCCTCCCTCCCTCCCTCTCCCCTTCCTTTCCTCCCTTCCTCCCTTCCTTCCTTTGAAAGGGAGGGGGGAGAGAGAGCTAGCTTCCATTTGCTGTTTCATTCCCCAAATGCCTGCATTGGCTACTCCTGGACCAGGGTGAAGCTGCCAGCAGAAACTCAATTCCGTTTTCTGATATAGATAACAAGAACCAAACTATTGGAGCCATCATCTGCTGCCTTCCAAGTTGTGCATTAGCAGAATGTTGGAATTGGCAGTGAGCTGGAACTCAAACCCTGACTCGCTGATATGAGATGCCTTAACCACTAGGACAAATACTCACCCCCAAATAATGTAAACTTTAATTTTAAGATGCATCTAAACTGAACTATATATAAACCATGATAAGCATCTACAAACATTCAGGAAATGACAATTGCTATTATTGTGAGTTAGGTTAATTACTTTTTAATGATAAATTAACTTTGCATCCCTAGCATGAGAAAATTCACCTTTTTCTGATATATTATGTTATTGTATATTGCTGCATTAGACTTACTAAAATTTTGTTAGAAATTTTATATGCATATTCATGAATATTTTTTAAATGTTCTATTCTTTTATGTTTCTATGGTTTTGGTATTAAGAGTAATGTTCACTTCATAGGATATATTAGAAATTAGTCCTCTTTTGAAAATATTCTAAATACTTTGCATAGAATTGATATTCTTTCATCATTAAATTCTTTGTAGAGTTAATCTTTTGCACGAGAAGCTGACTTTGCCAGATGTTTTTAAATGATAAGCTCAAGGTTTATAATAAATATATGAGAGCACATCGAAAAATTGGTTATAAAATGAAATGAAAAGATACGTTTATTTTGCTACAAATATTTTTTGAAAGCCATGCATTGTTTTTTTTATAATACACATTTTCATCAGTGCTTGCAGTATCCTGGTAGAGCTGTTAAGTTTGTCTATTTCTTCTGGAATGCATGTTTTTTCCTCACATCTTACAGGAATTTTTGGCATACTATGATTAGATGATTTAATATGAATGTATTGACATAGAGTCATTCATATTATATTCTCTTACTATTCTTACTTTTATAGATTATCTTACTGTGTCAATGATCTCCTTATCCTTTTACCAATTGTGGAATACACAATTATGTTCCTTTTCTCATGTATAAATTGGTAATTTATGATTTTTAGTGCCATTTATCTTGATTTCACAAGCTTTAAACTTCAAATATTTTAATAACAACTCTATGCTAAGATGTTCCCCTGTCTAAAATGTGTTTTTTAAATACTATTCATTATTCTGGTATTAGAGTAGAAACCTACAGCCATGTTGGAGCAGCTGATCACATAAGTTCACCTTGTGTGAATACACCCGTGATGGGCCAAATTACAAATGGATGCCTCTTGCCTAAGTCCCATTTTTACTATGAAGTGACATAACTCACAATGATGAAAAATGTATTAGAATTATTAAGAATATGCACCTAAAAATAAATAGCCATCAAAAATTGTTAGGTGCTGTATTTTTTTTAGATTATATATTATGCTCCAATTTACTATATTGACTTCTTTGAAAGAAATTTCACTTTCATTTTCAGCACTGTGTTTAAGCTGTCTCTTTGTCAAAATTCTTTCTAAAAGCATGTCCACGCCTGTTCTAGTACTTGCCATTGACTAAAATTTGTTCCCTGGCATTTCTGATTTTCACATCTCCAAGTCTGTAACAATCCCCTATATAAAAGAAAAGTGTCCTCTATTTGAAATTGTTAAGTATCTATAATTTCAGAAATTTGCAACATCTAAACTTGTAATGATTGTATCTTTTAAGCAGAATTAAAATGTGAAGTATATATCGCAGTTTGGGGACTTACTTGCAACATGTGACTTGTAAATTTACTTTAGTAAATAATAAACTCTCACACTATAGAAAATAATTAAAATATATTTTATAAAGTTAATGCTTTTGAAAAATCTAGTGCTTGCATTTTTTATCTGCACATATTTCTCTGTCTTTCAGATAAATAAATCTTTTTAAGAAATCATGTACTTTATCATTATCTTTAAAAAAATTCTGATTTCTGGGTCATTTTTACAACTTTACCATATCAACTTCAGCAAAAATCTCTGTGAATGTAAAACCAATGTGACAAATGTGGCTGGGATATTTGAAAACAACAAGGACTTTTAAAAGAATGCTATTATATTATAGTTTTAATTTTCAGTCTTCTTAGTTCTATAATATCCTTACTTATTTTCACTATCCAAAATTTGAACACAATTTATACTTTTGAATGCTTATTTTGAAGACTTCAGTTTTCTTTTTACAGAAGCTCAGACCTAGGCAACTCTCCCCTAAATTTTGTACCAATTTGTTAGGAATTAATTAGCACCTATTCAAGAGGTTAACTGTCCCTAAATAGAAAAGTGGAGAGAAAAAGAGGAGGAGAGAGATCAGAAACAGTCACTATAACTAAAGAAAGGTAGAAAGATGTCTAATCCTGTTTATTATAATAGTTCATCTAAGTGAATCAGCTTTCAGAGATTGATTAATAAATTAATAAGACCTGGGTATAATTGTAGTACCAGTAAAATACACAAAGTTAATAGTAATATGGCAGTGAGCAACATTTAGTGCTATGAGAATGGTTCTTTTAAAAAAAAAAAAAAACATATATTTTATTCATTTGCAAGACAGAGTTACAGAGAGAGGAAGAGACAGAGAGAAAGAGGTCCTCCATCCACTTGTTCAGCTCCCAAATGGCTGCAACAGCTAGAGCTGGACCGATATGCAGTAAGGAACCAAAAGTTTCTTCTGGGTTTCCCACGTGGATACAGGTGTCCAAGGACTTGGGCCATCTTCTGCTGTTTTGCCAGGGCATTAGCAGGGAGCAGGATCAGAAGTGGAGTAGCTGGGACTTGAACCGGTGCCCATGTGAGATGCTGGCTTTGCAAGCCAGGACTTTAACCCATTGAGCTACAGTGCCAGTTCCGAAGATGGTTCTAACACCATTGATCATTTTTGGTATTGAGAATAGTCTCAAAGTCATATATTTGTATGTCACCTTTGATTAGAATCATTTAGTTCTCAAAGTCTTATAATTGTGGAAAGTAAACATGATTATATCTCTCAAAAATGAAGAAAAAATACGGCAGGTACTGTACTGCAGCAGGATAAGCTGCCCTTTTGGACAACCATATTCTATATCGAGTGGCTGCTTCAGAGTTCCACCTCTGTTTCTGATGTAGCTTTCTCCTAATGTGTACCCTAGGAGGCATTGTATGGTGGCTCAATTACCTGGGTACCTGCCACTCACATGGGAGACACAGATGGTTCCAGGTCCCTGGCTTTGGCATGGTTTGGATTCAGCTGTTCTGTGCATTTTTGAAATATGTATCTCTATCTCTCCCTCCCTCTCTCTGCCTTTGAAATGATTGCATTAATAATTTTTTTTAACAAAGGAGAAATAGACTTCAGAAACACTTACTGATTTATCCAAAACCAATGAACTAATATATGACATAGCTCAGATTTCCAATTCCTGTGTAGTGTTACTCAAAAATGTCTCTGAGGGGCTGCATTGTGGCATAGTGAGTAAAGCCATCACATGCCATGCTAGCATACCACATGTCCCAGCCGTTCCACTTCTAATCCAACTCCATACTAAGGGACTGGAAAAGCAGAAGAAGATAACCCAGGTTTTTGGACTCTGCCAATCATGTGGGAGACCCAGATGAGTCTTCTGGCTTCTGGCTCAGACCTGGCCCAGTCCTGGCCATTGTGGCTGCTGGCAGTGAACCAGCAGCAGATTGAAGATTCTCATTCATATTTTCTCTCACTCTCTCTCACTCACTCTCTCTGTCTTCACCTCTTTCATCTTGCCTTCTCTCTCTTTTAACTCTTTCAAATAAATAAATGAAATGTTTTTAAAGTCTTGGAAAATGTGACACCAAGAAGTGTGACACTAAGAAATGAACTACATTAAGCATAAAGAAGATGGGAAAAACACCTTGGAAATATTTCACTGATTTCAAAGGCTAACTACAGCCCAGAAGCTGTGTGGCTTGACACATTATGGAGTTGGAATAAATGCCACTTTGCCCTTGCTACAAAGTGCAGGTATTGCAAGTGACATATCTTTTAAAAAAATGAAAACAAAGTTTTAGAAGAAAAAGAAAACATTTCAGTAAAGATCTAAGAGTCCTTTATCCTCAGAGGCCCTGTGCCAGTCCTGACTGTGTTTAATAGATCAGTTCTAGGGAGGAACAGAGGTCTGGCAGCTGCTCAAGTCTGACAATTTATTGACTGTCTCACCTGGAGACATCCCGTACAGAACTGTTTGAAGCTGTAACTTGTAAAGGTGTTATAAAAGATTTATTTTGAGAAAACAGACTGTTCTTTCAAGTCGAGAGGGCAGAGTTAACAAATGTATGGTTGATCATATTTGTATAATGAAAATAGCTTTTCAAATAACCCCTCCCCACCACACACATAGAACTAAGTTTTGTAAAGTGAATTCTTAAGACTATCCTCTTGGTCTCTAATCTTACCAATCCCATTGCCATTGGGAGGATACGTTAATTAAAAAATTAGTGAAGGGCTGGCGCCGTGGCTCAACAGGCTAATCCTCCGCTTTGTGGCGCCGGCACACCGGGTTCTAGTCCCAGTCGGGGCACCGGATTCTGTCCCGGTTGCCCCTCTTCCAGGCCAGCCCTCTGCTGTGGCCCGGGAGTGCAGTGGAGGATGGCCCAGGTGCTTGGGCCCTGCACCCCATGGGGAGACCAGGAAAAGCACCTGGCTCCTGGCTCCTGCCATCGGACGAGCGCGGTGCGCCGGCCGCAGCGCGCGGCCGTGGCGGCCATTGGAGGGTGAACCAACGGCAAAAAGGAAGACCTTTCTCTCTGTCTCTCTCTCTCTCACTGTCCACTCTGCCTGTAAAAAAAAAAAAAAAAAAAAAAAATTAGTGAAGGAGGGTGACCATAATGGATTAAGCCAACCCATGTAATGTTGGCATCCCATATGAGCACCATTTCAATTCTTGTCTGTTCCAATTCCAATCCAGCTTCTGCTAATGCGCCTGGGAAAACAGCGGAAGATGGCCCAAGTGCTTGGGCCGCTGCACCCACTTGGGAGACCAGGCAGAGGCTGGTTCCTGGCTTTGGTCTGGCCCAATCCCAGCTGTTGAAGCCATTTTTGGGGGATGAACAAGTAGAATGGAAGATCTCTCCCCACCACCTGTTTGTGCATGTGTATGTGTGTGTGTATTTATAACTCTGACTTTTTTAAAAAAGATTTTATTTGTTTATTTGAGAGGTAGAGTCAGAGACAGTGAGAGGGAGAGACAGAGAGAAAGGTCTTTCTTCTGTTGGTTCATTCCCCAAATGGCTGCAACGGCTGGAGCTGTGCCGATATGAAGCCAGGAGCCAGGTGCTTCTTCCTGGTCTCCCATGCAGGTACCCAAGTACTTGGGCCATCTTCCACTGCTTTCCCAGGCCATAGCAGAGAGCTAGACTGGAAGAGGAGCAGCCAGGACTAGAACCTGGTGCCCATATGGGATGCAGGCGCCGCAGGCAGAGGATTAACCTACTGCGCCATGGCAGCAGCCCCTGACTTTTAAGTAAATAATACGAATATTAAAAAAAAAATAGTGAACCATCACTACTACTGTCTCCTTAGGATATGGGAGCTGTCTTCATCTTTACTTACTAAGAATAAAGAGAAACTGGATAGAAAACATTAGGTATATTTCATCACACTGACAACAAACATGAACTGAGCCCAGTGAAGATGATGTTCAAGTACAAGGTCACAGTATGACAAAATTAAATTAAAATCTAGGAAAATGCTCACTCTGTTCAGATCAGCATTGTACCTGATTGCTTAAGACTTGATAAAATCATTTGAGCTGTGGCCTAAGGTAGTGATGAGTGTTTGAAGTCAGATGTATGCTCCCAGAAATGAAAATTACTGGGACCAGTATTATGGAAGAGCAGGTTAAGCTGCGACTTGTAATGCTGGCATCCCATATCAGAGTGCCAGTTTAAGTCCAAGCTCCTCTGATTCTGATCCATCTCCCCATTCATGTGCCTAGGAAGGCAGCAGAAGATGGTCCAGGTACTCTGTCCTCTGACATCCATGGGAAAGACCAGACTGGTGTTTCTGGCCCCTGGCTTTGGTCTGGCCCAAACATAGTTCTTATGGATATTTAGAGAGTCAACCTGTGGACAGAAAATCAATCTCTCTCTCCATTTCTCTCTCTCTCTCTCTCTCTTCCTCTCTCTCTCTCTCTCCCCCCTCTGCTGCTATCACTAGTTCTATCTCTTCATCTCTTTCACTCTGCCTTTCAAATAAATAAATCTTTAAAAAAATGTAAAGCCCTGAGCAGAAACAAGGGCGGCATCTGCAAATGTACTGAGCAGGGTCAGAAAATGCCAGTGCAATCAATGACATGCACTGGCCTTCCCCGGGCTCCGCGGACCTGTGAGTGCTGTACAGGCAAATGTCACTCTTTACTGATTCACATTCCACTGACTCTTCCTAGCTTTGTGACCTTGAGAAGCCATTAGAATATTCTCTGTTCTTCAGTTTACCCCTTAGTACAATGGAGATAACAGAATTACTTCATTAGCTCACAGAGGAAATGAATGGTTTGATACAGGGAAACGAAGAAGCAGAATGAACAGGGCTACAGAGTTGGAGTCTGACACATCGAACCATACAAACGTTAAAAATGCACTTGCTTTTGAAACTACTCTCTGATCTTCATTTTATGCATTGCATTGTATACAAACAGATTTCTCCTGTATCTCAATAAGCCACATCATCAGACTCTTCTTGCCTCAGGAACTTAAACCCAATCTCATTAACCCTCCAACATACCAACTCCTCTCTCACCTCCATGACTGTACAATGATGCCCTCTCCTGAAAAAAGAAATCGACACCTGCTCCTGATAATCCTTCTGTGAAGCCTCCTCCTCTGCTAGAATTAGTTTGATGTTTCATAATCTTATGAGATCTTATTCATATTTTTAGAGATGAAGCTACTCCATTTATTTATTAATTCGTTCATTCCTCCAATATCTGGTGATGTTCACCTCTTACAACGCTGTACTAAAGAGTGAAATAAATTTTCTGTATATATTTAAATACCCTTTACTAAGGTCTTTTTTCCCGATGGCTGATACTGACATGATAATTGCTTAATAGTAATTGCAGGCACAGAGAACCTCTGAGAGGAGAAAGACAAAGATTTTTCTTTCAAAGATCGAATCTTTTGGTGTAACCCCAAAAATAAGCTCTTGCCAACTTCCTTTGAAGCCTTTTTTAATGTCAAAACAACATAATGATGAGTTCCTCTTTGCTTTCTATTAAAATCTATATTTCTTTTATTTATAATTTTTGTATGCATGTCCTTTTCCCTTGTCTAAACTGAAAATTCCTAGGAGATGGAAATCCTCACTTATAAGCAGCAAGTATTCTACAACTCTCTAATGAGTGAATGAATAACCAAGGAATAAATTAAATTATTTTCTTCTGCAATTGCGTTATTGTCTTGTATAGTGACTGGATATCTTTTGGTTCATATGTTACAGATATCAAACTCCAAACACTTACTCTTCAACTGAGAGCTTCAATTTTAAAATATTTAAATCTTAATTAAAGGTTAGAAGCTTCATTTCTTCAGAGAGAAAGTATTTACTTCAATGGGGTGGAGTTCAAGCAAATAAAGCTCAAAGAATAGGAAAGATTAGGAAATATTTGTGGAAACCATGGAGTTTTTCAGTTTATCTCCACTGGGCATGTGGCAACTAAAAATGTCTTCCTTTTAGGGTGTCTGTTCAGCCATTTACGGCAGAGAAATATGTGGCCAGAGTTTCCTGTTCTCACTAACATAAAATTGAGCCATTAACATTTCTTTTCCACCTTGTTATCGACTTCAATTTCCTCACTTTGATCATTTAGGAGGCTAAAGAATGCTTTTCTCTATTGAACACTAATAGCAGTCATGCAGTTCAATTTCTGTTCTTATATTATTGTGAGATGAGTGTATTGACACTGAAATTCAGTGTAAGCGCCATTCCTTAAAAAAGAGAGAGAGACAAAGTTAGCATTTTCTAAAAGACGTGACCATTTTCAACTTTGGGATATTGTCTTGCAAGTTTGAATTGGTATGTATTTTGCCCAATAATAGATACACATTAGCTGGTAAGGTAATAGCAGTAATAATCTACATTCAGAAGGAACAGACTGTTTTGTAAATGACCTTCTCTTCTTGAAATCACTCATCTATTCTGCATTTAACTGGCTTTGTGCTAGCGGTTAACTAAAATGATTCCAGTGGAAAAAAAAGTTAATAAGACTTGGCAGAGTGAGAATAATGCTGCGATCCTGACTTACGAATTATATAGCCTCCAGTTGTACTGAAATAAGAAAAGCTGCCTCTAATTTTAATTTGTGAAAAGATAAATGTTTCAGCATTCTAATCCCACTTTGCTTTGCACAAAATTAATGTGAGATCTCACATACCTTCAACTATAATAAGATACACATTCTCCAACAACCCCAAATCCCTTCCCTTCACAATAGCAAAGGCTTTGTATTTATGTAATCTCTTTCAGTAAGCTACCTTTTATAGAGTTAGAGGGTCATATTGATCTTATTGTATTTTTTGTATAGAAAATTATTCTGTTCTACATTATAAAATACACGTTGGTCAATCAACAATCAAATATTTGAATTCTCACTTTATATGTTACAATACAATGCAAGTCTATTCAGAAATGATTAGCATATCTATTTTCCCTAGTAAAATTTTTATTTTTGTAATAAATTTCTAATTTCTCTGTAAAGTCATCAAAATAAATATTACCCACCTTGCCTGCAGTTTATGTTTTCTTGGTAGAAGTACCTGGATTTCTTACTTTCCACATGACCCAACTTCCAGAAAAGCCCATCTCATGCTGTCCTTGGGGACATTCTTGTGGTCCAGACCTAAGCTAATCACCATCAGTACATTCCCCCTTTCTTTTCAGAGTTGCATTAGTTAAGCCAATTAGAAAAGTCTAGAACTTCAACTTGAAGATTTGGAGGTTTTCTTCCCCCAAAAATAGCAATGGAGCCTGTACTCAGAAACCACTAGCAACCACCTTGGCTCTGCAACATGAGTGCCAATGGACATGAGAACTGAGCAGGTGACGAGGGAGCAAACCTGATCCCACAGGGTGAGCACTGGCAAATTTCGCCTGGAATTACACATTCTCAGGAAACACCTGATCAATACTTCTCCCCATATTTCATACTTTTCTGTCTTAGGTAAAACTCAGTTGTAACTTGATGTCATCTCTCTTTGCTTCAAAGAATTATTTTCTTCATTAATTTTAAAATTATTTATTTGAAATATAGATATACAGAGGAGAGAGAGAGAGAGAGAGAGAGAGAATGAATCGATCTTCTATCCTCTGCTTCAATCCCCAAATGCCTGCAAGCCTAAGCCAGAAACCAGGAACTCATTTTGGATCTTCCATGTTGGTGGCAGGGAACCAATTACATTAACCATCACCTGCTGTCTCCAGGGATATGCATGAGTGGATGATGAAATTATGAGCAGAACCAGAACTTGAAACCAAGCAATCTGACATGTGATACATGTACCCCAAGCCATATCTTATCTCAATCATTGAACTAAACATCTGCTACAACTTAAAAAAATTTCTTAATGTCAGGATCAGTTGCATAATTTTCAGTGTTTGGTGCAAAATTAAAATACAGATTGCTTTTACAAAAATTATTAAAAATTTCAAGATGGCATAAAAATAAATGTTTAAAGTCTAATTCAGTAATGTTTACTTTGTAACCAGTGTTTACTTTGTAACCAATATGAGGTGTACTTCAAAAAGTTGTTGGAAAATGGAATCAAAATATAAGTCAGGGAGTGACATTGTGCTATTGTTTCTTAAAACACTGCTTGTAGCAGCAGCATCCCATGTCACAGGGCTGGTTCCAGTCTCAGGTGTTCTGCTTTCCATCCAGCTTCCTGTAAATCTATCTAGGAAGACAGCAGAATATGGCTTAAGTACTTGGGTCCCTGCTACCCACATGGGTGACCAAGAGGGAGTTCCTAGCTCCTGGTTTTGGCTCAGATCTGACTGTTGCAGCACTTTGGGGAAAGAACCAGTAGACAAAAGATCTCTCTCTTCTTTCTCTCTCTCTTTCTCTTTCTCTTTCACTGTCACTATGCCTTTCAAATAGTCTTTGAAACAGTCTTTCAAAAGTCTTAAAAGACATTTATTTTGCTACAACAAAAATGAAATCTATGCAGTTTTTCATACTACATATTTTCCATAATTTTTTTTAAAAGATTTATTTATTTACTTGCAAGTCAGGGTTACAGAGAGAGAGACAGAGACAGAGAGAGACAGAAAGAGATTTTCTATCCACTGATAAACTCCCCAAATGACCACAATGGCCAAGCAGAAGTTCAGGAACCAGGAGCTTCATATGGATCTCCTACATGGGTACAGGGATCAAGCACTTGGGCTATTTTCTACTGCTTTCCCAGATGCATTAACAGGGAGCTGAATCAGTAGTGGAGCAGCTGGAACTCAAACTACTCAAACTGGTGCCCAATTGGGATGCCCACACTGCAGGTGACAGCTTTACCTGCTATGCCACAGCCCCAGCTCCCCCATGAATATTTCAAAGTCCCTTTGTGTACATAGATTTCAAAAAATATTTACAGCAAAATAATTTCTCACTTTGATTTCATTTTCCCCTAACTTTCTGAAAAGTCCCTTTGTGTGTACAGGTTTTTGTGTCAAGAGGATATGAGACTGAAAATTAGACTTGAATGTAAATATATAAATTATTTCACATATTATAAAATATGTTGAGTATATAAGGAGACAGGCAATTGAACTAATTAATACTAGAAGTCACTCCAAAAATATTAATTTTTCCATGAAAATTAAATCTCAATATAAAAGATGCTGTCGCAGTGGATATTTGAACATGAGGTTGATCATCCTGTATTCCAATCCAACCAGACTTTGTTCCTTTTGAGTAATTTTCAGTTTAAAAACTTCTGTTGTTCTAGTGCATGAAGGAGCTTCAGAAAATCATTTCTTAAATTATCACTGACTATATTCCATCATAAATACTAATGAGTCAATTAATGTTCTGCCACTATAATTATGAAATACTCATGATAAACCTAGGTGTATGCAATTGAACTATTGGAATCAGAAACAAGGTCATATAAATTATTATAAAGTTATACCAAAAAAGTCATTCCATTTTTATTTTATAATCACATATTTATCTACCAAAATAATTATTGTGTTTTAAACTTTATGTAAATATTCAGAGTCATGTTGAAATCTAAAAATCACAATAGATTTCAAATAGAATGTAATTCAAGCATTATCTATGGAAGATTAATTATACTACATGCACGAGGGTTCTTAAAAAGATTTCATGGAAAATGAAATTAAAAGATAAGTTTACTTTGGTGCAAACTATGTTTAAATAAATGCAGTTTTTCATGATATTGATTGTTCCATGAACTTTTGAAAACTCCTCATATGCATGTATTTCAAAAAATTTTTCTGTCAAAAATTTGTGTGAAAAAATGCTCTTCAAAATGAATAAGACCAAAATGTAATTATTATCCTAGTAGATAAAGCAACAAAGATACTCACATGTATAGATAATAAAGCAAAAGACAAATATGCTATGATTATATAAAAATATATCATCCTTAATAAAGTAGTTTAAATAAAAATTATCTTTTGTGATTGGTATTATTTATAAATGATAATATCTAAGACTGTAGGTCTGTAATTGATCAAAATCACATTCAAGGACAAGTAAGCATATGTGTCAAAAATCTTCCAAGAAAAATATTAGAAATTTATCTAAGGTGAAAAAACAAGGTCATGCACAGAGATTTATCTACACTTTCATAAATGATGATAAAAACCAAGACAGAACATAAATTTCTAGTATTAGAAAATTGGTTTAATTAATTGCAGTGTATCCATGAACTTTAACATGAGGTTCTCGTTCAAATGATTCAATAAAATATACTTTTCAAGACATAGAAGACATTTTCAATCAGTAAAATGAAGGTGGATTATAAGGTCCTTCAGATATTCCCACTTCTGGCAAAACAAATACTGACATGTTGTAAACCAGAACATTAGCAATATCAGTTTTTCTTTCTTTCTTGAATTTTCTTGAATTTTCTTACAGAATATAGATGGCTATTAATTTTAAAAGTTTCTGGTCTTTTATTTCAAGACTCCCTCTCTAGCAGCTCAGAAGCATCAACACAAGGCTAGTGTGTGGGAGAATACTCATGAATATTATTTCAGAGAGGCACTTATCTCTTGAACAGACCACACACATGTAGGATCAAAATCTAGCAAGCTCATTTTCATCTTGAGAATCACTGTAACATTTCCATAATAAAAGGACAGCACAATATGTATAGTGCAATACAGACACTTGTCTGGGACAGTTGTTTAGCCCCTACTGAGGCTGTGTCTTTCTCTAAAAGAGTGAATATATAGAATAAATTGAACACTGTCCTTTACAGCAAGTACCAGAAAAGTGCTTTCTTTCAACTAAAATTTTTAAGCTCCTTTATCGCTAGAGGTTATATCTTTCAAAATCTGATTCTTTACTAATTCGTCTGTATTTTTATTTTCAGAGGTGGTAGTCTTTGGATGTGAGCAGGTAATCAGTAAGGAGACTAGTTGTCTCATAGTAGCTGAAGCAGCCAATTTAGAATAGCAATTCTGTGGGAATCCACTGATCCAGTTCTTTTCATCTCCTTAATTAGAGATTTAAGAAGATTCAGAAAGAGAAAGCCTTCTAGGTGATCCCCAATGATCCTTGCCTCCAGGTAACCATGCCTCCAGTCCCCAGTAAGATATTGTAAAAGTGATAGTGGGACCTCAGAGGACAGGGGGTAAAAGATACTGTTGCTTCCGCCTTACATCACTTAATCTAAAGGCTGGCAGCTGTCATACTGTGAGGACACTCAAGCAGTCTTACAGAAAGACGAAACTCACTGTCAACAGGTGCGTCAATTTGCCATCCATGTGAGTGAGCCACCTTGGAATCGACCCTGCAGCTGCAATAGGTCTTCACATGTCTGTGACTTCCCCTAACAAGATGAGCTCAACTTTGCAAGAAATCCCAACACAGAACATCTGATCTGAGTCATGCAGTTTCCTGATTCACAGAACCCATGTGAGATAGCACATGTTTATTGTTTTAAGTTACAATGTTTTGTGACTCAGTAATAGGTAAATAGTACAATGTCTAATAGCCAAGTTAAGATGTTTAAATTTTAGGATGATTACCTGGCTGGCCTACAGTTCCTTCCCCATTGTGTAAGTTGTAACCTTCTGTGTGGTTGGGTATGTTCATGAAAAAGAAAAACCAGATTCAGGATGGAGTAAACACTGAATGGAAGTGTGAGGGGATAGAAACATGAATCTTGACATTACTGAGCCAAGAAATTCATCAACACATACATGGAATTTCAATAAATACCTTTATTTTCAAGACATTAGACTGGCTTCTGTTCTTGTGTTCCAAAACTTATTGCACAAAGTTCCCAGCTATACATAATGCACAAATGAGGGTACTTGAAAAGTTTAAAGAATAATGGAATGAAAAGATTTTCATCTGGAAGCAAAAAATCTTGAACTATAGGCCTGGCATTTTTCATTATAAGCATTTTCAGGGAACTTTCTGAAAAAGCCTCAGATGATTATTCACAATATGTCCTACCTCAGTTCATGGTCTGCTGATTTCAAGCACAGATCCGTGCATCTGTCTTTGCTGAATATCCCAACTTAAATTTTTCCAATTCCCTTTCATACTTGACTTCCAATGTCCCTGGAAAGTCCTTTATTTTCTTGCTGATCTCACCCAAATTATTTAAGATCCAGATTAAGTGTGATTCCCCTCTGAATTTGTCCAGATTTTCTCCACATAATTAGGTATTTCTTTCTCTCTGGTCACTTAGAATTTTAATAAAATCTTTAGTATAATATTTCCTGTATGATAAAATAGTTTATATGGTGCAGCTTTATCTTTCTATTTAGCTTTCCTATTATTTTCTGATCACCTTGAGAGTAAGAATTAATTCTTGCTCCAATTCTAGCTCAAGAGTGTACTGAGTACTTGAGAGATGGCAGATGTTCACTCAACATTTGCAGTTAAATAACTAATTGATTAAAAGTGCTCTACACCTGCAATAGTGCTATTCTTAAGATTCAAGGATGAGTACCGTTTTTAAATTAGAAGAATTTTAGCCCCTAAGGCAGTGATTTTCAAACATTAGTGTCTGCAATAATTGCCGAGAATGCTTAATGAAAGGTCAATTTCTTAGAACCACCAACAGAAATTCTGATTCAGTGTGTCAGGCAGGACATGGGAATCTGTAATGATGAATCTGCATTTATTAGTCTTGTGATCTGGGGATACAAACTCCTTGTTCTATTTCACCATCTGCAAAACAGTGATGATAGGATTACCTATGTTGTTCAAATGTATTAACTTATATTTCAGGAAATAAATAATAAAAGCTGAATTAGAACAGACCCTGAAGAATAGGAAGCACATATACGTTTTTCTAGTATATGAAAAGTAATAGTTAAGCACACAACAGCTGGAACAGAATTTTTGGAGTTTAAATCCTGGCTCTGCTTTGCAACTCTGTATTTTATTTATTTATGTATATATATATTTATTTTTAAGATTTATTTTATTTATTTAAAAGGCATAGTTAAGGAAAAAGAGAAAGAGAGAGAGTGAGAGAGAGAGAGAGAGAGAGGTCTTCCATCTGCTGGTTCACTCCCCAAATGCCTGCAATGGCCAGAGCTGAGCTGGTATGAAGCCAGGAGCCAGGAGCTTACTCCGGGTCTCCCACACGGGTGCAGGGACCCAAGGACTTGATCCATCTTCTACTGCTTTCCCAGGCCATAACAGAGAGCTGGACTGGAAGAGGAGCAGCCGGGACTAGAACTGGCACCCATATGGAAGTGGAGCAGCCAGGACCTGAACCATTACCCAAATGGGATGCTGGTGCTGCAGGCCAGGGCTTTAACCCAGTGAGCCACAGCGCCAGCCCCACAACCCTGTATTTTAGCCTCTGAGTCTCAGTTACCTGGGCTGTAAATTGAAGAGAATAATAATAGCAAATGCACCAGATTGTTCAGGAGATTAGATGAATTAATCAACATAAAGTTATTAGGATACTTCTGGGACATAGTAAGCATTGTATGTTCTTCACAGTCACATTATTTTGGAGTCACTAATAAATTTTCATTGGAAGTTTTAGTTAAAAGGGAAAAGGAGTAACTTGAGGAATGTTTATCTGAGGAAATATATTCTTATATTAGAATTAACTATTTTAGGTAATTATTATAAATTAATAACCTTTAGCTAAGTGCTTAAAGAAACCTAATTGTCAATAATTTGGAGTCAAACTTTATTTTTTTATTTTTTTATAACGCTTTTATTTAAAGAATATAAATTTCCAAAATACAGCTTATAGATTACAATGGCTCCCCCCCCATAACTTCCCTCCCACCCACAACTCTCCCCTTTCCCACACCCTCTCCCATTGCATTCACATCAAGATTCCTTTTCAATTCTCTTTATACACAGAAGATCAGTTTAGTATATATTAAGTAAAGATTTCAACAGTTTGCCCTCACATAGCAACACAAAGTGAAAAATACTGTTGGAGTACTAGTTATCATATTAATTCACAATGTATAGCACATTAAGGACAGAGATCTTACATGATATATATTTTTTAAATTGATTAATTTTCTATGCAATTTCCAATTTAACACCAAGATTTTTTTTCATTTTAAATTATCTTTATACACAGAAGATTGATTCAGTATATACTAAGTAAAGATTTCATCAGTTTGCACCCACACAGAAACACAAAGTGTAAAAATACTGTTTCAGTACCAGTTATAGCATTACTTCACATTGGAAAACACATTAACGGCAGATCCCACATGAGACATAAGTACACAGTGACTCCTGAAGTTGATTTAACAATTTGACACTCTTGTATATGGCCTCAGTAATCTCCCTAGGCTCTAGTCATGAGTTGCCAAGGCTATGGAAGCCTTTAGTGTTTGCCGACTTCAATCTCATTCCAACAGGGTCATAGTCAAAGTGGAGGTTCTCTCCTCCCTTCAGAGAAAGGTACCTCCTTCTTTGATGGCCCCATTCGTTCCACTGGGATCTCACTCACAGAGATCTTTCATTTAGGTCTTCTTTTTTTTCTGGAGTGTCTTGGCTTTCCATGCCTAGAATATTCTCATGGGCTCTTGAGCCAGATCTGAATGCCTTAAGGGCTGATTCTGAGGCCAGAGTGATATTTAGGACATCTGCCATTCTATGAGTCTGCTGTGTATCTCGCTTCCCATGTTGGATCATTCTCTGCCTTTTTGATTCTATCAGTTAGTATTAGCAGACACTAGTCTTGTTTGTGTCATCCCTTTGACTCTTAGACCTATCAGTGTGATCAATTGTGACCTGAAATTGATCACTTGGACTAGTGAGATGGCCTTGGTACATGCCACCTTGATGGGATTGTATTAGAATTCCCTGGCACATTTCTAACTCCATCATTTGGGGCAGTTCCGATTGACCATGTCCCAAATTGTACATTTCCTCCCTCTCTTATTCCTACTCTTATATTTCACAGGGATCACTTTTCAGTTAAAATTTAAACACCTAAGAATAATTGTTTGTTAATTACAGAGTTCAACCAATAGTACTAGAATAATAAAATACTAAAATGGATAAAGTATTACATTGTACAACAATAGTCAGCTCAAGAGCTGATCAAGTTACTGTTTCTCATAGTGTCCATTTCACTTCAACAGGTTTCCCCTTTGGTGCTCAATTAGTTGTCACCGATCAGGGAGAACATATGATATTTGTCCCTTTGGGACTGGCTTAATTCACTCAGCATGATGTTTTCCAGATTCCTCCATCTTGTTGCAAATGACCGGATTTCATTGTTTTTGACTGCTGTATAGTATTCTATAGAGTACATGTCCCATAATTTCTTTATCCAAATGTATGCTTTGAATTCCCTGTGATCCTTTGCTGTGAGGTTCCCTTCGTTTACCTTCTTTCATGTTGTTGGCCGTGTTTCTGTGTTTCTGTGTGTAACACATCTTTAAGCATCTTTTGCAGGGTTGGATGAGTGGCAACAAATTCTTTCCATTTCTGATTGCAATGAAAGGTCTTTATTTCACCTTCATTCACAAATGAGAGCTTTGCAGGATATAATATTCTGGGCTGGCAGTTTTTCTCTCTAAGTACCTGGGCTATGTCTCGCCATTCCCTTCTAGCTTGTAGGGTTTCTGATGAGAAGTCTGCCGTGAGTCTAATTGGAGATCCTCTGAGAGTAATCTGACGTTTCTCTCTTGCACATTTTAGGATCTTTTCTTTCTGTTTCACTGTGGTGAGTTTAATTACAATGTGTTGTGATGAGGATCTCTTTTGGTCATGTTTCCTAGGGGTTCTATGAGCTTCCTGTACTAGGATGTCTCTGTCCTTCTCCAAAACTGGGAAATTTTCTGCTAGTATCTCCCTAAAAAGGCATTCTAATCCTTTCTCCCTCTCCATGCCTTCAGGAACTCCTAGAACTCGAATGTTGGGTTTTTTAATAGTATCCTGTAGATTCCCAACAATATTTTTCAGATTTCTAATTTCCTCTTCTTTTCTTTGGTTTGACTGTATAGTTTCCTGTGCTCTGTCTTCTAAGTCCGATATTCTCTCTTCTGCCTCACCCATTCTGTTTGTAAGGCTCTCTAATGTGTTTTTCATTTGATCGATTGAATTCTTCACTTCATTATGATTTCTTGTCACTATCACAGTTTCATGTTCTACTAGTTGTTTCATTTCAGCTTGATTCCTCCTTAATATTTCATTTTCACGAGAGAGATTTTCTACCTTGTCCATTAAGGATTTCTGTAGTTCAAGAATTTGTTTTTGAGTACTTCTTAGTGTTCTTATCAATTTTTTGAGATCTGCTTCTTGCATTTCTTCTATCTCATCATCTTTGTAATCTTGAATTGGGGTGTCTTTTTCATTTGGGGACGCCATAGTGTCTCCCTTGTTCTTGTTACCTCGGTTTTTGCGTTTGTTGTTTGGCATATTGGTTTCTTCACTGTGGTGTTTTTTCTTGTTATACTATGACTCTAGATAAGTGGACTGTCTGCTTTCAATGGAGCCTTAGAGGCTTGAGATGGGTGTGGCCTGAGAGCTCTGTTTGGTTCCTCAGGGTTGAGGGTGTGTCAAAGGAGACACTCCCAGGTTAGGCGTGGTAAATCTCTCTCTGTTTCTTTCTTTATTTTTGGTTCAAAAGGGAAGTAATTCCACACAGCTGAATGGAATTGGGGGTGGTTAGCAGGCGAATGATATACCCACAGGAGCCAGAGATTGGAAGCTCTTTCCCAAGGACCACAGAGGGAATCTCTGCAGCCTTCAGTGTGGGTTCAAATTCTCCTGCAGTCTCACCACTGGGCTACCAAGGCTACCAAACTGTAGCATCTCTGGAGAGTACTCACGTGGTGAATTCTGTTAGTTCTCTCCCCCACAGTCTCTTTTTTCACAGTCTCAGTTCATTAGCACCACACATTCATTAGGTTCTAATCTCCTGTTATTTCACCCCACGCCCAGAGTCAGGTTTTTCTGCTAGGCTCAGGGCTGGTGTAGACCTGAGGTCACCCTGCTTATGACGTATGTCCAAAATGGCGCCTGCTCTTTGTCTTGCTCACCTTTGAGAGGTGGGCGGAGAGAGAAACTCGTGTCTGTATGGGTCACTCTTTTCTTTCTCTCTCTCTTCTAGTTAGCCTGGTGAACTTTTCCCCACAGGGTTTCAAGCCTTGTTCGCTCTAGTCTCCTCTCTCCGCTTCCCTGCCGGTGTCTCGGGCTGTTGAGGTTCGGCTCATCTGGCGTTCCAGTACTGGTGCGTTGAGTCTGCCGCTGGTGTCCCGAAATGCGGGCTCCCACGCTCTCCTCGAAGGTCCACTGTGAATCACTAGTTCCGGAAGAGTTTCCTCTGCTGTTTCTTCCCCTACTCTTCCTTGAACCTGCAGTATCTCCACTTTTATTAAACTGTCTCTCCCCAGACTATCAGTGTGCTGCCTTCCTATTCCGCCATCTTGCCCTAATCCTGAATTTATTTCAATTATTATTTGAAAGGAGAGGAAGGGAGAGAAAAGGACAGGGACAGACAGACAGACTTTTCCATCTCCGAGTTCAAATACCTAAAACAAAAAGGCTAGACCAGGCCAAAGCCAGGGGTTGGGAATCCAATCCAGGTTTCCATGTGGGAGTCAGGGGCTCAAATACTTGAGCCATGATTTCTGCTTTCCCAGCATGTCCGTTAGCAGGAAGCTGGACTGGAAGCAAAGTAGCCAGGACTTGACCCAGCATTCCAGTAAGAGATGCTGACATCTCAAACAGCAACTTCACAACTGCAGCAAATGCTTCTCCCTGGTTATATTTATTATTATTTTTAACTAGTGATTTTGGGGAATACTGGATGGTCATCTGGATGAACAGTAAAACTGAATCCGTGACCCACACTATATGAGAAGATGAGCTTCAAGTGGATCAGAGATTTAAACAAACAAAAATGTGCTGCCTTCCTATTCCGCCATCTTGCCCCGGAGTCAAATTTTATAACATTGGTTACCTATCGTGTTTTAAACAAAATTCCTAATACCCAACCTTGGAAACCTTCAATGTCTCTTAGGCTGCATTTGGAATATTTAGTGAGGGTTATTTCATTTATTAAAACAGGAAGTGCTAATGAAAGTTGAGTTAAATAGAAGTGAGTTAGCTGCAAATTGCCTGAGCAAAGTGATTCATGTAAAGTATTCAAACGTCTTTGTGATGGTACTCTATCAATTATATCCTATTGGCATAGACACTCAAGTATGAGTTTTTCCTTAATCATAAAATGTAAGGTACTTTGCAGTGTTTTCTGGTATTAGATGACTTAATATGCTAAAACATTCAGGGTTTCTAGTGTATATAAAAACACTTGTTCAGTTGTCATCTATTTTATTTTCTTTCCTCAGGTAAGAAATAAATATATGTAGCCCCATGTGTATGAGTTGTAATATGTCTCAATAACAGACAGATGCTCTCCTTTCCTGAAACCCAGTGAACAACAAGCTACAGACCTTAGGCAATCTTCTGAAATGTTCTTGTTGCCTGGTTCATACTGGTAGAACTTAAGACATGGAGGTTACAATAGGACCATTGGGAGGTTCAGCCATCTCCTTCTCTGAGGGCATTTGGTCAACTCTAAGTTCTATTATGTTATCATTTTGTTATTTTTATGAGAGGTTTTAATTCAAATTTCAAATACACATTCAAAACCAAGAATGATGCTTTTGAAGATTAAACCTAGGAGCAGGCATTTAAGCACAGCAGTTATGATGCCGCTTTGGATGTCTGCATCCCATATCAGAGTGCTTGGGGCCACATCCCAACTCTGCTTCCAGTTCCTACTAATGCACACCCTGGAAGGCAACAGGTGATGGCTCAAATAATTGGGTCTATGCTACCCATGTGGGAGTGCTAGATGGAGTTTCTGGCTCCAAGCTTCAGCCTGGCCCAGTCTTGATTGCTGCAGGCATTTGAAGAATGAACCAGCAGATAGATTCTCTCTCTCTTTCTCTCTCTCTCTCTCTCTCTCTCTCACACACACACACACACACACACACACACGCATAAAATGAGAATTAAAAAAAAGTAGACATACTCATCTGTAATCTTTAGAGGAATATCAAACACCCATATCACAATCAAAATAAAGCAAATATGTATGTATTGGTGAACTAAGGAACTGACTCAAACAAAGTTTAGGATAATCTGTCACATCTTTATACAGTATTGACATGCTGTGGTCATTGTATGTGTAGTTGACATATCACAAAATCTGGCACTTTCTGAAAATCTGCCTAGATATCTAGCGCATCCAGCATCCATACTCTCATACCCAGTGCCACACTCCTTCTCAAAACCATCATGCAGTTATCAAGGAACCCTGATAGGCTCTATGATATGTAAAAGATGGAAAACATCAAGTTCTTCAGCATTTCACAATTATGTATTTATATTTATACACTTATATTCATCAACAATTGGATGCTTTATGACAAAATAAGATTTGCCTTTAGGCAAAAGTATGATATATATAAATTCATATGTTCTGTGCATACCTTTCCTGAAATATAGACAGATGGTGGGTCAGTGTAATCTGAGAACCCTGCAGATGGACACTTAGAGGGATATCTTGTCAAAGAGATTTAAAATAACCAGCTATGGATGTCCAGCTTACTAGATTGTCATTTATGTTTAACTAGCACTGTGTTAGAAATATTTTATAACACCAATGATTTTTTAGTTATTTTATTTGTTTGGAAGGCAGAAAGACAGAAAAAATAAACAGACAGAAAGAGGTCTTCCAAACCACTAGTTCACTTCCCAAATGCCCATAACACTTGGGGTGAAGCCAGGAGCCAGGAACTCAATCCCTGTCTCTCACATGGATGGCAGGGATGCAGCTATTTGAAACATTGCCTGTTGTCTCCCATGGTGTGCATTAGTAGGAAGCTGGAATGAGAAGCAGAGCTGAGACTCCGTCAGAGGCACTCTGATAAGGACTGTAGACTTCCCAAATGGCATCTTCATCTCTACGTCAAATGCACATTCCTAATAGTATCACTGATTTTTATTGTTCCTTTTTGTTGTTATTTTCCTTATAGCTGGAGAGATACAACCTGGTAAGGGAGATAGAATCTTCTGGGAGACAGCTCAGCTCTTCCAGTATACAGGGCACCAGCTAAGTTCCTCTCTGCATCTGAGCTGAAACGATTGCACAACTGCTTGATCTGGATGAAGGTTTGTAACAGTGTTAAGATCCAACCCATGTTAACCCTATGATTACCGTACAAGTTTATATTTTTCTCATTAAGAAGAAATGAAGCATTGTCACTCTTAGCAAAAATGTATACATTTTAGAATCATGATTAGGAATATGCAGAACAGTTTGACTTACAATTTTCAACTTTGTGGTGGTGCAAATGTGAGATGTATTCTGTGGAAACTGTTTTGGCAATTTTGATTTGAATCTTTCCCGGAACAAGCGCTATATGTTCCCATCCTCTCTTGTGATGCCAGGTGGTGGCAGTGAGGGTAGCTCTCACACGGTCACAGGAGAAACCAACAGATGATGAGCTCTGTACCCTAAGCTGGCAAGTTTATGAGGCTAGGTATATTCTGTAAACTTTTGATTTGGAATACTTTTCACTTAGGCTAAGTGTATGTGGCTGTCACTCATTGCAAGTCAAGGATCATGTGTGTATAGCTGGTATTGCCACTGTAAATTTTTGTGCATTCTTATTACAAGTTTTCAATTGCCTATTTCTCTCCAATACAAAAATGAGAATTCCTTGAGGACAAGGTAAAGATGTTACAGACTTTGATTTCTTCCTGTGTCCATTTCTAGGATCCAGGCTCTAAGCCCCAGCCTCCTCCTGCACCCTCTACTACGAAGTGCAGGAGCAGCCCTGTGTGCACCACACTCCCAGGGTCACTGACTTCTTAGGCTCTCAGGGAAGAAGCTAGGGCAAGGCTGAGGGAGAGATAGCACAAACTCCTTCCTGTTTCTTACCTCACCCCTGCTTGTTGCTTATACCTTTTCAAATAAAATCTTAGAAAATTTACCTCAACTGGATTTAGACTATTTGTTTCTCTATCAGTAATTGCTTTTTAGATTGAAACTTGTAAACCCTAGAGGACCAGAGTGTGTGTCCCTTAGAAACAAACCACAGAGCAGTGCCTTCTCTGCTGGGCTCAAAGTTTCAATTCCACAGCCCCACCTCCAAAGTTCTGTTTCAGTAATTTCAACTCTTGCCCCTTGTTCCTTCCACTCCGTCTTGACTGCTTTCCACAGATGTTACCTATCAAAATCTTCTATTTCTGCCTTTTAGTTCTTCAAAAATCTCTTTGCAATTCTTTATATGACTTTATCTGTGCTAAATAGTTGGTGTGGTTTCTAGGACTCACTGATTGCTTCGCCTCCTCACTGCCCTGGAATAAGAAGCCACTATTAACAAATAAATGCTCTCCTCTGGCACTTTCAATGCAGTGCAATATAGGCTTTATTCCACTGTGGGTTGAATGCCCTTTCTGTATAATAAACTCTATTTTTGTTACATAAAGAACTCAACTCCAAAACATATTTTCAGTCTGCTAAGACTCATAAAATATGTTTGAGAAATTTTAGATATTCCTATTGCTTTGTTTTCTTCTCTCCTTTTTTTATCATGAATTGTTAAAATACCACACCTCGTCAACTTTGGGTAAATGAACAAATACCCTGTCATTTCATTGTTTCCTTCCTCAGACTATATTATGCTGGCATCTTAAAAACCATCTCTTCACTGTGTCAGCAGTGTTTTAAGTGTGACTACATTTCTGCCAATATTAAAAACTGAGAAGACAGTAACTTAATTATGTGTACTTGTTCTGCTTCTTTATGGGCATCTTCAAGGGAAAGAGAACATAACAGGAAACAAGTAAGAGAAGCCAATAATACTTAAAGGGAACTTTCAGGGAAGAAAGTCTAAAATAATTTTGTTTAGTGCAACAGAAAAAAAAAGTAGAAGTAGATGGAAGAATCAACAGGTGTTGCCTAACCCGGCATCTGAAAACCTTTTATCAGGAATGAGTAGCTAAGAATTACTTTTAGAGGCCATGTCAACTTGGAGGTGGAGGAGCAAATTGGTTCCTTTGGAAGATAACGCTCAGAGAAAAAGCTCAAATGTCAGCCAGGCATAGGGGTTCTTTTTCTTTTCTTTTTCTCACCAACTATAAAATTCTTGCATAATACTGCTATTCTCACACACCTCAAACTCTCTTTTCCCATGGAAGTAACCTGGTTCTTTTTTTTTTTTTAAGATTTATTTATTTATTTATTTGGGAGGCAGAGCGATAGATATAGAAAGACTGAGAGAAAGGTTTTCCATCTGCTTGTTCACTCCCAAAATGGCCAATCCGAAGCCTGGAGCCAGGACTGAGGAGCCATGGGCTTCTTCTGGTTCTCCCACTGGTGGTCATCATGGCCATCTTCCACTGCTTTCCCAGGCTATCCAGTAGATTGGAAGAGGAGCAGCCAGGACACAAACAAGAGCCCATATGGAATGCTGGCACTGCAGGTGGAGGCTTAATCTACTACACTACAGGCACCAGCTCTTGATAATCTGGTTCTTTAACTTATATTTCCTCCGTGGAGTTTTTGCTGACACTGAATGTGTCTCCTTTCAAAATAAAGATTCCATGTCATTAGTGTAAAAAAAAAGGAACAACAACAAAAAACCTTCCTGATATATATCATGTCCAATGTCCACTCATTGTGTATTTTATATACACCTGTATTTTTTATTACTACAGATACTTGAACCTTTCAAAAATCCATAGATTTGTCAACTCAAGAGTCGTGGTATATATTTTATTTTTATCGTGAAACAAATTCAAATAGTTCCTAGCTGGCACCGTGGCTCAACAGGCTAATCCTCTGCCTTGCGGCGCCGGCACACCGGGTTCTAGTCCCGGTCGGGGCGCCGGATTCTGTCCCTGTTGCCCCTCTTCCAGGCCAGCCCTCTGCTGTGGCCCAGGAGTGCAGTGGAGGATGGCCCAAGTGCTTGGGCCCTGCCCCCCATGGGGAGACCAGGAGAAGCACCTGGCTCCTGGCTCCTGCCATCGGACGAGCGCGGTGCGCCGGCCGCAGCACGCCGACCACGGCAGCCATTGGAGGGTGAACCAACGGCAAAGGAAGACCTTTCTCTCTGTCTCTCTCTCTCACTGTCCACTCTGCCTGTCAAAAAAAATAATAATAATAAAAATATAATAATAATAACAAATTCAAATAGTTCCTGAAAATTGCGTTGATATAATTTCTCATCGGAATGTTTCATTTTAGTCTCAAGAGTTGGTAAAATGGACAGAGCTGATCAATCATAGACTCTTACAGAAGGAAGAAACCATAGAGAACACCTAGTATAAAGTCTACACGACCCATGACTTCCCTTTCTCTCTCTCTCTCTGTCTCTCTCTCTCTCTGTCTCTCTCTCTCTCTTTTTCTCTGAAATCATCAATCATCAAAGAACCATCTATTTTTCATCTTTTACTTGTCATCCTTGCATGATACATCGTAGTAGTTCACGAACAGCCACCAGGCATCAATTCCTTACCTATCTCTAATCTATATTCAAAGGTCAATGATAGAAAATATGTAAGCTTTGCCCACATTTTTTTTTAAATTTTATTTTATTTATTTTTTTTTTTATAAAGCTTTTATTTAAAGAATATAAATTTCCAAAGAACAGCTCATGGACCACAATGGCTCCCCCCCCACACAACTTCCCTCCCTCCCCCCACCCTCCCCTTTTCCCGCTCCCTCTCCCCTTCCATTCACATCAAGATTCATTTTCAATTCTTTTTATACACAGGAGATCAATTTAGTACGTATTACGTAAAGATTTCAACGGTTTGCCCTCGCATAGAGACACAAAATGATAATACTGTTGGAGTACTAGTTATAGTATTAATTCACAATGTACAGCACATTAAGGACAGAGATCCTACATGATTTTTTTTTTTTTAAAAATTGATTAATTGTCTATGCAATTTCCAGTTTAACACCAAGATTTTTTTTTTTCATTTGCAATTATCTTTATATAAAGAAGATCGATTCAATATATACTATGTAAGGATTTCATCAGTTTGCACCCACACAGAAACACAAAGTGTAAAAATACTGTTTCAGTACTAGTAATAGCATCACTTCACATTGGATAACACACTAAGGACAGATCCCCCATGAGACGCAAGTACACAGTGACTCCTGATGTTGATTTAACAATTTGACACTCTTGTTTATGGCGTCAGTAATCTCCCTAGGCTCTGGTCATGAGTTGCCGAGGCTATGGAAGCCTTTAGGGTTAGCCGACTTCGATCTTATTCCCACAGGGCCATAGTCAAAGTGGAAGTTCTCTCCTCCCTTCAGAGAAAGGTACCTCCTTCTTTGATGGCCCCGTTCTTTCCACTGGGATCTCACTCGCAGAGATCTTTCATTTAGGTCTTCTGTTTTTTCCAGAGTGTCTTAGCTTTCCATGCCTAAAATATTCTCATGGGCTCTTGAGCCAGATCCGAATGCCTTAAGGGCTGATTCTGAGGCCAGAGTGCTATTTAGGACATCTGCCATTCTATGAGTCTGCTGTGTATCCTGCTTCCCATGTTGGATCATTCTCTCCCTTTTTCATTCTATCAGTTAGTATTAGCAGACACTAGTCTTGCTTGTGCGATCCCTTTGACTCTTAGACCTATCAGTGTGATCAATTGTGAGCTGAAATTGATCACTTGGACTAATGAGATGGCCTTGGTACATGCCACCTTGATGGGGTTGTATTGGAAACCCCTGGCACAATTCTAACTCCATCATTTGGGGCCGTTCCGATTGAGCCTGTCCCAAGTTTTACATCTCCTCCCTCTCTTATTCCCACTCTTATATTTCACAGAGATCACTTTTCAGTTAAAATTTAAACACCTAAGAATAATTCTGTGTTAATTACAGAGTTCAACCTCTAGTACTAGGATAAAGAAAAAAAAATACTACCATGGATAAAGTATTACATTGTACAACAACAGTCAGCACAAGATCTGATCGAGTCACTGTTTCTCATAGTGTCCATTTCACTTCAACAGGTTTCCCCTTTGGTGCTCAGTTAGTCATCGCCAATCAAGGGAAACAAATGATATTTGTCTCTTTGGGACTGACTTAATTCACTCAGCATGATGTTTTCCAGATTCCTCCATTTTGTTGCAAGTGACCGGATTTCATTGTTTTTGACTGCTGTATAATATTCTGTAGAGTACATGTCCCATAATTTCCTAATCCAGTCTACTGTTGATGGGCATTTGGGTTGGTTCCAAGTCTTAGCTATTGTGAATTGAGCCGCAATAAACATTGCTGTGCAGACGGCTTTTTTGTTTGCCAATTTAATTTCCTTTGGGTAAATTCCAAGGAGTGGGATGGCTGGGTTGAATGGTAGGGTTATATTCATGTTTCTGAGGAATCTCCAGACTGACTTCCATAGTGGCTTCACCAGTTTGCATTCCCACCAACAGTGGATTAGTGTCCCTTTTTCCCCACATCCTCTCCAGCATCTATTGTTGGTGGATTTCTGAATGTGAGCCATTCTCACCGGGGTGAGGTGAAACCTCATTGTGGTTTTGATTTGCATTTCCCTGATTGCTAGGGATCTTGAACATTTTTTCATGTGTCTGTTGGCCATTTGGATTTCCTCTTTTGAAAAATGTCTATTGAGGTCCTTGGCCCATCTCTTAAGTGGGTTGTTTGTTTTGATGTTGTGGAGTTTCTTAATTTCTGTGTAGATTCTGGTTATCAACCCTTTATCTGTTGCATAGTTTGCAAATATATTTTCCCATTCTGTCGGTTTCCTATTCACTTTCCTGACTGTTTCTTTTGCAGTACAGAAACTTTTCAATTTGATGCAATCCCAGTAGTTAATTTTGGTTTTCAGTGCCTGTGCTTCTGGGGTCTTTTCCAAGAAGTCTTTGCCAGTACCTATGTCTTGCAGGGTTTCTCCTATGCTCTCTAGTAATTTGATGGTGTCGGGTCGTAGGTTTAAATTTTTAATCCATGTTGAATGGATTTTTGTGTAAGGTGAAAGGTAGGGGTCTTGCTTCATGGTTCTGCACGTGGAAATCCAGTTTTCCCAGCACCATTTATTAAACAGACTGACCTTACTCCAGGGACTGGTTTTGGATCGTTGATCAAATATAAGTTGGCTGTAGGTGTTTGGATTGATTTCTGGAGTTTCTATTCTGTTCCATTGGTCTATCCATCTGTTTCTGTACCAGTACCATGCTGTTTTGATAACAACTGCCCTGTAGTATGTCCTGAAATCTGGTATTGTGATGCCTCCGGCTTTGTTTTTGTTGTACAAGATTGCTTTAGCTATTCGAGGTCTCCTGTGTCTCCATATGAATTTCAGCATCATTTTTTCCAGATCTGAGAAGAATGTCCTCGGTATCTTGATTGGTATTGCGTTGAATCTGTAAATTGCTTTTGGGAGAATGGACATTTTGATGATATTGATTCTTCCAATCCATGAGCATGGGAGATTTCTCCATTTTTTGGTATCCTCTTCTATTTCTTTCTTTAAGGTTTTGTAATTTTCATTGTAGAGATCTTTAATGTCCTTAGTTAAATTTATTCCAAGGTATTTGATTGTTTTTGTAGCTATTGTGAATGGGATTGATCTTAGCAGTTCTTCCTCAGCCGTGGCATTGTCTGTGTATACAAAGGCTGTTGATTTTTGTGCATTGATTTTATATCCTGCTACTTTGCCAAACTCTTCTATGAGTTCCAATAATCTCTTAGTAGAGTTCTTTGGGTCCCCTAAATAAAGAATCATGTCGTCTGCAAAGAGGGATAGTTTGAGTTCTTCCTTCCCAACTTGTATCCCTTTAATTTCTTTTTCTTGCCTAATAGCTCTGGCTAAGACTTCCAGCACTATATTGAATAGCAGTGGTGAGAGTGGGCATCCCTGTCTGGTACCAGATCTCAGTGGAAATGCTTCCAACTTTTCCCCACTCAATAGGATATTGGCCGTGGGTTTTTCATAAATTGCTTTGATTGTATTGAGGAATGTGCCTTCTATACCCAGTTTGCTTAGGGTTTTCATCATGAAAGGGTGTTGAATTTTATCGAATGCTTTCTCTGCGTCTAGTGAGATAATCATATGGTTTTTCTTCTGCAGTCTGTTAATGTGGTGTATCACGTTGATTGTTTTGCGAATATTGAACCATCCCTGCATGCCAGGGATGAATCCCACTTGGTCTGGGTGGATGATCTTTCTGATGTGTTGTTGCAGTCTATTGGCCAGAATTTTGTTGAGGATTTTTGCATCTATGTTCATGAGGGATATTGGTCTGTAATTCTCTTTCAATGCTGCATCTTTTTCTGGCTTAGGAATTAAGGTGATGCTGGCTTCATAGAAGGAATTTGGGAGAATTCCCTCTTTTTCGATTGTTCTGAATAGTTTGAGAAGAATTGGGGTTAGTTCTTCTTTAAATGTCTGGTAGAATTCAGCAGTGAATCCATCTGGTCCTGGGCTTTTCTTTGTTGGGAGGGCCTTTATTACTGATTCAATTTCTGACTCACTTATGGGTCTGTTTAGGTTTTCTATGTCTTCCTGGTTCAATTTAGGTAGGTTGCATGTGTCCAGGAATCTATCCATTTCTGATAGGTTTCCCTGTTTGCTGGCATACAAGTCCTTGTAGTAATTTCTGATGATTCTTTTGATTTCTGTGGTGTCTGTTGTTATATTTCCTTTTTCATCTCTGATTTTACTGATTTGGGTCTTTTCTCTTCTTTTTTTTAGTTAGTTGGGCCAATGGGGTGTCAATCTTGTTTATTTTTTCAAAAAACCAGCTCCTCGTTTGGCTGATTTTTTGTAATGTTTTTTTGGATTCAATCCTGTTGATTTCTTCTCTGATTTTGATTATTTCTCTTTTTCTACTAGATTTGGGTCTAGTTTGCTGCAAATTTTCTAGATCCTTGAGATGCATTGAAAGCTCATCTATTTGGTGCCTTTCCAGTTTCTTGATGTAGGCACCTATTGATATAAACTTTCCTCTTAACACTGCTTTTGCTGTATCCCATAAGTTTTGGTATGTTGTGCTGTTATCCTCATTTACTTCCAGAAAATTTTTGATTTCTCTTTTGATTTCTTCAGTGACCCATTGTTCATTCAGGAGCATGTTGTTCAATCTCCATGTGTTTGCATATGCTCTAGAGATTCCTGAGTTGCTAATTTCCAACTTCACTCCCTCATGGTCTGAGAAGTTGCATGGTATGATTCTAATTCTTTTGAATTTGCTGAGACTTGCTTTATGGCCTAATATGTGATCAATCCTAGAGTAGGTTCCATGTACTGCTGAGAAGAATGTGAATGCATTACTTGTAGGATGAAAAGTTCTGTAGATATCTGTTAGATCCATTTGGGCTATAGTGTTGTTTAAATCTACTGTCTCCTTGTTGATCTTCTGTCCTGTCGATCTGTCAATATCTGTGAGTGAAGTATTGAAGTCCCCCAGTACTATTGTGTTGGGGTCTAAGTCTCCCTTTAAGTTTCTTAACAAATTTTTTAAATAAACCTGTGGCCTGTAATTAGGTGCATATACATTGAGAATTGTTATATCTTCCTGTAGTATTGATCCCTTAATCATTATATAGTGCCCCTCTTTGTCTCTCTTAACAGTTTTTGTGTTAAAGTTTATGTAGTCCGATATTAAGATGGTTACACCCGCTCTTTTTTCATTTCTGTTGGCGTGGTATATCTTGTTCCATCCTTTTATTTTCAGTCTGTATGGATCTTCGTTGGAAAGATGTGTTTCTTGTAGGCAGCAAATAGATGGTTTTTGTTCCTTAACCCAATCAGCCAATCTCTGTCTTTTAACAGGACAGTTTAGACCTTTAACGTTCAATGTGACTATTGATAAGTGGTAAGTTTGCCCTGCCATTTGCCAGATATTTTCTAATGTATGCTTTGAATTCCCTGTGATCTTTTGCCGTGAGGTTCCCTTCGTTTACCTTCTGTTTCTGACTACTTTTGAGTGATCCTATGATTAATCTTTTGAAATCTGTTTCCAACATTTCATCAATCTCTTCATCTTCACACTCTAATATTAATGTGTTGTGTTTCATTGAGAGGGTGTCATGTTGTCTTCTTTATTCTTTTTTCTTGCATTTCTTGTTTATTTTTAGGCATTTGTGGAGATACTTTTTTTTTTCCTCTGAAGGCTTTTATCGTTGAACTATGTGGCTTAACAGAATGTCTAAACTTTCACTGAATACCAAGAAGTGTGTGGTAGTTGTGGCCAGGGAACTCTGGTCAGTACTCCAGGGTGGCATGAGTATCTCAGGTGACACCCAAATTGTATGTGGTAGATCTCTTGTTAGCATAAGGGTGGGAATGGTCACCTCTGTTGGTGTGATCACACTCTCACCTCCTCTCCTGCAAGGTGATCAATGCCTGGGTGTTAGCCCCCAGTGGATGCAATACACATCTGCAACACCATAGGAACCACACATATGACCTTCACAGTCCTCATTCTGATCACGGATTCTACTGCAATTGCCCACCCCAGTCAACCAGGGAGCCATGAGCGTGTGGAGCTGTACCCAGTGATTTCCCGGAGATCCAGCTACCCCTTGCACACTCTCATACAACCACAGAGTCTGCACAGTCTCAGCACACCACAAGGTTCCCAAACTTGCTAGGTCCAGAGGATCTGCTCTGACCACCAACCAGTCTGTTCCACAGAGAGGCAAATGTGCCCTGAGCCATTTCTCTATTGGTGCTCTGCCTAGCCAGATTGAGCTCTGGAGCCTGGGGTATGTTAGAGTCTGGGGGCACTTCACACTCTTAGGATGATGCCCAGCCACCTGTCAATCCTCCCAGCCAGGCTCAAAATCAGTGGGGACCATGGATTTTTGCTTCTGCCAGGATCTTCGGATCACATGTCATACAAGAGCCACTGACTGAATTTTACCTTCTCCCCATGGCCATCAGTAGTAGTGCTAAGAAGATGGTGTCCAGGCTGGCGCTGCGGCTCAATAGGCTAATCCTCCGCCTTGCGGCACTGGCACACCGGGTTCTAGTCCCGGTCAGGGCACCAGATTCTGTCCCGGTTGCCCCTCTTCCAGGCCAGCTCTCTGCTGTGGCCCAGGAGTGCAGTGGAGGATGGCCCAAGTGCTTGGGCCCTGCACCCCATGGCAGACCAGGTGAAGCACCTGGCTCCTGCCTTCGGATCAGCATGGTGCACTGGCAGCAGCCCGCAGCCATGGCGGCCATTGGAGGATGAACCAACGGCAAAGGAAGACCTTTCTCTCTGTCTCTCTCACTGTCCACTCTGCCTGTAAAAAAAAAAAAAAGAAGAAGAAGAAGATGGTGTCCTGTCTCAGCCAGTTGCTGTGTATGCCCACAAGGGCTTCTGCAGCTGCCACTTATGCCCAAAATGGCACCTAACCTCTCTCCTCCCCCGGGCACCATTATGGGGAGGATGGAGTGAGAGAAATGTGCCCCTTTTGCTTCCACTGGCTCCTCTGGTACCCTCTAGCCGCTAGGGCTTCAGGTGGGACTCATTCCACACTCTCCCTCTGGCTTATCACCATGGGTTGCTGCAGTTTGATTTCACCTCCATCTCAAAGCCAGCACCTTCTCTGGCTCTCGGCTGCTGGAGTTGTGTATTGTTTCTGCGTACGTCCTGTGTGTCTGAATCTTCCACACAGGTCCACTGCATTCCTTTTCCCTATGTAGAATTTCTACTGCCTTTTCCTTCTAATGCTCCCAAGAGTGCACTGCCTACACTTTTTTTTTTTTTTAACTATTTATCCATAGCCTAGCACAGTACATTGTTTCTTCCTTCTCCATCTTGGAGTCCCTGCTTTGTCTTTTTTTTTTTTTTAGAGATTTTTATTTATTTTGAGAGGTAGAGTTACAGACAGTGAGAAGGAGAGACAGAGAGAAAGGTCTTCCTTCCATTGGTTCACTCCCCAAATGGCCGCAACGGCTGGAGATGTGCTAATCCGAAGCCAGGAGCCAGGTGCTTCTTCCTGGTCTCCCATGTAGGTGCAGGGGCCAAAACACTTGGGCCATCTTCTGCTATTTTCCCAGGCCAAAGCAGAGAGCTGGATTGGAAGAGGAGCAGCCAGGACTAGAACCGGCGCCCATATGGGATGCTGGCACCACAGGTGGAGGATTAACCACAGCGCCAGCCTCCCCTGCTTTTTTCTTAATTTAGCCACACTAGATGCAAGTCAAAAGGAGTTTGTTGGATCCTGCCTTCATGAAATGAGCTCAGAAACATGAGGAAGCAGTCATCTGGAATAACATCCAGAGGTAATCCTTGTACCTAGAGACTCCTCATCTTATGAATGACTGACAGTGTTTCACTGCACCTGAACAAGAAAACATACTAGTTGTTGTAAAAGTAGAGCTATATTGTTATTTAACACTAATGAATTAACAGGCTAATTTCGTGAATTGACTCGTATAAAATAGGTGTTGATTTTTATATGATTAATGTGTGTTTTTTTTTACCTTTTTGCACTTTCCCTGAGAACACTAAAGAGAAATACACTTGAAAACACATCAAAGTACAGGAAGGTGGATGTCAGAAATGCAGAGTTATCATTCAAAACAGAACCAAGATCTTTATTTTCCCCAAGGCAAGCCAAATTTCCATTGAAATGCTTATTCTTGGGACCATCCCATATGACTGATTTTTTGGTGTTTAAGCAAGGAATGACCAGAATATTCCATTTTCCCTCACTTGTTTTATTTAAGGATCCCTCATTGCTAACATACCCAATTTCCAGTGGAACATTATAGACATGAATGCACTATAAATCTCACTAGAAAGAATGCACACTGTTAATGGATATGGAGTTTATTTGGATGGTGATGAAAATGTGCTAGAATTAGATAACATCATATACTGAAAAACCACCGTGTTATTGTAAGTAATAGTAAATGTGCAATTTACAGATTGGATATAATTACTCCCAGGTACAGTTTTTCACTTTTATTTTCCCTTTCTCTTTTCTGTGATTACCTCATTAATCCATCTTCTTCTCTATAACAGACTAACAATTATCAAGGCCAGTGCTGTTGCGCAGTGGGTTAAAGCCCTGGCCTGAAGCGCTGGCATCCCATATGGGCGCTGGTTCTAGTCCAGGCTGCTCTACTTCCGATCCAGCTCTCTGCTATGGCCTGGGAAAGCAGTAGAAGATGGTTCAAGTCCTTGGGCCCCTGCACCCACTTGGGAGGCCCAGAAGAGGCTCCTGGCTCCTGGCTTTGGGTCAGCACAGCTCCGACCATTGCGGCCATCTGGGGACTGAACCAACAGATGAAAGACCTCTCTCTCTCTCTCTCTCTCTCTCTCTTTGCCTCTTCTCTCTGTGTAACTCTGACTTTCAAATAAATAAAATAAATCTTTAAATAAATTGTCTGTATCCAGTTATATATTCATCCAACAAATCATTTACTTTTTTTCCTTTGTATAGTATATTTTGTGTTTTCTTGTGAAATGGCCTCAAGTAATATTCCATTTGCTTTCCTTTGAGAAATAGTAACTCTCTTAAAAATGTCATCCAGGTGAAATATGAAATGATCCAATACTCAAATCCTAGCAATAGGAGTAGACACAGACCCTGACTCTCACCATTCGCAATCTCTATATAGGTTTTCTTCTGGAAACACTTGGAGAGAGGGGCCATTTCTGTTCCTCTATGATTAAAGTTGCAATGAATATGTGAGCCCAAGGCTATTAGAAGGCCTATTGACTTAAAGAGAAATATGAGGGAAGATCCAAGCAGAGAAAATAGACCCAAGAGTCATTGAAGGTAAAGATGGGAATGGAAAACGAGATTAAAGAAGAGAGAATTCACAGAATCATATGGATCCTCCTCAACCACTCCCTCCCCAGCTTCATGCACACACATCCGCTTGTCTCCAGGCCAATATTATTTAAGGTGTTTCTTATTTGGAAATAAACAGGCATATTAAATTTATAAAATATATTTCTTACACTTTAAATAACTTAAGTACTAATAGTGGAAACAGACTTACATATAGATCCAAGTGCATATAGTATGAAGAAATGATAAACATATGGATGAAATATACTGGGAAAGGATAGAGAATTTAAGCTCAGTTATAATTGAGGTGGTGAGAGAATGTTTCAACTAATATATTGACGTAAGACTTATTCTTGAAGTATTAATAGAACTCTAACAGGAGAAATGGCTCAAAAATCTAAAAGTCTCTAAAAAAGAACTAGAATGAGAAAAACCTAATGACCACAGGAAAACATTATGCAAGGAGAAAAATAAAATGGTTAACTACAGTTATAGCAAAGGAAATATACTTGAGTGTGGCTAGAGACAAAGCTAATGGCGAGCAGAAACCAGATTGTGGGAGCCCTCATTTACCACATTCAGGCACTAGGTATGTGTCATGGAAGAAATGGGAAGCCAAAAAACGATTTCAGACCAGGAGTAACATAATAACCCATTACAAGATATTAGATGATTCAGATTTAAGTAGTGAAGACAATTAAAAAACTCTAATACTACAGAAGAGACACAAGACAAAGGTCACATAATAGAAAATGATGGAAGGAATTGGAGAGAAGGAAATAAGTTTGAGAAGAAGCCAAGGCTTGGAAACAATAGGTATATGATGTAGAGACTTGAGCCTAGGATGCATCTAGTTTCTGTGGGCAGATGCCTAGAAGAAGAATGCATCCATGCTCAAGGATGCTGAACAAGGAACAGAGAAATGACTATTCTTTTAAGGAGAATTAGGAACAGAGGTTGAAAGGAGTGCAGTCTCAGGTACTGTGGGATATTCAGATACAAGTTTCCAGACCATTAAGTAGCTATATGGATATGGAACAAAAGAAATCTTTCCTAGGGATGAATATGAGAGTCTTCACAGCATGGAAATGTTGCATACATTGAGACAACACAGTTGAAGTAAAGAGAGTGGGATTAGAAATTTAGAACTTAGAGATCTGATGACCCACCTACACAAGACTGCTGAGCACAGACATAGAGGAACTGGTCAAGACTCTACGGTACGATCAGCCTCAGGAGCTCTTGGTTTTGTAGTAAACTCAGAGACTAGGCTTTGACAATGCATTTTATTTTCTTTATAGTGAAAGTCTAATTGCCAATATCCTTCTCCCACCTTCTTCTTCCTATCATTACTACTACCATGCCACTTGGTTTTTAGAAATTAAATCACTTTTACTATAGTAATCTGATCCTGTATTACCTCTTCTTTGTTCTCTCATGCCTGGAGTTTGAATTCCCTGCATCAACAGTAATCTGGACCTTTAACTTGAACTCTGGGGACCAGTATATTTGACCCCTCCCTGTTCTGAACCAACACCCAGATAAGTCCACTCCACGTACACCCTAGCATGGCAGGGAGGCTCATGTTAGGCACATGAAAAAGCATGGCGGGCACTGCAGATTTTTTAATAATGCTCTCACTCAAGGTCTTTGTCCACTGTTCTGAAGTGCTGATTTATCTCTCTGAGAACAGAGTTATGGCTTGTACTCAGCATCTTTCCCTTTTATAGCAGCATCATATTGTCATAAGAGCAATTCTTTGCAAACCCCTACTTGATGACTGATTGCTTCCCTGGCAGATGATTCTGAATGTTTTTTAAATGGTTCTTCAGAAATAGGGTTGCTGCCATGGAAATATGAAACTGCAGCAAAGTGACTATGTCATGACTGGGGCATGAAAGAAGATACTGGAAAGAAGTGTCCTTTTTTTGAGTGGTAAGAAAGGTAACACTGGGGCCAGCGCTGTGCTGCAGCGGGTTAAAGTACTGGCCTGAAGCACCGGCATCTCATATGGGTGCCAGTTCTAGTCCCGGCTGCTCCTCTTCCAATCCAGCTGTGCTATTGCCTGGGAAAGCAGAAGATGGCCCAAGTCCTTGGGCCTTTGCACCCATGTGGGAGATCTGGAGGAAGCTCCTGGCTCCTGGCTCCTGGCTTTGGATCGGCGCAGCTCCAGCCATGGCTGCCATCTGGGTAGTGAACCAGCGGATGGAAGACCTTTCTCTCGGTTTCTACCTCTCTCTGTAACTCTGTCTTAAAAAAAAAAAAAGGCATCACTTGTGTTAAGACCTAACATCTGCTTTTACAATGTACACTGGGCAATGGCATATGAGACCACAACTGAGAGTAAACACGCCATGCATGTTCAGATCAATGGAAACCAGCAATATTAAACTGGCGGACTCCTGATTTATCAATTAGTTGAGCAAAATAGCACTGGAGACACTATGGAATTTCTTGGAGAGACCTGGATTCACATGTTGGTTCAGCCACTCAGTAGTTATGTTATTGTCCATAAGATACCTAACCTTTCCTGGACTTAGTTTTTGCAACTGCTTGCTTCATAGGGTTCTTAGCTGATGTTACCTCCTTTGTAGTGTCATTTGAAAAATTAAACAAAATCACATACATTCAATTAATATATATGCAAAGACATACATAATGGCCAAAACAAGTTGAATTTTTCTAGTATGTTTTTAGAAGTGTATAAGAAATTCAATGGAATTTGTTAGGAGAAGAATATAATTAATGCTTCTCCCCTGGCAAATCCATGTGTTCCAGGTCTAGTGCTGTGGCATAGCAGGTAAAGCTGCTGCCTGCAATGCCAGCATCCCATTTGTGTGCCGGTTCATGTACCAGCTGCTCCACTTTTGTTCCAGAAGCTGGCCCAAGTCCTTGTGCCCCTGCACCCATGTGGGAGACCCACATGAAGCTCCTGGATCCTGGCTTTCCAAACCAGCTATAGCTGTTGCAGCCATTTTCAAAGTGAACCTGTGGATGGAACATCCACTCTCTCTCTCCTCTCTCTCTGTCTCTCTTTCTCTCCCTCTCTCTCCTGTCAATAAACTCTGCCTTTCAAATAAATAAATAAATCTTTTTAAAAAAAATATCCACAAGTTCCATAACTAGGGACACACAGAGCAGGAAAATGGGACAAAGCTAGCTAGAAAGATGGAGAGCTTTATTTTCAAATTTCACCTAAACAGTCTCACCCTGTATTATCTTCTAAGTAAAATGCTTCACCATAGTAACTCTTCTTTATTATTGCCCCCCCTAGCTTCCCTCCTTTCCATCACTGAGGCTCAACCACCCCCAAACTGTTTTTCTTATTCCATTCAACATGGTGTCAGTCTAAAGATTTTATCTATGTGCTGATATTTTCAAGACTATTTTCCTAACACTGGGATAGAAGCTTTTTTTTTTTAAGTTTTAGAGGAATAAATTTTAGTATAAAAAATAGCTAATTGAGACAGTGGTTTAGTTATTAAGGCTGTAGGCATGAAGTTGTCAGCAATAAAGAAACTGTTTTGATCCACTTCAAATATGAGCCTAAGGGATTAGGTGCTGATTTAAACCAAGATGCTAAGTAATAATTGGCTGACAACTCTGCTGAAAGATTTTATTGCACTTCACAGAGAAAGACAGTGTGTTTGAAGAAAGAAAACTTAAGCAAACAATATTCCAGGATTGCAGAAAACCAACTAATGCTGGGAGGGAGAATTTAGATTTCTTGGTTGTTTGTTTTTAGAAAAAAAAGCAATTTATTGTGATAATCTGTGGCCTTTGTCTTTCTAAAAAAATGAATAGATAGATAGATAAACAGAGATATATGCAGACATAGGAAGTAAAATGATGCAGATGGTGTTTGACCTAGTCCCCATGTCCCACAACAGAGTGCCTGGATTTGATAGCTCATGTAATTGTGTTGTTACAACTTACCTTGTAAACTTGCATTGAGCTCCTAGCTGCTGACCTTCGCTTAACTCATCCCTGGCTGCTGTAGTCATTTGGACAGTCATCCAGTGGATGGGAAATCTCTGTCTCTCTCTGCCTCTATGCATGTTTGCTTTTCAATCCAATAAAATAAATAAATAAAAATTTTTGAAAAATGGTTAATATAGTGAAACAAATTAAAGGAGCCTGCTTATTTCAAGACTACCTTCTACTTTGCTTTATAGCTCCGAGGTAGTAATCTTGATATTTTGGTACTGCCCAACACTATCAGTAGAGGCAGAAACAGCATAGGAACACAAAGCCAATTATCCCTGTACTTTAACATTTCAATATCCCATTTCATCTCTTGCAGCTTCTTACCAGTTTTTCCATGGGAAGTTTGTGTGTCTGTTAAGTGCTTCTTTTATTATTATTTCACATTAAACATCTTTGAAAATAATTCTGAAATCCAAATGTATTATGAAATGTACTTTGGCTATTATTTTAAATGCACAATGGGTGATATCCAAGGTATTCGTGCAGAAGAGGTGTATGTGACACCTGTGTTGTATAGTAGCTGATGTCTCAGCTATGTACCTGGTTCAACAGGTACAACAAAAACTCTCCATTCCTATGTGTATATATTTAATCCTCTTTATTCTCGCTTCAAATAAATTTCGCATTTTTTGTAGAAAAAACAATAATATAAGGGTATTTTTTAAAGTTCATGGGAAAATGAAATTTCAGTGAAAACTTTTTAAAATCCATTCACTTAAAGTGTTAAAAATTCATGAAAAACGCAAATTATGAAAAATCATGAATAAACTTTAAATTTTTGCACTAAAATAAGCATCTTTAGTCCCATTTCCCATGACCTTTTTTAAAATAACTTATTAACACAAAGAGAACACTTTTCATGCGGTTCATAGACACGATTATGAGAATATACTTCCCTCCCTCCTTCTTCCCCTTCTTCTTTTTTCCTTCCTTTCTCTTTCTTGCAATAACATAGTTTTAATTTTCTTTTTAATCACAGATTTAATGTTCCACTAAATAAAGAATTCAACAACTAAAAAGTAGAAACACCACTGCTCAGTAAAAACATAGACTAGAGCTATAAACAATTGCAAAATCCCCAAGATGATCATTTCACTCATATACATTAAATTTTTTTGTGCTCTATACATAAGCTATCACAAACCAGGGAAAACATGTGATATTTTTCTTTTGGGGTTTGGCTTATTTCACTAAGATTGCTTTTGCTATTCGAAGTCTTCTGCGTTTCCATATGAATTTTAGCAATATTTTTTCTAGATCTGAGAAGAATGTCCTTGTTGTCATTGAGATCACATTGACTGTGCATATTGCTTCAGGCAGTAGAGATCTTTTGATTATATTAATTCATTCAATCCACAAACATGGAAGATTTATTCATTTTTTGTCTTCTGTGACTTTCCTTAATGTTTTGTAATTTTCATTGTAGAGATGCTTCACATCCTTGATTAAATTTATCCCAAGGTATTTAAACTTTTTGGTAGCTACTGTGAATGGGATTGATTTTATAAGTTCTTTCTCTGAGACAGCACTGTTAGTGCATGTGAATACTAATGATTTTAGTGTGTTGATTTTATACCCTGCAACTTTGCCAAATTCTTTTATGACTTCCAACAGTCACTTAGTGGAGTCTTTCAGTTCCCCTATATAAAGGAACATGTCTTCTGCAAACAGGGATATTTTGACTTATTACTTCCCAAATTGTATTGTTTGATTTTTTTTTTTCACCTATTGGCTCTGGCTAAAACTTCCAGAGCTATACTGAATAAGAGTTGTAAGAATGGACATCTTTGGTTCTTGATCACGGTGGAAATGATACATCACATTAACAAAATGAAGAATAAAAACATGTGATTGTCTCAAGAGATGCAGAGAATGAAATTGACGAAATACAATATACTTTCATGATAAAAAACCTTAACAAATTGGATGTGGAAGGAATGTACCTCCACACAATCAAGGCATTGTATGACAAACCCATAGTCACCATCAACTGAATGGGGAAAAGCTGGAAGCATTTCATGATGTTTAAAAAACACACACAAATTAGTCTTGCCAGAGAGGCTGTATCCCTGTGCTAACAAGGTGACCTTCTTCTTCACGACAGATACTCTCTGTCACAGGAAATTACCCACAGTCTCAACTCTGCTGCAGTGGAAGGCCCTTCAGAGAAATAAAACATTTTTAATTTATAACAAGCTTACAGGAAACTTTTACCTGAAATCATGGAGAAGATGATATCAAATGCATGTGAATTTTTCTTCCATGAGAAGGTGATGAGTTTTCAATACAGACTCAATGCATTTACCTTTTTTCTGGTGAAAGTGCCCAAGATGCAGTGACTTGGTAGAAAAGGAGTTGATTTGAAGCAATGCTAGCTGAGGAGACCAATGCATATCCATACTCATATGAAAGGAAAAAAAACAGGATAAAGAAACACATGTTATGTATAATGTTGAAATATATATGGCTGTGCAATGATTTTAAGCTATGTGAAGTTCCATTTCAACTTCATCTATTCTGCCACTATCCATTTAGAAACTGCTAAAAAAATTATGACTCATAGCAATGGAATAGAATGAAATCAAACTAATATTACAAAAATAAGAAAAAAAAAACCTGTAAAATAATTATTAAAATCTTGGAACAGCTTGAGATTACTTAACGTTTAACTCTAGAGTGATTTCAGAACTCCCAGATGGGAAGGCAGACATTTGGAAGAAACAGACCAGCAAGAGTGGGACCTTTGATATACATATGTTATAGCACATTGGAAAAGAAATTATTTTACAGAGAAAAATATGAATGCAGCAGTTCTAATTACAAAAAATGCCTCTCAGTGTGCTACACTCTAGGGAGAGATAAACAAAACTTGACCCTCACTCCAAAGGACCTTATAGCCAAAGGGTACTGCTCCAGGTTTAAGGCCTATCCCTACAAGATGGAGAAAGCCCAAGGTGCTGAAAACAGCCGCCTCTTCCCAAACATCGGTCAAGTATATCCAAAACTACAGATGTCAATTAAAACAATGTCCCCTAAAACCTGATTTTGCTATGTTTCTCACAGTGCAATGGAGAAACTGCTTCAAAACACACACAGAGAGAGAACAATAACTCAACTCTCAAACACTGGGTCAGCTATTAAACCTGATATTCATTACTTGGCAGCAGCTGCAGAGCAGTTAAACCACCTTGTCTGTGGATAATGAACGTTATGGATGAAGAGGAAAGTGTTCACACAAGGGAGTATTGTTCAAAACCTGGACAGCCCCTCCCACAGGAGATAATTTGAATTTGCTACAGGGAACATAAAGGGATATTTTTACAGTGGAGAAAACTAATCTGTTTTACTGACATTGAAATGATCCTAATTAAATTAAAGAGTGAACTAATTTGGTATTAGCCACAGAGGGAGAGTTCAGCCCTTTCATAACGCAGAAAGAGACCTTGACTATCAGTTTTGTCAGGTGATCTGTTTCTTAGAGGCCTGCTGTGACATAACACTTGTTTGCATACATCAGATTCCATGTTGTGTTCAATTCTACATTCAGAAATAAGAAAACAAAATGGCAGAGTAGTTCCCTCTCTGCTTCGAACTACAGAAGATATTAAACTATTCTGGGAGACAAGGAAATCAAAAAAGAAGGGGCAAGAAATGGATTGGGTTACAGCCCCATGTGTGATTGTGTGTGTATGTGTGTTAGTCGAAGACAATGTGAGAGTCTGAGTGTGTATGTTACTGCCAAGATTCTTCAATACATGTGCAGTCTTAGCATTTCTGCCTCATTTGTGGAGAAATGTTCTGTAACGGTCTTTCTACCACCTTCATAACTTGTTTTAAAATCTTCTCTCCTCTGCAACTTCCTCTTGAGTTTTATTTTGCTGTGAGCTTTCATTTTTCTTTCACTTCTTTCCTTCACTTTAGTCTGTCTCCATTTTTTTTTTCTACTTCTGAGACCAAAAGTTAGTTCATTCTGGAGATGGAAGAACATACATGAGATTAAAAAGAACATCATTCTTTTGCATCCTTTTAGTTTACACCCTAACATTTGTTGTATTCGCTATATTGGACTAAATGCTTGTCAAGAAATTTGCGAAAAAACAGGTTCATTGGTAAAAGGTTACTCTTCACTGTCTCTAGTATCTTGGTGCACTTGTACAGTAATTGTAGCCCATATTTTCTGTATTGCCAAAATCATTTGGTGGCAGTTTTAAAACTTAATTCAGGGGAAAACGTAATGCAGAAAAAGCATTAATTTTTACAGAATTTTTAGGTCTTTATTTCCTCTTCAAATGGAGTCTCAAGTCCACTTTCAAAAATCTATTTCTTTAAAAATCATTGTCAAAATTCTTCAACCCAAATTCTGCAACCTGGTGATCTCTTTTCAACTCTGAACTCCTATAGTAACTACTTTTGGGATGCTTTATTGTTGATCTTTTTTTTTTTTTTTTTTGACAGATAGAGTTAGGCAGTGAGAGAGAGAGACAGAGATAAAGGTCTTCCTTCCATTGGTTCACCCCCCCAAATGGCCACAACAGCTGGACCTACGCCTATCCAAAGCCAGGAGCCAGGTGCTTCCTCCTGATCTCCCATACGGGTGCAGGTGCCCAAGCACTTGCACCATCCTCCACTGCCTTCCCAGGCTACAGCAGAGAGCTGGACTGGAAGAGGAGTAACCAGGACTAGTACCGGCAACCATATGGGATGCTGGCACCACAGGCGGAGGATTAACCTAGTGAGCCATGGTGTCAGCCCTATTGTTGTTCTTATATTGAGTCATTTGGAAATAATCTGCGAAAGTGTGCAAGGGCTAGTTTACAAGGACCAGGTGGTCTAAACAGTAGTAACTCACTTCTCACAGTTTTGAAGGCTAGCATTCAATAAGCTGGATACCGACTGACTCAGTTCCTGATGAGGGCTGTTTTTCAATGTCTTGATGAGACCCACTTTGCCCTTATCATATGACATCCCCTCAGTGTGTATTCAGAAAGTGTCTTTTGGTTTCTCTTTTCATGATCACACTAACCTATCACACTAACCTTCTCAGCTCAGGGCCCCAGCTTTATGGGGGAGCATTCCTGGGTTTACATCTGCAGGAGAAGGTAGGGCTGGCCAACAAGTTTGTGTTGCTATGTAGTTGCAACAGAGGCTTAGGTAAGATAGCTCTGGAACGGGGTTACTTCCTACATGTATGTCCCAAGTGGTTAAAGGGGCTGGCTATTCATGAGCTCACAACAGCCATTAGTCAGAAGCTACATCATGGGAAAGGACAAGAACTCGGTCTCTGCAGCTCCATGTGTCTAAGTGAGAGATATAGCTGTGACCTGTCAGCAACTGATACTCCCAGAGTTTGAAGGCAGGGTGGCCGTAAGACGCACTGTCAGTGAAATATCACAATATCCCTTGCATTCTCAGAGCCACTTGATCTTTTGGGAAGGTTTTTCCGAGGATACTGATAAGCCTCATTTTCTGGAGCATGGAAGTAAATGGGGGGGATAAACTGCAACAACACCAGTGATTGGCTTGATGGTGGCTTTCCTGGTGGGGGCACCTGGGCTCCCATCCCTGAGAGGTCTAAATCTCAGTAATCACTGTCTTTCTCAGAGCATGGCAACTGTCTATTTAACATTACAACTGAGCAACAGAGAATAAGGAAGGTCTTAGTAAATTACCTGAGTTCAACAGATATCCCATCCTATTCCCAAAGTGCAACATCAATCTCATCTGCCCAATTGATTGGAGCCTATTACCACTATTACTGTGAAATCCTTTCTTCGACTGCTCGTCTTCTGTGGTTAGAACTTCAAAGTAAGAGATGAATGACCTGCTTAAAATTTAATGGAGCTCTATTGTGTATCCTGGTGGAAGCATTGCTAATTAGAGGAAGTTTAAAAAAAAAAAAAGCAGAATTGGACAGAAAGAAAATTGATTCACAATGCAGTTGCAACTGAGGCCCAGATGATCCTGAGGGAACACACAGAACTAGAAAGTTTCACCACTGTTGTCTCAAATAGAAGTAAAGCCTTTGTGTGTCCTCATCTGTCATTGACCGCAGGATGCCCCTACAGGAGGAAGCATGGTAACCTTGGGCAATTTAGTTCCAGAGGCTGAGGACAATTTCCAGGGAGGCGCACAGTTGTGAGATATCAGCAGGCTCTATTCTCAGCAACTGAAAGATGTCTGCATGGGTTCTGAAGACAGAATACGGGCAAAATATGACAATATCCACCACTTAACTGCTTCTCATCTTTCAGATTTCATCTAAATCATCACTCTGTTGGGCCAGCTTTCCCTGACCTTCACTGATCCTATCCCCTGCTGTATGCCACATTCTGCCAAACTAGGTCAGATACCTTCATTGCATACATTCTTAGCTTCCCACATTTTTCTTCACAGAACTTACATGCTTCTAATTATAGGTTTATTGCTGTGATTATTGAATAAAATCTATCTTCTCCATTAACTCATGAGCTCCTAAAGGGAGAGACTATGAAATTTTTGTCATCTTTGACTTTCCAGTGTCTAGCAGGAGAATGTTACGTATTAGTATTCATTCACTATCTATTTAGAATGCCTACTGTATTTTTATGAATTATTATTATGGATGTTACTCACTGTAACAATATCATTATATGGTAAATTCACCTCAGGACCTGTCAGAGAGGATTAGACAATGAAATAAGTAATAACAGTGTCTTGATAACTTTTGAACTCAATGATATGAAAGACCACATTTTAAAAGGGCTATAACTCACAACACCAAATGTTGGCAAGAGTATAGGAACAGGTACTCTCATTCTAGGCTGATGATAATGAACATGATACAGCTACTTTGGAAGAGTTCAGCAGTTTATTGAAAAACTAAACAGACTCTTGCCATACAACATAGCAACCATGCTGTTAAACAGTTACACAAAAGAGTTAAAATTTTACTACTGAAACATTTTAAAAAGCCTTACACACAGATGTTTATTGGAGCTCTTTTTTATAATTGCTGAAACTTGGAAGCAAACAAGATGTCCATAGTAGGTAGCTGGATCACTAAACTACAGCACAACCAGAGAGCAGAATATTATTCAGCATTAAAAGGAAATGAGCTACCAAGCCATTAAAAGTATGGAGGAGGGACTGGCACTATGCCATAGCAGATAAAGCTGCCACTGTGACACTAGCACCCTATATCAGTCCCAGCTGCTCCATTCTGATCCAGCTCCCTGCTAATGGCCTGGGAAAAACAGCAGAAGATGGCCCAAGTGTTTGGAAGCCTGAAAACCATGTGGGAGACCCAGAAGAAACTCCTGGCTTCTGGCTTCAGCCTGGCCCTGTGCTGCCTGTTGCAGCCATCTGGGGAGCGAACCAGCAGATGGAAAACCTGTCTCTCTCTGCCTCTCCCTCTTTGTTTGTAACTCAAATAAATAAATAAGCTTTCAGATAAATAAACCTTAAAAATATGGATGAAACTTAAATGCATATTTCTAAATAAAAGAAGTCAATCTGAAAAAGATTCATACTACATGATTTCAACTGTTTGACATCCTGAGAAAGAACTATGGAGAGAAGGAAGACCAATGGTTGCCAGGAGGTCAAAGGAGAGAGATCTAAAGGAGAGCACAGAGGACATTTATGACAGTGAAACTACTCTGTACTGGACCATCATGGTCGATGCAGGTCATTATACACTTGTCCAAACACAGAGTAGGTAACAGCGGGGTCAATCCTCATGCAAACTACAGACTTCAGGTGATGATTATGTATCAATTTAAGTCCATCATTTCTAACAAATGTATCTCTCTGGTGGGGAGTGTTGACAGTGGCTGAGAAATCTCTGTACCTTTTACTCAATATTACTATGAACACGAAACCACTCAAGAAATTGAAATTTATTTTTTTCAAAATATATAGAAATGTGCTGTTAAATGAAAAACCCAGGCTTACAAAACTATATATGTTTGCTTTACATGACTTTAATTCACATTTTAGTTCCCTGTTTGATGTAAAGGAAATGTTTCATGAGTTCTAGATCATTCTCGCTGGATGATTTCAGATGACATTTCACATGACACAAACAAGGAAGCTTCATTATAAATTTTGCCTTATTCTATAAGAACTTGTTAGGTGATGAATGTATTAATTGAAACAGATTTTATCTCAACATATCCCATAAGGTTCATACTTCCATTTTAAACAGCCACTACAGGAGACATGTTATCACCTGCTATTTATGAAATGTGAATCCCCAAAGACTGCTCTTTCTAGCAATGGCTGCATGCTTATGTCAAAAACAGGTAAGAGATTTGTGAGTAGAACATTGATCTGAACAGTCAATAGCATACTTTGTCACCTTAAATTAAATGGTCATGTTTAAAGATTGATACAGAATACTAACTATAACCATATGCAAATTGCTAAAAGAAACTCGCCAGTTGATCTGCCAAGTATTCTGTTGTGTCACATGCCATCTCACACTCCAAACGGGAATAAGTCATAACAAATTATCAAACAGGCAACAGTTCAGTATTTACTTGAGGATCCGACAAACAATAGGTCATGATCCATATGCTGTTTTGCCACTCCTATCACCTTTTTAAGATAAGACTTAGCATTTGCTAGGAATTATGAAACTGAAAGTATTTTATTTTTATCTAAAACTGAGAACATAGATTTGTTTTCAGGATATATTGCTTTTTATTGTATTTATTTTATTTTATATTAAGTTCACTTATTGTATTTATTGCCCATAATAAGTGAACATATTTGGGAGACTCAATGTAATAATTCATACATGTATACAGTGTATAATGATTAAATAAGGGCCATCAGAAGTTCCATCTCTTTATCATTTCTTTGTGTGTGGAGGGTTTTAACTTTTCTCTTCTAGTTCTTCATAAGATATAGAAGTTTTTATAAACTGTAGTTATCCCACAGTGCTCTGAAACACTAACTTATTTCTGCTTTTCAATTATAATTTGGTACCCAGTACCCAACCTTCTCCTCTACCCACTCTCACTACCACTTCCAGCACCTAGTAATGACTATTTTACTGAATATTATTGAGCCACAAAAAAAAGAATGAAATCCTTTCACTTGTGGCAAAATAAATGCGACCAAGTGACATCATCTTAAATGGAATAAGTCAGACATGAAAAGAAAAATACGACATGGTCTCATTAATCTTTGGAAGGTAAAACATGGGTTCTATATCATAGGACATCCAGAGTAAAAGTAGAGTTACTGCTCATTCTCAAGTTAATCTGTTGCCAATTCCACCCCCCCCCCCAAAAAAAAAAAAACACTTAACAGCGTGCCTACTGAGAGTATACCCAGTGAGGCTTCTTGAAGGGGTCTGCCCTGTGACATTTCCTGACAGCAAATTCACCAGGCAAAGGGCACAGAAAGAATCCTCTGATTTCACAAGGACTGAGTGACACAATGCGGTTGTGAAACAGCTGACATGGTACAGACGTAGACTCCAAAACTGCACCCATTCACGGCCTGTGTGATAGTACTCTCTGCACAGGTAAGACTGGCAGGGGTCCCAGGAATGCTCTGATAGTGATTTGATATTGCTCAGCTACTCCCCCATGCTGTAACAAATTAGGGGAAAACAAGACCACTGCGACTTACTTCTAGTCCCCTAAACAAGAATCATTTTTTCTTCACTTTTTGTTTTATAAGCTACTCCACAGTTTTTAATGATTTTTATCTTCCCTTTTTAAATTAATGGTGTTGTTTTTAGGTTTTGAGTACTGGGCCATATCCCCATGCCAATATATAATTTTATCCTGGGCATTAGTTGTTTTTAATTTGGTTTGAATTATAGTATTGGCCTCATAAATGGTGAAATAGCCATATGTTCTTGTTTTATCAAACTCTCTTTGAGGCATGAGTTAGCCTATTAAAGAGTCTGTGGCTGTCTAGTCGCCATCTCTAAATGCCAACAATTGAAGAATAGCTGTGTCCACAGCCATAGCCTATGAAATGGGAAATCCCATGAAATGTTTTATACATTATCAAAATTGCTTGTGGCCTAATTTGCCATTTCAAAAATATGTTGTGCAGAGCATATAATTTTCTTTTGTTCCATGACAGTAATGGATTTCTTGGTCCGTAAATGGCTCTCCTTATTTAACACAAATAGCATGTCAATTGCAGTGACCCGACATTGACTAACTGTACTCCAAAGGAACACAAAGACTTCATTGCAGCCTAAATGAGTGTATGCATTCCCTCAATCACTAGTTATTTTGTTGTACTGATAAATAAGTAGAACACTTATTTAGTCCAGAATAAAAGCAGATGGCATATTTTCTTCAGCTTCATGCTCTATTAGCATTTCTTTGTAGATTTGTGAAATCTGTATACAGATACATTTTTCCTTAAAAGATAAAAAATGTAGTGGAGGTGTACAGTGATCCATAAATGATTTTGAGAACCTGATGCACTACATACAGACTGATACAGTGGACTGAGAGAGAAGGAAATGCTCTAGTTTGTGTTCTGGCTTGAACTTCATCATGTGTCCACACCAACTCAAGTCAATGAGTTGTCACATAGGAGATAACAACAAGCAACAAACATAATAAAAAGTATTTCTGAGTCTAAATTAAATAACACACCACTCTGAAAAATAAAGCTAATGCATTCTTTAACATTAAGTGAAAAAACTCCTATAAAGTATTCTTTATTGACTTTAATAATGTATTTAACTGCATTCTTTAAATACAAAAACACTTTCACTCAATTGGAGAACCCTGTCACTGCTTTGGGCAAATGACTGATTTGACTAGGAATATCCTTTCTGAGTTCCAGACACTTAAGTAAATTAGGGCTGTGAGTGACATGAATTGCGTTTGCCTCAATAAACCATCATGTCAAGTGTAGAACTATCTGGTCATGAAGAAGAAGTGATTTTACAGTAAGTATATTATTCTATGTCCTTACTGTAGTTCTGAGCCCAAATCCCTTCTGGCAGCTGCAGTTGTGATAGCTTTGCTAAAATGTTTAGAATTTATTTTACCTTCACTTGATACTATAATCTAGCATGTACATATCTAGCATGTACATTTCCAAAATACTTTTCTATCAGATGGTTCATTTTTAATAAAGTGCAATTTGTATGTCTTAGCTTTCTGATGCTTCCCTGATGTCAAGTTAATTTGAAAAATCTAAATAATCTAACTTTCTTCAATGCCAATACTTTTCTCTTAAATTTGAACTGGCTCTTTAATAGCTAGATGTTCTCATTTCTCTGGAAATTAGGGATGAAAGTGAACGGTTGCTCAGTAGCAACTAAATTTCACCATACCTCAGCAGGTGTTAAAAGACCACAACCTCTGAGCCGATGTCTAAGAATTCATCTCTAATGCAGCTGTCAAGGCACCTCAAATTTGGAGAAATGCAAATTTTATTCTCACCCCGGAATTGATTGTGACCTTCAAGAAATCAAAATTGAATGCTAATAGTGAAAACACTTAGGAAAGCAATTTGGTAATTTCTTAAAATGTTAAGTGGATTTACCATATGATACAGAAATTCTATTCCTAAGTATGCAAGAAAAATAAAAACATTTCTGCACAACATTTTATACATGAATGTTCATAGCACTTATACTCATAACAGCCACTGAAGGCAGTCAAGGACTGACACCCTAAAACATGACACCCTGAAACATTGTTTGAAAGGAAAGAAACTTAGAGAATAGCAGACACTGAAGGAAACTATTTCTGCTGGGTCTGTGTGTGCTTAAAATCTGTACCCTCAAAGAAGAGAACAATTGACTCTGGTACTTTCTCTAAATCTTCATTTAAGTAAACTCATACCAGAGGAAGAGAGAATGAAGTCTGTCCACATGGCTTGTAAGACTCTTGTCACATATCATTGTCCTCTATTTTGGTCATATTTCACATTCCTTAAAGAAATATTATCGGCCGGTGCCGCGGCTCAATAGGCTAATCCTCCTCTTTGCGGCGCCGGCACACCGAGTTCTAGACCCAGTCAGGACACTGGATTCTGTTCCAGTTGCCCCTCTTCCAGGCTAGCTATCTGCTGTGGCCAGGGAGTGCAGTGGAGGATGGTCAAGTGCTTGGGCCTGGAACCCCATGGGAGACCAGGAGAAGCACCTGGCTCCTGCCATTGGATCATTGCAGTGCACCCCTTGCTGCACGCCGGCCGTGGCGGCCATTGGAGGGTGAACCAATGGCAAAAGGAAGACCTTTCTCTCTGTCTCTCTCTCTCACTGTCCACTCTGCCTGTAAAAAATAAAATAAAAAATTAAATTTAATTTAATTTAAAAAAAGAAATATTATGAAACCACTGTCCACTCTATGGACTAAGCAGATACTGTACTAAGACTCTGTAGTACCCATTGGATTTTCCTAAAACACATTTATTATTCCCCTAGCATG